>SMYM01000011.1:623750-1247500 GCA_005959805.1 Elsinoe ampelina
CGTAGCTTATAGCTAGGCTAGAGCGTAAGGCCTAAGTGCGCTTAGTAATAAGGTTACTCTACTAGATATTATAGTTAGTAGCGTAGGCCTTTATAATAAAGATAGTAAGGTTATTAGTGTCGAAGTTAATAAGAGCGACGCGTAGTTTATTAGATATCTTCTAACGTAACTAGTAGAGCTATTTATCCTTAGTAATTTTAGCGCAAAGAGCGTACTTATTAAATTCGCTAATAAAGGAGTTAAAAGAGGTATTATACTAGAAGAGGCTAGTAAACTAAGCGCGCGTAGTAGCCTTATAGTTAGAGTCCTCGAAGCGCTAGGCTAAGATACTAAGAGCAGCTTTAACGTCGAGAGTGTTATTACTAGCGAAGTCTATAATAAGAGTATATACTTCGCTAGAAAGGCGTAAGTAGAGATAGGTAAACTAGGTAACCTCGGTAGAGAAATAGTTAGTATTAGCGCGTATCTTATTCTTTATCTAGTGCTTAAAAACCTTAAACTGTTCTAGAGTACTACTAGAGAAGATAGCGAGGTCTAGTATCTTTTCGAATAACATAGTACCGCGCATAGAGAGAGCTAGTATAGCGCGTCCTATTTCGGCTCTTAGCTAGGCTAGTTCGGCCTTAAGTTTGCTAATGTCTACGAGATAGTACGTAGTTTAGACAGTAAGATTGTTAGTAGTACTATTAGTAGTATCTAGTTCTATTAGGACATTATCTAACTAGTTATATAGGTTAAGAGCGTTAGTATATACTAAGTTATATATAGCGATCTATTTATTATAGGTAGACTTAATAAAGGCGAAGGCCTTATATAGAGTAGTTATACTGTCTGTCTCTTATAGCCTCTTCTTAAGGTTAGTGTCGCTAAGGCGAATAAGGTCGTAGTAGGCTAACTAGACTAGTTTATCGTTGTTATTAGTAGAAGGTAAAGAGATCTTACTTACGTAGTAATTGTTATTGCTATAGTTAGAGTAAGCTATGCTCGGCGTAGTTAGTTATAAATAAAACAGTGTAAAAAGTTAATACGTAATAAAGGAGATATTAAAAATTTTTAGCTAGCGGCCTACTTCCTTTAAGAGTTGTCTATAACTCGACTTATTACCTTCTTCTTATATTTATAGTTTGTAGTATTAACCTATATAGTAGTAGCGAGGATCTATTATAGTGTACGTAGGAACTACAGTTGTAATAGCTTCTTCTTTAATTCTTTAGTTCTTTATAAGTGGTAGTTATTAGTAGTTACGTAAGTAGTAGAATAACTAGATAATTTAATAGCTCTATTACTTAGTTATAGTTATTTAAAGTCTCGATATAGTAATTACAACTAGTAAGATAAGGGGTTAATTACGTCTATTCGTTAAGATATCGAGACTTAGAAGAAGAAGAAGAAAAGCTAGTATATAAAGTATATATAATATTAAGAGTAAAGCGGCTAGAAGCCTAGGCCGCGATACTAAGATTACGTAACTAATCTAAACTAGATCCTAACTAAATCTAGTTCGTATCTATCTCGTATTAGTTAGAGCATCTAATAAATCCATTACTAACTTACTAGAGAATAGTAAATAGAGTAATCTAATATCTCTATAAAACTAAGAATTTAGCTCTTACCTTTAATAGCTTAATGCTACTACTAATCTTTTAAGCTTTATTAGATACTAGCTTTAGTAGCTACCTAACAAGGAAGAGTCTTTAAGGCTATCTCTTTAAGATGTTTTAAGGATTAATTAACTAGAAGGCTATAAAGCAACTAATAGTTATAATATTAACTATAGAGGCTAAGCTACTTGCTCTTATAGAGACTACTAAGCAAGCTATATAGTAGAGGAGGCTAATAGCCTCTATCTATCCCCTTAAACATGTTAGTATTTAGTATAATAATTAGTAAACTATTAGTCTTATTACTACTCTAATTAAGAAGCTAAATATATATCTTTACTATATTAATATTTATTATTATTAGCTAAAACAAGAGATTAATTAAGCTAGAGATCTATCTAGCCCTATCTTAGTAATATAGACACTATTAGTAGACACCTTAGCTAATAGATTTACTAAATTATTACTACCTAGGAGGTATAAGGCCTTCTTATAATAGCTATCCTTCGAGTTAGTAGTCTACTAACTAGCTATTACAGAGTTATAGCTACTTAGTAAAGGGGTGTGTTAACCGAGGTATAAGCTAGAGCGCTAAGAAGACCCTAATTTAGTTTATCCTAAGGTTGAACTAAACACTATCTTACTATTTTACTAATCTATAATTAAATTAGATAGTTATTATCTTAATCTATTGTTACTTAGGAGGTCTATTAATTCATCTATCTCTTAGTTTATCAGGTTGAGTATTTATGTAGTTACAATCCACCTCAGTTTGGTGGATCAGGCAGTAATCAATCCTTTTTCCTCCCCCACACAAGTCAACACTGTGGGGAGATCACGTGCACACTCGGTGCGGAGGAGATGCTTGGCAGCCTCGACTCGGATCCTTCGCTTCGACTTCTCGAAATACATTCCTTACATTCCTGGCGGATTTCATCATGCTCTCGCAGGGCGCTCTTCTTGGCGATCCTAACTATTCCGAGGAAACTTCACATGAGGCCAGCAGTGATGCGCTTCCTTCTTTGCAAGCCGGACCGACGAGGCAGCCCAAGGGATTTCCAAGTACCATACTGATACGTGGTCAACAGGGACTGTCGCACCTATCGACGGCATTTCTGCAGATGCTCGAACTAGGCTTACGTGTTGCCAGTGGTGATCGTTTGCAATCACTCCACAATGAACGAGAGCTGCAGCTCATTGCAGCTCATGACCTGCTCGCTTCGTACCATAGACTCTCCTGTCCTTCATACGGGGATTCGAAACTATGTTTGCGGATCCCATGCTCGTAGGTTGCGTCCACGGGACTTGTATCGAAGGCGTCCACCTCAGGCCATTTCTCGCTTCTGCATGCATGGATTCGTCCTCCAACAAGCAGGTCGAGTAAAATGTGACATCGTACAGATTCTATCTACAAGCTCGCAGCTACTTAAGCTGTGATCTTCCCACAGAGCGAGCTGCATCATAACGCTACTACATTACAGAAATCAAACAGACGATCTACTTCGTCGGCCTTCAGATCTCCGTACCTCGACGATACAAGAAGCTCAAACGCCAAAGAATAAATATGCATTTCGCCTTCCGCGCCCTCATACTCGCCACCTTACTGACGACCGCCCTTGCCGGTCTGCCGGTTAACGTACCCCCGACAGAGACGCCTCCCGAGCCTGCACCTGTGGAGGACGACTTGCCATCAGCATGCCTGCCTGAGTTGGGCTGTATCGCTGACTGAGCTTCTCTTGGTTGATGTCGCTTCAGCGCTTGCATTTTGGGAGAGAATAGAAGGGGCCGGTAATACATAAGTTTGATATGGAGCTGCTAGTACAACTTGGCGTAAAAGCGTTTGGGTCTTCCCCTCATTTCCTTGCTTCTATCTGAACCTCAATGTTCACCCCAGTGGTTCGTCAAGGCTATCAGGCATCGAATCCTGCTGGCATTTAGCAACACTTGTCAGTTTTGAGCTGTGAGTCCATGAGTGAATCCAGATTCCTCAACGACATCCCACGAGCTGGCTGTATCGCGCCTCGGACATTGGAAATTTGTGGGAATATCCCACACAGCCATCCTATTACGCAGCTCCGGCCGAGCAGTCAACCCTTTAGATGCAGATGGATTGTCAGCATCCTCTTTCGTCCCCCAATCGAAAGCTGTCTAATCCTCGATAGGACGTATCTGAACACCATGCCACACGGCAGATTGACATCGAAGCCATTCCGCTACCACCCACAAGTACGCTCCGGACTCGGTTACACTTCCTCGTACCATCAGTCGCAGATCCTGCGGGACTATAAGAGATCATCTCATCGCACAGCTCAGTCACGGCAAAACATCTCCACCATAGTCGTATAACGATCAAACCACTCCGGATCTGCACTTCTGCCAGGACGACCTGTCGAAATCCAAGAACAGTCACTTATCATTCTCCCCAGCTTCATCGCTAACAGAAGAGAGTCATCATGCAAATCTCTATCCTCACACGCTTTTTTACCCTAGCTAACAGTGCATATTACTTGACTACTTCACTACAAGTGTAACGAGATCAGCAGCAGATCTAGATGATCGACTTGTTCCTCGCCACGGGGCCTGATCGCTTGTTTCAGCCTTGCTGGAACCCCAGTAGTTCATTCAGGCCCTCAACGATAAATGTTGGACAGCCCAATTGAGCCATTGTATCCGGAGACTTGTCGAGTTTCAGCTATATTGCTCTTCTTCAGCTCGATCCTCCTCCATCGTCCCCTTGTCTGACCGGACCATTCAGCGACCAGAATATCATGCTGCTTACCTCTACACAACCTTCTTCCTGGGGCCTATCATCCTAACAGTCATGTAGACGGTACATTACAATGACTTGTATCATCAGGGCCAGCCAATGCCACAGCAACATCTGTCGAACGCTACAAGGAACTCACCCTAAACATCATCCTACACCTCACATCCAGCTCTAGGCCCTTCACTTGCCAAGCATGCCACTGTCATGGACCAGTGTCCGCTACCTCAACACGATCATCCCGTAGATTTGTACAGCTATAAGACCTCCAGAATGGCATACCTCCGTCAAGTCAGAAACCCATCACATCAACAATCCCACTCACCCAACCTCGCGACCCCATCCCGGCGGTCAGTTCCTCAGATCAACACATTCCCCGGACCCCATCAAACAAACCCAAAACATGCGCTTCTCCGACCTCCTCGTCCCCATCTTCCTACTCGCCGTTCCAGCTCTCGCCGGAGGCCCCGCAGCCGACGACTGCGCCGGCAAAGTCTGCACCAGCAACGGCAAACCCGACCAGGTCCATCTGGACCCTATCATCCCTCCGGAGGCCCCTTCTGACGTTGTGGGCAACTCGGATGCTACCTGTGCTGGTCTGCCTGAGAACTGTGGTGGTGGCAGGAAAGATACCTTGCCTATGGAGTTGCCATTCAAGAGGAGCGTGCTTGGGAGGAGGTGGGTTGGGTGAGTGGAGAGTGTATAGAGGGGGACTGGGACAGGCTTAGGGGGTATGGACAGAGGGTTGCAGGGAAGGAAAGCGAGCGACCCTGGAGTTGAGCAGGGGAGAGGGAGGGGGAACGGCGGGAGAACCGACGGTGAGGAATAGGTCAAAGAATAGGAAAGTGCCGTCCCTTGTCTCTTTTCAATTTCTCTTTGCCATTACAAGAGCGCTACATTTTGCCAAAACACTATCTGGGTATGAATTGGGTCATTGGAGGGGAGGTCGCTGTTCGAGAAATTGTCAGCCCTGTGGCCCCCAGCCTGATCAGGGATAGCCTTTCTTGAACGCAGAGGATCTGACGTGCCTGTGCCACCATACCTTTGGCTGATGCTCAATCCTGAATAGACCTGCCGATGCTCGTGTACTGGCTTCAGCTGAACTCCTTCTGCAAACATGGAACGCCAGCCACATCTCGTCCACCGCCATGACCGCACCGTCACTCTTCGATCCATGACTCGGTATGATCGACATCGAGAGCGTTTTATACTACAAGTATCGTCTATCATACCTGGCCCTCATGGTCGGCCCATCACTGACCGTCCCCAGACCAACACATAATACCCCGAACATGGTTCATCAGATCTGCAGAGCAAACCGTAAGCACATCCTCACAGGATCTCTTCAACAACAGGATAGCAGGGAAAATGCAGCATCAAGAAAAGCCTTTGGACGGAATAGAAGCAACCAGGTATCGAAAAGCCACCCCCACGTCATCCCAGCTCAATGCACCCCATTCGCGCCATTCGCGCCATTACCACTCCCATTGACCTCCAGCCCCTCGACCAACTTCGCCAACGCCTCATCCTCGTAGTACACCCTCTCCCTCTCCACCCTCAACTTCTCATCCTCCTTGACCCTCTTCAACAACACCTTCACCTCGGGATTCCCACTGAACCGATCCGGCAAAATATCCCACACCTTCGGGTTCGTGCCCTGAGTATGCAACGTCCCACACCCCGTCCTCGCGTACTCGGTCCAGAGAAACGTCCTACTACTCTCAATCATGATCGTCATGCCGCCCTCGAGGATCCGGCGGGGTTCGTTTTCCTGGACGCGCATCTCGGTGACGTACCCCGCGTCGAACCCCCCGTGGGGCGTGTGGCCCTGCTCGAAACTGCCTCCGCCGGGCTGGAAGTCGTCGGAGCGACCCAGGCCGTTGCCGTAGAGCGTGGCGAGGAATTCGCTCGCAGAGTTGCGGTGGAAGTACGGCAGGCGGAACGTGTTGGACGCGACGTCCCAGCGCGGGCCGAACCAGAGGAAGTCGGCGAGGGCGGTGTTGGGTTCGCGGGATTTGGCGGTGAGGACCGTGTTGATGGACGGGTCGGTGTGGTCGATGCTGGTGCTGTTTTGGGAGGCGAATTTGGTGAGGTCGTATTTGTAGGGGCACACGTTGCCGTGCCATGCCACGAGGTCGAAGGGGGAGTGGTCTTGCCCGATGGCGTTGTATTTGCCGTTGTTTTTGTTGACGATGGTCCAGTCGCCGGAGAGGTCGTCGTCGATGTGCGCGACTGGGTAGAGGAAGTCGCGGGGGTTGGCGAGGCCGTGGCCGCCGAGGGGCCCCAGGTCGGGGAGTTCCCAGATGGAGCCCCAGATTTCGGTGATGTAGCCGCGGGCTCGAGGGGTGTTTTTGCCCAGCTTGATCTTGAAGCGGACGCCGCGTTGGATGACGCAGATTTCGCCGGGTGCGAGGTATATCATGCCCATCTCGGTTTGGATGTCGAGGTCGCCGAGCTGAGAGGCGATGAGGAAGTCACCGTCCGTGTTGCAGAATGCGCGGTTCTCCATGGATGCATTGATGCAGTAGATGTAGAGAGCGATGCCCTCGCGGATGTTGGGGTCGCCGGAGCCAGCAAGTGTGTGTAGCCCATCGACAAAGTCGATCTTCTCGTCATCTTTTGGCAGGGGGAAGGGTGCCCATTCGGCTTGCTCGGGGAGGGTGTCGACTTTTGGGTTCAAAGAGAGGAAGCAGTTCTGGATGTTGGCCTTGGATTCGATTGGCTTGAATCCGCCTGTCATGGTCAGTCTCTTGTCAGGATCTCGGCTACAGAGCGTGACTTACTGTGGGCTGCAGACGGCCTGACGCGGTACATGTAGGTACTGTAGTTGTGGGCTCGCGGGGCAGCGAATGCAGAGTAGGTGATGCCCTCTGTGTAGAGGCCAAATCTCGGCTCTTGCGGGTTGTTCTGCGCGACTGGCAACGTACCAGGAATGACCTCTGACATGTGACGATTCCCCCAACCATGCTGGTACTCGTAAGGATCACCCTCGCGAGTGTGCTTCTTGCGCATCAGGTCAGTGTAGTGAAAGACATTGTAGACATCCGTCTTTGGCTTGCGTTCCTTGACGGGCTCCTTCTCGAGCTTGAGACGTTCTGCAGAGACGGGCATGTTGAATGGGTGGAAGTATGTATCGCTCTGAGTTGATCACGGACCTACTTGCAACGGGGGAGGAGGAAGTCCGAGCTATATAGCTTGCCCCAGCCGTGGGCATTGTGGAGCTGGACAGTATACCGGCAGATGGGCAGCATCGTGGGATCACGGAGCTCTGCCCTCTGGGTGAACAGGAACACGGTTCGGACGTTGCAACCGCAAAGGGACGCGAGCTGTCGATGTCGTCGTGGGGCACTTTTTTTCTCCAACCGCCACATTCAGAGAGGGAAATGCGGCTGAAGCACAACGTGGGGGGGGTGAGTGGGGCCGGTCATCTGCTGTCGTCCTAAAATTGGGGCCAGCCTGCCAGGCCTTCATTTGTCGTTCTCAGTGCGATCTTTGACATTGCTTCCACGACGAGATTCGCTTTCGATCCTTGGCATATATACGTCGAGGCTGTATGCTGACGGGGGCTGCTCGAGCTGGCTATCGACGCGATTTCTCTAGCACCACCATCGCACGTCCTTCGCAAACAGAGAATTCTCCGTAGCCCCAAGTGGCATCATCCACTCACGGTAGGGCTGCACATCCACCGATACAGATCTTATCGCTTCCTCTGCACGATACGCCGCGTGTTCTTGGCTGCACAGGTAGTTTCTTCAGCACACGGTGAAGTCATGTAGAGTGGCATGCCTGTTGCGCATCTCCACAGAAGCGGAAGATCTGAGCGCCCCACAACTATACAATCGTAAAGTATACATGTGGCTGCTTCTCGAATGTCGATCACGATAGATTGGAATTACCCCTTTACTGATCTTTGTGTGTCGTAGGCAGACGGAGTAATTGGTGAATCCTCGGCGACTGTCATGGATAGGTAAAAAGTCATCGATATTGAACATGTATGAACAACCATGTCGGCCGAAGCGTGACTGGCTCCTTGGTATCGTCCGCTCCAAGGAAGAACTCCTCGAATAAACCGTGCCTTTATGCGCTGAAACTTTTGACAAGCTCCTTCCCCAGTCATTATCATTCAAGACATCAACAAATCAGAAATCCATCACAGAAGCATGTTGAAAAGCTTCAGCGATCCTTCCTCCGTCCTTCCGTAAAGTCCACTACAGGTTATCCTCGAGAACGTCACTCATAATGTGGAGAATCCTGGAGAACGTCTTTGGCTTCCATGCGCCCATTTCATCCATCAAATGAGCAAAGTCGAGCAGCACCCGTCTGGCTGAAACATAGCCTGCAGCAGGAATGCCATTAAGAAGTATTGGTCCGCCAAAGTTGATAAAGTCTGAGGCGGCGGTGCGCTGGTGTGCATCGTACATGGCCGGGTTGGTGACGGGATCCGTCAGACCACAGTCGCCTACCAGGGTCCAGTCGACGTCCGCCATGAGGTCAAAGGGCTGCTGCTGTGGTCCATTGCCAACTGGCTCGTCCTGAGGAATCTGAAAGACGAAGAGTCCGAGGATGAGCGCCGCTGAGAAAAGAGCACTCAGGCAGTTCAGCATCATTGTGTCCGATACTTTGCGATTGCTAAGATAGCGATATGTGTGGGCAGAGTGAATGGCAGCACGTCGGGCTGCTGGAGTCTTGGACCAAGTCGCAATGTCGGACAGTGCTGTAGCGCCTCGCGAAGCGCCGCTGCGACCTGCTGCAAGCTCGAAGATCTGAATGTTAGCTGTCAAGTTGATGTTGAGATTGTGCCAGAGTATTGCAACATTGAGATCGCTATGTCTTCTCGACATGATCGAGGCTTGAGCCAGCTGAACAATTGTCGGCACAAACGAGCATCCTCTAAAGTCGTGGCGATACGTCTTCCATGGAACGATGCGATCAAGGCCGTTCCAGTCGTCGATTTGTGCAAAGTACCTGTGTTGAGTATCGCTGACCATGTGCTTGATCACATTCAGCAGGCTGAACATGCTGAACGCCTGAATAGGATGTGGCTGAATTAAGACCGAGTCTAAGGAACCCTTCAGGTGGAATCCTCGAGGCTTGATTGTAGGCATCTCAAAGTTGCGGCCTTGCTGTATCAGTTGCCACCATTCTTCAGCAGACCTGGCGCTGAAGAGGTCATCATCCGCTGGTAGACTCATCTGAACAGCCTCCGGATGCACAAGAGGGTTGGCGCAAGAATTATTTGCCCACCACCAGTCAGCACTAATCATACAGCTGACCAGTCTGCGAACGCTCTCGACACGGGCCCAAGCAGTCCATCGCTCGCGCAGATGGGCAGTGTCGGGTAGGAAATCTGACGATGATGCTTCGCCGGCATTGAACAGTCCTTGTCTCATGGCGACAGCGATAAGAGTCGAGTACAAGGCTTGGCTTTGTGCAATGAAGTCGACATCGGCTGAAAAGACTGCAAGCTGGAGGGTGAGGAAAGACGTTGCAAATGCGCACAACCGTTCCTCCATGGTAGTTCCGACCGATGCCGTTGCCACAAGCTCTTGCAATGCTCTGTGTCGTACGTCCAGGAAGGCCTTCTTGACAAATTTGCTGCCGCCACTGGTGCTCATCGTGCTCAGACCCAGCACAGTCATGATGAACAGCAGAGCAGGTGGGGTCGAAGATGCTTGAAAGGTTGGCACGTGGATGAACGGCGCCATTGGATGGATACGCCTGAAGTAGATGTCGAGCGACATGTCGAGTACTTCGGCCGGCGGGAAGTTTGACTTTACAGACTGCATTGTGCTTGGAGGACCGCGAAGTCCGCCCGGTGTGGGTGCAGGAGTGCCGAATTCAATCTTGAGTTGATTGCGGACTGCTGAGTTGACTCCCCATCTGCTGTCGCCTCGATGGTCGTTGTAAGGCAATTTGGCCATGACATGATCGCAGCAGAATATGTTGACAGCGGAGCTTTCGCTGAGCTCCATCCACAATTTGCTGAAGAAGTGCGACTTTGCCACTTTCGCTCTCCATACCTCTTCGACGCGGGCGAAACGTGCTTCCGGGATGGAGCTGATGGAGCCAGAAGTGCTACGTGCGGCTTGCGGAGGTGATGGGTGAGACGTGGAATTACTATTGGTGTGGTGGAGAGGACCTCCGAATTCGGGCATTTGTAGCATGGAAAAGTCAATATCGTTGTCGGCTTGACTTAACCAGAATTGTAGCATGTCGTTGGCATTGCCGTCAAAGTTTGTCGTTTGGTAAGGAGACTCCATCTCTGCGTCCATCGAGTGTGATGAATGATCGGTGCGCAAAGGAGGGGGATTCATAGAGGCTCCGCCGTTCATGTGCAAATCGCCGTTGGAATGCTGAGGCGGTGGATTTTGTTGATGGTGCTGCTGCTGCTGCTGTTGGTGTGCTTGTTGCTGATGAAGCTGTTGCTGCTCATGATGTGACTGAGGCGGCAACATTTGCGGAGTGTACCCATGATTGCTGCTGATAGACTGGCGGTGCTGCATAGGTGGAGGCGGCTGAGGTGCTGATATTGGAGATGGTCCTACATTAACCGGCGATGGTTGTATGGGAGATGGATTCGACATGGTTGGTCGGATCGGCTCAAAGCCGTTTGATATGCTCGGTATAGACATCTGTCGGAGCTGAGGATGGATATGACCATTGTAGGACGCATGATGATTCGAATTCTGTGATTCAACATCCGAGGGCGGGCGCGCGGGGACTCGGCCAGCGTAGATGGGTTCTGTCACGTTCGGATCATGATGTTGAGGATGATGCTGTTGGCCATTCTGTGGGGGATGAATTGCGGTTGGAGATATGGCTTGGTCGTTTCCAGCTTGTGGAGAATGAAGCTTGGTGTGGCGAAACAAGACGTCGCTATCATGATTAGCGATACCCGGTGAGAAGGTTCATTAGCATCGTGATTACCTTCGTGAGAAGCGTTTCTGACACGTCGGGCATTCGTACGGCCTTTCCTTTGTGTCTGTCATGGATCGTCAGCAAGGTCAATCAACATGAATCGAAGCACGAACGCGATCTTTGATGCCGTTTAAAGTGCTCGGTCTTTGTGAACTTTCTGTCGCAAAGTTGACATGTACGCAATACCATGGTCGCCGGTCAGACTCCGGGTGGCCGCGACTGGCCTCGGTGGGAGGTGTTTATGCCGGTAAATGTCGTATGTCGGCAGGTCGAGGCAAGGTTCACGAGATGCAGCGGGATAGTGATGCAGACGTCGAGATGGGGTTCGAGTTGCAAGGGACGTTTGCTGAAGACTCGAGTGGGGCCAGAGTGGAAGCTCTGAAAGACCAGATCCACAGCCGCCGGATGCGAAGATCCGATCGTCGCGGTGATCGATGGAGGGTGGTGGTGCTGCGAGTGTTGGTGCTGGACCAAGATACCTGCTCTGGCAATTGAAGCTGAGCGTGAGCGGACGAGGGTATGTGGATTGAACGTGAAGCTCTCGAGGAAGCTGAAGTTATGCCAACTGGCGTTGTCGAGGGTGGGACGAGGGAGCTGGAAGCCTCCAAGAGTTCAAGAGTTCAAGGGCTCAAGGGCTCAAGGGCTCAAGGGCAAGCCGCAAAGAGGCGAGTCCACGGTCCAAACGGGGCGCGGCTCAGTAGAGAGACAAGACACAAGACACTCTCCGTCGCGTCTGATTGGCCAGCAACTGCCCCGTGCCGTGCGGGACCCGTTGTATTTCTCCGCAGATTTTCCCACAAAAGGCGAGATCCATCCGGATGAACAACAGTTCACAAGTAAGCCATCGACCTGAAAAAAGACCTCCCACATTTTGTCTTCTGACCCTGTTGTCGTTTGAAGCTCTCGATAAAACTCCTTCGTCTTCTGCTTGTCTTTCACCTCGAGAAATAATCAGGATCAGGCTCAACAGGATGCACATGGCGCGAAACACCCCCGACACCCAGCTTCAGTTCCTTCCTGATCCGGCTGGGCTTTCCTTCAACCTTGATTAAAAAAAAGTCGCCCCTCATCAGTGACATCGTTACATTTCCATGGTTTATTGGCAAGAACACCAGATCCAATTTACACATCGTTCTCCAGGCCGCCAATCCCGCTGCTCTGCTTCATCCACGCCGCGTGAAACGCCGCTACCTCATCTGCATCGCTTTATCCGCCATACTTCCGCGACCATCTGGTTTTAGATCCTGCCATTGGCTTCTCCCCAGCCATGTCTGGCGAGACCAAAGCCTGGGTCTTCAACCATGAAGGTTACCCTCGAGCACTGCGCTTGTCCACAGTGCCGATAAAGACTTCATTGGGCACAAATGAGGTTCGCGTCAAAGTGAAGGCCGCTGCCATAAACCCTGTAGACATACAACTCATGAACTTTCCTCTCTGGCCGTATCTTCCTGCCTCCATTGCCGCGCCAGAGCATGGTGTCGCCGCCGACTTTTCTGGCATCGTCGAAGCTGCAGGAGAAGACTCGGGCTACAAGAAAGGCGACGAGGTAAGTCTGATGTTTTCCGCACCATGTATCTCGCAAGACTCCCCCCTCTCCAATTCATCTCTAGTACAGTCCGGACAATCCCATCCCACCCTCCCACCATCCCCTACCATCCCCCACCACCCACTAACCCCTCCCCCCAGATCTTCGGCATGCTCCCCCTCCTAACCGGCACCCTCCAACAAACCATCCAATTCGCCCCCTCCCTCGCCGCCACAGCCCTCAAACCCCCGCACTGGACCTTCCCCCAAGCCGCCTCCCTCCCCCTCGTCTTCCTCACCGCCCGCACCTGCATCACCGCCATCACCCCCTACCTGCCCCCCACCAACCCCCACCCCCGCGTCGCCATCCTCGGCGGCTCCTCCGCAACAGGCATCTACACCATCCACCTCGCCCGCAAAAAAAGCTGGACCCTCCTCTCCACCTGCTCCAGCCGCAACACCTCCTTCGTGCGCTCCCTCGGCGCCGACACAGTGGTGGACTACACCTCCTCCTCCTCCTCGGTCCCCGACGCCCTCCGCGCTTTCGACCCGGACGCCATCATCGACTGCGTCGGCGGGACGCAGTGTCTGGGTCTCGCGCCGCGGTACGTGACTATCGTCGGGGACAAGACGTCTCGGGCGGACATGGGGGGTGCGTTGACGTACTTGTGGAACCCGAGGATGGTGGTGCGGAGTTTGCTGGGGAAGGTGCGGTTGGGGCCCAGTTATGATTGTGTGAACCTGGAGGTCGAGGGGAGGTTTCTCGAGGAGGCATTGGGGTTGGACGCCGGGGCGATCGTGGTGGATGGTGTATTTGGGTTTGAGGAGGTGAGGGAGGCGTTTGCCAGGTTGGATACGGGGAGGGCTAGGGGGAAGGTGGTTGTCAGTGTCGATGGGGGGCGGTGAGGGTGGATGAACGGCACTGTGTTTGTCGCAGGTAAAGCTCAGTATGGAGAGGGACTCGTGTCGGGAAATGCTTTCACCTTGTGCTACGGCTTTCTACATGGTGCTTGGAGGATGCGGCGCATCTCCTGAGTCATTCGTGTCAGCCATCCAACGGCGCACCCTGGCGCAGACGATTTGCCGTGCTGGTCGACGCCCTCTGCTCTAGCAGTGTCATTGAATCCCAAGAATGTGCCTGTCCAAGCTCGGCACCGACAAGAGACAAGAGATGCGCTCCCCCCACTTCGACTCTTGCTAATGCCAAGTATGGCTCGACGCATATTGATGGTCAATACCTCACCCGTCCTACGCCTAGTGGATACACTCGTCTGTCGAGAACAGAGTTCCGCATCAGGTTCGAGCTCGACGAAATTGTGTAAAGCTCACTGTGGTCTGCCAGTGGGGGTGGCGGCACGCTCATTTCTCCCGAGACGAAACCTCTCAAGGCTGACATTATGATGGCGTTGCAGACCTGGTGATCCATGAGGCTGCTCATCCCTAGACGTCAAATACCACAGGCTTATACTTGTCTCCTCTCCCCGTTCGCTTCTTCTTGTCTCCGTTCCACCGCCCTGTTCATGTCCATGCTTTCTCATCAACATGCTGTACGCACATCACCGCTTCACCCTCTTTCCCTCCCTTCCCTCGTCGTCCTCATCATCACTCAACTCCGCATACTGCGTCTTCGGTTGCGTCGTCTCCCACGCCTTCGTAAACACTCCTCCCTCCCCCTCCTTCGTCGCATACTTCAACAGCGCCTCCCTCGGATCCTCATCGCGCATCCCACTCAATGGAATTTCCCTCCTCACATACTCCGCGTCCGGGTTACTCTTCGCAAACGGCGTCACAGCGGGCTGATGTGGTCTGCGCGGATCGCGACTCTTCCCGCTCGCGGTCAGGCCGACGTTAGGATGGCGCGCAGCGAAGGAGGCGGCGGAGGGGACGGTGCCGCCTGGGAGGATCATGGCGTCGGAGAGGGATAGTGATGTGTCGGTTGTTAGGGAGGGGTCGTCGTCGATGTGCCTGCGTTTGGGGGCGCGGGAGACGATGCCGACTGCGCCTGCGGAGGAAGTCGTGGGGTCGTAGAGGATGTGAGTGGACGAGTTGGCGGAGCCGGTGATGATTTGGTTGAGTTTGGCGTGCCAGAGAACGGTGATCAGGGGGGAGGAGGGGGTGACCGGGGTGATGCTTTCTGGGCGGAGGGTGGCGGGATTGAGAATATGGAGAGAGCCGGAGGAAGAGCCAGTGAGGATGGAGCTGCCTGTCGGGGAGAAGCGGATATTGCTAGTGGGATATTGGGAGGAGGTGGATTCGTGGGTAATGATGGTGATGGGGGACTTGAATTTGCGGATGTCCCAGGTTTTGATTGTGTTATCGCCACCCCGAGTGACAATCAGTCGACCGTCAGGACTGATATCAAGTCCAGACGTCCATGTGCCAGGTTCGTGAGCGGCTTTGATTTCTCCAGCCGGTCGTGAGAATGGTCCTTCGCCGCCATACATGACAAGTGTGCCGTCCATAGCTGCTGCCACCAACACACTGCCTTCGCCACCAGTTCCCCACCCAACAGCCGTCATCCTGCTCCGCCCTGCGCTGCCTACAGCCTTGCTCTTGAAGACAATCACATCTCGTTGATGCCGTGGCTGATTGATGTCCCAGATACGTAACGTGCTGTCCGTACCGGCCGTAACACATATATCCCTCTGCGATGGGTGCCACACTCCACTCGTGACCTCGCTGATGTGCCCCTTGGTATTGTTCATGTCCCTCAGGTACATGTCCCCCTTCACGAACTCGGCCTGTACCTCTCCATCCCTGGTCACAATCTTCGGTTGCGCAGTCGCATCGATCACCAGTAGCTGTGACGGCGACAATGGATTGAAGTGTACTGCATTGATCGGATGTGACTCTGCAGTCGAGGCCGCAGTTGGTCGAGGATTCGAGGGGTCCACTGATTTGAATGCTCGGATTGTGGTTGGTGTCAAGGACGCTAGATCGTGGAACTTGAGCGTCGAATCCAGAGATCCAGTGACTAGTCGCGCTCCAGAAGGGTCGAGACTGACTGCCGTTACTGCTCGAGAATGTGTAGGGATCTTGAGGGAATGCGTGACAGGGAACTCTGGTTCGTCGTCGTCGTCCGAGTCGTCATCTGAGTCTGAGTCTGAAGAGTCACCCTTGTCCCCTGCCTTTCCGCTAGCATCGCTCTCATCACCGTTTGTGTGCTGCGCTTTGTCTTTGGCAGCTGTGCCATTCTTCTGCGACTTGAGCTTGGTTTCGGCGATCTGCCTCTCCACGTTGCCCCTGCGGTCTTGTCTACCAAAGGAGCTCGTGCCCAGAAACTTCTGCAGGGCTTCTTGATCGACGTCAATTTCAGGCTCATCTGAGTCGCTCATGTTTGGATGAGCGGGGAGTATACGTACCTGAGAGAGACAGAACAGAACAATTTTCGGAGCTTCATTTGACGTTTTGCCAAGACCGACGACATGCGGCTCAATTGCCCTATAGAAGAACCTTGAGAGCGGCACTATTCACCACACCAGATGATCGTGGCTGCACAAAGACTCCCGAAAGTGTGTATATAATCATAACGGGCGGATAATCTCCTTAAATCAATTAGTTTGAGGATTTGCATAGAACACTCGTGCACGAGGCGAACTTGGATAATTGGACTAAGCAATCGTGTTAACATAATCTATCTACGCTTGTCGAGTAGCGATACACCGAAGCCTCCATCCCCTTCATCATCAAGGATACTCGTCCGTTCTCATGACTGTGAAAATTTACAACCTGGCCTTGCCAGAAGACCCGGCGTACTCAGGCTTGAGCTCGAACCTGTCGAGGTTCATGACCTTGTCCCAGACAGCGACGAAGTCCCTGACAAACTTATCCTTGCCTGTGGCACTGCCGTAAACTTCGGCAATGGCACGGAGCTCGGGGTGCGAGCCGATGATCAGGTCATTACGGGTGGCAGTCCACTTCTTCTCGCCAGTCTTGCGGTCAACACCGTCGAAGATTTCCTTGGTGTTGTCCGACGCCTTCCAGTCAATGGAGGTGTCAAGAAGGTTGACGAAGAAGTCGTTGGTGAGCTTGCCTGGCTGCTTGGTGAAGACACCGTGCTGCGAACCATCCCAGTTCTGGCCAAGAGCACGCATACCACCGAGAAGAGCGGTCAATTGAGGAGCAGTGAGGGTCAACAAGTGAGCGCGGTCGACCAAGAATTGCTCGGTGCGCACGCGAGACGTCGACTTGCCATAGTTGCGGAAACCGTCATTGGATGGCTCGAGATGCTCGAACGACTGAGCGTCGGTCTGCTCTTGAGTAGCGTCGTTGCGGCCAGGGGTGAATGGTACAGACACACCGGAGGCCTGCTCGAGCGCGGCGACACCACCGAGGACGATGAGATCGGCGAGCGAGACCTTCTTGCCACCAGACGCAGAGCTGTTGAACTTCTGTTGGACGCCCTCGAGGGCCTTGAGAACCTCAGAAAGCTGGCTGGGGTTGTTGATCTTCCAGTTCTTCTGGGGCTCGAGGCGAATGCGGGCACCGTTGGCACCACCGCGCTTGTCGCTTCCACGGTAGGTAGAGGCGGACGCAAAGGCAGTAGAGATGAGCTTGCTACCCTCGACGCCAGCATTGAGGATCTCCTTCTTCAAGGAAGCGACGTCACTGTCCTCAATGACCTTGAAGTCGACATCTGGGATGGGGTCTTCCCAGATGTGAACCTCCTTGGGGACCTCGGGACCGAGCCAGCGGGTACGTGGGCCCATGTCACGGTGGAGAAGCTTGAACCAGGCGCGGGCGAAAGCATCCTTGAGCTGGTCCTCGTTCTCGAGGAAGCGGCGGGCGATCTTGTCGTAGACAGGGTCGAAGCGCATGGCCAAGTCAGTGGTCAACATCCTTGGCTTGTGCTTGACGTTGGGGTCAAAGGCGTCAGGGATGAACGCCTCGGCATCCTTAGCCACCCACTGGTTGGCACCGGCAGGTGACTTCTGGAGCTCCCATTCATACTTGTATAGGTACTCCAGGTAGTGGTTGCTCCACTTGACGGGAGTCTTGGTCCAGATGACTTCGAGACCGGAAGTGATGGCGTGTGGGCCCTTTCCAGACTCGTAGCTGTTCTGCCAGCCGAAGCCCTGATTCTCGATCTCAGCGCCGTTGGGTTCCTTGCCCAAGTGCTCTGATGGGGCGGCACCGTGGGTCTTGCCGAAGGTGTGACCACCAACAATAAGCGCGAGAGTCTCCTCATCGTTCATTGCCATGCGGCCGAAAGTTGTGCGGATGTCGCGGGCGGCGGCAACAGGGTCGGGGATACCGTCGGGGCCCTCAGGGTTGACGTAGATGAGACCCATGTGCGAGGCACCGAGAGGAGTCTCAAGGTCGCGAGTGTGGATGTCGGTGTTGCCGGCCTTGTGAATATCACCGTCGACGACACCCGCCTTATCTACGCCCTTGTGACCCTTGGAGTAACGGACATCGTTACCCAGCCAAGTGCTCTCACCTCCCCAGTAGACAGACTCATCTGCCTCCCAGGTGTCAGTCCTGCCACCGGCGAAACCCTCGGGCTGGAATCCCATGGACTCAAGCGCGACGTTGCCGCTCAGGAGGAAGAGGTCGGCCCATGAAATGGCGTCACCATACTTTTGCTTGATGGGCCACAAAAGGCGGCGGGCCTTGTCGAGGGAAGCGTTGTCCGGCCATGAGTTGAGGGGCGCGAATCTCTGTTGACCTTCGCCACCACCTCCACGACCGTCGAAGACTCTGTATGTACCAGCGCTGTGCCAGGCGAGACGGATGAAGAGACCACCGTAGTGTCCGAAGTCTGCAGGCCAGAAGTCCTGAGAGTCGGTCATCAAGTTGGTGAGATCCTTCTTCAAGCCTTCATAATCCAAGCTCTTGAAAGCTTCAGGGTAGCTGAATGGCTGGCCATCGAACGGGTTTGAACCAGGGTTGTGCTGGCGGAGAATGTTGAGCTTGAGCTCATTTGGCCACCAATCCTTGTTTCTGGTACCGCCACCACCGACGTTGGAGGTGCGGACGTTGTTGTGTACTGGGCACTCAGACATGATGATTGAATCTGATGCTTTGATGTGTGAGAGGTGAAAGTTTCGTGAAGTAGGAAGAGGGGAAAGGTACTTCGAGGATATATACTGCCCCGCCAACGGGGTAATGCCCGCGCGGCTATTGGTGGGCCGGGTGTGGAAGGCGGGAGTTGCTAACGGAAACACCACTCGAAGACAATTGGGCGGACCAAGGACAGGCACGTCAGTGAGTTAATCTAGACCTCGGAGCCAACCGATTTGTGATCTTTCCAGGTGCAAAGATTGTGTTTTTTCACTTGTTCACAGTATGAGAAGGTAGACGATATCGATGTCAAATTGTGCGCAACAAGCGTCTCCAGCTTCCAACGCTCATGAAGTGCAGCATGCAGTGTCCCAAGAGAAAGGAACAGCAGAAACACCATGTCCGGCAACATGCCACTCGTGGTTCGTTTTGCGCGATTTTTGGTCTGACAAATAAGACTTTCCCGGTCCTTCCGATACTAGCCTGCAGATCACACTCTTGGCTATCAGGGATATTCAGCTTGTCTATCGTGTGCAGATAGGGGAATCGGAAGTTGTCATCGAAGCTAGTAAGTTCGCTTGTGTTGCATCGATGGGTTTGTACAAGGCATGGAGATTGCGATAGTGTGGATGTGGTGCAAAGATACGGGAAACTTTGTCGAAAGCAGGAGTTTCATGCGGCGACTTTACGGTGTGGCGGCACTTGAGAAATGGCGGGGTGAAAGGTGTGTCTCTTGCACCAACGTGTGCAATTTTTCACATCCAACCCGTGCCCCTCCACGTGCACAGACAGGACCTGTGAGATCAGAGTGGAGAAGTCGATAGCGTCAGTGTGGAAAAATCTGACGAACTTGGTGTGTTCTTTAAACATTTCATTCGTCATGGTCTGCTTTCTACAGTGAGTTGAGGGCGCTCTGGACTGTGACCGTGTTTGCATCGTCTCGCCGCTGAACGTAGGGTCTGAGATCTCGCCCGTCTATTCCTGCCAGAGACTGGCTGCCAACACCCTTGAGACGATCTTTCAGCGCATCTGCCTTGAGGGAGAACAGGTTAGGGATCTCTGCCAAAACCTCGATGCTGGGGTTGAAGGTTTCTGGCAGGCTCCATGACCTCAGCAGCTCCACATACTTCATCATGTCCTGGGTGACCAAGATACCACCAGCTTGGCTGACCTGGAATGATTTGAAGTGGATGAACAGAAGAGATCGTAGACCGAGCGCTAGCTCCAACGAGAAGCCGTCCAGTACACGTCCAGATAGGGCACTCGAGGCGTTCTTCTGTAGCTTGTTCAAAAAATTGTAGGTTGACAGGCAAGTAGGGGTCTGCAGCTGCTCCAGGTTCAGGGTCGCTTCATCTCTCGGCCGGAAGTCCGTTTTCTTCTGCTGTGAAAGAAGCTTTGCTGTCCAAGCTAATGCAGAGTCAATCGTCTTTTGCAACACCGTGTCGATCTTGCCTTCTATACGGTCAACGAACGTGTTGATCGTCTTGTCCAGATCCCGTCGGATCGTCAGGTTGGTGGCGGCCAATGGCATGAGTAGTGTTTGAACCGTGACGACCAGTAGATGAAGGGTGCTTACGCTGCTGCGAAGATCTGATAGGTAAGAGTATTCGGGTTCCGTCTTGGAATTCTCATAGGCCGTCACGGCTTCCACTTGAGCATCCAGTGCTGTTTCAAGGTAGATCTCCCCCATGCTGCCAACGAGCAAGCCGAGCAATTCGCGAACGTCTTTGGGCGTCTCGTGTCCGCCTGCAAGTTCGAGACCTCTACCGACGCCTTCTGCCAGCCACTTTAGCATGCGCTTAGCATACGGCAAGCTGAGCTCTCCGTCTTCGTCGGTGACTTCGATTTCGTTCCTGTTACTGAGCGACGAGGAGGAGATGCCAGCAAGTCGAACAAGCATCTTCTTTTGTGAGGAGGACATTTCCGTTGAGTCTAGTCGATCGAGATACGCTTCTTGTGCCTTGTGAATCATTTCTTTACTGCGTGCCTGTAGAGATCCGAGATACGAAGTAGGTGTCTTTCGTCGGCGCGACTGGAAACGATCAGTGGAGCCTCATAAAGCTTACAACTATACTTACATGATAAGTTGTGAATTTGAAGAGCAGTGACGAGTACAGCTCTTCCAAGCTTCTCTTCTCTCGTTCAATATAAGACGAGCCTGCAAAATATGGTACAAACAAGTCATCCAGTTGTTGGTCAAGGATGGCGGCAGTGGTAGCAGATGCTGGCTCCGGATGCTCGGTAAGGCCATGTGTCTTGAGATCTTCGACGAGTGTTGATATGTAGCTCTTTGACGATTGCAAAGAGCGTAGGAAAGCGAGCGACGAGACCGAGCTTGCTTTATCCAGTACCTGCTCAAGCTTCTGCTGTATCGACTGCTGGAATACTCGTTGAATGAATCGCCCAAGCACTTCCTCGTAGTACGGGAATGCACGTTTGATGATGAAACTCTCCTCTTGCGCGACAAGTTTGACTTCATCAATCAATGACTGCAGTGTTGGCTCGACTCCGGGTGGATCCGCATCCGGGTCTGCCAATCGATCCCACATGTCCGATTCTGATGAGACCTCCTCGGTCACCAGCTGACTTCGATCGATGAAGAACTGATGTTGGTTGACGAACAGGCCCATGACACTTGCACCGTCGCCAAAATCTCGAAGTGCTGTCGCACATTCTCGCATGCCTTCAAAGTTCTGCCTTCGATATGAATCGTCGAATTGCTTCAAGAGGTCCTTTTCCAAGCCTTCCAGGAACTTCTCGATCACTTCCTTGGGCTGTCTCTTGCCATTGGAGTGATCTCCATTGACACCATTAGTCCGGTGGACGTTGGTCGCTGGCTCGAGTCGTTGGCTAATCTTGAGAAGCTGTCGAGCGATGTGTGCACATCGTACCTTGCCCTCGCCTCCACCCAATCGTCGAACGTCCTCCAAACTTGACAAGTCTCCTCTATGATTTACTTCCAGCCAGCATTGAAGTATGAACTTTGCATCCTGAGCGCGTTGCCGCTGTTTGTCCAACTCTTCCAGTCGTTCACCTATCCTGACTGCAGCATTGCCTCCTGCCTCTCCGTCGCCGTCCAGACTTCTTTCAAGCCCTTTGAAAGAATCTACCGTCTGCTCCAGCTCCCTCTCCCGTGCTCGAACATTTTGATTGTGTTGGGCTTCTGCTCTTCTGACACTCCCGCTAATCTCGTTCTCACGCATCTCCAGATCTTCGCTGAGGTTCTTGAGTCCATTGAGAGCTTGCTCGAATGCGCGGATCAACGGCTTTGGGTCAAAAGCTTGTGCTGTGTGCTGCGCATTGGCAGGCTGCGATTTGCGCGATGCCGGCGCCGCCGACTCCGAGAGTGCCTCTACAAAGTCCTTGACAATGAAGTCCTGACTCGAGAATGTCTCCAAGGTGAAGTTGGCCGTCCGGCCTGTGAGCGGGCGGGCTGCATTCGTGGTATGGGCGGACAATATCGAGGCGGTGTCTGCCGAGTTGGGCGCCATATTGCTTGCTACCAATCTCCCTGACCGCTATCAATGGTGCTCTCAATGCGACAACGAGTCGCGAGGTCGTTTCATAGCATCATGATCGAGTGGACGGGAATGTTGAAGCGACTTGGTAGATAGGCTGTGATCTGACTGTTGAGACCTGTACAGTTATTCGATTCTTATTGATTCCCAGATCAGAGTGTTCTGTCAAACATACCGGCAGGCCATTATTCCAGTCGCGAGGTTAGAGCTCCACTTGGTCGGTGATTGCGGCTCTGCAAGCATGTTCGGCCCGACGCGAATTGTGGCTTGTCAAGTGTCCACCTTGGCGCAAACGCGTCAGGGCGGAAAAGAGGTTGGAGAAAAGGTTGGACGTGAACCATGTTGAGGCTGTGAATCCGATCGCCTCTTGTTCGTCAAGAAGTACTCGTAATGGGTACTTCAGCCACATCTGACGTCTCGCCTGACTGGTAGACAACAGGCATCAATTGTCAGAAGTCTTTGGCTTCATAATTGTTTCTCGTCTTCCTATCTCTACCACGATTGGCACAATCACATCACTATCAAAATGGTCGGCCTTAGACAAGCTGCATTTCTGCGTACCGACACCGACGAACATGGACACAAATTGTCTGCGGAGGAGAGAGAACGACTCATCAAGCCATATCTACCAAATGGACCCGTGACCACCAAGGGAAGGTCGAGATCACGGAGCAATCATCAACCTGGACGGAAGAAACCTATACGGACATTCCTGAAGACTGCTCTTTATGTTTTTGTTTTCAATGTCATGCAATGGTTCTTCTCCGTCTTCTACAGGGTCCGACGAGCATATCGGAACATGGTCAGCAGATCGATGGACGTCATGTATCACCATCACCGCACGCCAGAGTTGATTCAGAAGGATGTCAAGGGGTTCACAAAGATGCCGAATCATCTGAGTATTGCTTTGGACCTGGATGGTCGGACCGATGACGCGGCTCTCGAAGACTTGATCAACGAGGCCTGTGAATGTGCGGCCTGGACGGCTTGTGCTGGTATCCCAATGCTGAGCATATATGAGAGGACTGGTGAGTATGTCTGCAGGAATCAAGAGGGCATGCTGACAGTGGCAAGGCGCGTTGAAGACATCCCTACCATACCTCCACCGCCAGATCTCGAAAACGATCTCGTCCTACTACGGAGTCGACAATTCATCAAGACCAAGCGTCTCGTTACGAGCACCCCAAGTTCCAGCCTTTTCACCGCCAAGTTCCTCGCCCGACCCATCGACGGGCTCACCGCCACATCTATCTATTCTCCTACTATCCGAAACGGACGGCAGACGTACATTAGTCGACCTCACCAAAACGCTAGCGGAGATGAGCCAAAAGCACAAACTCGCCCCGGAAGATATCACCTCAGAACTCATTGATGCGGAGCTGAGCGAAAGTGTAATGGGCGAACCCGACTTACTAATCCTGTTTGGAGAGTCTGTGGTTCTAGACGGTTACCCCCCGTGGCAAGTGCGTCTGAGCGAGATCTTGTAAGTTTTTTTCTGGGCCTTCAACTGACGTGCTAGCGAAGTCGGGTGACATGCGGCTAATCTCGGGAATAGTCACGTTCCAGACAATCACGAGGTCGGCTACCAAGTTTTCCTGCGCGGGCTGCAGAAATATGCAGGTGCTCAAATGCGAGTCGGCACTTAGCCAAAACTTTAACTGCAGTAATGGCAGATCTTCCACGACCCTGGGAAATTTTCTGAGCGTGGGATAGATATCAGCCATGGACCTATCTCCGACATGCGGATAACGGACAGACCCAGTATTATTATCTGGAACCAACAGCGAGACAGACCAGGCAGATTCGGCCAGAGAGCGGATAGAACTGGGTCCTCTGACTCTTGAAAATTCAATTTTCCGCAACGGCGTTTCCTCAGGCTTCATTGCCCCAATTTTCCTCGCACCAAAGTTTGCGCCTCCAGCATCTGAGCGTTGGTCCACGTTTACACCATCCGCAAACGATCACGCACCTACCGAGGCCGGGGGCGAGACAAACATTAAAACATGACCTTTTTCCTCTCCTATGTTTCATTCTTGCATAATTGTCATATTGTTTCCCTCGCGACTGCATTTTCCTTGTCATCCCCCTCTCATATCCAGCATACCCCCATAATCACGTATCCCTACCATGTATCCCTACGACGACACGACCCCCACCGTCTCCTCCGTCATCAAAAACAAATACTACACCGACTACGACACCCTCCACCTGAAACCCCCCACCTCCACCCCGCGCACCACCACCCTCGACGACCTCCCCACCGAAATCCTCTGCAAAATCGCAGGCTACCTCTGCGCCGACTCCGACTCCACGGTATACGTCAAACGCCGCCCCTCCACCTCCTTCTCCCAATCAGACCTCACCACCGGCGCCGCCCGCACCTGCTGGTCCGTCTCGGGCTACCCGCTGGCCTTGCTACGAGTCAACCGCACCCTGCACGCCGCCGTCGCGCGCCAGCTGTGGTACCAGACCGTGTTCGTCCTCTCGCTCTCGTCGTCGGACACGTTGATATTCCTCAAGTATGCGTTGTCGGCGGCGCAACGCATGGCGCTGCAGAGGATCCGGTTGACGAGGTTCATGTTGTCCTGGGAGGACGGGGTCGGGGATGATATTTGGTTGGCGGCGCATAGGAGGGAGCCGGCTTTTCATGCGAGGTTGGGGGCAAAGGTGCATAAGGAGAGGGTCATGAATTTGGTGGATCATTTGCAGAGTAGGCATGTGGCTATTTGCTGAGGGTTGGGTTGGGTTGTACAAATGGGGTTGAATTTGGGGTTCTTTTGAGGCATTGCATTTCTGGACTGGCATGGTTGGGTGTTATTTGGTATAAGCGAGGAGTTGGGTGGGTTTGGCATTGCATTGCACGGGCATGGACGGGACCTACATTGCGATGGAGTGTAAGCATTCTTGGAGGGACTTGTGAGACTTGTGTGTACAGATTCTTTGGAATGGATCCTGAGCTTTTTCTTCGACTGAGAGCGGTGTACGGTCTGGCGGGTTTGTTGCGTGTGCATGACCGCATGGACTGGGATGGACGATGGGGATGGCAGCCAACGCGACAACACCCGATGCGACCCGTTCCAATGCGACTTATGAAGAGATGGGAAGGGTTGCTGACCATCTCTCTAGTTTCAGCTCTGGATACCCGACTCGACGATATGGGCGGCCGCGGTGTCCAGTCTGATTCAGAATCCCTGCATTATTCTATGATATGGCTCAATTCGCTGGCTATCTAAGCATTTCCAGGTAAGTCTCGAGGATTACTCGACCACTTCCAACGATTTGTAAGTCTCTCCTCTTTCAAGCAATTATTCCCTTCAATCTCCTCCATCTCTGCGTGGCTTAGATACCCGTCTTGCCCAACTTCGCAGCCAAATCATCGACCTCCTTATCCTGGTCCGCAGCAACAGGCTCCTCCTCCGCCCTCTCCGCCTCCTTGACCACCCTCTCCCCTTCCTCCTCTTCATCTTCCTCATCCTCGTCTTCCTCTCCCTCCTCATCACTATCCTCCTCCTCCAAATCATCCAGCTCATCCACGCCCCACCGCTCCTCGTCCTCGTCCTCTCCAGCCTTCTCTCTCCGTTCATCCAATACGGCTTTGATCTTCTCCACACTCTCATCCTCTTCCGCGAACTTGTTGCCATTCACTTCTACCCGTCTCAACTTCGGCAACGCGTCCAACCCCTCTGCCAAAGCCTTGAGACTCCCCGCATCCACCTCGTTGTACTGCGCCTTGATAACCTCGAGTTCCTTCGTCTTCCCTTCCCCCAGCGCGCTGAACACTGCCCTCCCACCACTCGCTTTGAGCAAGCAATCCCCCACGCCCAATTCCTTGAGCGCAGGCCAGGCGCCCCCTCGAACTACATCCGCCAACGCCCGGCTTCCTACTACTGTGAACGTATTATCCTGCAAATCCACGACCTCCAACTTCTTCGCATGCCTCAACCCTTCTCGAAGCAGCACCACGATCCCCTCCTGCCTGATCCCATTCTGCACCATCCTTATCTCCTTCACCCCGTTGTTCGCACGATACGCCTCCGCCCAAGCCTTCATGCTCCCCGTCTCCAGCCTGTTCCGTCCACACACCACCGTCTCGAGGTCAGGGACATCCTTCCCCTCTTGCCGGGCAGCGGCTTTGCGCGCGGCGAGTTGCGTTAGGGCTTCCGCGACCAGAGTGCCTGCCGCAGGGCCGAGGCCGTTGTTGTTGAGGATAAGATGCTGGAGGGGGACGTGTTGGGAGAGGAAAGGGCGAAGGGGCTCGACTGTGTTGAGACCGAAGGCGTTATCCGAGAGGTTGATGGTGTGTAAGTTGGGGAGGGAGAGGCAAGCTTCGAGGAGAGAGGTGAGGGATGGGGGAATCTCGGAGAGGAGGCGAGAGGTGAAGATGTCGGCTAGGTTGGCGATCTGGAGGAAGGGGTTAGTGAGGGGGGCATGGAGTGGGATGGCGTGGTATAGGGGACGTACTCGTATCGAGGGTTTGGTGGAGAGGACTTGGGCGAGGGCGGCGCAGGCTTCGACACCGAGCGTGTTGCCTTGGAAGCGCACTTCTTCGATGTCGTTGGAGGTGATGAGGGGTTGGAGGTGGGATTCAATGTCGGCGGCGGTGTCGAGTTTGAGGCCTTTGCCTTCGAGGGAGAAGAGCTTCGCCATGTTGATCTCGAGCGGATGGTAGGGTAATTCTTTAGAGATGGTCAGAATAGTTGTTTGACTCGATCCAAATGACCGTGGTTGAAAAATAATTTGATCAAGTCTGAATGTTTACACAAGCGAGGGGCACCAAGCTCAAATTATGTGGGGCTTTGCTCGTGGGATAAAATTGATCGAGACCCTTCCATGCAGAAGATCAGCTTGGACCGCAGAGCCGCAATTTGTGACGGTGACGTGCTGCACCAAAGTCGGCGAGAGTCGGCAGAATTATTCAGCAGGGTCGAGCATTCCAAGACGCATCGAAGGTCACGCTCTATCCTCGACATTCCCAACAAGATCAAGATGTCAGCTCCAGCGACGAGATCATTACAGGATTGTGAGTCTAGTCAAATCTATGTCAGGACTACTCTCATACTGACTCCGTCACAGCGACGGCCACGCCGCCGAACAATCTCGCCGCCGATCTCAAGCCCGCCGGAGATGCTGCGGCCAAAGTAAAGGTACGATGGAACACTTCGAAGAGACTCGAGCCACCCTGACAAGATACCAGCCCTGCTGCGTATGCAAGGATGAGAAGAGCGCTCGCGACGAGTGCATGCTGTTCTCCAACTCCAACGACCCTCAAAAGGAATGCTCCGACCTGGTTTCGCAGTACAAGACATGCATGAAGGGATATGGCTTTAACATATAATTGACCGGGAAGAGCTAGAAGAGGCTATATCTGTGGTTGAAAGGACTCGTATATACTATCAAAAGGGCCTGGTCGACCTATAGAAAGTGCTCATACGTGGGTATCTATTGTACAACAGAATACAAATATCCTCAACTTTCCATCTTCGCATCTCTATTGAGTCTTCTTAGTGGGAGCCTCAAGCGTGGACGATCCAAAAAGTCCGCTCTTCAGGATGAGATTCCAGGTGCACCAGAGGTAGCAGATACCAAAGCCTGCAGCTCCAGCGACGGCATTGCCGACAACCCAGAGATCTGGCATACGATCTGGCGGCGGCACGTATGCTTCGCCAATGTGCCACGCAATCATGCCGAGATAGAAGGAAAGATGTATGACTTTCGTCAAGAGGCTCAGAGATGATCCCTGCTGGCCAAAGTATGCAGAGAGTGAAGTCGGAGGGAGCCCCAACAGCCATGCCCATAGAAGATTTAGGACGAAATAAGGAACGCGGAGTTCGTCTCTCTGAAGCAGCGGATATAGTGTCCAGGTGCCGAGGATATTAGCAAATCCAATCCATGCTCGGAGGTCTGGCTTAAGTCCCCTTTCTGAAGCCAGAAGTAGTGTCATGGGGAGTAGAGGTAGCAGCACGTTCTTTTCGTGGACCTGGTAGCTGCAAAGGAAAAATCCCCATGCGCAAGACGAGAATGCCCATGGTACCAAAGCCCGCTTAGGCTTGATAAAGAGGATGAAACAGGATGGGGTAATGGCAGCAAGTGTGACCAAAAGCGCCGCTCGTGACAACAGTGATGAGTCGTACCGTGTCAACTTGTGTAGACCAGATGAATGAATCGCGCACCAGATGTTTGCAACTTTATCCTCGAAAAGTCCTCTAGAGAAGGGAAAGATGCGATGAATGGACTGCGCCAGCTGCAAAGCCAGAGGGTAGATGTATGACTGGCGTGAGATCTCGAACGGAAGCGCTGATAGCAGTGGAGGGATCTCGTGGTCGGATGGCAGTGGTATCCGGCGTTTCGAGTCGTACGCGACGCCCAGCAGAAAGGGAAGATACAGCACGGCGAAAGATGCGATCGTGCAAAGAGCAATAGCCAAGAAGCGGATGACATTGATCCGAGGGAAGATGCAGATACCCAGTAGATATGCGAACACAACGGGCGCATAGAAGAGAGCCATCTGCTTGAATCCGAGAGCGGCGACAAAATACAAACAGCTTCTAGCCGGATGTCCTCTGAGTATTCCTGCAATGGTTGAGACGATGAAGCCAAGCATCACAGTATTGTACTGAAAATGGCCATGATCGATTAGAAGTGTTGCGGGTTGCATAAGAAGAGCGGTCAAAGCAATGGATGCTTCCCAGGAGCTGACTCCGGATAATCGACTGAGCCTTCGGACGCATACTATAGCTGCAGGGATGAGTGTGACATATTCCGAGATCAAGACTGTTGCTCGCATGTAAATCTTGAGCGAGTGATCATCCAGGCCGCGAGATGTGTATAGGGCGAACCAGTCTTTGTTGATATAATTTCCACTATGATTGTCAGAAGAATGCCGCGACGTCCTACTTGAATACTTGCATAGTTCCCAAGATCCAGCTATGATATGCTGTCAACGGCGGATAGTCCAGACCCCACCATTGCAAGTCATAAAAGTACCAATGAGAGACTGGCAGATTGGTGGTCAATTCCATCCAATGTCTTTGAGCCTCAAAGTCGCCATGCATGGGTGGCTTTGCTCGACCTGTGGAATTGTCAGTCTAATAGAGTAGCGTTAGCAGTCTCTTCACCGACCTGAGTAGCCCCAGAAGCCCAACGCCCATCTGAATAGACCGACTGCCATCAGTATCAACGGCACTGAGACCCATTGTGACACTGTCCCCTTGGCCGGTAGTAGAAAGGCAGCCAGAGGAAATGCTGGGTACTGTAAAGAGCCATCTTGAATCAGAGCGCCATTGTCAGAATTCAATGCCGCCCCTGACGATCTTCTCTTCTTCCGAGGCGTATGTGACGCCTTTGATGGTGTTTGAGCCATTGTCACCGCATAAAGGCATGCATCATGTGAATTGACGATCAAGACCTGCGGGTGGAAGTCCGCCGTGGTGATGTGGCTCGAGACATGAAATCAGGGTCCGCCTTGCCGCCAATAGGGTTTTGATCACCGAGTCGGACGGCGCTAGCGGGGAAGAAAACCTCTGCAGTGTCTGCCGCTGGGAGCTTGGACGACCCGCCGCCGCCTTTTACAAAAAAAAAAAGTTCGAGCGACACATTTTCTTCCTTCTCACACTCATACCTAGTCTTTGAAATCAGGGACTATTCTTTCACGTGGGATATCCGAGAGCATTACAGAGGGATCATAACATACACATCGGTTCGTTGCATACACTTTCAGTGGGCTTTTCCTCAAATAAGACACTCGTCATCGAGTTGTCAGAATACTACCAGAGACTGCGGCGGGTCTCGTGTGTCCGTACCAGTGGGCTTGTTGGCTTTCAGCTTCTTCCAAAGAGGCATCTGCGGGGTTCCTGCTCTCGTCAGGCATTTGTGGGAACACTTGGCCAGCGACAGAGCACTCGACGGATCTGGTTGTCACGAGTATACTTCGTTGACATACCTGTGGGCTTTTCGAGACGAGTCGCCCCGACTCTGGTCAAGCATATACTGCTTGCTGACAAGGTGGTGCTATTACACACATACTAACGTTCGTACAGAAATGGCAAAGAGCAAGTCATCCTCAAAGGCGGTCAAGGCCGAGGCCCCCGCTGCTGCCCTCAAGAGCGTCAAGGCTGGTCGTGTGACCAAGCCTGCTGAAGATACCAAGAAGAGCAAGGCGACTGCAAAGACTGCAGCCAAAGCACACCAGAAATCCGACAAGAAGCGCAAGGACTCCGTCAAGAGCGAGTCTGACAGCGATAGCGCCACTAGTGACAGCTCTGCGAGCAGCGCCAGTGATAGCGACAGCGAGATGTCCCTTGATGAGAAGCCTGCCAAGGTCAACGGTGCAAAGAAGGCGACCAAGGCAAAGAAGGAAGAGTCCAGCGACTCCGACTCGTCCAGTGAGTCCGAGGTCGAGGCTCCCAAGGCCAAGGCCAACGGTACTACCAAGGCTGCTGCAAAGGAGGACAGCTCCGACTCTTCTGATGACTCCGAGTCTGATGAGGAGGAGAAGCCCGCCACCAACGGCAAGGTCGTCAAGAAGGCTGCCGAGAGCGACGAGTCTGATTCCGATGCTTCTTCCTCGGAGGAGGAGGCCGCAGAGGAAGCCGTAAAGGTACGCTTGACTCCCAACGCATTTAAATTTGACTGATATCGTATAGACCGGTGCCCTCAGCGATGGATCCGACTCTGAAGCCGACAGCGATAGCGACAGCTCCGAGGAGGAAGAGGAGAAGCCTGCGAAGAAGGCCCCTGAACAGAAGAAGCGCAAGGCAGATACCGAGACTACCACCCCCGTCAAGCGTGTCAAGCTTAACGGAGAGCCTTTGAGCGAACCATCCAAGAACCTCTTCGTTGGTTCTCTGTCCTGGAACGTCGATGAGGACTGGCTCAGCCGCGAGTTCGAGGGCTTCGGCACCATCGTCGGCGTCAGGATCATCACCGATCGCGACAGTGGCCGCTCAAAGGGTTTCGGTTACGTCGAGTTCGAGGACGTCGAGAGTGCCACTGCTGCTCTTGATGCCAAGCAGGGTGCTCAAGTCGACGGCCGCGAGATCAACATCGATTTCGGCAAGGTTCGCCCCGACCGCTCATACAACAACGAGCAGGTCTCTGCCCGGGCTCAGAAGTTTGGTGACAGAGCGCCCAATGAGCCAAGCAACACTGTGTTTGTCGGCAACATCTCGTTCAACGCGGACCAGGACATGATCACTTCGGCATTCTCCGAGTACGGCAACGTCAATGGCGTCCGTCTTCCCACCGACCCCGACTCTGGTAACATGAAGGGCTTCGGCTACGTCGAGTTTGCCACAGTTGAGGAAGCTCAGGCTGCCGTCGAAGGTCTCAATGGTGCCGACATTGGAGGTCGCAACGTCCGTCTCGATTTCGCTGGTGCTCGTCCCGCTACTGGTGACAGCCCCCGCGGCGGTCGTGGACGTGGTGGCTTCGGCGGAGGTCGTGGTGGCCGTGGCGGATTCAATGACCGTGGCGGTCGCGGAGGAGGTCGCGGTGGTCGTGGCGGCGGCCGTGGTGGCGGCCGTGGTGGTTTCCAGTCCACCAACAGAGGTGGCTTCGGCGACTTCAAGGGCAAGAAGATCTCGTTCTAGTTGGGTAACAACGTTCGGACATGGGGGACACAGCTTGGATCACTTGTTGATCGAGAAGCTTATTCAAAAAGTCAAGCTCCGACCATCGAGCATGCTTGTGGTCGTTGCTTGACAGGCGTTAATGGTAGTTTTTGATTGAAATGTAATGCAAATGGTTGTTTGTTTCAGCTCTACTTCACGTGAACGCTGATTGTGGTGATCCTGTGATACGATTGTGGTCACGCTAGTAACGCTTGTCTCTCTCCATTTAGCTGCACCCCACTGTCGCTCTTTCTCATCATAACATACAGCGTAATACACTGCCCCATCGCAATGACAGCATTATTGACGCAAGTCCAGCCTACAAGGGGGTACCACTCTTCCAGAAGCCATAACTGGCCATGAGACTTGAGATTGTGCGGCAACTTGAACCTGAACGGCCACGATACTGCTAGAACTAAGGAAACGACAGCGCAGGGCAGCAAAGTCATCGGGTTCAATGCGGATGGGCCCTGGCTTACCCTAGTCGTTCGCACCTGTAGCGCTGAGGCGATTCCGGTCACGACTGTGATGATGGGATTGATCCCGTATGCGTTGATGCCCATGATAGTGACGAAGGGAAGATCAAGCCAGTCGTCTCTTGGCTGGCCGGCTAGAATCGCCCAGAAGATGCAAAGGGTCGCATGAAGGACAAGTAGCGTGATTGCTGTCTTATTCGATGGGAAGGAAGTATCGTTGGTCGAGCTCGTTGTCGAATGCCGCTGCAGATCGTCTTGTGCACGTGTACGCGCTACGAGGACGAACGCTAGACTGCGTGCAATATGCACTGGTCAGAAAGACGGCATCGTTGATCGTGATTGAAAGGATGGACGTACAGAACTGTTGAGCATATCCACTGTAACAGTAGCTGCGCCAGATTGAGGTAGTCAACAAACCGCGGAGGCTTGGGTACAATAGATCCTTGTCGCTTGAATGGAGGGCATGCTCAGAGATAGTATATGGTCGCGATCTGTGATTGTGTACAAAGAGCGAGTAACAGCGCAGCTGTGACCGATATGCCATTTGGCGATCGGAGAACGACTAGACTTCTCCATAGTGGGAGATGCGACAACGGCGCAAGCAGGATTAGGAGACTATTTGTGTATTAGATTGAGGCTTCATAGCTAGACTGCGTGATATAAGGTTACACATACATGCATAGTACATCCAAAAGTACCGCCATAGCAGTTAGAACGCGATCAAGCAACAGCAGTAAGGTGGTCTTTCGTAGTGCATATCGGAATGATGCAGGAGGAAAGTCGACGACTTGTAAGTGTTGGCGACTGCACGGCCATGCGCTGTGGTGCTGGAGAAGACCAGAATATTGGTCGGTATTGGTCTGACTAGGCTACAGGCATAGCGGGGACACACTTGCACAAAGGCTCCGCCTATTATACTCGCCTACGCTGTCTCCCATCTTACGGACTTCTACAGCACGATTCATATGATCGAATAGGTGAATTATCTGACGGTACTGAAATACACGAGACGGCAAACGTAGTCACCTTGTGGGTGAGCCTCTGACAGTCCCACTGACTGATCGTGGTGATCCTGTGGTTCGAGCGTTGCGAATGACCTAGACCACGCAAAACACAAGGCCCAAGGGGACCAGCGTCGACCAGACAAGGCGCGTCATGAGGCCCCGCAATGTTATCAGCTGCTGCCTCGTTATGCAGCTGAGCCCGGACCGCACGAACAGACCAGCGGTGACTAGGAGATACCCCAACCTGACAAGACATGATATAGAGCGACGTAGATTCGTGCTATGGTGATTCCGTGTTTTGTCAGAACTCCTGAAGGGCACGACGTTAGGATCCAGCAAACCAGCTCATTTAGGCCGATTTCCCGTTTCGGGCGCCGCCTGACTCCTTCCGAATCGCCATCCGAAAGAGTCGTCAGACCCCCTCCCCCGCCATCCGCCCATTGATTGGTCCGCCTTCGTGATCAAGCGATACCAAGGTACCTGGACTACTACACCGCTGACTGCCTTGCTTGTGCGCTACAAGAGTCCAGCCTCCTGTAACGACATCTGGCCATATTTTCGATTTCGGCCATCTCTTCAACCTTTCCGCATGCAGGTCCGAAGCCCTACAACACTGCGTTTCACTTTGCGACTTTAGGACACCAGTAACTGATTCGGCGACTGCCGATTGTCATACGCAAGGGATCAAGAGTCGGGCACAAGTAGTGAGAGGGTATCCTTTGCATTTCCGGGCATAGCAAATATCGGCGCATCATGCAGGCGTCTACACAGAGCAATCAGCCTGGTCAGCAAAGACGACCTCAACAGTCTGGGAATATGTCGGGTCAGGCAGCATCTCTCTCCGACCGGATAAGATCAGAAGGTCAGACAGGCCAGAGCAAATGTAACGGCGTGGGACTGACCTCTTCTCCAGAGTCGTGGATCGAAATCGCATCACAGCCATCTTCCTCTTCGCTGTCATCTGCAGGTGGTGATATCGTCACGACAGGTCTCCGAGTCCAGCGAGATATGGTTGCTCGGAGAAAGCGGCGGCAGAGGACTACTGGCCCAACTTCAGAGCCACAACATGCCACAAACTCTGGAACACTGGCCGATGCCAGCAGCCAAGAAGAATATGAAGAGAGCGAAAGCGAGTCTGATCAAGTCATGACATCCTCCAATGAGGGACTAATCATGGGCGGACACGACAGCAACCAGGACGAACCTGCCATGAGTGACGACGATGAGAACCGCACAGCTGTCAACTACCCGATCAGACGCCGGGGTCAAACCGCCTTCACACCACAACCCAACGCCTTCTCGCATCCTCCATCTTCCACAACAATGAGACACGCCAGCGAACCATGTCCAGGATCCTACTTCCCCCAAATGTCCGCCCGACCCGCAGCACGCTCAAACACCCGCCACTCCTTCTCCGCCCAAGAACCCCGCGTCCAACACAGTCCCTACAACGCCCTCTCCCCCTCGCACAACGCAGCCGCCCACCACGACGCCGCCCTCCGGGCCAGCCTCTCCACCCTCCTGTCATGCGCAGCCGCCGCCCGAGGCCTTCCCAAACTCAAATCAACCCAACCCTCCACCACCGCTCCCCCTCCGCCCTCCGACCGCATCCAACCCAACACCTTCCGCCTGATCCCCCAATCCCAACTCCCCGGCGCCACCACCCAGACCCGCCAGCGCCCCGAGCCCGACTTCCTCCCCACCATCCGCCAACGCTCCACCTCCTCCACCTCCGACTCCGCCTTCGGCCGCCTCACCGAGTCAGCCGAGCTACACAAACGCAACAACGGTGACCGCAGCTCCTCCAAAGACCGCCGCATGAAGAAAGCCCGCCGCTCACCCTCCGCTTCTTCTTCAGCGTCGAGCATGTACAGCACCGAAGAAATGCTCGTCAGTCCCACACTGCTCACGTGGGTGGTCAGTGCGGGGGTAGTGGTGGTGCTCAGCGCGATTAGTTTCTCGGCAGGGTACTCGATCGGGAGGGAGGCGGGGAAGGTGGAGGGGGTGTTTGGCGGGGTGGTGGGTGGGAGCGAGGTGAGTTGCGCGGGGGAGACGGCGAGGGCGGGGACGGGGTTGGGGTTGAGGAGGTTGAGGTTTGCTGTGCAGGCTTGAGTGCTATCTTGAAGATTATGGATGGAGGTGGTACTGTTTGGGTTTGGATGCTCATGGCTTCTCATGGGTTCTGGGGTGTTTTGGGATGACGGTAAGATAAAGCTAGATGGGGGTTTGCATGGGCTTGATGATGGCGAATGATTTGCATGATTATGATATGGGGGATGAAGTACATGATGGTCAGGGCAGAGGCGTTGCATTTTTGGGTTTGCCATTGGGAACGGGCTGGAGGGGATTGCCGCTCATTTTTTTGCTGGTGGTGGGTAGATAGGTTCGCTACTCTGTTTGAACGAAGATGCTTCATCTTGGATGTTGTGCTGGGTGGAGAGTGACGGGTGGAGAGTGACTGCTGAAGGGTTGGTGGATGGTAAAGACGGGAGTCGGGGAGAAAGGAGTAGCGTTGGTGATGGGGAGGCTTGGTCACATGATCATTCACACACAGAGTCGTTGGCGGTACCCAAATCGTACACGGGATTGAGGCTATGGATTGATAAGCAGTGCTATCCGTTGTGCGCGTCATCTTTCCTTGTACTCGAGACTTTGTTTGAGATGTTCTTAGCATTGACGTGTATACAGATCCGTGTATCCATCTTTGATACAAGCAAGTCGCGGCTGTAGCTGCAAGAAGACGCAGGCCCCCGATACAATCGCAGTATTCTAGCCGTGAGAATGTTGAGATGAAGCAAGTGTTGAGAACGAGTACAGATCCTTTGAAAGAGTCGAGAGATAGCAAGTCCGCTGCTGTTGTACACGACGCAATCCATCATCGATGACTCCTGCATCCTTCCGTCATCGCGCCGACCCTTACTTCTCAAGCGCCGTGATCCTTGCTCCGAGCTCCTTTCTCATCGTCCTCATTTCCCTACGCATCGCCCTCAGCTCCTCGTCATGCTCTTTCTTTTCCCTCATCCTTGCCTCCTTCTCTCTCTGGAGGTCCCTCGTGAATTGCTTCATTGTCGCTTCCAGTTCTTTTCCCTGTCGCTGGTTTTGCCTGGATTGCCTCTCAAGCTGCCTGAGCCTGCTCTCGGTCTCCGGCTCTGCTTCTCGACTCATTTCGACCTCTTCTATCAGCTGAGTTACATGGCCGACCAGAGTCTCTTGGGTCTTGTTGAACTTGCAGATGTGGCCTTGGTAAGCCTTGGAGTAGTACTCGTAGTACTCGAACACACTGTGGTTTGGGCAGAGTGCGATGTTGTGAGCAGCGCGGCTACTGGATGTGGCTTGGTTGGGGAATGGGTCGCGGGCGTGGTCGAAGTGATCCCTAGTCAACTCTGCCGTCTCTTCTAGGGTGAACGCATTCGGAGAAGAGACAGAGCTGAGATTCTCTACTGACGGTCGAGCACGGCTGGTTCGCTGGGCAAGAAGATCCTCTAGTCTGAGTGGTCTTTGAGGTTGCGAGCGACCTTGTGGCCTTGATTGACCTGACTCCTCTTGTTGCCGAGTCTTCGTCGTTGATCCCTGCATTAGAATATGCTGAAGGCTGAATTCTCCGCCCGATGATTCAGCAACTCTGGTGGTTTCGGCGACTCTGAATTGTCCATTTGCCTCACCTTGAGTCTGTGGTGGAGTTGGCAGCTGCACATCTTCCATTGGCTCAAAGAGAGGCGACTCGTACCTAGCATGTACGGACATCGGGACAGGGGAGGGAGGGACACTCTCGGTCGTCTGAGTCTTGTGGCCATGCCTTTGACTGTTGGTCGAAAGATCATTACCGGCATGCTCGTCATTGTCGATGAATGTATCGAAAGGCGGTGGCGTCTCGAAATCCAGCATGTCAGAATCCATATTTGCGGCAAGCTCCTGATCGTGGAGGTCTCGCAGACTCGAGCTGATACTGAAGGACCTCTGGCGCTCATTTTCAGGCTCTGATTGGATCGCACCAGTATGACTTTTCAACGAGACTGGTTGTCTACCACGACGTGCTTCTCCTTCCGGCATAGCTACCATGAAGTTATTGAAGTTTCTTTCCACAGTACCTGCGTTGATGACGCGGCGGCGCTCTCGGGAAGTGTGAACAACAGGACTTGGGCTTGACTGAGCGATCTGATCGAGGCTGGGATATTCATCGTCTTCAATCGTGGTATGAGCATTGCGATGGATACTGCCCACATTCGGTTCGCAAGCAGGAGAAGCCGTTCGATCCATATGCTCGTCTCGAGCTGCTTCAAATGTGGATGATGTTGGTGGCAAGTGTAAGCAGCCATATCTCGGGCGTTTAGCAGGCGGGCACGGTGTTCCTCCTGCTTCGCTCAGACTCGACTCGGATATCGCTCTCGCACGACGACGCCTTAGCCAGTTGACATCGTCGTCATTGTCTTGAGTGAGATCGATTGGCTCCTCGACCATACTTTGTTGAATGGCAGGCGTACCGATATCACATTCGGGCGCTGTATCGAGGGACGATGTCTCGAGTAGTCTTGTTGATGATGGCTCTGGCTCGCAGGATAACTCTAAAGCGTCGTGCCAATCGACATCTCTCCCGGCTTTCTGTCTTGTAGGCATCGGCGTTGTTGAGCTTGGCGGTGGCTTGCCTTGATGAAGCCCGGATCGCCATGCTGTGCGCTGGAAATTCGCAGTGGCATTTGGTGTATTGCGCGACGTCACAGGTGTAAGAGGCAACAGAATTGGTGCTTCAGACCAGGTGCCGCACGATTGGTGAAGCCGAACTTGCTCGACTACCTGGCGTTGGATCAACAGACTCTGGCTTGGTAGATTCAGTTCGAAGTAGAGGGCAAGCGCATCCTTTCTTGTTAGCAAAACAGGCCTTGCAGTCTTCGAGTAGTGATTACTTACATCACTGGTTCTGGGATGAGGAAATTTCACAAGTCGCATAAGGTCCCTGATCACTGGCACCTCCAGCGTCGCCACGTACTCCGCCGCAGCCTCGACGTGATCGGTGTCGTCGTCCATCAAGTTATCTATAGTAGCTACAAGAAATGGATCGAATGACGATGCGGTGCTTGTCTTGAAGTGGATGTGGAGGAGAGGCAAGTGAAGGGAGGTAAGAGACTTCACCTCACTGGCAGTCCGATCACATGCCATACCACAGCGACGCCACATTTTCCTCTTCGGTCGAGGCTTGGCTCGTATCACCAGCATATGCTATGGCTTGATTGCGGTAGCTACCCAGATCGAAGGCTTCTCGGCCACTTTGCCGTCCTGGGCCATGCCGCTGAAGATCTCCCTGAAAATTTTCCTTGCGTCGTCTACGATGTCGGATCGAGCGAGGTACTGTGACGCAGGGGCTTGGATCTGCTGCTCGAAGACCTTGTCGACGTCTTCGACTTTGAATGATTTCGCAGTGGCCGTTTCAAGGTTCTTGAGGATGATCTCTCTGACTTGGTATCCGGCATCAACCAGGACTTTCCGCAGAGCACCTTCCGAGCTCGACCAGGCGGTGTTGTAGCCGATGGGCAGGCTGAGTCGCTTGGCTGTGAGCTCTGCTGCAAGTCCGACAGGAAGACTTTCGGGGGTGACGGCGTCCACAATCAAGCGGCCACCAGACTTTAGGTACTTCAGCCAGGATCTTGCTGCTTTGATGGGGTCGTCGAGGAGGACGAAAGCTGAGCAGAGAGTGACAACATCGAACTGCCGACCCTTGATAGCGTCCAGGGAGTCCAGATCAGCTATGTCATGGTTGTAGAAGGTAATGTTGGGGTATTTCCCGCCGCTGCTCGGGGCCCAGGCTTCGGTGAGCATACCCTTGCTGATGTCGACGCCGATGATGGTGGTCTCGTGGCCCATCTTGTCAGCGGCAGCAAAGGCGACGAGACCAGTGCCACACGCAAGGTCAAGGAGAGTCTCGTGTGGTTTCGGGTCTGCATAGTCCACGAACCATTTGGCAAGATCGGGATGGTGGCCGCTGTTATATGTAGCTGCTCGAGGATCGTATATCTGTTCTGCAAAGGCCGCTTAGTCCATGGTGTGAATACTGTTGAAGGGCTTTGGAAGGTTGAATGTTCAAGCATTGAAGGAAGTCGAGGCTGTTGATGCAGGCTGACGTCTGAAGTCAGGCATGCAAATCTGTCCAGGTCATATTCTGCCGTGTCACCCGAACTTGATTCGAATTGGTTAGCAGCATAATTAGCGTCGGATTATGGCCAATAGAAGAGGAGTGAGGTTGTGATGAAGCTGGGCGTAACAATACTCGATATTCTAAGGTATGATGAAACAGATGAGGACGAATTTGGCAGGCTTTGTCAGTCCTTTTTCGACTTCCTGACCATCAATGTGTGGGTGTACCTTGACGGTCCTCCAAATCTGGAAACGTCATGATGGACCTCTGCCAGGCCCTCGAAATCAAATTTCTTGTATAGAGTCATGCCAAAGGGTGTTGCTTCCAGACGAGTTGGCAATCCCTCCTTGTCTGCAAGCTCTGCACCCCATTGAACCAGCATCGATCCAGCACCTTTGCCCTGGTAATCTGGAAGCGTCTTCACTTGGTCCAGAACTGCTCTTAGTAAGCTCAGTACGTGATGGAGAGGCAATCCACCTACAGATAAAGTCCTCGTTCACTGCAAACACTCTGGCATGAGCCTCTTCCATGGCTGGAGAACAAGCCTCAACCACTTCCCGTCGCAGACCCTTCGGCCATCCAGGTGATACACAGGACTCATTGGCTTCTTGCTTAAACTGTTTCTTCATGTCTGCATCTGCTTCGCCATCCATTCCACCACCCGATTCGGCATTCAAGCGCTGCCAGAGAGCAATTGGAAATGTCCACTGCGCATATGCTATTGGCTTTCCATCCAGCGTCACCTTTTTGAACCAGTGTCCAGGGTGGATGAATGTCTTTGCCAGCCGTGCATAGCCTCCTGCGATTCGTGAGTCAATCGTGCTGCCTGGCCATACCGTTTGTCCATATGGATCTTCAAAGTTGGCTCGAGCAATGATATCAGCGATGGCAGCACGATCTGACAGAGTCACGTCTTCTAGCTTCAAGTGAGATGCCATGACTGCACAGTACGATTGAAAAGTACATGATGGGAAACCTACCGCCTCAGGCCAGCGTCTTGTATGTTGAAATGTATCAGGCAGCGAGATGAGAGGGAAAAGGCCACCATTTCGAATGTCCAGACCATGTGGGGCTCCCCTCTTTGTCAGCAGCAGTCCCGCCTGCATTTCTCTCGTGGGCATCTTGCACCTTTTTATGCATTCGACAATAACATTCGGACACTTTCCCCATCAATGCCCTGAGCTCCTCCTTCAATCCGAAGCATTGTGATGATTTCATCTACCGTTGACAATTCTCGTGAAAGGAGGGCCCATCGTCCGTCAAGGCATCGCCCGCACCTCGAATCTGCCGGACGGTCCACCCATACCATGTCGCAGACTTTAGTAATTACATATGAAAGTTTCCTTCATGTTCCCATTCTTGCCTCCTTGAAGCTCTGAATTTCAATCGATTGCGAAACAACTATGGCGCAAGTCGTGGGCATCTCAGGTGCATCCGGCTCGACTGGTAGATCATTCGCAGATGCTCTTCCTTGAGGACGGAGGGTTTGTACGTATTGCAGTATGTTTCTTCAACGAAGGCCAACCTCTCAACAGAAGGTCATCGTTTTGTCACGTCTGGCATCTGTTCAGAACGAGGCAAATCAAGCGCTTACAAAGAAGGGCATCGAGATACGGGGTCTTACGCGATCCAGAGACAATCGAGCCTGTGATGGAAGACATCGAAACATGCGTCTCCGCCGTCAGACCGATCGAACAACTTGGACAGCTCAATCTCGCCACTGCGTCAAAGAACGTCGGCAACAAGCGCTTCATTCCTTGCGGCTTTTTGACTATCATCCCCGTCGGCGGTGTACATGCCCTCCGCGATGAGAAGCAAGTCGTCTACAGTCATGTCAAGCGACTGCAGTCTCCTTACACCATATTAGACGTTGGCTAGTGGACGCAGCTGGACATCCCTCGGATCCCAAGTGGTAAGGCCGACGCTGTCCGTCCGAGGTACAACTTGCCACCACAACAAGACCTACCAATTGCAGGCGATGGCAACACCCCTACTGTTCTGACAGAACTGCGGGACATTGGAAGGTACACTGCCCGCATCATTCGCGATCCTCGAACCTTGAACAAGATGGTCTTTGTGTACACTAAGGTCTACACCCAGAACGAAGTCCGCGACAAAGTCGAGAAACTTACAGGAGAGACTGTCTCACGAACATATATCGATTAAACGACTCTGCGTTCACAACTGGATACGGCACAAAAGGCAGTGAAGGAGTCCAACGTCACACCCGGCTCTTCGGAGCATTACGGGCTGATGGTACCGCTTTGGGTCTCTCAATGCCAGATGAGCTGGGGGATCGAGGGACTTAACACTCCTGAGTGGGCGGAATACCTGGGGTATCTTGGGAGCAAGGATCTTTACCCAGACTTCCAATATAGGAAGCTTGGGGACACTTTGGAGGAATTCGTGGCCGGCGAGTAGAATCACGTTGCTCATTAAACCAATGTCAATCTTACAATTCCCCCGTGCACAAGCTGTTTGTGATATGACACCGAGTCGGCTCGATCAATTGACACGGTCACGTGACTTTTGTTGCGTGTCAACCTCGGCAAGAGCTGTGGTGCCAAGAAGGACCCTGATTCAGTGCAACCAAGGTTGAACTGAGCACTCATTAACGGTTACACCAATTCATGATCAATTTAGACGGTTATTGTCTTATTCTGATTAAAGCTTAGGAGTTCTCTCTAATTTAGCTATGTCTCAGTTTATCAGGTTAAGTATATATGTAGTTACAATCCACCTAATTTAGGTGGATTAGGTAGTAATAAATCTTCTCTCTCCCTACACACAAGTTAACAGTTATAAGCCCGGTATAACTACCCCTGTACAAGTATATTATTTAGTAGCTTCTCTACTTAATTTATTAGTTCATTCTCTATCATTTCGCTTTTTAAGCACTAGAATCTGTTAAGTACTGCCTTTTCTACTACTATAGGATTTAGGTGTCAACAAAGAGATAAACAACTATAGATACTAATACACTAATAGCTAGAACACCTATCATTCTTGCTACATTAGCTAAATAGGCTAGCTAGCTATATATTATTAAGACTAGAGCTTTAAACACTAAGATCTAGCATATTGTTAATCCCTAGGAGATAGTTAAGCTAGAAGGGCTCCCTAAGCCTTAGAGGCTAAATGTATTAGATTCTAACTTCTTAGCACTCTTCTAGATCTATAAGGAGGAGCAAGCTTAGTATAACAAACAGTATAAGGCCTTAGTAGATCTAGCTAGCCTTATTTAGTTATTAATTGCACTATAAGTTCTTATAGTTATCTAACTAGAGGGAGATCCCTATCTATAGGCTATTCTTAGAGCATTAAAGAATAGATTTGTACTATCTAATGCTATAATCTAGCTTAAGGTTAAAGCTCTCTAGAGGAGATAACTCTCTAGTCTATTATTATAGAACATAGACTATTAGCTTTAGTAATAGGAAGAGGTTATAGACAAGGCTAGGAATTATAACCTACTAGAAGCTTAAGGCTTAAGGCTATAGAGAGACTTCTTGCTCTCTATCTTAAGGACTAAACTAGCATTTACTAACAAATATCTTATTAATCTTAATTTACTAACCCTACTAACTATGCTTAAGTTAATTACTAAGTTTAGATAGTTTTATAAACTTTATAAGCTATATAGCACTATAAAGGCTAGTAAGGGAGTAATAGCATTTCCTGTAGCTACTAAGGACTCTATAAAAGAGCCTAGTCCTACTAGGGAGCCTAGATATGTATACTAGAAGCGGCATAAGTAGAGCAAGTGCTATTACTTAAATAAGTATTTAAGGCTAGAAGGATAGTTACTAAACTAATAGACCCTTAAGGAGGTTAAGTAAAGGCTTAATAACAAGGCCTTAAGGGAGAAGGTTAAAGCTATCCTTGCTAAGGAAGCTTACCTTTATAAGGGGTTATCCCTACTAGTGCTAATTAATATAGCTATAACTATTAGATTACACTTAGTATTTATCTTAGCTACTAGTAACATCTTAAGTTTATAGATTCTAGATTCTAGAGCAACTAATTACATCTGTAATTACACTATAAAGGACAGATATAAGGTTACTAGACTTATAGAACCTTATAAGTAAATATTCTATAGTAATACCTTACTTACTATTAAGAGTTAGGGATTAATTACTATTATAGCGATTTATAGGGGAAAGCTAGTAACTATCTAACTTACATAGGTAACTTATATGCCATTAATAATAACTAATCTAGTTAGCCTTAGGAGGTTCCTAAAGGGTAAAGTCCACTAGAACACTTAAACTATAAAGATTAATTATAAAGGGAAAGTACTCTTCTTAGTAACTCTAAAGCATAATTAATATATAGTAGAGGATAACTCTAAAGCTCCTTATGCTATTACTATAGCTATAGGAGGCACTAGAGATCCTTATCTATTAGCATTTACCTTAGTTATAACAAGGACTAATTAATCCTAGTATAAAGTTATAGGCTATCTAAGTATAGAGTCTATTAATTACCTCCTAACTGCTATAGTTAGTAGTGAACTAACTTTAACTAAGCCTAACTTAGTTTAGCTAATCTACCTTAGGTCACTATATTAGACTTATAAGCTATTAAATGCTTAGAAGCTTATCTTAAGGAGCTCTAATACTAAGATTGTTATAACTAAGCCCTTTAAAAGGATTACCTTTAACATTATTATTAACAGGTTTACTAGCTATAATAAGGCAAGGTATATAAGCTATTTTGCCTATAGGGCTACTAACTATCACCTTATAAGCAGTTATGCCTATAGATATAAGATTAATAAAATCTATATTAAGATAATTACTTATATTAAAAGCAATCTTAGCTTTAAGGTTAGATTTGTTAGAAGTAATAATAAAGGGGCCTTTAGCCTTAGATTTACTATCTTCCTAGATAGTAAAGGTATCTAAAGAGAGCTATCTACTCTATATACTCTAGCATAGAATAGTCATAGTAAAAGGATAGGGTCTATACTATTAAGGAGAGTAAGGGTAGTAGCTATCTTTACTAATCTTCTAAGGGAACTACACTCTAAACTATATAGATTAGTAGCCTATCTAATAAATAGAACTCTACTTAAGAAGCTTAACTAGAAGACTTCCTTTAAGCTAGTTTATAGATGCCCTCTATCTATATCCTATCTTAAACTACTTAGATATAAGGCTTATGCCCTAGATTATTATGTTATAAGTAGTAATAAGCTTATACTAAGAGCACACATTAGTTATCTAGTTAGATATAACTTAACTAACATATTTAGGATCTTTATACTAGCCTTAAAGAAGGTTATTAGAACAAGGGATGTTAGATTTAATAAGACTTAGTTCTATAAGCTAGAGGAGCAGCCTTAGCCTTAGCCTATTAGACTACTTAATCTACTAAGACTGCTATAGGAAGTTAAGGAGAATATACCTTAAACTAAAGAGGTAACTAAAGGCCTATCTGTACTATAGAATCTAGTTTAGAATCTAGTTTAGAATCTAGTTTAGAATCTAGTTTAGAATCCAGTTTAGAATCTAGTTTAGAATCTAGTTTAGAATCTAGCTTAGAATCTAGTTTAGTAGATTCTAACTAAGGAACTAAATAATTATAGTTTATTATCACAGTTATAGGCTTAATAGACTCTATTACCTCTACTAGATAATTATAGTCTACTATTATAGTTATAGACCCTAGAGCTAAACCTAGCTTAGATCTAGGAGGCTACATTACTAGAGTAGTTCTATAATGCTCTAGCCTCTCTACCCTTAATAGCTGTATAGCCTTTACCTCTATCTAAAGCTAAAACTATAAGGAGTAAGATAGAAGCCCTAGCTAAAGGGGTAACTAAGGAGCCTAAACAGCCTAGAAGAAGGATTGCTATAAGGTTAGCTAATCTATTACCTAAGTATATCCTTACTACAAGAAGGACTAGGAAACTAAAAAGGTAAGCCTATATTACTAGTCTTATATAGCCTTAGGAGGCTCCTAGATATTATTAAGCTTTTAATGCTTATCTATTAATGAAGCTAATCTAGCTAAAGCTAGAACTAAGGGATAATCTACCTCTACTACTAGCTAATATTAGAGAGCTATAAGCTTATCCTTATAGGGAGCAATTCTAATAAGTAATAAAGGTAGAATTGCTTACCCTCTATTTAAAAGACACTTAGACTATTATACTTACATCTTAAGCTATAGGGAAGCTAGTGCTACTAACCTAGGTCTTTATATATAAGACTAATAACAAAGGAGAAGTTATTAAACACAAGGTAAGGCTTTGTGTTAGAGGTGATCTTTAATCTATAGAATTAGAGACTTATATAGCTATATTAGCTACTAAGATCTTTAGAATGCTTATAGCTCTCCTTGCTTATAAGGATATAGAGGCTATCTAGATAGATGTTGTTAATACTTATATTAATAGTCCTATTAATAAGATAATATACTATACTATCCTACCTAGATTTAAGCTTATACTAGAGGTGCTTATAAAGGACTATCCTAGTATAGTATTATCTAATGTAATTCTTATGCTAAAGAAGGTACTCTATAGCCTTAAACAAGTACTAGCTCTCTAGTATATAGAATTTACTACTACACTAAAGAATCTTAGATTTACTTAGGCCCCTAAGGCTCTATGCCTCTAGCTAACTCCTAAGGTAATAATCTTCTTCTTTGTAGATGATATTACTATTATATACCTTAAGAAGTATAAGGGCAAGGCTAATGCTATTATTATAGCTCTATATGCTAAGTATAAGATAAAGATACTTAGAAATCTAAGCTAGTTCCTAGCTATCTAGATTATAAGGGATAGGCCAACTAAGAAGCTATAGCTTAGTTAAGCTTAGTATATCTAGTAGATGTATAGTAAGTTTATTACAGAACTAATAAGGCTAGTCTTAACACCTCTGCTAGTTAAAATGCTCTAGCTCTCTAAAGGTTAAGTATTACTATAGGAGATCTACCTATACTAGTAGAAGGTAGAATCTATTAACTTTACAGTAGTTATTACTAGGCCTAATGTTGCCTTTGCTACTTCTAGGTTATTAGAGCATCTAATAAACCCTTTACTAACTTATTAAAGGATAGCAAATAGAGTAATCTAGTATCTCTATAAGACTAAAGATCTAGCCCTTACCTTTAATAGCTTAATACTACTACTAATCTTCTAAGCCTTATTAGATACTAGCTTTAGAAGTTACCCTTTAAGGAAAAGCCTTTAGGGATATCTATTTAAGCTATTCTAAGGCTCTATAGATTAGAAGGCTACAAAGCAGCTAACTGTTACTACTTCTAGTATAGAGGCTAAACTACTTACTCTTATAGAGACTACTAAGCAAGCTATGTAGTAGAGGAGGCTAATAACCTCTATCTATCCCCTAGAGCATGTTAGTATTTAGTGTAATAACTAGTAAACTATTAGACTTGTTACTAGTCTAATTAAGAAGCTTAACACACGCCTTCGCTATGTTAATATCTATTATCACTAGCTAAGACAAGAGATTACTCTAGGAGGGCCTATCTCTGTAGACTAGACTCCCTTAGTAGATATACTAGTAGATGGACTTACTAAGTCACTTTCTCTAGGGAGGTATAAGGTCTTCTTACAATAGCTATCCCTCGAGTTAGTAGTCCACTAACTAGCTATAATAGACTTATAGCTATTTAGTAAAGGGGTGTGTTAACCTCGGCAAGAGCTATAGTGCCAAGAAGGACTCTAATTTAGTGTAACCAAGGTTAAACTAAGCACTTATTAACAGTTACACTAATTTATAATCAATTTAGACAGTTATTGTCTTATTCTAATTAAAGCTTAGGAGTTCTCTCTAATTTAGCTATGTCTTAGTTCATTAGGTTAAGTATATATGTAGTTATAATCCACCTAAATTAGGTGGATTATAACTATATATATACTTAACCTAATGAACTAAGACATAGCTAAATTAGAGAACTCCTAAATAGTAACAGATTAAGACAATAACTATCTAAATTAATTATGAACTAGTAAAGTTGTTAAAGAGTGCTTAGTTTAACCTTAGGTAAACTAAATTAGGGTTCTTCTTAGCACTATAGCTCTTGCCGAGGTTAACACACCTCTTTACTAAATAGCTCTAAATCTGTTAGTTGCTAGTTAGTAGACTATAAGCTCGAGGGATAGCTACTATAAGAAGGCCTTATACCTGCTAGGAGATAGTAACTTTGTTAGCCTATTAGCTAAGGTGTCTACTAAGGGAGTCTATATTACTAAGATAGGGCTAGATAGATTAATCTCTTGTCTTAGCTAGTGATAATAGATATTAATATAGCAAAGACGTGTATTAAGCTTCTTAATTAGACTAGTAACAAGTCTAATAGTTTACTAGTTATTACACTAAATGCTAACATGCTTTAGGGGATAGATAGAGGCTATTAGCCTCCTCTACTATATAGCTTGCTTAGTGGTTTCTACAAGAGCAAGTAGCTTAGCTTTAGTACTTAAGGTTGTAACTATTAGCTGCTTTATAGCCTTCTAGTTAATAGATCTACTAAACATCTTAACTAGGTAGCCTTAAAGACTCTTCCTTAAAGAGTAACTGCTAAAGCTAGCATTAGATAAGGCCTAGAAGATTAGTAGTGGTATAGAACTATTAAAGGCAAAGGCTAGATCCTTAGTTTTAAAGAGATATTAGATAACTCTATTTGCTATCCTTTAATAAGTTAGTAAAGGATTTGTTAGATGCTCTAACAATCTAGAAGCAGCAAAGGCAACATTAGGCCTAGTAATAACTACTACAAAGTTGATAGATCCTACCTTCTACTAGTATAGGTAGATCTCCTATAGTAATACTTAGCCTTTAGAGGGCTAGAGCATTTTAACTAGTAGAGGTGTTAAGACTAGCCTTGTTAGTTCTATAATAAACTTGCTATATATCTACTAGATATACTAAGCTTAACTAAGCTATAGCTTCTTAGTTAGCCTATCCCTTATAATCTAGATAGCTAGGAACCAGCTTAGATTTCTAAGCATCTTTATCTTATACTTAGTATATAGGGCTATAATAATAGTATTAGCCTTGCCCTTATACTTCTTAAGGTATATAATAGTAATATCATCTACAAAGAAGAAGATTATTACCTTAGGAGTCAGCTAGAGGTATAGAGCTTTAGGGGCCTAAGTAAATCTAAGATTCTTTAGTGTAGTAGTAAATTCTATATACTAGAGAGCTAGTGCTTGTTTAAGGCTATAGAGTGCCTTCTTTAGCATAAGGATTGCATTAGATAATACTATACTAGGATAGTCCTTTATAAGCACCTCTAGTATAAGCTTAAATCTAGGTAGAATAGTGTAGTATATTGTCTTATTAATAGGACTATTAATATAAGTATTAATAACATCTATCTAGATAGCCTCTATATCCTTGTAAGTAAGGAGAGCTATAAGTATTCTAAAGATCTTAGTAGCTAATATAGCTATATAAGTCTTTAATTCTGTAGATTAAAGATTACCTCTAACATAAAGCCTTGCCTTATATTTAATAACTTCTCCTTTGTTATTAGTCTTATATATAAAGACCTAGGTTAGTGGCACTAGCTTCCCTATAGCTTAAGATGTAAGTATAATAGTCTAAGTGTCTTTTAAATAGAGAGTAAGCAATTCTACTCTTATTGCTTATTAGAATTGCTCCCTATAAGAATAAGCTTATAGCTTCCTAATGTTAGCTAGTAGTAGAGGTAGATTATCCCTTAGTTCTAGCTTTAGCTAGATTAGCTTTATTAATAGATAAGCATTAAAAGCTTAATAATATCTAGGAGCTTTATTAGGCTATACAAGATTAGTAATATAGGCCTACCTTCTTAGTTTCCTAGTCCTTCTTATAGTAAGGATATACTTAGGAAGAAGGTTAGCTAACCTAGTAGTAATCCTCTAAGAGGGTTATTTAGGCTACACTTTAGCTACCCCTTTAGCTTAAACTTCTCCCTTATCCCCCTTAGCTTTAACTCCTACCATTAGTAGGGGAGAAGGCTATACCGCTATTAATAGGGGTAAGGCTAGAGCATTAAAGAACTATTCTATTAATGTAGCTTCCTAGATCTAAGCCGGGCTTAGATCTAGGGTCTATAACTGTGATAGTAGACTATAATTATCTAGTGGAGGTGATAGAGCCTATTAAGCCTATAACTGTAATAATAAACTATAATTATTTAGTTCCTTAGTTAGAATCTGCTAAACTAGATTCTAAGCTAGATTCTAAACTAAATTCTAAACTGGATTCTGTAGTATAGATAGGCCTTTAGTTACCCCTTTAGTTTAAGGTATATTCTCCTTAACTTTCTATAGTAGTCTTAGTAGATTAAGTAGTCTAATAGGCTAAGGCTAAGGCTGCTTCTCTAGCTTGTAGAACTAAGTCTTATTAAATCTAACATCCCTTGTTCTAATGACCTTCTTTAAGGCTAGTATAAAGATTCTAAATATGTTAGTTAAGTTATATCTAACTAGATAACTAATATATGCTCTTAGTGTAAGCTTATTACTACTTATAATATAATAATCTAGGGCATAAGCCTTGCATCTAAGTAGTCTAAGATAGGAGATTAATAGAGGGCATCTATAAACTAGCTTAAAGGGAGTCTTCTAGTTAAGCTTCTTAAGTAAAGTCCTATTTATTAGATAGGCTACTAATCTATATAGTTTAGAGTATAATTCCCTTAGAAGATTAGCAAAGATAGCTACTACCCTTACTCTCCTTAATAGTATAGACCCTATCCTTTTACTGTGACTATTCTATGCTAGAGTATATAGAGTAGATAGCTCTCTTTAGATACCTTTACTATCTAGGAAGATAGTAAATCTAAGGCTAAAAGCTTCTTTATTATTACTCCTAACGAATCTAACCTTAAAGCTAAGATTACTTTTAATATAAGTAATTATCTTAATATAGATTTTATTAATCTTATATCTATAAGTATAACTACTTATAAGGTGATAGTTAGTAGCTCTATAGGCAAAATAGCTTATATACCTTGCCTTATTATAGCTAGTAAACCTATTAATAATAATGTTAAAGGTGATTCTTTTAAAGGGCTTAGTTATAACAATCTTAGTGTTAGAGCTCCTTAAGATAAGTTTCTAAGCATTTAATAGCTTACAAGTCTAATATAGTAACCTAAGGTAGATTAGCTAAACTAAGTTAGGCTTAGTTAAAGTTAGTTTACCACTAACTATAGCAGTTAGGAGGTGATTAATAGACTCTATACTTAGATAGCCTATAACTTTATACTAGGATTAATTAGTCCTTGTTATAACTAAGGTAAATACTAATAGATAAGGATCTCTAGTGCCTCCTATAGCTATAGTAATAGCATAAGGAGCTTTAGAGTTATTCTCTACTATATATTAATTGTGTTTTAGAGTTACTAAGAAGAGTACCCTCCCTTTATAATTAATCTCTATAGTTTAAGTATTCTAGTAGACTTTACCCTTTAGGAATCTCCTAAGGCTAACTAGATTAGTTATTATTAATAGTATATAAGCTACCTATGTAAGTTAGATAGTTACTAGCTTTCCCCTATAGATCGCTATAATAGTGATTAATCTCTAACTCTTAATAGTAAGTAAGGTGTTACTATAGAATATTTGCTTATAAGGTTCTACAAGTCTAGTGACCTTATATCTATCCTTTATAGTATAATTATAGATATGATTAGTTACTCTAGAATCTAGAATCTATAAACTTAAGATGTTGCTAGTAGCTAAAATAAATACTAAGTGTAATCTAATAGTTATAGCTATGTTAATTAGCACTAGTAGGGATAACCCCTTATAAAGGTAAGCCTCCTTAGTAAGGATAGCTTTAACCTTCTCCCTTAAGGCCTTGTTATTAAGCCTTTACTTAACCTCCTTAAGGGTTTATTAGTTTAGTAACTATCCTTCTAGCCTTAGATACTTATTTAAGTAATAGTACTTGCTCTACTTATGCTGCTTCTAGTATATATATCTAGGCTCCCTAGTAGAACTAGGCTTCTCTTATAAGAAGTCCTTAGTAGCTATAGGAAATGCTATTACTCCCTTGCTAGCCTTTATGCTACTATATAGCTTATGAAGTTTGTAAAACTGTCTAAACTTAGTAATTAACTCGAGTATTAATAGCAGGGTTAGTAAATCTAGATTAATAAGATATTTATTAGTAAATGCTAGTTTAGTCCTTAAGATAGAGAGCAAGAAGTCTCTCTATAGCCTTAAGCCTTAAGCTTCTAGTAGGTTATAATTCCTAGCCTTATCTATAACCTCTTCCTATTACTAAAGCTAATAGTCTATATTCTATAATAATAGACTAGAGAGTTGTCTCCTCTAGAGAGCTTTAACTTCTAGCTAGATTATAGCATTAGATAGTATAAATCTGTTCTTTAATACTCTAAGGATAGCCTATAGATAGGGATCTCCCTCTAGTTAGATAACTATAAGAACTTATAGTACAATTAATAACTAAATAAGGCTAGCTAGATCTACTAAGGCCTTATACTGTTTGTTATACTAAGCTTGCTTCTTCTTATATATCTAGAAGAGTGCTAAGAAGTTAGAATCTGATATATCTAGCCTCTAAGGCTTAGGGAGCCCTTCTAGCTTAACTATCTCCTAGGGATTAATAATGTGCTAGATCTTAGTATTTAAAGCTCTAGTCTTGATAATATATAGCTAGCTAGCCTATTTAGCTAATGTAGCAAGAATAATAGGTGTTCTAGCTGTTAATATGTTAGTATCTATAGTTATTTATCTCTTTGTTAATACCTAAATCCTATAGTAGTAGATAAGGTAGTACTTAATAGATTCTAGTACTTAAAAAGCAAGATAGTCAAGAATAAACTAATAAATAGAGTAGAGAAGCTACTAAATGATATACTTATACAGGGGTAGTTATACCAGGCTTATAACTATTAACTTGTGTATAGGGAGAGAAAGAGATTAATTACTACCTAATCCACCTAAATTAGGTGGATTGTAACTACATATATACTTAACCTAATGAACTAAGACATAGCTAAATCAGAGAACTCCTGAATAGTAACAGATTAAGACAATAACCATCCAAATTGATCATGAACTGGTAAAGTTATTAAAGAGTGCTCAGTTCAACCTTGGGTGAACTGAATCAGGGTCCTTCTTGGCACCACAGCTCTTGCCGAGGTTGACATTGCGGAGAAAATTGTGATTCGAAGCTTGACGCTCACTTCATCCTCTGCACGCGACAGCACATGCTGCGTCCCCTGATGCCCCCTAGGAAAGTGATTCATGGATCAGTGCCAACTCACAGACATTGTGGCGCGCATGACAGCAATTGCGTCGCGCCGCTTGATTTCGGGCGAGCCAGGTGTTGGCTGCCACACAAATTGACGCAAACTCGCTCAATGTCAGGTGGGCCCGCAATTGCTCTGATCTTCTTTCCCCGCTACACTCGTCTGCTGCACGCTCTCAGTAGTATGTCGTCGAGACATTCTCGCGCCGAAATGTTGTCAAGTTGCTGGCGAAGTGATTGAGACGCTACAAACATTTCGACAAAGTTGAGTGGAGCGGCTGTCTCTTTGACCGTACGTTGTGAATGCCGGTCGTGTCCTATGGGTCCGAGTAGGCAGGGGTCGAAAGCGAGAAGATGAGCCTGACGCGCGATTCCGATGGCTTTCACATTGAGTCCATTCGGGTTGTGGGGGTTGGCATGAGCTGGTCATTGTCATTGTCTCCCATGCTGCTACCCCTCTCCTTTCATTTCATTATAACACTTTCACTGCTCATATTCCTCCATACTAGCAACCACAACCGCAGCGATGGCCACTCAGTACACCCTCCCCAAGCTCCCCTATGCCTACAACGTAAGCACCACTACCACCACTACCACCACTCCCCACTGACCCCACCAGGCTCTCGAACCACACATCTCCGAGCAAATCATGACCCTCCACCACACCATGCACCACCAAACCTACATCACCAACCTCAACGCCGCCCTCGCCACCCACGCCACCGCCCTCTCCGCCGGCCGCATCGCCGAGCAACTCCACCTCCAACAAGCCATCAAATTCAACGCAGGCGGGCACATCAACCACACTCTCTTCTGGGAAAACCTCGCGCCCGCCTCCAGCACCACCCCCTCCCCCACCTCCACCAACGCACCCACCCTCCACTCCGCCCTGACGCAAACCTTCGGCTCCATCGACGCCTTCAAGTCCGCCTTCGAAGCCAGCCTCCTCGGCCTGCAAGGATCAGGATGGGGCTGGCTCGTGCAGGATACCAAGACGGGGCAGCTGTTGATTACCACGAGTAAGGACCAGGATATCCCGCCCAAGGGGCTGAAGCCGTTGTTGGGGGTGGACATGTGGGAGCATGCGTACTATCTCCAGTATCAGAATAAGAAGAAGGAGTATACGAAGGAGATTTGGAATGTGGTTAATTGGAAGACGGTCGAGGGGAGGTTGACGGGGGGAGTGAGTGCGGATTTTGATGAGTTGGTGGCGAAGGGGGGAAAGTTGTAGAGACCAGGTGGCGAGGGAGAGGAGGGATTTGGTGGGAATGGATGTGTTTCTTTGTTGAGGCGTTCGTGGCGCTTTTGATCATGATGTTGTGATGAGATGGGTGTAGAGGCTGCAGGTTTAAGGTGGATATGTGAGGTGGTGTCAAGTGAGTCGCAAAAACTTCCATACCATTCAGCACGTTTCGATGCACAGCAAGACACCAGAGCATGTGACAGCACCAAGCCACTCTGATGTCACAACCAAGTCACCGCCCCAGAAGCACATGGTATATTAATATTCTCGCCGTGGAATCTAGCGGCCCTCCCCTTCGGGGGAGGGACCAATGGTAAAGTGGTTGTGCGATTTCTTTCTGTTCAATTTCTTTCCTTCAGTCTAACCTCTTCTGACTTTCCTCAAACACTTTCCTAACTTTCTTCCGACTTTCCACGTGCATGTGATACCGTTGCTGCTCCTGCTCTGGACTACCTTGGATCGACTCTCATGGATGGATGTGCATGTGATACCACTATTCTGGATTATCTTGGATGGACTCTCTCGGATCGACTCTCTCGGATGGACTGGCTGCTGTTATCACAAGTTGATAACAGCGGGGAGATGTAGGACCCGTCCGGGTCCGAACTCTTTTGTCGCTCGTTTGGCCGTAGGATTTTTGCGCCGTGCTCCGGTGAGTGAGTTTGGGTGGGAGTCGAGTTCTGCCATCAGAACGGTGATGTGTGGTGCAGGAGAGAAAGGAAGATATGCAAGTCTGATTAAGTATCCTGAAGCTCATGTCAGATCTCGCGCAATTCATGCCTTGCTGCCACATTTTAGGCGCAGCAAGATGTCGGTATCGGCGCATATCATGGCAGGAACAGAAACGCGTGTCACAATCAAGTCACTGGCCAGCTTCACATACCATGACAATTTTCGCACCTTGTAAACTGGCCTAGACTTCCTCGGATAGCCGAGTGGTTGGACGATTTGGTTCGCCGAGGTTTGAGCTGTTGCATCTGCTTATCAACCATGTAGGACCCGACTGGGTCCGAACTCTTTTGCTGCACGACTTGAATGCGGCCCTTTTGAGTATGTGCATGCTGAATAACGAGATAGACTGAATCACTTGCTGACTTATCTAACCCTTGGGGACGAACAAGCAAGCTCGGAAGGAACATATCTTTTGATTTGTTCCACCACATACTCTTCAGCTCGCCTCACCCCGTTCTTCGTTTACCTCCGCTATGTGATATCACTTTTCACGTTGAGCATCTGGTAGTCAGGCCTCAACGCCCCACCACAACCTTACCCACTTTCACGACTACTTCACGACTTACCTCACTGCTCGCCTGATAATTCCTCTCTCTATGATTCCTGGTTTATGTCACCGCGTCATCTCGCCTTCACGTTCAGTACCTGGTAGTCTCGCATCAGTCTCCTACTACGACCTTGCTCACCTTCGCGGTCACTTCAAATCTACTCCAATGCTCAGCGGTCCCACTCACTACTTGAGATCAACATCTGCAATCAGTGCCTGGTAATTCCCGTACCGCATTACTACCACAATCTTGCTCATCTTCACGAGCTCTTCATACTCTACCTTGCATCTCGCTTCGTTTTCACTGCATTGTATCGACCTCTGCGCTCTGTGTCTGGTAGTTCCACATCGATATACTACCACAACCGAGATGTCCGCCACCTCGAAATCAGAGTCCAGGCCGACTGGTGTTTTCCGTTTCCTTGACCTACCTACTGAGCTTCGCTTTATGATCTACCGTCACCTTCTCCCAAGGAATATCATCATTCGGTTCTATCACATCAGAGGTGGCCGCCGAAAAGACCCCCGGACAGAGCTCTGCACGATCCTAGAGCGCTTTACCGACAAGTTCACCTTCTCTCTGCTCCTGGTCAACAGGCAGATCAATCAAGAAACAACCCCGATGGTCATGGGGGACAACATATTTGCTTTTGAGAAGGCCGATGCCTTGCTGGATTTCGGTACCCGCATTGGCGGCGAGATCGGTAATATCAAAAAGGTACATGTTCGACTCACCGACGTACAGCCTCTTGCGAAAATCATGTGTGTCCTTGCTCAAGCCGAGTACCTCTCCGAACTGCGAATCAGGAAGAGCGATCTCGGTGTCAACATCTGCCCTTTGCTCCGGCCTTGGTTCACTAAGCAGAGATTGGGAGTCAGGACGGCGGGTAGAGAAGCGGTCGAAGAACGTCTGGAGCGTTTGATGAGGACTATCAAGATCTGTAAGAGGATCCGGACATGTCGAGGACGCGGAAGGGACTGTGACAGGTCAGTCTGCAGTTGTAGGTGCCATACTCAGTTGCCAGCCATCAAAAAGGAAATGGGGCGACTACTGAGACTTGAGTGAGAGGTGCGGCCGTGGCGAAGCTGGCACTTTACCACTGGAAGTCCTGACACGGGTGAGGGAAGGCGCAAAGAAAGACCAGCCTCTAGGAAGCGCAGAGGTTGATTGGGCAAATGGATGTTCGCTTGCACACTTGCAGGTCCGAGTGTCAAGAAGAGACACTTCTGGAGATGGGTGTCACTGAAGGCGCTGCAGGCCTGGTAGTCAGCATTACATATCCACGGCGTGCATTTCACGTCGTCCAAACGTAGCTCACATGGATCTACATCTGCCTGACAAGATCACATATCAAGTCGCACACCTCTTGATGATGCAAGCGTATTTTGACAAGAAAACGTCCACATCTCAAACCATTCGAAGTCGACTGAGGTCCATCAAGCGGAATCTTTCCGTGTTCGCAAGCACAGACGCAGTGGCAAATCGTGTCACGTTGGCGGCACCCATTACACCCTCGTATTTAATACAATCATCGATTCCAGACAATTGCTTCGTTGATGTGCAATGGTGGCGGCCAATCTCATTACATCTGGCGATTGGCCCAGGCCTGCTCGTCCACTACCTTCTCGCTTCTACACTCGCCGAAGTATCTTCCAAATCTATCTGAGTGGCGACATATCAGCAGACCTGCTACGCATACACCTCGGTGCCGCTTCTAGCCTCTATGTCAACCCTGAGTTGGTCCAATCTTCAACATATCCTCCAGCCCCTTCTGGAGACCGCCCCATGACGCTCGCCCCGGTGGGAGAAAAAAATCAAAGTGACAATCGCAAGACCCGTCACAGCCCATACACCCAGTCTCGCTCGACTTGGTAGCGGGCGGTCTCTGTGACGGGCATCCTTTGCAGCAGTAACGGACGATCCTCAGCACGCTGAAGAGACGATCAATCCCGGCGCGAAGGGTTCCCGGAGAAACGTGATCCTTGCCCAGGCCTTGCCCGCGGAACCACCCTCTGTACAACTTCGCCGAAGCACGCGAGATATAGCACTGAGCCACCTCCAGAGTCTGGAGATTTGGAAGGCGTGCCACCGTCCTCATGAACCTGTCCGTCGCGCGGGAGACAAGACAACCCTCGACGCAAATATGTCGCACGCAAGGCAGGTGGTGGCCGTAGCGGTCGAAGAAATGCAGAGCCGTGGAGGTCTTGAGGAAACTTAGAAAGCGTCCCCGCCAAAAGATGGGGCAGCGCTTCGTGCCGGACTTGCCTGGAAACGTCAAGGATGGCGGGCAGACGAAGTTTCGTCTTGGGTGCATGGAAGAAGATCGTATAATCGTGGGAATCCAGCAGGGCTGTGAAGATCATGGCTCGGACCTCGGCGGGCAGGTCCATGAGGCGGGAGGTGCTGGTGGGGAGGGGATCGAAGACAAGAGCCAAGCGTCCATCATATGCTCCTCCTCGCAGGACCGTCGGTTGTATGAGTACAGGATGTTTGGTTGAGACAACAATCGTCCTCTTCTGGATTTGTCCAGAGGCTATGGGCTTTCCGTCCTCTTCGGGCTCCAGCACCTGGATTTCAAGGGAGGCACTGTTGACGGTACTCCTTGTTGTCACTTTATGGACAACCTGGTCGCTTGCGCAGTTGCGACTGGGCTGAGATTGGATCTATGGAAGGTCAGAATTCAAGTCTCCTTTGGAGGATGGGCTCGGTCGCATACATGGTCCGGTCCGACGTTGGAGCCTGTGGTAGCACGGCTGTTGGGACACATTTGTGATGGAATGTCTAGAAGCCAGATGCCCGGCCAGGCCAGCCCCAATGGAATCTCTGGCGAGGTGATGTATGTTGCATAAAGGCGACAGCTGTGACTGGGAGAAGTTTTACAGAGACATCGAGGTACGCGCGATGAAACGGGCATCTTCTTTTTTGCTTTTTGAAGCTGGTCTATCACTGCAAAGTCTGATCCGCAAGCACGGGAGAAGCAGAAACTGTGACGGCACTCTGGAGCCACTAATCCGTACGCCTGTCTGACCAGCGACCTGAGGGACACTGGCATGTCCCTGGAAGAATGATACGACACTGTATACATGATAACAAGCTTCTGTTACCTTTTATTCCAGGTCCATGTAGGCTACGAACGATCCTCTGGGCATATCAGGTAATCTTTGGGTCACTTCTCGACAGGCCCACCACTCATTGCGTCCACAATTTTTACCCAGCTATTCCTACTTGGGCCTCCAGTATCACCCCACGGGATCTTCTTCCTCGATCTTCAGCATCTCCTTGAGATCTTCACGGAGCTCAATCAACGCTGTTTCCAAAGCAGCATGGCAGTAGCACCGCATATGACAAGCATCGCACTGAGACCTTTCGCCAGCGTTGAGCCCATTCACATCTTCGTGGGGGCACATGAAGTCACACGGAGATCGCCAAGGAGTCGGGTTCATCGCACCAATGAGACCTAAGAAGCGGTCGAGGCCAGCAAGGATGGCGTCCGAATGGGCCGTCTTCTTGGTGAGACCTTGCTCGCTAAAGTATGGTCTGATACGCTCGGCAGACAGCCTCCTGAGATCCCCCCTGTCGAAACGCACACGCTGCAAGGTCGGCAGGTTGGCGAGCGCTCTCATGAGCTGGTTGTTGCCGGTCTTGAGGAGATGATCGATCTCTATGGTACGCAAGTATTGAGTGGAGTCTCCGTAGAGCTCCAGGAAATGTAAGGCAGTACTTGTCTGCCCGAGACGGAAAGTATTGCCGCCAAGGAACATCGCAAGGGCTTCCTGTCGAATCTGCTTGCAGACACCCATGATGCTCAGTTTGGCAGCTTCGAAAGTCTTGCTTCGGAATTTGCAATCGCGGTTGTTGGACAGGTTGAGGATGACTATTGCTTCAGGACCATGGATGACCAGCTTCTCAAGTATCATGGCACGGATCTCAGCCGGCAAGTCAAGGAAGCGAAAGATCTCGTGGTCGGCAGGTTGTGCCGTAAAGACCAAGGCGAATTGGCCCTGCATTGGTCCACTTCGGAATGTGAATGGCGTAACGTCGAATTTGTTCTGGGAGGCAACGAGGATCGACTGGGCATTGACCTGTCCTGCGGCAGCGAGCTGAGTCGGAGCATCTGTCGAGCCGAACTGGTATGCGAAGGTGGCATTGGCGATGGCGGTCGTTGAGGTGGTAGTGTGAAACTTGGGAGCGGCGGCAGCAGGTTTGGATGAGCGCTGTGAAAAGTGAGCAGGTGCATGAATTGGGGGTGTGATAGGTACATACCTTGGTAGGTCTTGAGGAAGCTGCGGCCCTTTTCTTCTTTGTCGGAGGCGGCGTGTTTGCTGGTGGTATGAGTGGTTTTGAGTGTTGGCGAGGAAGTAAAGTGTGAAAGTGATGGAGGTCGAGAAGATATCAAGAGCAGGAAGCTGCGAGCGGGTAGCGGGAAGAGGTGCAGCAAGCGAGATATTACATCACACTTTCACATGTGAAGTCCACTGCATGCTTCCTATTGGACGAGAGACTTACTGACGCACTCAGCATTTCATGATCGTTTTGTAGGACCTGCTGCTATAGAGGGGAGGTTTCCAGGGCTTGTCTAGTGGTTGGACGAGCTGCATGACATTGAGAACATCAATTCTGGTAGTAGCTCACTTCATACTACCAGAAAATAGCGCTGACGAAGAGCTTCATGCCGTTGAGCTTACAAGGTCTGGTAGTACCTTCATTCATATTACCAGAGCGAAGCTGACAACTCTTAAGGATCGTCAGGGGAACATTGAATTCTATTGATACCTGGTAGGAAATGCTCTCAAAAACTGCCAGCACCAATCTCGTCATCAACAATTGTTGGACCTTGCATCATCTCGCCCTGGTAGTATTCACTCATTGCCGTCGACCTTGAGGAGGTTTCGAAGTCTGGTCTTGAGCTCCGCGAAGGGCTTCCGATATGCCTCATGGCATGGGCAGGTCCCGTCACACTTCTCGCACTTCACCTTCGACGCTCCTCTGCCACTGGTAGTAATACTGCCACAGCCTCTCTTCTCACGGCAGCCTGTACGGACCACGAGCAGGCCGAGAAGACGGTCGATGGCCTCCAGCACGGTATTGCGGTTGACGCTCTTCTTGGCCAGTCCTTGTTCCACGAACCACATCTTGAAGTCAATCGGACGCCCCGCAGACAGCCGGTAGTACCATATCTCAATGCTTTCCAGATTGTGCATTCTCGCCAACGTCCTCATTGTCTTGCTGGCTGTGGAAGTGTGGATGGTACCCAGGTAAATCTTGCGAATGCACAGCTGATACGGGGAATACATCTCGAACACCTTGTTTGCAATTGTGTTGTCCGCAAAGAGCAGCCTGTTCCTACCAAGAAATACCGCCATAGCTTCCTGCCGAACAAATTTGCTGACATTGAGGATAGAGAGTCTCTTGATGATGCCTTTCTGCCGAGACTGGAAGCCGCATTCCTTCTTCCTGGACGGAGTAAAGTGAACCACTGGTAGGATAAGTAGCTCTTCGTAGATCATGGTGCGTATCTCGGGTGGTAGGTCGGTAAAACGGAAGACGTCTTTACTGGTAGGGCGAGGGTCGACGACGAAAGCCAGGCGGCCTTTGAAGGGACCATCTTGGATTGTGGTAGTTTCAACCGTGAAGTCGCGACTGGAAGCGAGGAAGACAGCCTGGACATTGGAGTCACCAAGGACTTCTGATGAGCTGTTGAGGGAGCCAAAGCGATAGGTGAATTGGGCTTTCGCGATGGTGCTTGTTGACATGGCTGTGGTAGTTCCTTGAGGACTGTCGAGGCCATCGTAGGTAACCTGGGCTCGATCCTGAAGACGTTAGTCTCGTGAGTGAAGTTCCCTTGGTAGCTTACTCACGATAGCTGATTCTGGACCAGAGGTCCTGGGCCGGGCGCCTTTCCTTCTGGTAGGTGGCGCCATGACAAAACTACCAGAAAGCGTGAGGAATTGGGATTGGCGAGGTTTGCTTTGCTTCAAGCGGTGTAATGTTTCAAATGAGGTGCTACCAGGAGTGAATGTGAAAAGTGGAAGGTGCGATTGAAGTATAGGCAGCAAGCGCGTCACGTGCAAGCGCGACATGCGAGCCGCGCAGTGAATGACATCACATGCTCCTCACATGTTGAATGCACAGCAGTCTGGTCCATGGAAGCGCTGGTGAAAACAGCAGTGATCGATTCAGGGTCTAGCAGACAAGCTGAACATTGCCTGAACATCACGATCAGAGTGATCTTTCTCCTTGACCGCACAATCGCATATGTGTCATCTCTCTCAAGCCAATCCTTCCTATCCTTGTCTGTCCAATCCGTATTCCCAACGACCTCCTCCTGGAGTGAACTATCAATTGTAATACTTCCACTTGATCAGCATCTCCTGTCTGACGTCCGACATACGCTGGGCGAAGTACTGCGCGCAGTCGCAACGGACCGGGCTGAGACATGGGCCATGAATAAGTCTGAACAGGCCTATCAGATGTGTAACCTCCTTCTCAATGGTGTCCTTCGGAGTGATCGCTTTCAGGTTCCTGCACCGCAGATTGCTGCTGCACAACAGAGCGAAGTCAGCTCCACGCAGCTCCAGCCTGCCGATGTTGATGTAGCGCAGATTGTTCGCCTCGGCCAACATGCGGAACAGAGGGCGAGCCTTGTGATGTGTGAGAGCGCGCGTGATGGTGATGTTCTTCAACATTGCCACTGCAGGAGGGACTGTCTTGAGGAAGTGGATGGCGTCCGACGGCTGGGGGAAGATGAATTTGTTCTCGCCAAGGATAACAGCCAATGCTTCTTCGCGGATATGCTTGCTAACCATGACAATGTTTGGCTCGATAGTGTCCAGGCCTGTGACGCGTGGCTTGTTGTCGTAACTGTATTCCTGGTACTGTATGTCTGACTTCGTGACCAGTAATTTCTTATAGACCATGTGGCGAATCTCGGTTGGAAGATCCATGAAGGCAAAGGCCTTACGTCCAGCTGGGCGAGGATCGAAGATCAATGCTGTGCGTCCTTGATACGGACCGGAGTCAATAGTGACCTGTTTTGGTATGAAATCGCCAGTAGAGTCTACCAAGATGCATCTGGCATACTTGAAGGAGGGATCATCGCTAGGCGGACTGGTCGTGAGTCTGAAGTTGAACAAGACGTTACCAAGCGGACTCCTGGATGTGCCCGTGAAAGGGATGCCATGCTGTGAAAGTCAGCATAAGCAGTTTCTTCGAACCACGGTATGCTACCTTGAGAGCTCTTGCGGTGGCGACGGGGTCGTCCCCGAATACAGTCGATAGCTTGGCCCCCATACTGGACTTTGTGAATGTTTCGTACAAGGTTATGTGCCCGGGGGAAGCAGAGAAGAAGCATGAGAAGGAAATCATGTGAATGGCGGTGAAAGGCTGCAAGGAAGCAGCAAGCGCGTCACGGGCAAGCGCGACAAGCAAGCCATGGATCGCATCACATCTCGACAAGTCGAACTCACATTGGTCAGATCAAGAGCTGGCATAAACAGCAATGATCAATTCAATATCGAGCAGACAGACTGCTGCATCCTAGTAACAAAGCATTCCATCCGTCACAGCGATCAGCACTCCTGGTAGTCTCGTTCTTCCCAAGCAATGAAACCGCTCTTTCCTCCACACCTCGTGCACCTCAATCATAAATGCGATAGCCCAACAACAAATCCTCCTTGAGATCCTGCAGACGCTGCCTCATGCGGCCCGCACAGTCGCAGCCAGGAGCTGATGTCGCAGCACGAATCGTAGCAGAGCACTGCCCGAACTTATGCTTCAGAACAATCATGCCCACCAGACGATTGACTTCCGTCCTGATGAACGATCTGCCCGTGCCCGACTTGACGCCTCTGATCTCCAAGAACTTACGGCAGTAGTAGATGAAGTGACGCGGGAGGTTCTCGCCAGGGAGAGCGATGTACTGCAGGTTCCTGGCCTGGGGCAGCTGGCGAAGCATGCGTCGCCCGGTCTCCTGGTAGAAGTACTGTCGAATGGCGATGTGGGTGATGTGGTTGACTCCAGCGCCGATGCTGCTCAAGAATCGCTCGGCGTGGGTGGTAGTGCTGAATGAGAAGCCATTCTCGGCGAGCGCAATGCCGAGTGCCTCTGCGCGGATGTCTTTGCTGACGAGGAGGATTTTCGGGTGGATCTCGTCTAGGCCTTCGGGACTGCAGAGGCGGCCACGTCTGCCGGAGAATTCGAGCTCCATGTCGGTCACCAGAAGCTCGCGGTAGATCATACGGCGCACTTCGGCTGGCAGCTTCATGAAAGGAAATGCCTTCTGACCGGCAGGCCTTGGGTTGAAGACGACTGCCGTGCGACCTTTGTATGGCCCGAAGTCGATGGCGATTTGATCGACAGTGAAGTCGTGATTAGACTTGATGACCAGGGACTTGTTGTGGGCTTCGGCAGGGTCGGTGAAAGCGGGACTCTTGAGAAGCTGGAACTCGAAGATGTTGTTGCAGAGTGGACTCCTGGACGAACCAGTAAAGACTGCTTCACACTGTGGCAGTCAGTATGTGAAAGTCTCACATGGCCAATATGGTATTACCTGATAGCGATCCTCTGACTCAGGGGTACTGTCCCCCTTGGAACCCTTGCCAGGAGTGTTTGTAGACATGTTGGTGATCCAGTGGGCTAGTATGAATTTGGCTGGGTGTGTGAGGAGAGAGCGAAGACAAGAGCAGGGCGCATACGGTTTTGTGAACTGTAAGTCTGCCAACGATGCGGCTGCCAGAGTCACATGTCACCGGATGCAAGTAGCCGATACGGCAGCGTCGGAAAAGGGGGCCATTGAGCGTGAGTAGCACATGTTTGGCTTGGCCGCGTGCTGGGCCAGATAGCTTCGAGTATTGATCATCCAGGATGGGTCCGGCCACTATGGCTAGCAGCATCGAGGGAGACCGACAACATATTGTCCACGAGAAGATCCCCAGATGGGTGGTGACTGTACGTCCGACGGTAAGGGTGGTCTCGGGAGGGAGATGTTGCTTAGCCTGGGCTGGCATAGGCATAGCGAATCAGGCGATATAGACGGCATGAGGTGTCTTGAGGCGTCAAGAGGTTGTCGAGCATGTCGGCCAGGGGGAGAGCGTGATCGAGGGAGGATGGACCGCCAGCGAGGGCAAGGGCGTCAACGATATCGTGGTCAGGTGCGTCAGTGAGGTTGTCGATGGTATGACCAATAGGCATGGCGAGCAGTAATAAAGTCGTTGTCGACAGGATGGCGATGATGTTCGAAAGCGTGAAGACACTATGCGAGTCTGTCAGTGACGATACCATGGGTTCGAGGTTACATATCCTGAGCAGCAAAGAATGAACATCCAACCCACCAGCCCCCAGACACAATCACACACGAGCAACAGAAAGTGAACGAAACCATCCATTGCTGTCATTGTGTCGTCCTCTATGTAACACATCAGACACTTTATGCAGCCACATGATGCACGCCAAAGAAAACCACGCCGACCAGTGCGAGACAGCAAGGCCGATGTCTGAGACCGAGCTCGACTCATCTTGTCCACCATCCGGGTCTTGATGTATACCCGCCGTCATCCACCTATGCGAATCGTCACAATCTATTTCTTCTCGTCGTCGCCGAGGAGAGCATTGCGCTTCTCGGTGATGCGGGCCTGGCGCCTCTCCCTTGCCTCCTTGTTCTTCGATCTCTTTGCGTCCATCTCGGCTCTGATCTGGACCTCACGGGCCTTCTCAGCCTTGGCCTTGTGGATCTGAAAACATTAGTGTAGGTCGACAGGGTGGCGTTATGGTTAACTTACGTGCTCAACGAGGGCACGCTTGTGCTTGAAGGTATTACCCTTGCTGAGCTTGTAGAGCTCGTGGTAGAGGTGCTTATCGATCTTGCCGGCAGCACGGTACTTGACGAGTAGACGACGGAGGACACGGAGACGACGCATCCAGAGGACCTGGCTGTTCACGGTATCAGTCCCCGTTCACATCCCTTCCATCCATCGGGTGGCGTACCTTGGCATACGAGCATCGGCTGTACCCTTTCTCTTTCCGTAACCCCTGTGCCTTCCGATTCTTCGAGCGGCGTTCAGCTCACGGGCGCTGGCACGCGAGTGCATGGTGACGGGCTTGCGGATAATGAGGCCATCGGAGACCAGCTTGCGGATAGTCTGGCGGGAGTTTGCGTTTGAGATCTCGTTGACTTCATTTGGGTCGAGCCAGATCTTGCGCTTGCCGCAGCCAGCGACCGAGGCGGCCAGGCGCTTTTGTGTACGGAGATTGACCCTAGAGAGATGGATGTCAGTGTTTGTCTTGCACAGTTTGCCGCCCAGGTGAGGCGGTGTATAGGTGGGTGACAGCAATCCTCCGTGACTGTCGAATATCCAGTGATGATTGTGCAGGGCACTACTCACATATTGTCGAATTTCCGAGATGCTGTTGATGGGTTAGTGACCTGGTTGACGAAAGAGACTTCTTCGAGGTCCAAGATCGATGACAAGATCCCCTCAGTTGTGTCCTCTTGGCGTTTTGACTATTCTTGGCGATTCGGCAAAACCTTTTCTCCGGGACGAAACTGATGAACTTCAAATCTTCAAGCCAACGACCACCAGCTATCGACGACGACAGTAATACCGGGACGCTGTCAATCAACTCGACATGAAGTGTACGTACGACCCTAAAATCGACCAATGCGATTCCATTCCACCATCCACGACCAGCATGAACAATCTCTAACACCCGTCCAGTCCTCAAAGTTGGCCGTGTGGCTATCATCAGCCGTGGACGCTATGCCGGCAAGAAGGTACGACGACCACCTACTCGGGCCCTCCCCGACGAGTCTCCAGCTATACGAACACCCCTAACCCTTCCCACAGGTCGTCATCATCCAACCTCAAGACACAGGCACCAAAGCGCACCCTTTCCCCCACGCCCTCGTAGCCGGCATCGAACGCTACCCCCAGCCCGTCACGCGCCGCATGTCCAAGAAGCGCCAAACCAAGCGATCAAAAGTCAAGCCGTTCATCAAGGTCGTCAACTACAACCACATCATGCCGACGCGGTACACGCTGGAGCTCGAGGGGCTCAAGGGTGTTGTGAGCAACGATACGTTCAAGGAGGTGTCGCAGCGTGAGGAGGCCAAGAAGACGGTCAAGAAGGCGCTCGAGGAGAGGTATGTGTCGGGTAAGAACAGGTGGTTCTTTACGCCGTTGAGGTTTTAGAGAGGGATGGTGTGCAAGGTGGGGAAAAAGGGACAAAATCACCGGTTGAGGTTCATGGACCTCACGAGGTGATGGTCAGACATGCATAGGTGTCACGGCTCGAAATCAAATTTTCACGTTCAGCGGAAGATCAGTGCTGTTGAGGGTATGCGGATACTGGTGTCATGCGTGATGTGGTAGGGATACTCGCAGGTCTTGTACGGGATATTGGTGACATCAGCACGAGCTACATGGACTGTTTGATGGCTGCAGGTGTGCCGCGCACGTCTTTCCGACCTTCTTCTCCCAATGCTCTGATCACTACTCCCGATGGTCCTGCCACAAACCTCCATGACCTTGACCTTGACGCCTCAGCTTGCTTGACTTGTGTGGCTCTACGCCTGCGTGATCAGAGTACCGTGATCTTGGCGACAGCTCAGCTATATTAGAATTGGACTGCATGATCCTATATGAATGCCCTTGATCCTGAAGAACGAACTAGCCGTCATATCAATTGACCTTCGAGTGATGATACAAAGACTCGTCTCCCATCCCCAGCATCATCACAGCATCACATACACAGAAGCCATAGCAAACGAAGAATAAAAAGGTAATCAATTCAACCTCATGCTAAAACAGCCCAGCCAATGCCAGCTGCTCCTATGATATCGTAAGAAACATAGCGTGAAGAATAATCGACTAGACAGAGTTATGCGCATGACGGTGATGAGACTCCAGACGCCTCGCGCTATGCTGCTGGTGCTGCTTCTGGCGGGAAAGACGATCTGCCTCCTCATGCTTCTTCTTCGGGGGACAATGCTGCCGACAGATATTGTTGGTCCTGCTCTCAGAGTCTGGTGAAAGATCGAAAGGCGAAATGGAGCATGGTATGTGGTATCAAGTATGTAATCATTTTGCTGGAGGGGGCCGTTGATTGGTGTGGTAAGAATATTTGGGAGTCTTTAGGTTCGTGGATTGTGATCGCCGAGTTGTTGGGTTGGCCTTGCGATAGGTGTGCTCAGCAAGACTCTATTGTCGTGTATTGGTAGAAGGAAATGAACCATCCGGCGTAGACGAGAGGCGGGCTGAGATCTTGGAGTAGAGCATGGCCGTGTCTGGTCTCATAAAATCGTGCACTTGCCTTTCTTCCCTTCTCCAGATCTCGATTGTGAACGACCTGCTTTCCTCGTCACAGCATCCAGTCCACTCTTACTCGTATCCCTCCTCCGCTCTGATCCCTTTGCCGGGCTGAAGTCACCACCTGAAGATTGCCGCTGCCTCCGAAGCTGACGAACAACATCGTAGAATGCCTTCTCAACATTCACACAATTCTTTGCCGATGCTTCCACAAAGTCACATCCAAGCTCTCTGGCAAGCGAACTGCCTTCTTGTGTCGACACCTCCCTCTCGGTCACTCTGTCGCACTTGTTGCCGACCAGCATAATCGGTGAATGACCAAGACCAGGCGAACCAGCAAAAGTCGGCGATCCAGAAGCTTCCTTCACCCTCCTTATCTGGTTGTAGAAACTCTTGAGTTGTTGGAAACTCGCCCTCGACGAGATGCTGTAGACCAACACAAATCCCTCACCATCTCTTATCCATTGATCCCGTAGCGACACATAGTCCTCCTGTCCAGCCGTGTCTAGCACTTCCAGCATACACGATTGACCATCAATCTGTACCTGCTTGCGATACGAGTCCTCGATCGTCGGATCATACGTCTCAACAAAGTGATTTAAACACAGCTTGGATCCGTTAGTTGTTGAGCTCGCAGATAACCAACCAAACAAACCTGAATAGTCAGCGCCGTCTTTCCCACACCTCCATCGCCCAGCACCACCAGCTTGTACAAGGTCATTTTACCAGCCATGATGGCTGCGGATCAGAGCTCGGGCTCTCCAATCGATGTGAGGGCTTCAGGGTTCTTGTGTCGCGGAGGGGAAGGACGGGAGATTGAAGCACCGGACGAAACGGCTGACCGTCGCACACGGCAGGGCTGCTCGACGTGAACTGAGCCGGACCAGGTCGGCTACGGAGAGAAGAGATCGCAGTCTGACTGCCGCCGGACGGTGCTTGGGAGTTGATGCGTCTGTGGTTGGAGGAGATGGAAGCCCTTGGTAGAGGTCAGCAAGCGATCGATTGGCAGGTTCGTAGCAGCGGCGGGCCGGCCCTGAGTGTTAAAGGGGAAAGCGGGAGGAGCAAGGATCATGCGGCCCTCGTGGGAGAGCTTCTCTCGGCGGCGGCAATTGAGGAGGATGGGGGCAGAGATATTACAATTCAGGGTAGAATGTTGGACACGTGAAGGTGACGGTCAAAAGTGCTGAGGTTCGGGAAGGGAGGAGCAAGGCGGGAAGCTGGCGGCGTTGGTCTCTCCTCATTTGGGTTTTGGGGCTTTTGGATGGCATGTTGTAGTTAACAGGGACTGGGTCTCGCACTGCATGTATCTGCTCCATGGTACGGATGTGTGTTCCGACGTTCACACTATCGTTGTGTAGCTCCCATCACTATCACAGCGTCTCGTGGGACCTGCCATGTTCTGTACGCTCTGTGCGGCCATCCCTCACCGCCAAGTAGCCCCTCGACTCGTGATCCCAGTACAATTTTGACAAGGCTCTTGCGGCATCCATGCTCGATGTGTCGGCGGTCAAGGGTCTTGCAATTTGTTTTCTCGCGTGGATGTCCCATAAATACCCGTCTCGCCAATGTCTCGGAATACTCGATGATGTCGAGCAATGTACTTTTGTATTTCTCCCCGAGGGGGATCTAGGATTAACCCGAGAGCTTCCAGCTTTGGGTCAACGGTAATCCCAGGATAAATGAGTGCTCACTTTTGGTTGACAATGTCTTGCTTGAGACGTTTATGCAAAGATTTTGACATACCAGCATTGCTTGCTACAAGTTCTCGGCAAGTCATGGATGGAATGAGGTGGATGCAATCCAGTTAGACTATCAGAGGGTTCCTTCCTGGCTCCGTTCCCATGAGTTTAGCGAGAGGTAGCGCATGGTCGGCAGGATCCAGCAAATGATTTTAGTGTCTCCTCCGGTCACCCACCCACGTGAGGTCGAACGTCAAGAGATCTACAGAGACATCCCACGTGCAGGTGTAGAAGGTGGCTTCGGCTGTGGTGCAACGCCATTGCATGAATCCCACGCTTAGACAGTGGCAGTCAGCTTGATACGCGGCTACTATCCTGTTGGGAAGGTGGCGTAGAAGGATACCAAATGGCCGATCGAGTCGGCGTGGGGATGATCAGACATCATTCAAAGGCAGCATTGATTCATAGTAAAGTAGCTCTGAGCTGAACGATGGTGTACCCCTCACGACAACTCCAATCACTCTGCAGACCTACGAAGGAGCTTGCTTGGCGGGACGACAGCGTTTACATATGTGGCATATGCTCTGAAGGTAAACTGTTGTCTCATTCTGGACTGTACAATCTAAAGTACAGCCTACGATACCTCCCTAACTCCTGCACACTCCCATCGATGTATGCATTCTCACCCAACCTTTCGTGAACCACGTGTTGAAGTCGCTCGAAAACAAATTATGTACCACCGGCGATCCCACTCTTAGGCCGCAGCAGCTTGTGCGTGGTCCGATGACACCGTCTCAATCTCGACCTTTGGCATGGGCGCGCTGGTGCCTCCAAGGTCAGTCTGGCGGGCATTGGGATTCTTGGTATAGTAATTTGAGATGGCGGACTTGATTGCATCCTCTGCAAGCATGGAGCAGTGTACTAAGAGTCGTCAGCTTCTGTCTAATCCGCTTTAATCACCTCTGAACTTACACTTGACAGGAGGCAAGCACAGCTCCTTTGCAATCTCGGTATTCTTGATTCTACCGGCCTGCTCCAGGGTCATGCCCCGCACCAGCTCGGTCAAGTAGCTGCTGCTGGCGATAGCACTTCCACATCCGAACGTCTTGAACTTGACATCACTGATTGTGTTATCCTTCGGGTCCACTCGGATCTGGAGCTTCATCACGTCGCCACATGCAGGTGCACCGACCAAGCCAGTACCGACATCTCCATCGTTCTTGGGCATCGATCCAACATTTCGGGGCTTGCTGTAGTGATCGAGTACTTTCTCGTGGTATGATCGTCGAGCGATGTGTTGTGCGGCGGGTGTGACGAATCGAGATGTGGTTGAGATAGCAGGTCGTGCAGCGGATGTGAGTGCGCGGGACGCCTGCGCGGGGGCGGTGGAGATGACTCGTCGAAACATGATGATCTAGTTGTGTGGGATGGGTTTGTGTGCTTTGTTAAGAGTCTCAGGTTGTTGTAGGCTGAGATGATGGAAACTTCTTTGAAATGAGGTCAAGCGTGAGGAGAAACCTTCGATGAGATAATGCGCCAAGCCCGAGCGATTTCGGAGGGTCTTCCCGTTCGCCGCTCGAATGGCGGGGATGGTGATTGGCTGGAGTCTCGACCATTGCCGAACAACTCATCAAGAGATGCTCATTTCACATCTTGAATCTCGCCCCGCCCATCAACCATGTTCGATCATTCTCAAAGACGCTTGTGACTGCATTACCACACCCTGAATAAAATATCTTACCCCTGAACTGTAAGCTCACAAGCATGAAGTGTGCACATATTTGACTCAGATGAGTCAGATCTCAATCCGATTCTTTCGATGACAGAGCTTCATGGTGACTCTGCTTGACGTCACGTTTGATATCTGGAAAAACAATAGATATCCTCACATCTCCTTCTGTCTTCCATTCTCATTACCTATCTTCTTCACAAGCATCCCGAGTCAAACAAGAGAATTCCTCCGCACAGCACAAACTCAACATCAACATGCCTCACTCCAAGACTCCCGGTGGCCAGGCCCCATCAGAGAAGTTCCAGAAGCAGCAGGCACAGAGTAAGTTGAAATCCATCATGCCTATATCTACCCCTTCGTTGCCCACCAGAACCTCCCCCGAAGTCTACACCACTGATTCTGGGGCCCCTTGACGCCGCTCCCAAACCCCACTCTCATGCCTCGAGCGATGTATTCCAATCCTGACAAACCACAGCTCACGGTCTCGGTGCCGACAACGCCCCAGCCCACAAGGATGCTCCAGCACCGGGTGAAGCCCCTGTCGCCAAGGACTCAGGCGGTCTGTCAACCGTCGGCATCGATGCCGGCTCAAACCAGCCTGGCGAGAAGGGGCTCAAGGAAGGTGGCAAGTCATGATTCTGAGGACGATGAGTAGAAGGATGGAAGCATAGTATTTACGTACGCGAATCAAAAGTTTTGAGAGTCGTGGTCTTCAAGCGTGGTCGACCCAAATTCCAAGCACTCCAGCCAAAACGAGGATGACAAGGGAAGCGTGGCCGTCCCTCAAGATTAATGGTCATGCATAGCTACAGCAGCGAGGCCATCATAGAAGCAGGAATACATATTCGTCAAACTTTACAACCCGTGCAGCACTCAGCCCCCTGTGATGCAGACGCAGCAACCGCAGACCAACCCCGCCACTGCTCTCCTAATACCTTCCACTCAGCAGCCGTACTCTCATACCCTCCCACCGCACACTGCGCATCACCGACCCACGCACTTGAAACTACACAAATAACAAACACAGGCGTGCTCAAGGACCTCTCCCAAGGAGAGGCCCTGAATCCCGCCGACGACGAGTCACACCGCTTGCACAGGAGCATCCTCTAGGGAAACCAGACAGCCACCAACACTCTCGCAGCAGCCTCACGCAGCAAGTGCACAAGTTAGAACAATGTCTCTTCATTCTCATACACCTCTTCTATCTCAGCATAGCTACGTAGAGCCCTCTCCCCTCCCATCAATCCGTGTGTCGGCGGCGGAAAACAAGTCAAAAAAAGCAATCGCAGCAAGAGCAGACGCAGCATCTAAGCGTACAAGCGCGGAAAGCCCATCCCCTTCGATCGAGGCAGGGTCGAGTGTAAAAAGCAGGAGACTGTCATCGTACACGCCTTTCCCTCTTCCTGCCCCCTGTCGACCATCCAGGTGTCAGGTGATGATCAACTTGTCTGCGCTCGAGCAGGAATCCAGGCAAGCTGCCTCCTCTCCAGAATGACAAAGTGTAATGTAATATAGACAGCGGGTCGAATCGAAGGTGTCGAAGAAAGCGATCGCTGCGCTGCCGAGGGCCTGAAGGTCCCCGGCGACAAAAAATTGTAAAAACGAGGGGTATAGAACTGGTGTCATGTTTGTACAGGGGCGAAGAATCGAATGCTTGCTTTCTGAAAGTGATGTTGGAAAGGTATGGTGCTTGCTCGGTCTGTGAAGGATGGTGAATGGATGATGCTAGTGCTGATGCTGATGCTGGGATGGTGTATGATTCGCTTGCTGATACTCGGTGGTTGGTGGATGGATAGTTCGGGGGTAGGGATCCTGTGTTCGTGGGAAACATTCAATTGTAGTAAGGAAATGAACCATGGTCGATGGTTGTTGGGGTTCGTAAACGCCGTTGATGCATGTGGCTGAAATGGGACATGAAAACGTGGTTGGTAATGAGTGTGTTATGCTGTGGCCAGGCGACGGGTGAATTGTCTGGCGAGCATGGGTGAGATGTCGTGTGCATCCATACTGCTGTAACTTCGCATACCCATGCGAGAGCCGTAGCCAGATGTCGGACTGTCCTCCATCTGACACGATTGCTGGCCAAAAGCAAAAGTCTGTGCTCGGCTGAGCTTTGCTCGTTGCTTGAGCTTGCCCATGCCTTTCTCGCAGGCCTGCTCGTGGTCTTTGTGCTCCATCTCGACATAGTTTTGCGGGAAGCACTTGGTCCTGTGCAGCTTGAAGAATTGACTGTATCCACCGTCGAGAATGTACATCTCTGGATATGTGAGTTTGGGGTACTGAAAGTCGTTGACTGCACGATCCCTATTGCGGACGAACTTTGCCATCCTTGGAGCGCGATGTACTGAATATTCACAGTGGAAGATCAATAATGTCCTCGGTGGTGGTGCTTGATTGAAAAGCTCTCTGGCCAGCAGCTCCTTATCATTATAATTAATGGCGCCATCAATGTGGCCGCCGTCATACTCATACTCGAAGCGGCAGTCGACCACGAGGACTTTGTCGTAATGAGTGTTGTATTGACCATTAAGGACATTGATTAGAGTATCTTGCTGGATTCGTGGTAATGAGTCGGGTTCTCCTGTCAGGCTGTGAGGAAGTTTGTGTTTGTAGTCCATGTCGACATGAGGTGAGGGGGCAAGTGACGGAACAGGAGGCTCATAGTCTTCACGGTCCTTCATGACATCTTCCGGATGTTGGAACATGCTCAACGAACGACGGACTTGTTTCCGAGGACGATGAGGACCGGGGACGGGCTTCCTCGCTACTCCACCGACAGGCGAGCCACCACAGCGGTTTGTGGTACCGAGCGATGGTCGACGTGGAACGTGGTTGGTGGACAGGAAGGATGGCTTCGACTCCTCCATTGGTGAGTCGATCATGGTGTCGAGAAGGTTGGGTGTTGATGCACATGTGAGAGTTGGTGCGCCGTTGCCAAACTGAAACGGTGGTAGCAGGGCTTCCTTGGATGGGGGTTGGACAGGTCCAGAAGTTGGGGCGTATGTCTTGGGACGGAGAAGTGGAGGTCGCTGCAGGACCGGCTTCTTACGTCTAGCATCGAGGTCAGTTTTCAACCTCGAATGGTTTAGGACAAACGAACTCTGGCAACACCATCTGCACCGGGAAACCCATCTTGGGTGGTCCCATAACTACATCCTCTGTCTTCTCCGACCTTGGAGTCATCATATCATCCTCGTCGTCCAGAGGCGTCCCATCTGGTGAAGGTGAGGGTAATGTGATGTGAGCCACAAAGCAAGGCGCCTTGTGAGGAAGTGGTGAGATGTCCATGATGTCAATGCCAGGAGAGGAAGAAGGGATGGGTGGTGTGGTAGCACCCTCGTGGTCAACAGGTGGTGTGACAAGAAATTCTGGAACAAATTAAGACCAAACGTAGAACGATCGTTGTGGAACGTACCATTGTTTTCCTGTTGAAAGAGACCCTTTGCGAAGAGTGATCTTCTTGGTGTTGGAATCTGAGGACTGTCCAGATCATCAGCCATGGAATCTCGCGCCGTGGAATGCTTGGTGCGTACCTTTGATCAATGTGGAAGTTTGACGACAAATCAGCGGCCAGACTTGCAGTCGGAGACGAACCCCTAGCAGGTCTAGACGAGAAATAGTCGTTCTTGCCCTTGTACATGCTCATGTTTCTGAAATCAAAGCTGTTTGGTGCCAGCGATTGGGATCCAGAGTACATGAGACGAGAAGTGGGCAGATCTCTCCGCCCCCATGATGGGCAAGCCGGAGGATGCATTGCAGCAAGTGGTGATGAGAACTCCATTGTGATAGTATGGCGTGTTCCCTTCTTTTCAACCAGTCCCGCGAACCCTCGGTATACAATGCTCTTGCAGTGACGATCCCGAATAGTGGAGAAGCGTCGGCGAGGAGGTGCTCAACTCAAACTCTAGCGTATACTGAGCTAGAATAGAGTCGAGAATGTTACCGGAATCATCCAGAAGATTGGTCGAGAGGTAAAGCAAGGTGGGTTGAGGTTTGGCGGAGATGGTCCGGAGCGGCGACCTGAGATTGAGCAAGGCGTTTGTTGTCGTCCTACTGACTGCAAAAAGAACGTCTTCCCTTGCCGGTGGTCCTCTGATTGTCAGAATTGTCCCCGAACGAGTGAGGATGACAACTCTTGTCGTTTTGAACCTGAAAGAGGCTGGACGGATTCACGGTGGGAGGGTGGGGGGAAAGGTGAGGTACTAAAGGCGCAGGATGTAGAACCGTTGCCGTGGAGAATTGCAGAGATGCTTCGTCCACCCGCGGGACGACCAAAGACGGTCCACAACTGCAGCGATGCAGTGGCACCTCATCAAGGCGGGCCCTGGCTCAAGTGGCTCTGGCTCGGGCGTGCCTGGCACGAGCTAAGATGAAAACGTCCAGCACCGAGCTGTACCCGCGATCTGCGTCCCCAGGGATATTCTTGTTTACGGATCTGCATATCGTCGATGTACTTTGGAGATCACAGCTAAACCGCTCCCAATTCCTGCTTCTACAACCCGTGCATATACCTGTTTGGAAGCCCTCACGAGATTCCCAGTACTGACAGCCCGTCAACATCGACATCATCAGAACCGGATCCTACAAAATCTCATCTCACCGGCGCCTGCAGGGCATGATGCATCAACGCAGATATTGTGCACAACGGTTACCCACTGACCACCCGTCCGTCACGGGCCTTGTGATCCTTCTTCCCCTCCCAAGTGGCTCCCACAAGCTGTCTGTCTGTAACACAGGTTGCTGCGCAAAATGTCAGCTGTGGTGGGTCTTTTGATGGACCTGATGCAGGACAATGACTTGTGTGCGCCCAACAACCTGTGTCTTTGCCCTTTCTTGCCCGACCTCGCCTCAGATATGGCTAGCGGCGGCAGTGTTGGACATTGATTGCCCATCCATCCGTCCTAATTCTGGTCACGTTACCGGTCATGTCGCCGTCTCTGTCAGCAACTCGATACCTTTCGGAGAAAACGGCGTGTCACGGCTCTTGTTGCGTTGCTGCTTAGGTACCTTCGCCCGGCAGACGACGAGGAATTCGGTCTGGTACTGTACGCTCGGGCCTGTGCTTTTTTTTTCACGTCGTTCCAACAACAGCTGTGGAACCCCCTCGCGTGGCTCGAGTCCGTCTGAATTCGCTTCTGCATCCCATGTCGCGATCGGTCGTTCCCCGCTGCATCTCATGTGTACTACTGCAGGCTGAGAACGTCATGCCGCAAGTCAATGTGCCTGTTTCCTGGCGACCAAGACTGTGCCAACACACGCATATCCGACCACCCGGGTTTGCCTTCTGTCTGCAGATATGACACAATCGATGGCGGATGACAAACCTCCCAACGACATTCCGAGATCGCTCACAACGAGCATGACGGAAGGGCTGGCCTCGTTATGGTGAAATTGGAGCTGAAATGGGTCGAAGAGTCCAGGCCGAGCATTCACGAATGGCTCGAGGCGTTGGTGGACTGCCAATGACAGACGGCGACCGGTATCGAGACAAAGATTGGCTGCCTTAGCGCCTGGATAAGATTGTCGCAGGTAACGACGGAGAATGTGGCTCTCGACCAAGGTCTGACAAGGGAGCACTCTCAACCCTCATCGGGCCCAACATGGCTTATCCCGCGCCGGACGCGCCGACCAAACAGTGGCTTCAAACACAGCTTGCCTTTTTCGTCAGCGCTAATCACGTCATCACGTGATACGGCCTCTCGATCAAGAAACAGACTCGAGTCAAGTTCATCCACTTCAGCTCTCCTCTTCTGCAGTAGTTCCACCGGGAAGCCGTTGTTCCAGCTCCATGTAATAATTATTCATCTGCAAGTACAAGCGTTTCCATCATGGCATATGCCGGAAAAGGCATTCGACGCGACGACAAGGTCAAGCACCGTCAAGCTCATCTCTCATTGGGTACGAATCCAGACCTCTTCGACAGCCAGACCCTCCCGCTGGCACGCGTTTTCAGTTGTATCAGTCTTCAATCGGAGCTGTAGATATTATACTGATAAATCTGGCAACCCTCGGTTACGCTCAAACTGCCATCAACCCATGTCCTGCAACATGCAAGCCTTCCCGCCGGAGAAGACCTTCCGTCATGCAGCACTGTCTCTGCTACATGCAGAGCACTGAACCCTTTAGTGTCCCGTCATCCTGGGCCTCTGAACATCTCCACATGGCCTCTGCAGATTGACAATATTAAGGAAAATCAGTCAATGTACGCATTGCTAGTGGGTCAATCACGGTAAATCTGCCTCTTCATTTTTTTCCCGTCAACGTCTCGACTCCCTGACGATTGACCCTTTTTTGACGTATTGCTTGGCCAATTGATAATTACCAATCGTTGAAAATAGCTTCGTTACAATCTCATCTCCTTGCATGTGCTATCAACGACGACTTCGCTTGATCAAAGAAGGGATGCGTTTCTGTTGATCTCCAGTGCATGGCCCGACATGCTTCATCGAAGGTTGAGCTCACGTGCATCTCGTACCCTTGCCTGTCTTTACGGTAACCAAGGTGGAGAGCGGCATACAAGATCTCATGGGCCCGAAGGTACCTCCTCTCGACTCCACTGTCCACGCAAGGAACCCCGCCTGTCATCCTTTGATGGGTATGATTTGTATCAGGACAAGATTCGCAGCCGACCCGGACGTTGGGTCCACCGTGACAACTCCTGCAGAGGACTTGTGTGAAGCTACTGTACTGTATGACAGTGGTACATGTCTGGTCTTGCAGCTAGTCCATGCAATATAATTTATCCCAGCTTGACCGTGGGCAGCTGGGGATCGTCGAGCCCTCTGAGTGGCCACAATATTTTATCCATGCCATTCTCATGCAGCCACAACCTGTCAAATGGGAATTGGATGCGATGAAAATATTCCGTGCTCGTTGGATGGGGCTTAAACTCGAGGGGCTTGCCGCCAAGACATTGCTATATCCACTCTTCGGCATCAAAATTTCTGTAGTACCGCTGTCGAATCTTCAACACCCGAAAAAGGTTGAGTCTCCTTCTCCTCCCGGCGTGACTTGTAAAGTACTCTGACCGTGCTCGCCTCGCATGTGAAGATCTCTTGCATGTTCCAACTCGACTACCAAGGACGATCGGTATGGGTACAAAACGCCGCCGTGAGGAGAAAGTCAGTGCTCAAGACTCATCCGGCCCAACCGATGACCAGCATCCGCGGAAAAGGATCCAAAAATATACCGAAGATGATTCACGTCTAGCAAAATGGTTCGGCGATTTGGCTGAAGACGTTCGTTCGACCAGACTCTCTGCTTGCAAAGAAATTATCCTCTTTCTCGAAAAGGCTACCAAGGACCAGAAAGATCGAATACTCCAACGACTCATCCGCGGCTTATGCAGCAGCCGTAAATCCGCTCGCCTAGGCTTTTCGTTGACGTTCACGGCCCTGCTCGATAAACTGTGCGGGCATGCGGCATCTGCAGACTGGGATTATCAAGTATCTGATCTGCTTCCGACTGTGGAGTCGTTGACTTCTCCACCTTCAAACGCCAACAATCAGGTAAGCCTCGTGTCTCATATGTGCTGACGTTGTGCTAATATAGCCGCAGGAGAAGAGGGATTATCAACTGGGAAGGTGTCTAGCGTATCGGGCTTTCATCCAAAGCAAGGCTCTTTACGCCCTCCCCGTGCCCGAGGGGGTCGCCATATCGAATCAACTACTAGACCACATTTTCGCTCTCTACAAACGAGCTCCGTTCATTCGTCAAGAATGCGGCACCACGGCGAATAGTCTTCTATCCACTGCAGGGGGAACCGATCCAGCTTACGCCACAGCATTACTTCAAGCATATCACCAGCACGGTCTCATCAAGACTTCGGACGGGCTCGCTGCATGGCTTGATGCACAACAACTCTTCCCCGAAGGCCTTGACCTCCCTACCAATGTCTGGCACAAAGATGATCCGTTGAGTCCACAGGAAAGATCTACCCTCGTCAAGATCCTTCGTGACAACGTCAGCGACACGGACATCGAGGGGTCATCGTCAACAGGCCAAGCTCAGAAGATACCATGTCTGGACTGGGTACCTGTGCTGGACACTGTTGCCCGGCGATCGAAGCACGAGGGTACTGGGCAGTCTGATCCATCATTCTTTTCCCAGTTCTGGAAGGAAGCTGTTGATGGTGCGTCACGTGCTCAAGCTTCGGGACGTTGCTGATTGTTCTCAGATGCCTTCTTCTCCGCCAAGGCCAGCAGCGAACGAAAAGCAATTGGTCTACAGATAGTCCGACTCGCCATTATCAAGGTCGACGCACACCTAGTGAGCGAGCTTCTCTCTCCGCACGTTGTGCGATGCGTTGTCAACCAAAGATCAAGTCCCAGCAATAGTCTTCATGCCGCCGCTGATATTCCTCTCCGGACGCTATGTCAACGATCAAAACAGCAACCCGAGCTGGGAGCCCGTATCCTAAGAACAACATTCAGCACAATTGGTCTGCCAAACCTGGACAAACTGACTAGGAGCAAGACGATTGATGAGTTACTCTCACACGTCCCAGCTAGTGATGCTGAGGAAGTGTTGCAGGTCATCGATTCCAACATCAGTCGTCCCAAGACGTCAGAGCATGCCGATGCTGAGGTCTGTCAAAGGAGCTACGCTGATCTACTTCTCACCTTTGCTCGGAAGCAACGTCCACAGTTGCCATCATCAGCACTTACAGAGCAGCACCCTACTACTCATTTTCCCTGGACCAAGCTGTTCAGCATCATGGCCCAACATGCATACTTGGTCAAGAAAGGAGCTGAACCCTTGTCGACTACCGTACAAGAGATGTTTCAAGCGAGGATCATGTCGTGCCTGACCCACACCATGGAGTCAGGTCTAGACCCGAATTTTGAGCACTCGACACATGTTGTAACTACCATCAACAAGCTAGTCAAGTCAGGCAAGCATACTTTGATCCTCAAAGCCGACCAGAATGTGATGGACGTCCTCTCCAAGGCTGCTTCTCGACTGCATTCCGCTAAGAAAGCTGTCAAGGATACTGATAACAAAGACCGACCCATTCTCCAAGCGTTCAAGCTACTTTTTTCCTTGTCCATTCTACAAGTACACAACGGAGATGCTGATGCCGTTTCCATGTTGGAGGAGCTCGATCAGTGTTACGAGACATCGGCGACTAGCACGAGTTCTATATCTCTGCTGATTGAGATCTTGCTTGGCTTTCTGTCTCGTCCATCAGCTCTATTCAGAAAGTTAGCCGAGCAAGTCTTTACTGCCATATCAAACCAGGTCGATGAAGACGGCTTACAGGCACTGCTCGAGATCCTGGAGAAGCCAGAAAATTTGTCCGGCCAGCAGGACCTATTCGACAATGCCGATGACATGGCTGATATGGCCGATGATGCATCGGATGACGACTCTGAAGAATCCAATGGATCATCTGACGATGTCGAAGCTTCAGACGTCGAGATGGTCGACGCCAATGGCAACGGAACCGCTGACACAAATGACTCTGCTGAGGGGTCATCCGAATCCGATGATGACAACGACAACAATTCTTCTGATTCATCCGATGATGAAGCAGATTCACCACCCGACGATGAGCTGACTGCCTTCGAATCAAAGCTGGCTCAGACACTCGGGACAAGCAAGATTGCTACCGGAGAGGACGATGATGACACCTCCGACGACTCCGATATGGACGACGATCAGATGATGGCTCTTGATGGCCATCTCACCAAAATCTTCCAAGAGAGGACCAAGGTGTCCAGCAAGAAAAAGGACAACAAGGACGCCAAAGGAAATGTCATCAACTTCAAGAACCGTGTCCTCGACCTCCTTGGCGTCTTCATCAAGCAGTGCTATTCAAGACCACTTGTTCTGGACCTTATCGCTCCTCTCCTGCAGCTCATCCGCACGACCACCAACAAAGAGCTCTCCACCCGTGCATACAATGTCCTCAAATCCCTCTTCGACACCTGCGCCAAGCACAAGTCCTTCCCCACCGCCCCGACCGAGGACCTCTTCGCCGCCCTTGTCGCTGTACACGACGAGCTCAAAGTAAGCCCATCCAAGATCCACGCAAGTGCCACCAGCCGCTCCTCTCTCTTCCTCGTCAAGGTCGCCGTCACTCAAGACCGCGCCAACTACGCCCTCGCAGCAGACATGTACTCCACCCTCCAAAAAGCCTGGTACGCCGATCCGCGGAGCAAGATCCCCTCCACCGCCTTCACAGAATGGACAAGCTGGAGCATCAACAGCCGGAAATAGCCTACACGCATACACCCTCAACCGTGGTACCCTACACACATCACCCGCTGTCACCGCCCTACCTCTCCACGTCAGCGGCTCCGTCAATCAGGCACGATCTCGATCTAGACCAAACCCTCATCAAAACCCGAAAGCCAATCGCCAACCACCACCGATCCAATCATTCCACTAGAGCGGAACCAGTTTCAGCTATTGAAATACCCTCCCGTGTACACACCACGCGACCTAATAATTCCTGAAACGTCCCGCACCCGTCCAGTCTCCTCCCCGAGGAGTCAACGGCGCCACCCACCCGTCGCGCGCGGCTCTGGTGACGTGCCGGCCGAGCTTGTTTTCCAGCCGAACCACACGGGAAAGAGGGGCGCGGGTGAAACGGTCATTTCGGAACGGTCATTCTAGAGTGACGGGAGATTCGGGCTGGGAATGTATATCGGATTCTTTTCGTGTTGTTGTGTGACACGGTGCGGGAGTGGGCGGTGAAACGGGGACGCATGAGAGGGAGGATAATACTGGTGCGGCTTGATGACGTCTGTGAAGGGGGTTGTTTGAGATGACTACAGGATGGATCTGAATGGAACCAAATGTATAGTATTGATACTGCCTGTTTCATCCGTGAACACGGGATGAGAATTGTAACACCGGCAACGCCTCTCCCTCTACATGAAGGCTAGTCTGAAATCACGTGGCCAAGACCTAGAGGTTACGCACTGTTGCTTACTCCCCTCCAACATCTCCTCTTGATACCCCGGCCAGCTACTATCAGGACCTACTCCTCCCCCTCCTCTCCCCCTTCAAACCCCTCTCCCTCCCCATTAACACCAACCACCACCTCCCCTCCCAACCCCCTCTTCCCCCACGGCCTCACCCCAGCCAAAACCTCAAACCCCCCTGTCCCCATCCTCCCCACCCTCCCCACCACCCCCCTCGCACTAGGATGCACCAACTCATCCCTATCCCCCTCGAGCACCGCATCCCTCAAAAACCCCACCGTCGTCTCGAAACTCATCTTCGCAAACGGACTCGTGTTCCCCGCCAGTCCACCCCTGGAAAAAGCCTTGTAACCCCCCGCGCGCGTCATAAAGTCCGCAATCAGACTCAAGTGGCGGTAATCCACGCTGATGCCGTGGCCGGCGAATACGGACCCGATTTCCTCCACGATGGCGCCGCGGCACGCTTCGACCCCGTACAGCAGCAGGACGGAACCAATGTCGTTCGTGCGCCACCTGTGCGGGTTGAGGACGGATTGGTACTCGCGCATGGCGACGAGGTTGGCGCCGTCGGTTTGGATGGTGGGTTCGCGGCCGGCTTTTTTGTCGGCGTCCGTGTGGACGTAGGTTGCGGCGCGGACGCCCGGAATGGATTGGATGACGGCGGCGTGGAGGGCGGATTCGACGTGGGTGAGCATGAGGAGTTTGCTGGCTGTGGAGGGGTATTCGAGGGTGAAGGTTAGGGTGGTGGGGGAGAAGGTGAAGGAGGTGACGTCGTTGGTTTCTTTGGCGGAGGTGATGCGGGAGAGCACTTCGGCCGAGACGTCTTTCTTGGTGGGCGCGGGCGAGGCGCGAGGACTGCCGCCGTAGGTTTCGTCTTCGCTTTCGCTGTCGGCGGGCTCGGGGGTCGTGTCGCGGCGGTTGGCAGCGGCGATGTCCGCTTCTTCGTCGTCGGGGTCATCGTACCCGCCCTGGTTCTTGTTGTTACGTGCCTTGTCTTTTGTGGCATCATCGTCACCTTCGTTGTCCGAGTCGTCATCACCACCTTCAGCTTCAGCCTCGGGGCGTGATGTCTGCTGCTCGATCGTGCCTGACGACTTGCCGATCTCTGGATGAGCATCTGTTTTGCCCTTCATGAGCTTGGACTCGTTGTTCTTCTTCATCTCTTTGCGGACTGACGATTGAAGGCGAGGTAGAAACTTCTTCTCGATGCATCGGACCACATCATCCACGGTGATTGCATATTCCTCGCAGTACTCGTCGTCCGGATAGAAGTCAAGTTTGACCTCGTAGATTCTAGCATGGTCGTATCCGACGCCACGCCCGACAGTCTCCGTGACAGTAGCATTATCAGTCACCTCGGCCAGACTGAGTCGACTGATGCCCTTGGCGAATTGCTGCCCGTCCTCCTCGCTGATCTCTTCGTTGAGATACAGGGTCATCGTGGGCGTCGGGATGTTCATGCTTGCGGTCATGACAATTTCGCGAAGACGAGGAATACCAAGCGTAACGTTCTTCGCAGAGTGACCAGCCAAGTGGAAGGTGTTGAGAGTCATTTGTGTAGATGGCTCTCCAACAGACTGTCCGGCGACTACGCCTACGGCCTCACCAGCTTCGACCACAGACTTCAGGTATCGCATCTCAAGAAGACGTTGGAATGTCTTTTTGCTGATGCCCTCGATACCCTTCTTCTTGTCGGTAATGACATTGTCCGGGTTCTTATCCATGTAATCGCGAGCGTCCCTGTACAGCCTTTCTGAGATACTACCAGCATTTGCGGCAGGTGGGTAGAGTGCGAGAGCTGGGTCAACACAGGCCAGATCACCGGTTCTCCTGTACAACTTTTCCGCCTTTTTGACATGCTCTTGAGCATCCTCATTCCCTACATGCTCGAACTCGGTGCGCACGTTCAAGCCATGGAAGAATGACAGATAGTTCTCGCCGATAAATTTGAACTGCTCGGTGTACTTTGCCTTGGCGATCTCTAGCCCATCATCACCATACAAGAACTGCACGACCGAGCCGTCAGAATTCCGGACCGAGGTGTCGTGCTCGACTCGCAGTCCTTCAAGACCCTTCACCAGACAACGCTGAAGGTATCCAGATCTCGAAGTCTTGACAGCGGTATCGATCAGACCTTCTCGACCAGCCATGGCGTGGAAGAAGTATTCCTGTGGACGTACGCCAGTCAAGAAACGATCGACGATGTATCCACCAGCTCGTGCACTCGTCTCGAATGGCTTGAAGCATGGTAGAGTCTTTCCGCTGACCATGACCGGAACACGGTTGCCCTCCAGGACTTGCTGACCTAGTTGGCAAGAAATTTGATTGGCATTCACACCAGATCCCTTCGCTCCAGATCCAGTCATTGCTTGCATTTGATTTTTGGGAAAAGGCTTGACAAGACCGTATGGCAGACACGTGGTGGTGACTTTCGACGAGACCTTGCCCGCAGCCAATTTCATCATGCCATCAAGACCTTGAAGCTTCTCAGTGTCTCGTAGAACGACCTCAAGTCGCTTTCGCAATTCAGCATCATTCGTGTCCGGGGCGCGATCTGTCAATGAGACATATTCGGCGGCTACTTGTAGACCGAAATCATCTGCTTCTTTCAAAGCGTCTTTTCGTTTCTCATCTCCGACGGCAGTGAAGATGAGATCTTCAACACCGCAGGAGAATGCCCGCATATGTAGTAATTTTGTCAAAAGTCTACCAAGCACACTGAGGAGTCGTCCAGCAACAACATGTCCGTACACTTCATAGACCGAGTTGACAAGACCTCCAGCACTTGGACCAATCTGAGCTTTGTCGATAATGCCGCACAGAAGCTCTCCATCTTTGAAGATTACATTGTTTTCGTCGGAGTCTTGTCCCCAGAGATCTGCTCTTGTAGCAGAGGTAGATGTCAATGTAAGACCGGGGTACCCTGAAGGCTTGATGTTCTTCAAGACGGTGCTGATGACCTGCTTGCCCGTCCACAATGGTTTCGGCTTCATGATAGCCGGTGGAACCGTCTCAATTCGACCACTCGATGTATGATTGTTCTCTGGTCTGACCGCAGCATAAATCAATTGTTGGTAGTCGTCCCGGTCGAAGAAAGTGTCTCTGTTGGTCAAAGCGACTCCCATAGAGATATGATCTTGGATCAGACCTCGGAGAGGTTTTGCTGCAGTGGCGGACAAGTATTGATGATCAGTATCTGCAATGTTGATTGCTTCTGAACGAGCTAGCTCATTCTGTGGAAAGTGCATGTTCATCTCGTCACCATCAAAATCAGCGTTGTAGGTGTTGCAATTGGCGTAGTGCATGCGAAGTGTCTTCTCACCAGGCAAGACTCGTGCTCGATGGCACATCATGGAAGGTTTGTGTAGAGTCGGCTGCCGGTTCATGATAACAATGTCTCCATTGTTCAGATGTCGATGTACCTTCTTCGGTCGAGCGCCATTGAAGTTCGTGCTCGAAGGGGCCTGAAGCTGATTCGCAAGCGCGGTCCTCTCTTCGGCGTTTTTGAGCTGCAAGTTGATTACTTGGCCATTCTCATTCTCGATTGCAACAGCACCAGGCCAGACGAACGGACCATTCATGACCGCCTCTTTCAGCTCTTGAAAGTTGTGGTCAGTGACTGGCTCCGGATATGTCAGCTTGATGGCGAAGACGGGTGGAACACCGATCTCGTTGGTCTCGATGTTAGGATCAGGTGAGATGACGGTACGAGCGGCAAAGTTAACACGCTTCCCCATCATGTTTTTTCTGAAAAGTCCTTCCTTCTTCTCCAGCCTCTGCTTGATACCGTCCTCCACTCGCGCTCGTCCAGCTCCGGCCTGCATAGGATTCCGGTCACGATCCAGCATAGAGTTCACAGCATCTTGCAAGCGGATCCATGCTTCCTGGAAATCGCTGTACGTTCGTCTTCGTCGACCCTCGGTAGGGTCTTCCAGTCCGTTGATTTGTCGATGTATTTGAGCCATGTCGTCACAGATGTTAATGATGCTTTTGTAATGAGTGTTATCTGGTGATTCAGCAATGGAGTCGTTCCCAGTCCTCGCTTCTGGCCTGTACTTGTTCGGCGGGACCAGGACATCCTTGATGAAGAACATGTCTGCACTCGGCGGTTTTGATCCTTTGGGTTGTGAGGGTTGATATACAAGCTGGAGAATTTCTGACTCCTGCTCGAAGAGTTGTACAAGCGCAGCATGTACTTGACCAGCATTCAAGAAGCCATCTGAAGTGTCAGGCGCCTTCTTCTTCTGCCCCGCTTGAGTTGCAATCTCCACGGTTGTACCGCCAGCAACTTCTTCCTCAATATCGAGCATCTCTACATCTTCACCTTCGCCTTCTGACTCCATGGACGAATCTTCAAGATCCGCCACACCTTCATCAGATGCAAGTGCTCGCTTCTTCTCAGCAGCAGCTTCAGCCTGTACCCGCTTGCGAAGTAATACCAGTGGATCCTGTTCTTTGAGACCGGCCTGGATCATAGCAGCCTTGTCACGCTCGCCAAGTGACTTTTTGAAAATTTTGGTGAAGCGATCCTTCCGGTAGCCAGGAGAGATACCACTGCACGCTGCACATCGTTTCGGCTTGGTGATTCCAAACATGAATTCTTTGATGATGGTCCTCCGTTCGTCGACGGCAGCCTCCAGCTTCCCAGCAGCCCAATCACTTCGCTTCTCCGCATTCCGGATAGCTCGTTTCACGAACTTGTTCCTCCGCTCGGTAAGCTCTCTGATATCGTCGTTGGCTTGATCGGATTCGTCCTCGGAACCAGCACCATTCGTCAGGGTGACGTTCTTCGACTTATCAGGTCGGATCTTGTCCAGTTCATAGCACTCCTCAATCAGACCATGCCGAATGAGTCGTAATTTGCAGGCGTAGCGGTTCACTTCAGACCTTGACATCTTCAGACTGTGACAGTAGACACATTTTGCCCGCAATAGTCGCAGACATTGGTCCATAAATGTGGGATGATAGACATGGACTGGTAGTTCGATGTGACCGCAGTGACCTGGGCAACCAACTCGGAGAGTACATGTTGAGCAGCTGTTGTCGCCAAATGGACCGTATGCGGCATCGTAAAGACCTCCAGGTACCGGATTGAGAAGTGTATCAAAAGTGGTAGGATTTGTGACCCGCTTTACAGACAAAGCGCGGATGTCCTCCGAGCCCAGGAATCCGAACTCGACGCCCTTGATGGCGGAGACGATGGGCTGAGAGACATTCATGGTGAGTCTTGGAATGTAAATTCTTCCAGCAGAGGTTCACAGCTGTTATAAGATCATGTCGATCTGTGTCCGGAGTGATCAAAAAATTGCCTCCAGCATGCTCAAAAAAATTCAGGAAGCTCTATCAAACCCTAACCCTAGCGCAAGAGTCCTGCATCATTCTGCACATCGCATACAGTCAACCTATCAGCGACGACATCCCGATTACTTAGGTCCCATCCCGCGCCTTCGCTCAGCTCAGCATCTTCAAGATGCCGGAGAAGCGTCCTCATCCTCCTTCCGATCTTAACAATGACCCGAAACGACCCCGCTCCACCAATGGCTCTCCGGCACCTATGACAGATGAAGAGCGGCGCAAAGCAGATGTCGCGGCACGAATCGCCGCGCTCAAAGCAAAGGCGAAACCACCTGCTCCAGTAGTGCCTGTAGCCTCCGCTCCGCCGGCTCTGAAGGAAGATGTCCAAGCTAAGATCGCCGCCATGAAGGCGCGTTTCGCATCAGGTGGAGCTTCACCTTCTCCTGGCCCTCGCTCCCCGGCTCCTCTGCCAAATAGCTCTCCTGCGAATGGGAATGATACGCAGGAGAGAGTGCGAGCCCAACTTGCGGCACTCCAGGCCAAGACAGCGCAGAGGAGGGGTCAGGCTGCCCCTCCTCCACCACCTGCGAGGGAGGATTCAGGAAGCATGGGTCGTGGTGGACTTGGAATAGGTCTACATCCAGCGCTGTTGGGAGAGAGGAAGGCCCAATCATCCGAGCAGAAAGGCGACAAGAAAACAGCAGCCAAAGTGAATCCATACCTGGAGCAAGGGTCCACGACACAGGATGAGAAGGATCCTACAGTGTATGACCCGAGATTGGGGAGAGCGAGGATAGACAGGAAGACTAGGGATATGGTGTTCAACGAGAAGGGAAAATTCATTGCACAAGCTGAGGCATTAAGAGCGCAGGAGAGGCTGGAGAAGATGAAGCAGGAAATGCAAGCGCAGTTGAGGAAGAAGGAAATTGAGGAGGCCACTGAGAAGTCATATCTGGTAAAGACACCTCCGGAGGTGGAGTGGTGGGACGAAGGACTAGTCAGCGTTGGGAGCTATGCCGATATCGACAAGCCGAACGGCGTGAAGATGGATGTGATCACGCAGTATGTACAGCATCCGGTTCTGCTCGAGCCACCACAGGAGAAGCTACAGCCGACAGCAAAGGCGATGTACCTCACGAAGAAAGAGCAAAAGAAGATGCGAAGACAGAGAAGGATGGAGGAGCACAAAGACCAGCAGATGAAGATTCGACTGGGTATTGTGCCTACTCCAGAACCCAAGGTCAAGAAGAGCAACTTGATGCGGGTACTCGGATCAGAAGCTGTCAAAGATCCTACAGCAGTGGAAGCCAGAGTCAACAGGCAGATTGAGGAGCGAGCAGACGCACACGAACAGGCGAATGAGGAGCGCAAACTGACCAAGGAGGAAAGACACGAAAAGCTCGCCAAACAACAGGAGAGCGACGCAGCCAAGGGCATCAGAATGGCTGTATTCCGAGTTGAGACTCTCAGCTATGGCAAACATCGATACCAGATCGACATCAATGCCAAACAGCAGGACTTGACAGGCATGGTTGTACTCCACCCAAAGCTGAACCTTGTCGTCGTCGAAGGTGGTCGTCACGGTGTGGAAGCCTACAAGAAACTCATGCTCCGTCGAATCAAATGGGAAGAGAATGCTGCACCAGTGGGAGGCGAGCGAGTCAAGGAAGGAGAAGAGCGAGACTGGCTCCAGCCTCTTGACGAACAGGGACGGATCAAGGACTTGAGCTACAACAGATGTTCACTCGTATGGGAAGGCGAGGAGAAGCAGCGGGCATTTAAAAAATGGGGCAGCAGAGTCTGCGAGACGGACGGTGAAGCCAAAGATGCTCTAGCCAGGATGAAGATGGAGAACATGTGGACTCTTGCGCAAAGCATGAAGATCGAATAGCTAAATACCAATCCACCCATCTCCAATTCCCTCAATATCAAATTACACGTGACCACTCCTTCCCCGCAACGCCACTCACAACCATTCTCCATTACCATGCTCCTTCCTCACTCCACACTCTGCCTCACTACCTCCATCAATCACCTCATCCTCCGTACCTCTTCCAGTACGAGAAGCAACAATGTCAGACTCCGAAGACCTCCCCGACCCTATGCTCGAAGCAATGGGCTTCACCTCTTTCGGCGCCCCGGCGGCCAAAAAACGCAAACTCCACGACAACACCTTCATCGACGCCCCTCAACTCCAAACCCAAGCACAACGGCACGGCACCAACGCCAACGCCACCGCGCTAGGAGAGCGGAAACCTCGCGCCGCACCACAAGACACTCCCGTCGCCGAGAGCGCGACCGTGGGCATCGGGGACGTGAACACCACAACCATCGGACAGGATGGCGACTCGGCCAAGGCGACTACGAACGATCCCAAAAATGGGCGTCAAGGCAAGACATCAAAACCAAAGGCAAAAGACCTCCATGCCGGTGGCCTGGCGGCATTTCTAAGTCATGGGCAGAGTCTGCCCGCTCGTCCCGGCGAGAGTACTCCCCCACGGAACGCAGTTGGGGAGCCAGCTGGGAAGGTACAGGCGGGTGGTGAAGGGCAGGGAAAGTGGACTGGGGATGCAGAGGGAGTGAAAGCACGGCCGGTGGACATGGCGGCGTATAGCCTGCAGGATCTAAGGTATGGGGTCAGGAACGAGCACGGGGACGTGGCGTATTTCCTGCCGAGTTTTCTGGAGGATCCGTGGGTGGGGTTGAGGTGAGGTGGGTGATGCAGGATCACGGGTCTCTTGGAAGGAGTGAGTTGGTTATTGCATGGTCACGACTAGAACAGGCACAGGATGGCAGTGGTTTGCAAAGAAGAACTTCCTGGAATTCGAACAGATGGATTTGCTAGACGCTGGCCTGTACTCCTATTTTCCGCCGTTGGCCAAGAACGCCAGGATCAATACTCAGCGACATCCATCATAACACATAGCCACCGGATCATCGCCCCTGATATGACATCGACCTTCCATGTCTACTGGCGTGACCTTGCCAGTCAGGCGCTTGAGGGTTGAATTGTGGGGCAGGCGTTCGATTCTCGACTGCCGCTGGCGCTGAGGTGGGTGTGCGATGGCGAGGTGGGGGTGTGGGTGTGACTGGTTGGGAGACATTACGCAGAAGTGCGTACCTGTAAGGTGCCGGCGCGGAGAAAGGCGGACGATTCTATCGGTTGCCCATACTAAAGTTGCCGAATCCACCATGTCCCAGATTATGCTGGGAGTATTGACCTGGACCTGGCGTGCCTGCTATGCCTGCATGCGAGCTGGTCGGAGTGCTTGGACCTTGGTGCGTGGACGGCGTGTGGCCAGTATGAAAGGCGAGGCTAGCACCGTTGGTCTGTGGCGTCTGATGTCCTTGATTGCTGAGGTACTCATCCCTAGCTTGAGCAGAAGCAGGAGGACCAATACCATGCAGACCATAGATTTGATCAGACAGCTCATCAGGCAATTGATTGTCAAAGATTTTTGACCGCATTGCCCAGAAGACTTGACCTGTGAGCCACGAGTCTGAAGCCCCAGTGTGTGCGGTCCCGACTCGCTGGCATCCCAGCTCATTGGCCAAATCTGCAAGGCCAGATTTTGTGCCGAGTCCAGTCAGGATTGTTGTTGCAGTGGGTGACAGACGATTCATCGCCCTCTGTGCATGGCGTAGGAGGAATTTGATGTCCCACAATTTGGGAAAGTAGATCTTTACCAAGTCCCGAAATCCGTCCTCGTCATCTGGCAGATTCTTCGCCGTGAGCAGCTTGATGAGGTAGCCGAAGTCGTAACCTGAATGGAAGGAGAGCCAGTTGACTTCCTCCATGAATGCCAGTCCGGAGGTCATCATGGCGGCCCCGAAAGCCTTGAACTCGATGCCATTCTGTTGATGCCTATTGAAGTCAAGCCCGGCCTGCTTCAACATATCGATGGATCCTTCAGCAAACATCTCTTCGTCGAGATTGTACTTGAAATTGAAGGACCAGGTGCATGGACAGACCATCAAGTTGTTGGCGTATGGCATCTTTGGGAGTACTGTCCGATCTGGTTGCGAGGGTGGCAGTTCTCCGTCCACTGACCACAACGTAATTCCAAGCTGGATCGGTTTGAGCATATCGACATTGCATCGTAGAGTTTGATAATGATACGACGCCTTGCTCTCGAAGTTACCTATAGGACGAGCGACGATTCCCGGAAACTCGGCGTCCATGCTGACGAAGGGATACTTTTGGATGAGTTGGCGCAAGATGACCATTTCCTGCTCCAGATTGTTTGCCCAGACTTCTCTGATGCGCCCTGCCATGCCACTTTTGAGGCCGAACTGTGCCGCTTCCGCGTGTTGTGCTTGTTGTTGCTGCATCGCCGCGCCTCTTGCAAATCCTCGGTATGCCTCTTCACTTCCCAGTCCTGAACCACTGCCTAGACCTGCCCCTCCATATGCCCCACCTTGAAGACCACCCATCGAGCCTGCCGCCGGCGAGAATGGACTGATGCCGCCAGGAAAGTTGATCGAGCCGAAGCTAGAATGCCCACCCGGGGCCTGCGGAATGCTTTGTAATGATTGATAGTGTGGAAGATTGTGTGCTGGAGCGAGATGTGCGTAGGGATTCGAAGGATTGCTTTGGTGGCCGGGCATTCTACCCACTGCCGGAGGCATTATGAATGCTGATCAGAGTTGCGGCTCGTAACGTGAAAAGGAATCCGTGTCTTGCTACCGGTCCAGCCTCATGGCCGCTAGTTGACTTCTTCGAGGCAGGCTTTGAATGAGCTGGTCGGACTGTGTCGTTACGTGGTCGTCTTGTCGCTGTACCACTGATGATACTTCGATTTGATGTCTGTCGGACGATGACGGGGCAGCTGAGTATTTCTGGGCAGGTGTGAGAATATGTGAGTCGTCGTTGCTTCTTTCAAGGACAGCTGCGAGTTCTCGAAGTCGAAGCTGCGACGGAAGTTGCCGAGCCCGCAACTCATTGCGACTTCACCTTTCGGCCATCTCTCTCGCTCCACAACCAGCGCAATTCTCGAGCTTCGCAAAGGGCTTGACATTGTTCGTCTCGTCTGATTGTAGTCATCGCATTCATCAGCTGATCAATTGCAGGCTCACCATGTCAAAACGACCTGATCTCACCGGGTTCAACCCACAAAAGTTTGCGGCAGCATCAGGACAACCAGCAAACGATCCATGGAAGCGAGCGTAGGTCAAGGAGGTCTGGCACAAGAAGCGGCAGCTAAGATAAGAACAGAGAAGCATGGCGATACACAGGTCCCTTCACGAGGTTCCAACGATTTCGGGGAGCATTCCCAGGTCTCGGCATAGCGACTGTAGCATTCGCCGGGTATCTTGCATACGAGCAAGTGTTCCTCAAGGACGATTCGCATGGACATGGGAGTGGGCATGGTAGTGATCATCACTAGTCATTGAATGTGACAGTCAGGTGTCGGGGAGGGGTTCTGGGAGGACCGTGAGTCGCGAAGGACTACGGACGGTTCTTTGAATACTCGTAATCCATGGTCAGTGGTAGCACGATGCGCAAAATCGAGAGAAAGGATGGACCCACAAGGCATGTAAAGAGGTAATGCCGGTCCAGGACGGAAGCGGATGTCTCTTCCAGAGGACCATGTATATTCCAACACAATACGAAAAACAATACGAAAAAAAATGTCAAACAAAGATTGAATCATTCAGAACTCGTCCTCGAGCATCATTTCATGCTTGTGCTTAACAATGCTTGCTATTAATCGTGCCTTGAACATATGCAGCGGCTGCAGCGGCTATTTTATGATTGCCGCAACTGATTAACACTGATTGGTCAATTGCCAAAAATGTTCCCCGCTTACGCCATTTTGCTTCCAGCTTCGTTTGCTCCGGACCAGTGAATTCACAACCAACAATAAACTTCACCTTTTGCGCATCTTGTTTCCTACCATGCAGCATACACTATACACATCTATACGCGACCTGTCAGCATGATACACGAGTATTCTTGCAACACCACATTGCATCAAACAAGATGCCCAGGGTTTACCCACCCATCGAGGGGCGCGGAAACTCCAACATCTCACCGTCTCTCGTAGAGAGCGTGGCGGGATTTTCGGCGGGCATTGTTTCAACCCTCGCTGTCCATCCTTTCGACGTGGTCAAGACCAGACTGCAAAGTATGTCAAGTAAGATGACCCGTACATAATTTGCTGACGGTCAAGTCAATCTCGAATCTCGCGCGCAGGTCGGAGATACCGTCCGCATTGTGAAGGACATCATTCAGAATGAAGGGTCATACAAGGCACTCTACAGGGGACTCATGCCAAACATGATAGGCAACTCGGTCAGCTGGGGATTGTATTTCATGTGGTAAGCAGAACTTTTGCACTTCACAATGACTATTACTAATTGGCTGTCAGGTACGGGAACATCAAAGATCTGGTAAGACGTGCGCGTGGTGAAGGTGATCGTTTGACTTCTGCCGATTATTTCCTTGCCTCTGGAGCCTCTGGGATTCTCACCGCGGTTTTCACGAATCCGATCTGGGTCATCAAGACGAGGATGCTGTCTACTGGAAAGAACGCCCCTGGAGCTTATCAGTCTATCGCACATGGTACCAAGGAACTCTGGCAGACCGAAGGACTCAAAGGATTCTACCGCGGACTCACACCATCTCTATTTGGCGTTTCTCATGGAGCTATCCAGTTCATGGCATATGAACAACTCAAGAACTCATGGAGCGTCACTCGTGGTGGAAAGGACAAGCTTACCAATGGTGACTTCTTGCTCTTGAGTGCGACGAGTAAGATGTTTGCCGGCAGTGTTACCTACCCCTACCAAGTGGTCAGATCCAGACTACAGATCTACAATGCAGGACAGAGGTACAGCAGTGCGAGGGATGTTATCAAGCAAGTCTTTAAGAAAGAAGGAATCTGGGGATTCTACCGAGGGTAAGCTCTTCACTTGCACGAGTCTCCGTTGGCTAACCATCTAGTCTTGGACCCAATCTTATCAGGGTTCTACCGTCTACCTGCGTCACTTTCCTCGTTTACGAGAACACCAAATTCTACTTGCCACGTTTCTTCGATGAAGACAAGGACGACCCTGGCGACGACTGAGCATAGAAAGCCCGATGATCAATGGACGATCAGAGGACTGCCCGTAACGTCCACTACGACATGAACATTCAGTACAGAACCTTCAAGTTTTCGACCGGCGTCAATGGCATCAGCAGCATCGCAGCGAGCATGGGTTTCTTTTCTTCGACCACCAATTGCGAGCATAGCGGGGGTGGTTTGTACAGTACAGAGCATGGGATACCCGGCGGCCATGACCATAGAAGTCCGATTCGAGATCCAGCATCGACGACAGTAATGCAAGAATTTACCCGACCATGTTGCCCCACAAGTGCTTGCCTTGAACCCTGTTCGGGGAAACCTCGGCTCCGAAAAGTGAAGCTGAACATGTGTCCTCCAAGAAATCCAGCCCATCTTGGACAACCTCGCCCCTCCTCCTGCAACCCACCCAGCCATCTCCCAATACCATCCACCGACTCATCACATAACCACCCACGATGGAAAGCCCCGACACCTTCACCCAGCTCCCCCTCCAAATCGACCCCACCACCAAATCCATCCTCTCCCCCCAAACCAGCACCGCCTTGACCACCGAACTCCTCTCCCTCAACACCCTCCACCGCTCCCTCATCAAAGACCTGGACACCACCACCGCCCCCGCCGGCGTACCCCCTCCCCCCGTCCCCGTCAACCCAAAACGCTCCGCCCAAATCACCAAACTCCGCGAAGCAGGCAACGCTTCTTTCAAAAGAGGCGCCTACGCGGACGCGATCCGCATGTACAGCCTGGCGATCGACATGGCGTTCCAACGACCGGTGTGGGAGCCTTCGGCCTTGGTCCGGGAGGAACTGTCGGCGTTGTACGGCAACAGGGCGCAGGCGAGGATGGGGGAGAAGGATTGGGCGGGCGCGGCGGTGGATGCCGAGTGTAGCGTTGAGTTGAAGAAGGTGGGGAATGTGAAGGGGTGGTGGAGGAGGGGGACTTGTCTCAAGGAGATGGGCAGGTGGGAGGAGGCGAGGGAGTGGGTTAAGGAGGGGAGGGAGTTTGAGAGTGTGGGGCCGGAGAAGGAGGGGGTGAAGGAGTTGGAGGCGTTGGAGAGGGAGGTTGAGGGGAGGATTGCGAAGAGGGCATGAGTTGATAGAGGTGCATTGAGGGCGTTTAGCGAGGCGTTAAGGGGGTTCATGGGAGATGGGAATGGCATGCTGGGTGATCGGTAGAAGGTCTTCTTTGCATTATAGTCTGGCGTATTGAAGCGCTGTACATGGCTCATCAACTTCGTCATCGTGTGACTGGGTATTGCTGTTAGTCCAAAGCAGGCGGCGGAGCTGGTCCTCCTCCTCTTCCAGATGGAGGCTTCTTCTGTCCGCCACCCATGCCTCCTCCCATAAGGAAGCTTCCCATCATGTCCATCAGCGGATTGCTCTGGCTAGGTATCTTGATCTGGAAGTACATCTCTCCAAGTTGCGCCAGTGCTTCATCCCATGACCCAACCTCTTTAATATGTGACCCGTACTGCGCCTTCAGCTGTCTGAATAGATCTGCAGATCCACGTTGTATCGACAAAAGTAATAGACCGAGGAAGTTCATGAGCGGTAAGCTTGGGTAGACTCTGAGATCTGAAGACGCTGATCCAACTTCTTGTACGCTGAGGCCGGGTGTCGATGCTAATTTCGAGGTGAAGAGAAGCCAGACCTTGTTCGCTGCTCGGATGTTTCCGACCAGGAGATATGGTATTACCGCTCTGGCGACGTATAGTGGCGCTGTCGAGGGCTCGTCTGACTTGTACCATTCGTATTCGAGGCTGGCAAAGACTGCTGGCGAATCGTTTGTGCCAAGTACAAGATGTCGTTCGGCGTCCAATGCTTCGCCCTCTGTTCATGATCAGCTGTCCGTTATCAAAAAGGCTCCCAGAGAGATCTACCTTCTGCGAACATAGTCCCGGCCACATGATGCAGCTCCGGATCTCCCGCCGGATATGGTGAATTCTTGCTCGACCAGGCGACAATTTCTCCCACAAATCTCTTCTTGGTCGGTTCGTTCTTTGGAAACGCTCTGAGCAAGTACAACAGCCGTGCCTTGTTTTTGATGTCTGCCTCCAGCTCTCCCTTGTTGTAGACGTCCATGAGGAACATGCAGAGATCACCTCCGCTGCCACCTTGATTCGCTTTCAGGAGCATGGTCGCACCTTGGCTTAGTATGTCCACGGCGGACTCCCAATCAGATGTCTTGACATAGCGGCTCGCGATCACCCGGAGTTGCTGGTGAGCTTCGTAGTACTGTCCCTCTTCAACCCTACCGAATGATTAGTGGTATATCGGTACTTGGTCAAGCTAGACTTACTTCTGCTGTTGCCGGGCGATTGTCTTCTGAATCTTGGCTGACATGGCGACTGTACATGTGCGAATGTTAGATGCCGTGTTCGCAGGAAGAAGTTGGAAGAGGGATGACGTTCGAGCTTGAATTCAAAATCCCACTTCAGCTTCACGTGCAACCTTTCCTCTTGCGTCCCACTTGATCGGGGTCAGTAACGCCGACCACACCCACTTCCCGACTGCTGTGACACCGAGAACAGGCTCTGATGTTATGTGTGTCACGAATAAGATCGTTGGATCAGCATGGCTACCACTCATCGCTTTCTGGGCTGCTCATGTGCGCAGTGTTGTAGCACAAACTCCTTCAGGTAACAACGATGTTCCCATCAAGCAGGTAGATCCTATCCCCTCTTCTCCTGTCCTCACTCCAGTATCCATACTTTCCTTGTTCCTCTCTACATGTACAATCAAGATGCCCGTCCGCTCTCCTTCTCCGCCGAGCGTGATGGACCCCGTATGCTTCTCTCCATCCGCATCTTCAACACCGTAACAGCCTACATCTCCGCTGGCAGCTCGGCACCAAGTCTCCCTGAAACGATCGAGAATCTCACCGACTGCGCTTCGGGAGTCGGCTTCTCTGCCTGGCTCTTCAACGACACCTGCACCGACGTCGCTCTGCAGATCCCATACGATCACCCCGCCCATCTTCCTGAAAGCCGTCTCTCTGAGCGGCGGACCACTGGTACGTTTGCCCCTTTCCCCCAGCCCCCTTCCCTCAGTTTCACCGCCCTGTTCTCTCGACCTCTATCCGTTCCTGCCCGTCCCTCCCCAAGCTAACCCTCTCCCCTCGAGGCCCCCCTCCTGGCGCGTCTACAAGAGCACAATCTCCCTCTCCCCTCTTCCTCACTATCCACCTCTACTACCCCCAACCCCTTCTCCCCCAAACTCCTCCTCTCCTTCCCCCGGCACCAATCCTACCTCGCCTCCCTCACCTCCCACGGCTTCCCGCTCACCACCTTTGAGACCGCCGCGCTCAAGTCCGCCTTCATCACCTCCCGCGGACGCGAAGAGTACCGCGCTACAAGAGAAGCACAGGTCATTGGCGCCGCGCAATGGGTTATTTGGGACACGGCGGGGGTGTGGGGGAGGTGGAAGGGGGAGACGGTGTTGTTGGCTTTCGTGGCGACGCAACCGAGAGGGAGCGAGGGGTTGGGAAGGCAGGGGAAGCAGGGAACTGGGGAGGGAATGGGAGGTGGGCAGGGACAAGGGGAAGGGCACTCGAAGGGTCAGGGGTTGTGGCAGAGGGTGCTGAAGAGGGTGCCTAGCCGGTCGAAAGGCGGGAGGGGATTGTGGGGAGGGGAGAAGCCTCTAAGTGGGGAGCTGGAAGAGTTTGCCACCGAGGGGATGGATGATTGGGGGTTTGTCAAGAGGAGTTTTGTGGCGGCAGCGAGGTGTGGGGAGTATGGAGAGGAGTGCAGAGGGGTGGCGGCTTACGCGGAGGAAGTGATGGTCAGGTGGGAGAGGAAGGAGGGGGAGAAGGAAAGGTAGGCAGGACTGATGGGTAATTCTGTGTTTGAATTGCTGTCGTATATACTGGGGTTCTGTCTGGCCCGATCATGCGTTTTTCTCATGTACTTGTTGGTGCGGCGGATGATGTCGCTGCTGCTGTCGTCGAGCTGGTGGATCCTCCTGTGCCAGGCTTGGTCTTTTGGACCATGGCACTGACGACCTGACCGGCTGTGTTGGTGACAATGTCGACCAGAGCGTTGAGGGGTGAGTACGAGTAGGTCCCCTTGGACAGGCCGTTGCCGAGTTGGGTGAGTGGACCGGTGAGCGTCATGTTCTGCTGGAAGTTACCAACGATGGTGTCGAGCGCTCCACCTGCGCCGCCTGTGACTTGCTGGACGATGTTGCCGAGGCTGTCTACGATGAAGGAAAGTGTGGTGCCGCCTTGGGTGATGGTCCCGAGCAGACCGTCGACTTCGCTGACAATGGCGCCGACAAGACTTTCGGTGGCATTACCGATGCTGACGATCAGCGGGTTGAGATCGACGGACTCGAAGACCCGATTGACGATATCTACTAGATGGCCGAGGCGGACTACCAGCTCTAGCTCGACATTCACGTCCGCAATGGTGAGATTGATGTTCTGCACGGAGAGTTGGACACCCGCATTCAGAGTGACGAGCGAAGCGACTTTGGCATTCAAGTTGACTGTCAAGTATCAGTATCATTTCTGAGATGACCACGTCCAGTCTACATACTATCGGCTCTGAGATCATCCACGTTCAGCTCAATCCTTCCCACTGACAACTCTGGCACATTGAGATAGACATCCGGCGGCGCACCAGCATTCGCTCCCGATCTCGAAGTCGTCGTAGGTCTGCTAGATGTGCTATTCCCACCCGTCGGCGCCGGAGTCGCAGTCAACGTCGGACTAGGTGTAGTCGGAAGCACAGTCTGAGTCAATACAGTTGGCGCAATCAAGAGTCCAGCAAGGACCGACGTTAACGAGAACTTCATCTTCTGCTGTCTTTCGAAGATGCCTAAGGAACAAACGACTGTGAAGGAGAGGAAGATATTCAACTGGACCTCATGAAAGGGCCGACTGCGTGACACCCATCAATCCCAAATCGGCCGGCTAATATCCACATACATCACCTCTGTCAAGCTCTTCTCGTCGTCTGATGTGCCAGGATCGAAGAGGATCCAAGCATGAACCAGGATCGTGCCTTGGTCAGCCGTCAAGAGCAATGGCCACATCCAGGTACCGTGACGCTGTGATTGGTAGATCATGGCAAATTGGCCTTGTGGCTTGAGGATCCTGATGATCCTGATGATCCACAACCTGCTCTGACCCTGCCTCATTTACAGGGCTTTTCAGTTCAAACGAGCCACCCCCAGGCTTGGCGTACGCTTTACCGACTTCTGAGCTGCAAATTTTAGTGGCTAGAGGTCTAGATAGTATATAGTTGTAAATTTGTCATTGTTAACTAAAATTAAAGCTGAAATAAGGTGTAATAAAGGTAGTATACCTTTACGTAAGTATATAATAGCTGAAAAGTACTCTACTACCCCCCCTTACTACTAGCTAGCTTATAATAAGAGGCCTTTAAGAGCTACTTATAAGGCTAAAGAGGTAGTTAATACTTTATAAGAGAAAGAGATAGTAGTAGAGTTATTACTAGTACTATTATAGTCTTCTCGGCGCTCTTCTAGCTCTCTTAGAGAGATTAATCTAGTTTAATAGAGACCTCTAATACTATAACTATAAGCTAGCTAAATACTAGCGCCTTATCTAGTTCCTCTAAATATAGACTAAGCTCTTCTTAAGTATATTATAGCTAAAGGCGCTATAGCCTCTTTTACTACTAACTAGCTAAGGTCTTTAATTAAGTAACTACTACTAAGGAGGCCTTCTTTCTAGATAAGAGTAGTAGTAGTAGTAGCGGAAGAGAAAGAGTTAGATAAGAAGCTAGAGTTAGTAGAGAAGATATTAGAGAAGAGAAGAAGATAGTTTATTAAGAAGTATAAGAGCTTAGTATTAGAGCGGCACTTAGTAGCGGCTAGTCCCGCTTACGTAACGTACTTAAATATTCTATATAGCGCTTACGCTTAGGGCTTAATAGCAATTAGTTCTACTACTAATAGATAGTTTAGTTAGATAGGTATTCTCTATATTATAATATATATAGCTTTAATATAAGGCTTTAATAGTTCTAATTGCTCCCTTATAGTTATAATCTATTAGACTCTATAGACAACTAGAACTCTATTAGCGAGGCGCCTATACCTTACATAAATAATGTTATAGAGATAAACTCTATTAAGTAGACTTTCCTAGAGAAAGAAGAAACTCTTATAGAGTAGCTACTATACCTATATACTAAGTATAAGTGTTTAGAGCTAGAGCTTAAGGCTTAGAGCCTCGAGGAAGAGATTAAGTAGATATATTATATACGTAATATAGGATACACTTCTACTAGCTTTAGCTATAGCTTATATGTCTCTATAGAGTACATAGTAAGCAAAGCTAGTACTTAGAGTATATATAGTATAGATAGATTATTTATAAGACTATCCTTAGAACAATCTTAATTAAGAAAGCCTTATCTCTATTAGGGTAAGACGCTTAAAGAGATAAGATCCTTTCTAAAGGATCTTAAGGTTATCTTTACTCTAGCCCCTAAGGCTTATTCTACTAATTAGTAGAAGGTGCTATATAGAGTTATATTTCTTACTAGCGAGCTAGATAAGACATAGTATTACCGCTACTATATAGATAGCCTAGAGAGCTACATATAGAAGTAATTTTACTAGTTTATATAGGACGTAGTTAATAACTCTATTAACTATAGAGTGTACGTAACTCTCGTATATAAGGGTACCTAATAATGTAAGGGCTAATCTATCTAGGCCTTTACCTTAGAACTTACTACTCTAGAGGAGTAACTAGCTCTCTACTTAGAAGAATAAAGAGTATACTATCTCCTTACTAAGTTATAGCCTACGCTATACACTACTATTATTAAGCACTATACTATTCTAGCTACTTAATACGAGATAGATACGAACTAGATTCAGTTAGGATATAGTTTAGATTAGTTATGTAATCTCGGCATTACGGCCTAGGCTTCTAGCCGCTCTACTCTCGATATTATATATACTTTATACACTAGTTTCTTCTTCTTCTTCTAAGTCTTAATATCTTAATAAATAGACGTAATTAACCTCTTATCTTACTAGTTGTAATTACTATATCGAGACTTTATATAACTGTAACTAAGTAATAGAGCTATTAAACTATCTAGTTATTCTACTACTTATATAACTATTAATAACTACCTATTTACGAAGAACTAAAGTATTAAAGAAGAAGCTATTATAACTATAGTTCCCGCGTACACTATAATAGATCCTCGCTACCGCTATATAGGTTAATACTATAAATATAAGAAGAAGGTAATAAGTTAAGTTATAGAAGACTCCTAAAGAAATTAGGCTATAGGCTAAACTTTTAATATTCCCTTTATTACGTATTAACGTTTTATACTGTTCTATTTATAACTAACTATACTAAGTATAGCTTACTCTAACTACAGTAATAATAACTGTCGTATAAGTAAGATTCCTTTATCTCCTATTAATAATAATAACGAACTAGTCTACTTAGCCTATTACGACCTTATTTGCCTTAATAACTCCGATCTTAAGAAGAGGCTATAAGAGATAGATAGTATAACTACTCTACGTAAGGCCTTTACCTTTATCGAGTCTACCTATAATAAATAGGTTACCGTATATAACTTAGTACGCTTCGACGCTCTTAACCTATATAACTAGTTAGATAATGTTCTACTCGAGCTAGATACGGCTAATAGTACTACTAATAACCTTACTACCTAAGCTATACGCTACCTCGCCGACATTAGTAAACTTAAGGCCGAACTAGCCTAGCTAAGAGCCGAGATAGGATATACTATACTAGCTCTCTCTACTCGCGGTACTATACTATTAGAGAAGATACTAGACTCTACTACGTTCTCTAGTAGTACTCTAGAGTAGTTCGAGGTCTTTAAGCACTAGATAAAGAATAAGATATATACTAACGCTAACTGCTTCTCTACTAAGGCTACTTAGTTTATATATCTCTACTTATGTCTCTCTAGTAAAGCTTACACTTTTATTATAGACTCCGCTAGTAATAACACTATCGACGTCGAAGCTACCCTTAGCCTCTTAGCCTAGCGCTTTAAGGACCCTAACTATAAGGCTACTACGTGCGCTTAGTTCGCTAGCCTCTTCTAGTATAATACCTCTTTCGACTCCTTTATTAGTAAATTTAATAAGTACGCTCTCTATACTAAGATCGCTAAAGATAAATAGCTTTACTAGTTACGCTAGAAGATATCTAATAAGCTACGCGTCGCTCTTATTAACTTCGACACTAATAACCTCTCTACCTTTATTATAAAGGCTTATACTACTAACTATAACATTTAGTAGAGTAACCTTATTACTAAGCGCACTTAAGCCTTACGTTCTATACTAGCTATAAGCTACACTACTACTATACTAACTTATATAGCCTATTTAACTTCTATACCTACTACTCTAGCCCCCTTCTACTCTATTACTAGAGGTGCTCTATAGCCTTTCTATCCGATATAGACACTTACCTATTACGTATATAGTAAGCCTAGCTATATCTCTACTAAGTATATAGCTAGCGCCTTAGAGAAGGCTACTTATACTATAATACGCCCCGTACGTATTAGCGCTATAGAGGAGATATAGTAGCTCTAGGATCGCTTAGCCGAATTAAGCAACTAAGTCGATACTAGTTCGGCCTACGAACTAGATCTAGTTTAGCCTTAGTTTAACCCCGAAATAGATTACGAGCCTACTAGCCTATCTAGCTAGAGAAACGAGTAGCTAGAGGATAAGTTCTATCCTCTAGTAGAATAAGAGTAATTCGAGATAGATCTAGAGAGGTATAGTTAATAAATAGTATTATTAGCTACTACATCCCCGCTATTATAACTCCTATTACTATCTACGACCTATATAACTATTTCTACACTATTATACTATAAGCCTTTATCGATACTAGCGCGCTTATTAGCGCTATAGTTAACTATAACGTCCTTAATAAGCTAAAGAGCTTCGGCTATCTAGTAGTACTAGCTAGCTCTATCTAGCTTTAAGCTTATAATAGTGTTCCGATAGAATAAGTTATATATAGCGTCTCTCTTACTACTACTGTCTCTAGTAAGCTAAATACTCTTACTACCTTCCGTATTATAGATATTAGCTATTTTAACATTATTCTCGGCCTTAGCTAGCTTAAGGCTAATAGAGCTACTATCGACTATAAATATAGCTAAGTTATATATAAAGAAGATTCTATACTAGTCGTTATTAAGTAGGAGCTACTATAGCTAATTAAGAGGCTAGAACCTAGATCTAAACCTAGCTTAGATCTAGGAATCTAGCTCGGTAAAGCCTCTATTTTAGTTTAGAACTAGTTCGGTTCTAGTTTAGCTACCGAGTTAGGACGAGCTAGACAATATTAGCTATCGGCTCTTAGGTTAAACTTTAAGCCGGATTAGAGAGAGTTTAAGCTAGTCTCCTATAGTACTTAGTTAATATATAAGTTCTCCTACGTACCTACCTATGTAAGTAACGCTAAATAAGAAAAGCTAACTATCGCCTTTATCGGTATAGCCGCCTTTATATTAGTAGCTAAATACTAAGAGAACGAGGTATTTATAATCTTAGTAAAAGATATCAAAGACTACTACTAGATAGCCTCTAAGCTAGAACTAGATTCTATAGTAGTTCTCCTAGAGGAGTTATAGGAGTTTACTAACGTCTTCTCTAGAGAATAATCTAATACGCTCCCTTAGTATCGGTCGGATTTTAATAACTATATTACACTTAAAGACAGAGCTAAGCTACTACGTATAGAGCCTCTACGCCGCCTATTACTAGAAGAACTTAATATAGTAGAATAATTTATCTAAGAACATCTTAATAAAGGCTTTATTATACCGAGTTCTACTAGCTATTCCTTACCTATTCTCTTTATTTATAAGCTAGGTAGAGAGCTTCGTCTCTACGTTAACTACTATAGCCTTAATAAGGTAACTAAGTAAGATGTCTATCCTCTACCCCTTATTAAAGAAACACTTACGCGCGTAAGTAAGGCCTAATAGTTTAGTAAGATCGACATCTATTAAGCCTTCTACTGCCTCTATAACTCTATCGATAGTAAAGATCTTACTATATTCTCTATATACATAAGTAACTTTAAGTAGCTAGTAATACTATTCGGCCTTACTAATGCCCCTATAGTCTAGTAGAGGTTTATAAATTATAACTTCGTCGATATACTAGAGCGCTTTATATCGATCTACCTAGATAATATTCTTATCTATATAAACGGCTCTTACCGAGAGTATACTAAGTATATTAAGCTAGTACTCTAGAGGCTCTACGAATTAGGCCTAAATACTAATATTAAGAAGAGTAAGTTCTACCTAACGGAGGTAAAGTACCTTAGTATTATTATTAGCTAAGATAGAGTTAAGATAGACCTTAAGAAGGTAGAAGCTATATAAGCGTAGAAATAGCTAGCCCCTAGTAATACTACTTAGGTAAGGAGCTTTATTCGTTTCTATAGCTACTACTACTGCTTTATTAAGGGATTTAGTACTATTACTAAGCTATTAAACGACTTACTTAAGAAGGACGCCGCGCTATAGAACGATAAATGTACCGCTGCCTTTAACTATATAAAGTACACTATTATAAGTGTACCTATCCTTACGTATTTCGATTACTTAAAGTAGATAGTCCTCGAGACTAACGCTTCTAATACTACTACTATAGGAATTCTATTATAATATAATAAGTCTAACGTCCTCCGGCCTATTACCTTTTTTAGTAAGTCTATAAATAAAGCTAAGCGTAACTATACTATCTACGACAAGGAGCTACTAGCTATCGTCTAAGCCTTCGAGGAGTAGGCCCCTAAGCTTATAAGCACTTAATCTAATAAGGCTATCTACGTCCTTACCGACTACTAATCCTTAATATACTTTATAAAGACTTAAAAGCTATTACGCCGCTAAGTACGCTAGGCCCTCTACCTTACTTAGTTTAACTTTAAAATTATATATAGGCCTAGCGTTACTAACGGTAAAGCCGACGCCCTTATAAGGAGGAATAGAGACGTACTACGCTCGAAGGAGAACCCTAACTTACGCTAGACACTATTACTACATAAAGTGCTCGATTAGCACATTATTAATAAACTAAATCTAGGTCGCGTCCGAACTAGATTCGCGACTTAAGCTAAACTAAGAACTAGTTCGTTGTCTAGTTTACTACCTATACTACTATCTAGTTTAGCCTTTAAACTAGGACCTAGTTTAGGAACTAGTTCGCTGCCTATTTTAGCTTACGAGCTAGGCACTTATATAGTACCTATTTCGACCTTAGGAGAGTAAACTTTACTATTGTTTAACGAAGTAGCTAAAGCTAACTTATAAGACTCTAACTTTAAAATAGTCCGTAGTATCTACTATATAATAGGGGCCTTCCTAAAGAGGAAATAGCTACCGTTAACTAATGTTACGATCGAGAGAAGAATACTATAGGCCGATAGCCGATTAATTATACCTTTCTCTATAGCTATAAAAGTTATCTAAGAGGTTTATATATTAAAAGACTATATATATAGAGGAGCTACTAAGACATCTACTATAATTAAAACTACCTTCTATATTCCTAGATACAATAGTAATATAAAGAGGTTTATTGCTAACTACTATAACTATAAATAGTTAAAGGCTCGCTATAGCCTACTAGCTAGTCTCCTCTCTCTATTGCCTATTCTAGTAAGACTATAGCAACATATTACTATAAACTTTATTACTAGTCTACCCTTAGTAGATAGCTATAACGTAGTACTCTATATCGTCGACTACCTATCTAAGGAATAGTACTTAATCCTATACTTCTCTAGAGAAGGTAGTACTTTAGCGTTTAAGACTACTAAGCTATTATTCTTCTACGTATAGAAACTATATAGTCTACTAGATAGTATTACCTTAGATCGCGGCCCTTAGTTCGTTAGTAACGTATAGAAGAGGCTCTACTAAATCCTAAAGATTACTACTAAACTATCTACTATAGGGCATCTATAAATAGATAGCTAATTAGAGGTTATAAATTGCAAGTTTAAGTAAGTTATTCGTTTATACGCTATACGCTTTAGTAATTAGATACTTATTCTACTAGTCGTAGAATTCTCCGCTAACGTTAACCTATTAGAGAGTACTAAGCTATCGCTATTTAAGGTTACTAGAGAATATAAGCTAAGGCTAAGCTTCTAGCCCCCTTCTAACGTACCGTTAATAAGAGCTAAGCTAAATAAGGTCGATATCTACGTACTTACTAAGTAGCTAGAAGAGGCACTAGCTATTACTAAAGCTAACCTTACTATTACCTAGTTACGAATAGTAGAATAAGCTAATAAACACCGCTAGCTAATAGAGTTTAAGGCTAGCGATTTAGTTTAGCTATTAACGAAGAACCTCTAGCTATAGGGCAATCTAAAGCTACTACTAAAGCATGTTAGTCCCTATAAGATCCTTAAGAAATAATCGCTACTAGTATATAAGCTTAATCTACTAGCTACGCTATAGAGGATTTACCTAGTATTCTATACTAACCTCCTTACTAAGCACCTAAATAACCCTCTACTAGGCTAAGCCTTTAATATACTACCTCTAGTAGAGGTCGATAGTAAAGAGAAGTATAAGGTAAATAACGTAATTAATATATATATACTATAAGAGAAGCTAGTTACTTATATAAGCTAGAAGAGCTATCTAGAGGATCTTACCTAGTAGCTAATTAACAATCTTAAAGGAGTAGCTAATATACTACGTAACTATCTAGACTTTTATATAGATAAGCTAAGGCTAAAATAGATCGACAAATAATATATAATAGCGTTTAAGAGTAAACACATTTAAGAGAGAAAGTAGTAATATAAGATAGATACGAACTAGATTTAGTTAGGATATAGTTTAGATTAGTTACGTGATCTTAGTATCGCGGCCTAGGCTTCTAGCCGCTCCGCTCTCGATATTATATATACTTTATACACTAGTTTCTTCTTCTTCTTCTAAGTCTCGATATCTTAATAAATAGACGTAATTAACCTCTTGTCTTACTAGTCGTAATTACTACTCGCTAAGAATTAGTGTCTCTTAGCTCTTATATTAAATTATTAAACTATATAAGCTATAAGTGTTTTACCTATAAAGAGAACTTAGATCTACTACGTAAGTATAGGACTTAAGGTAGCTCTCGAGAAGGAAACTACTACTAGTCTAGTAGTAGCTCTTAAGCTTATCGTAAGTAGAAGGCTACTAACTTATCTACTAAATAGTTTAGTAAGTAAGGGGGCACCTTTAAGGTATAGAAGAAGAATACTAAGTGTTATAGCTATAGTAGAACTAGCTATATTAAGCCGGAGTATAGATTAAAGCACTTATAGAAAGATAAGGAGTTATAGGTAGTACGTAAGGTAGCTACTATAGACAAAGTTAATAACTCTAAGCTAGTAAACTCTAAGGGCTTAGCTAATAAGCGTAACTAAGCTCTACTTCCCTTTTAATTAATACTTACCTATTACTACTCTATTATAGCGCTATTATAGCGCCTATAGACTATAAAGACTATATATTCCTTATAGACAATTATATAGAAGTTAATCTTATATCTTAAGTATTTACTCTTCGCTATAATCTACTAAGGGTTAAGTGTACTTAGTACCTAAGTATATCTTCCTTTATAGAGTAAGCTAGATTCTACTATAGCGTGCACTATCTTCGCGTATATCTAGTAGACTTCTAAAGTAACCTTAGGGAGACAATTAGTCTCTTCTACGCTATAGACTTAGAACTAGGCCCTCTAGTTATTTTAGGGCGCCTATAGTAGAGAAGACAATATATAATTATAGATAGTACTATAGATAACTAGTTATATAGCTACTTCTTATATATAGTTTACCTACGCGAACTAGAAGACTTTATAAAGGACTTCTAGAATAAGCTAAAGATATACGCTATAGTATAGACTCTATCTAAGGACCGTACCTATACCGTAGGCGACTTAGCTCTACTATTAGAGTTCGTAGAGTTCTTTAATATCTTTGTCTATAAGGATATTACTAAATTACTACGCCTACTAGGCGCCGAGTATATAATTAAGCTAGAGCCTAGTAAAAGGCCTCTATTCTAGCCCTTATATAACCTTTTAGTTAATAAGCTAGAAGTGCTTAAAGACTATCTCGAGACTACTAAATTAAATAGGTAAATCTAGTACTCTATAAGTAAGATAGGTACTTCTATCTTATTTATACCTAAAAAGAATAGTACTCTATACTTATATATAGATTACTAGAGCTTAAATAAGGTAACTATTAAGAATTGTTACTTACTTCTACTTATTAGTAAGACGCTTAATTAGCTTAGGTAAGCTTAGTAGTTCTCGAAGTTAGATCTAAAGGATACTTATTATAGAATCTCTATTAAGTATAGTAACGAGTAGAAGACTATATTCCGTACGTACTATAGCTATTTTAAGTACTTAGTTATACCTTTTAGATTAACTAACGCCCTAGCTACCTTCTAAGTATATATTAATAAGGCGCTAGGTAAGCTAGTTAATACTATCTATATTGTCTACCTTAATAATATTCTTATCTATAGTAATTCGAGAGAGAACTATATATATTATATTTATAAGATTCTAGTAAGGCTATAGAAGTTTACTTTATATACTAACCTTAAGAAATGTAAATTCTTTACTAAGGAGGTAGAATTCCTTAGCTATATTATCTCTACTATAGGCATCTTAATAGATCCTAGTAAAGTAACTATAATTAAGAATTAGCTAAGGCTAAAGAGTTATTATAAGGTCTAGTAGTTTACTAGCTTTATAAACTTCTATTATTACTTCGTGTAGTACTACTCTAAGATTATTAATTCTCTCTCTAGCCTTCTTAAAGGCTTAGTTAAAGGTTATAAGTATAGCTCTTTTATATAGGGCATAAGTAAATAGTAGGCATTTAAGAATATTAGAGACACCTTTATATATGTCTCTATCCTTTATTACTATAATTCTACGCTACCCCTACATATCGAAAGTAATATATTAAAGTTTATAGTAGTAGTAATTCTATCCTAGCTATTTAATAGTACTTAGTACCTAATTGCCTTTTAGTTAAGAAAGTTTATCTTAGCTAAGTATAATTACGAGATATACAACTAAGAGCTATTAGTAATTATATATATATTTAAGTAATAGTAGTACTACCTCGAAGGTGCCTTATATATAATTTAAGTACTTACTAACTATAATAATCTCTAAGGATTTATAAAGCTAAAATAGCTAAATAGCTAATAAGCTTACTAGGCTACCTTCCTTACTACTTTTAACTTTATAATAAAGTATTAGCTAGGTACGAGGAACCTAGCTAATATACTCTCGAGGCGCTTTAACTATATAGCTAAGAAGTAGAAGGTGTCTTATCTCCTTCTAACTCTTTAGAATAAGCTCTAGATCTAGAACTAGACTACTAACTCTAAAGAAGCTACTCTACTAGTTAGACGTATTTAAGCTATATACGAGGCTACTCTAGAGTAGGCCTAGGCCGCCTATATGCTATATAAAGGCAAAATCTCTTCTAAGAACTCCTAGGGCCTTATAACGACCTAGTAAGTCGCTATTATAGTAATAGTAAGAAAGAATCCCTTCGAAGATCTATTTATTAATTTATTATTAGTTATAGAGCTACTATAGAGATAAGACCCCGAAGTTATAAAGCTACGTTTATAAGCGGGAAGTAGTAGAGATAAGAGTAAGGCGCTATAGAACCTATAAGATAACCTCTTATTCTACTAGGATATATTAGTTATTCTAAATAATAGTACCTTAAGAGCGTAGGTACTACGTATATACTATGATAGCGAATAGGCTAGTTACTTTAGTAAAGATAAGACGCTTTATTTTCTCTTATAGAAATACTTCTAGCTAACTATAAGAAAAGATATTAATAACTATATGTAGTTATACTAAGTATACTAGAGATATAAGGCATGCCGCTATTACCTCTATAGTAAGCTACGTATGCTACTAATACTAGACTACCTATAGTAAGAAATTATAATAGATTTTATTACTAACCTACTACTAAGTAAGTAAGGTAGTAGCGTCTATAATATAGTACTAGTAATTATAGACTGTTATACTAAGATATTACTATATGTCCCTACTACTAAGATGTATATATCTATAGAGCTAGTAGAGATCCTACGTAACTATATTATTTACTATTATAGTATCCTAAGAGAAATAGTAAGTAATTAAGGATTAGTCTTTACTAGCTAGTTCTAGAGTAAATTCTATTACGAAACGCGTATAAAGCATAGGCTTAGTATAGCCTTTTACCTATAGATAGATAGTTAAACTAAGTAGCAAAACTAGACGTTAGAATAGTACCTAAGGTACTACTATATAGAGCTATAGAACGACTAGGCTAAACATCTATTATAAGTAGAATTTATAAGTAATAATAGCGTTTATACTACGCTACGTATAAGCCTCTTCTAAATAATATATAGCTACTATCTAGAGTTAGAGGTAATAGCTATTAAGCCTCGAGATAAGACTTTAGAGAGAAGAGTACTAGTAGTAGTAGAGTTAGTATAACGCTTATAAGATATATATATAAAGCTAGTAGAGTAATAGAAAGAGACTTTCGCCTACTAGGCTAAGTACTATAATAGGAAGTATATACTAAGAGTATATAGCGTAGGTAACTTAGTACTACTCTTAGTTAAGAACTTATAGCTACCTATACTAAAGAAGAAGATAGAACTATAATTCCTTAGTCTATTTTATATACTTAACATAATTAGATTATAGGTATATTACCTAGCTTTACCGAGTTAGTATTATATCTATAATATCTTTTATATATCTCTTCTTAAACTATAGATAGGTAGAGCTAGTAAGGAGCTAGAAGAGAGTATACCTCTCGCTAACGAAGTAGATAAGTAGATAGTAGAGAAGATCCTAGGTAGGAGAACTATAAAGAGTAAGGTATTCTACTTAGTAAAGTAGAAGGACTAGCCTATCGAGTTTAATAACTAGGAACCTAAAGAGAATTACGTAAATATAAGAAAGCTAATTACTATATATAAGTTATAGCCGAGAGTAGCTAAGAAAGATTACCGAAGGTATAGATTATAGAGTATATAAGTAGATAGATTATATAAACACATAAATAGGGCAAAAGGTAGACTCCTTATCTAGAGAAATATATTTTAATAAAGCGCTATACTTACGCTACTATTATAGGTATTAACCTAAACTCTATACTCTATTATGCTTTATATAAGGCCTTATTATAGGTATAGCGCTAGAGATACGTACCTAGCTTATATATGCCTACTCGTCTATATTACTACTCTTGTCTACCTCTATACTAAGATCCTCCCCTATAGGTACTATAGAGACTATAAGCTACCTACTAGCTATAATATAGTTAATTTTAGTAGTAGAACTACTAGAGTTATATACTATCTAAACCTATTAGCTATATTTATAACGTATAAGGAGCATAGTCTAACTTACCTCCTTACTAATAGTAATTAAGCTATAAAGGCTATACCTAATCTTCTATAGCTTTTTAACCTTCTTACGTTACGAAAATCCTAGGGCGTAGAAACGCTAGAACTACTAGCGATCGCTAGCAGTTCTAGCGTTTCTAGTATTTCTAGCTCGCTCTATGTCTTAACTATTACTAGTCTTACTAATCGCTCTAGCGCTCGCTAGTCTTACTAATCGCCCTAGCGCTTACTAGTCTTACTAATCGCCCTAGCGCTTACTAGTCTTACTAATCGCCCTAGCGATCGCTAGTCTTACTAATTGCCCTAGCGCTCGCTAGTCTTACTAGTAGTCCTTGTCGTTACTGTCTATATCGCTACGTATAGTAATTAAGAGCTACGAAAGTATAAATAAAGTTATAAAAGGCAGACCGTACTAACCGAACTAGGTTAGCTATTATAGCGACATAAACATAGGTCTACTTTATAAGCTAATATAGATTCTATATTACAGCTAGTACTAGCATAATATATAGCTACCTACTTCGTAAGGCTAATTATCTACTTTGCCCTAGCATTTTATAGACTTAATATATTTAGTATAGAGATTGTTCTATATTAGATAGTCTTAGACGTAGATAGATAATATAGAGTATTAATTGTTAATTAGGGAGCGGTATATATTATTGCTAATATGCTCTATAGACATAAATAGCTTACTCTTCCCTACGAGGCATTATAGGCATACTAGCTCCTTAAAGGCTAGCTCGTCGAATACCTTATTACTCTATTTAACTATTTAATCTCCTTTACCTCTATCTCTCTCGACCTTATACTATAGTAGTACGTAATTATCTATAGGGCTAAGTCGCTTTAAGACTATAGTTAAGATAGTAGTCTATAACTTCCTCGATATTATACTTATTACTATACGGTAGATTGCCTCTAATTTACTATCTACGTGTCTTCTACGTTGTCTCTACTCTTTATCTATAGCTACTATAGGAGTGGCCGTACTTATAACTAAGGCTGTCCTAATAAGTAGGTATAGTTTAGGGGCTATAAACTCGGTATAGAACTTACTAGCTAGTCTAAGGTTACTTAAACCTATCTCCCTATACTTCTCGTTAGATAGTAATCCTATAATTACTTAGCGCTTATATCGTTAGAGAATAGTAATACGAACTAGGATTAATTAGTAGCGAAGTAGATTAGTAAGAGGTACTTATTATTATAGGTAGGCCTATCTATATGCCGGACGAACTACCTATACTACTTATTATTTCGAGATAAGAGGTAGATATATAAACTAGCTTATCTAGGAAGCGAAGTAGGTTAAGATGTTATATAAGGCACTATTATTATATAAGTTAATATATATACCTTCTACGTTGTTACTTACGTTAAAGAGTTATTAATACATACTCTATCTTATCTATTCTATTAGTTATATGTTTTGCTCTCTTTAGCTCTATCCGAGACGGTATAGAAGCGTCTTCTTCGCTATTATCTTCTAGTCTATTAAGTGTGTTAGCGTATAAGGCGATATTACTCTTAATAGTTATCCTCTAAGATAGGTTATATTAACTGTCGGCTAGATTACTTATTCTTCGACCTAGCTTCTATATAAGCCTCGATCTTCGACCTTCGTATTATAAATAAAAGGTATAGTCGATTTAGTAGAAGAGCTTATATAGATTAATAAAGTTATAGCAATTATATCTTAGCTAAAGATCTTTATTTAAGCTAGAGAATCCCTAGGACATAATAAATAAGACATTATAGATAGTTACTAAGAGTAATATAATAAGAAAAATAAAAGGAGAGATAAAGTACTACCTTATTCTTAGAGGTAGTATAAGACTATAATGTCTATAGTAAGTAGTACTAAAGGTAGTAACGAGGAGGCTACCTAAATATCTTCTGTCCTAATCTACTAAATAACCTAGTATTAGGGTAGGTAGAGAATATACTTACTACTTTCCCGTCCTTATATTTATAGCTACTATTCTCTAGCTACTCCTTTACCTATTCTATTGTCTCGGTTAAGCTCCGTATTTAACTTTCTAGCTATACTTCTATAGCTCTCCTAATACGGTCTATAGTGCTATTATAATATTTATATAATACTTCCCTAATCTACTTCGTTATTCGGCTACTATACCTTAGTACGAACTAGACTTACTTTTCCTATAACCTTTAAGGAAGGGACTAACGGATATTTCTTCTTAGGGTTAGTCTCTATATATAAAGTTCTAGTCTGTTACTAGTAGTAGATAATACTACGCTTATACTACTCTTCGTCTACTATTAGGTTTATATTCTTACACCCTATTACTCTAGTTATAGTAACTACGTTTAAGAGGGTAATAGTGTTAATAGTAAGGTCTTATATACTAGTAGAGATTTAAAACTTAGTGTTAATATCTATCTCCTCTAAACCTTCTACCTATAGATTATAGAGGCTTTCGGTTTAAAGACGAGAGTCGATATTACTATTAGTAGTAGGTTATTGCCGTTTGTAGCTATAGATACTTATTGTTCTTACACTATTAGCTATAGGCTTTCGGAAGATAGCGATAAGCTTATATTTCTCTCTATTATAAACTACCTATCGAGGTTAAATTATAGAAGCTCTTATCTTCTTCTTCGTCGTTACTTAGTCTTTTACTAGATATAACTAGATATCTAGCTATAGTAGTTAGATTAGTAGGACACGTACATTAGTAAGTTAAGATAGTTATATATAGTTACTTACGGTTATCGGCAGTGTTTAATAGTAGATAAAAGTATAATAGCTTAATCTATAAATAATTTCGGTAGCCCCCTAATTAATAGAGTTATTAAATCTACGTATAGGGATAGTAGTTACGTCTAGCTAATCTTATACTACGAGGCTATTATACTCTCTCTCTAGTCTAACTAGCTCGTTATATTTACTTTGCCTTACGAAATAGATTAGGTCTTAGTATAATAGTACGAGGGTAATTATATTACTAATACTACTACGATTACTAGTTATCTCCTTACTTCTTCGAAATAGTATAGGCTTTAGCGATATTAACCGATAGCTTAGATAGCATCGGACTATAATAGTGTATTTTATAGTAAATAGGAGAAGGCTATACTATATTATAAGACACTTATTTCTATATTAACCCTTCTACTCGATCCTAGGACTTAGTACTATATAGGAGCCTATTTGTAAGCTTATCTAGAACATTAGACGCTAGAGCTAAACTAGATCTAGGTAGGATATCTAGTTCGTAGAGCTTAATCTTATACTATTCCTTAACCTACTCTTAGTTAACCTCTAGCCTATCCTCTACTTCCCTAGTACTATACTAAATACTTCTCTAACGTATAGACGGGGTAATAGTATACTAGCGGTGTTAGATTATATAGCTAGCGAACTCTATTGTAATATACTAGTTATTCTTCGGAGTAATAAGTACTACTCTCTACTATAATATATAGGCGCTATTCTAAGTTAATAAGCCTCTACGTAAGGCTTTATAGTAGTTCCTCGTATACCTAAATAGCCTTAATAACGCTAGAGAACTTAGGAGAAGCTATATCCCTACATCGGCAACCTGTCTTATTAGTACTATCCTATCTAGGCGAGGGGTTAGAGGCTAGAAAGGGGAGATAGCTACCCTAGTCGCTCTCCTCTTCGTCTAGAAAAAGTAAGATATATCCTAGCTAACCTAGATAGGGGCTTATAGGATTAGAAAGAGATATATACTAAACATTGTTAGGAACTACATCTATCCTTATATATATAAATCGAGGTAGACAAGCGATTTATAGAGTCTAGCCTATTATGCTAAACCTTTATAAGTATAGGAATTTAATAGATATATAAGGAAACTATACGTAGAGTTAGGTGTTTAGCTTAGTAATGTATATTAGGGACCTAGTTCGGTTTGTCTAGTTTCTAGGGAGGTACACGAACTAGATAGCTAAAGTAGATGCTAAAGTAGGCGCTAAAAAATCTCTAGATGTTTATTTACCTTAGCGTAAGGTAGCTCCTTACTATCTACTTTAATAAAAGCCTTGTTAGTCTTTCTAGTAATATAGTACATAATAATATAAATAGTATAGAAGAGTTTATTCTATAGCTAATAGATAACATAAGTATTATAACTAATAGTAGTAAGGATTTACTACTTAGTATACTTAAACGGAACTACTATCGTGTTATATTAGTAAATACTTAGTAGTAGATAGAGTAGATATACATTAATAATCTTAATAACTCTATTGTTAGCGACCTTAAGAGAGATAGCTAGGTTAGTAAGGGGAGCGTAAGATATAGCTTCTTTAACGCCTAGTAATCTTAGGTTACCTTAAGTCGTAGTAAGTATAAAGGGTAGGTCCTAAATAACGTCGTCTAGATATAAGTCCTAGTAACGGATAGGAGGATTACTAGTAGTAGCGCTAGAATATACATTTTAAGGCTAATAAAGAGTACTTTAAGAAGTAAGGTCTAACTAATCTCGGCATAATCTTAGAGTAGCTAGGAATATAGTACTAAGGGTATAGAAGCCTAAGTAACGTTTCTAGATCTAGAGGTATTAGTATAAAGGACTTTATTACTCCGAATAATAAGATAGACTATACTATTAGTAGTAGATACTATACCTTTAACTCTCTTAAGAGCGTAGCTAAGGACGTAAAGGAGTAGTTAGAATATAACTTAGACTATAATAGCGATAGAAGCGAAGAGTAGAAGGTAGCTATAACTATAGCTTCTATACGGAGCTAGATAGTATAGAAGTTAATAAGCTCTTAGTAGGTCGAGATATTCTAGGTTTAAGAAAGGCAAACTAGATAGAATCGATCTAGTTTAGCTATAGTAATGTTATAGATATAGTTATCCTACTCTTCTATGTCTTTAATAAATATATCTCGTCCGTAGCGGCTTTCGATATTTATTGCTCTTAGCTTTAATATAGATAAGTAAAGGCTAGTTATATAACTACTTCGATAGAATAACTGCCTTAAGCTATATAGCATTCTTAATAACGGCAAATTCGGGCATTTACTTGTCCTCCTAGCCTAATCTATCTTCCTAACAATTAAAAAAATAGTTATCTAAAAGTATTAAGGAGAATACTCGCTAGTCTAGATTAAAGGTACTATTAGCGTCGATCCTAGATAATATATATTCTATAATATCTTATAGCGAGTAGATAAAGCGTGTTTCTCTATCTTTCCGCGTTATAAGTAATATCTTATTAAGTCGATCTTCGAGGGATCTTAGCGGCGAACGTAAGCCTTTAGAAGGGATAGCCTTTAATATATCGCTAGTCCCGCTATAGTAGGGGACAAAAGAGGTGTCGTGCTAGTTACTATAATAGCACTATTACTACTATCTACGTCGAAAGTTCGTACTTATCTTATATATAAGTACTCGGAGTACTACTTGCCTATTGTTTATCTCTATATAACTAGTAGTGCTACGAAACTTTATCTTTATAAGGCGTATATTAAGTGCTAACAAGAGTATCTCCCTTTTAATCTATGCCTTGTCTAATATAGATCTAAATGTCTTTCTAATAATTCTCTTTTAAGATATAATAGTCTTAATTAAGCTATATATCTCCTTATACTCTCGGTCGTCTAGGCCTAGGCTGTCTTTAATTGTCTCGATAGAATAGAGTTATTACGGCCGCTATTAAAGCTAAGAAGAAAGTAGTAGAATTATTTAGAGTAGTAAGAGGGTACTACGTAGCCTAATCTTACTTAGTATATCTATAGCCGATAATAGCTACTAGAGAGTATAAGGGTAAAGTAAATAGATTTATAGTAGAGGTAGAGTTATAGAGTAAGTATAATATTAATTAGACTTAGCTAATTTATAATTATGTCCTACCTTAATTATTTGTCTACTATCTATTAAGGCTCTATTATTACCTAAACTATTACCTACTATCGCTATTCTCTAATATTAAGTAAAAGGTTATACCTAACGAAAGAAACTTATAAAAGTTATTTACTTACTCTTATTTATATTACTATAAGGCTATCTAGTTTAATAGCTCGATGCCTACTTTATTATCTACTTCTACTTAACCTTTATCTAGATAGGCCTATACTTTCTAGGAAGAGGTAGATAGAAGGATAAATATATATAGACTAGGAGGTATATAATATAGCAAACTTAAAGGGCTAGGAGGAGTAGAATAGAATACTTACTCTAGCTATACTATACTCTACTAATAGATTAGTATACCTATAGTAGAGAGGAGAGGCTATAGATAATAGATAGTATACTAGTTAAGCTAGTAATCGCCTAGACTAGAAATATTATTCTTTATCTAGTCGACCTTAACGCTCTAACTAGTACTTATATACCGTAGTAATAGAGCTTATACTACCTAGTAGATATTACTATATGTAATAAATGTTATAAGGTTTAGTATAGCTAGCGTATAGTGTCTTCTAATACTACGTATTGTTATAGTCTATCTTTTCTATATTCCCTTTTATATCTACTTCGAATCTAGATAGGACTATAGAGTAAGCTAGGTTATAATTATACTCTAGCTATAGTATATCTATAGTATACTACTCTCCTAGCTTCTATCGCTACTACCTCTCCTTTCTATACGCGCGAAGGACTATAGTATAAAGCTATTATCCTTTTTATATTGCCTTCTTATCCTACTCTTCCGTATTAAAGTATAAGCTATATTAACTATAGTACGCGTTACAAAATTACTAGTAGTAGGGGTTTTAAGTAAGAAATACTTAACATATAAAAGCGCTAGCTTTATAAACTAGATCTTTAGAGTTTAATTCGGCTTACTAACTAGATATTAATAGGTATAGAGAGCACTAACCTATTCTAGTATATGCTTTTTATCTATTTTAGGCATAAAGAAAAGTACGCTCTTTGTTATAATAAATACCTTATATATATACCTTTACTATATTAGTAGACCTAATACCTATAATTATCTATTAATCTTATAGTTCTTAGCCTAGAGATTTTATATAGTTATTATTCTTCTAACGCTTACTTACTCTTTTACTAATTTATTTAAGAGCTTATATTAAGTATAGCTTTAGTAACAAAACGTCTATTACTTAAAAGCCGCAAGCGAGATATAAAGGACTAGACCGAGGATAATATTATATTAGAGCTTATAAAGTATAATACCTTCGCTAAGGGTTTCTAGATAGCATACTTTAACTAGAGTAAGAATAACTTTAAAGAGGTAAGTAATACTACTATAGACATTTTCTATAAACAAGGTAAGAAGTAAGGCCTTAATATCCTTATTAATAAGTCTATATCCCGCTTATAAGAGTATAATAAGGTTAGAAAGAGCTCTAAGAGCATTCTTAATAATAGTTCTAGAAAAGTATAAAATCTTTTTGTCTATTGTCCTAGTCGTTAAGATTTTAACTAGTTTAAGAAGTGTACCTTTAGTAGCGGCATAAACAATAAAGACTTTAATACTAAATACGCTATATAGATCTTCCTACTATAGAACAAAAATTATAGATCTAAGTTACTTAGGAAGAAGAAAGGGACTACGGGATAGAGCGGCCTACCTAATACGCTAGACATAATAATACCTAAGTAACCTTATAGTTTAGGCAGCGCGCTACTATTACTTAATCGTAGGGGGTTACGGCTTAGGACTAGTAACGATATACGTAATTACGCTCTACTACCTTTTAAGGAGACTCTAGCTCGTAATATAGGATAGATATAACTAGAGGTTATACCTAACTATTAATAGATTATTATTCGGCTTATAGGTGTCGCCCCCGATTAATAGTATAGTACTACTAAGCTTAAATATATAAAGAGCGTGTCTATAAATAACATTAATCCGCCTAGTATAAAGAGGCTATCTATTAAGGAGATCTAGCGAGCTATCGATAAGAATAGTATTTATAGGAAATAGAACATTAAGCTATTCCTTATACGCTAGAACGACCTAGATAATATAGATCTTATTACTAATAATATAGACCTTACTAGGGCTATTAACTACTTCTACGTCTACCTACTAGCTAGAAAGGTTAAGATATTTCTTATCCTTAGTTAGGACATAGAAGACATATTAAAGTTACTATATTATATCTAAGGTAGGTCTTTAGTAGAGTTAATACCGTTTATAGCTAATTATCCTAGTAAACCTCTATATATACCGAACTAGATAGTAAGCTCCTCTAGATAATAATAATCTACTCGGTTTAGAAATAGACTTTATATATAATAAATAACTCTCTCTACTACGTCGAGACACATCGAGCCTAACTCTATATTATAACGCCTCTAACGGGAATAACCTCTTATTTATAGACAGAATTATAGCAAAATTAAGAGACCTAATACTAAGAGATATAAGGAAGAGTCGTTAAGTTATATTAGTAGAGAGTAATAGAGAAGGACGTAAGACTATAGAATTTAAGAATAAAGAGGAAGAACTATTCCTAGAGTTATAGTATATATAGGAGTAGATAAGGAGTAAAGTATATATATGTTAGATAAAGAGAAAAGAGAAAAATAAGAGCCTCGTCGATTATTTAGACTTAGAAGTTTATTAAACACTAGACTTAGGCAATATACTAGTCTAAAAATTCCTTAATATATCTACTAAGGCATAAATTATAACTAAACTAGATCTACTACTAAGAGCCGAGTTCCCGATAGATTTATAGTAGTAGATCTTATACTAAACTAGGGTAAGTCTTACTACTATTCCTTTACTTTTAGATATAATATAGTAAAGTATATATCTTAGTATATTATAATCCCCTAGCTATATCGAAACACCTCCTTTATAGTAGCCTCGTAGAAGACAATTCTAGAGTCCTTACTGTCCCTCTACTTAAATTATAAGTCTCGAGTAGCTCGCTATAGTATAGTAATTAGATCAAAGAACATCGACTATATAAGTAGACCCTAAAGAGACCTACTATGTCGAAATAGTATCTCTAGATATACTACTAATATATAGACCGCTATCTAGTTTAGTGTCGAACTAGATTAGCCTATATAGCTAATATTAGAATTAGGAGGCGTTCTTATTACTACCTAGTTTAGAACTTACTACTTATAGAAATAGAAGTAGTATACGTTTACGATTAGAAAGATTAGATAGTAATGTTACTAATATAGTAGCTAAGGGGCATTACCTTCTTCGCTAGACATTAAGACACTTACTAGCTAATAAAACAATATAGTTATTACCCCCGAGCGGCGTAAGACTATTAGCTAAAAGTATAGTAGGTAGATAGATAAGTCTAGTCTACGAGAGTTCTAGTTTACTAGCGAAGTAGCTTTCGAAATAGATAAATCTTACTAACTAGTAAAGTATTAAACTATAGTAATATCGTCCTTACGTCTGCCCTATATAGCGCTAAACTAGATCCGTTAGTACAATTAAACGCTTAAGTTAGCTATTATAGTAAGGCTATAATTATGCCCCTCTAATTCGACTAGTTATTTTTTTAAAATTTATTTATATAGAAGTCCTTTACGCGAGATAGTAATAGTATAAGTAATGTTATAGAGTTACTACTTTAGTAACGTAAGTAATTCTCTTACTTTACTACCCTTATAGATATAGCCTAGTTATATTCGTAAACTATATTTCTATAGCGATTTAGATAAGGACTATAATAGTATTTACTCTATAGCGCTACGAGGGATTTAGTAGATGTCTTATTATTTATACTATAAATACTATTACCTCCGCCTATACCCTAAGTAAACGAAAGTACTTAGAGATACTAAGGTCCTATATATCTACTAGGCTACTCGGAGTAGAGTTCGGCTATAGTCGAGTTTCGCTCTCGATTACTATAAGTAAACGAGTAGCTTTACTATACCGAGATATAGATAGATAAGACTAGCGGAGAGCTATCTAAGGAATAGGCCTATAATCTCTTTAAGACTTAAAGACGGTTAGCGCCTAATAATAGTAATTACGTCTAAAGGGGGAACTAGGTTTTATTACTATACATGTCCCCCCCTATATAACTTATAATATTAACCTCTCTATCTACTCTACTATATAGGGGCCTTTAGGGGTAAATAGTAGATTCCCCTTAACTAACATTAACGACGACTAGAAGGACAAGGTAGGTAAGGTCGGAGTAAACGAAGGTAAGGATACCTTAAATAGTAAGGAGCTCTATATCGCTAAGATATTAGAAAGTTTAATTAAGTCTTAACTAGTTCTTCTTATAATCTTTATTCTACTATTAGTATTAGTACTTCCTACTTCTAGAAACATTAGAGACGATAGATATAAAAGAGATATAGCTAGAAGAAACATTTATAGCTCTTAGACCGATAGCTTATACGAAGTAGAAATAGGTTACCGCTTCTAATAGTATATATATAAGTTCTATATTAACCCCTAGATAGAAGCATTAATAGCAATTCTAGTAGCTTTAACTAGCTAGAACACTAAGTATAACAAGAAGATCGAGAGGCGGAGGGTAGTCTTTAGCTAGAGGCGGAGAGTAGTTCCGCTTATATATATAGTAAGTCTCTCTACTCTTTTAGCTCGAACGACTTTAACTAACTAATATAGTATATTACCTAGTACTAAGAGAGCAACGAGACTAAGCTTACTTACTTTAACAATTATAACGTCTATCTCGTGTTAACTAGGGTTAGTAATTAATAGAAGCGGTATAATATAGCTAACGTAGTAATAGATAAGAAAGAAGAGTCGAAGGTATTAGTTGCCTAAAGAGTATACATCGAGACCGGCCTTAACCCTATATACTTTAACGCTAGAATATGTCTACTCTTTCTTAGCTAAACGTAACTATCGATGCAACTATTAACGTAACTATCGATATAAGCGTTATATACTTAAAGTACGTAGCTAGGGACAAAGAAAGAGATTATAGATATAGAATATATACGAAGCTAAGGATTGTACTATAGTAGTATTAACCTACGCGAGGAGCTTAAATAGTAGTACTCTTTTTTAGTAAAGAGGTTTAGTAGATATTATTAGGATAAAGTTTTTACTCTTATATTTCCGAAGTAGAAAACGAAGTAGGCACTACCTATTTACGGACTATTACTAAGCTTAGACGAAGTAGATCTTAGAGAAACTACCTATGTCGCTTCCTACTTAACTCTTTATAGCTCCTCCTTACTAATAAGCTACTACTATAGTTTATACTAGTAAACGTAAAGTACACGGAAAGATATAACAAATACTATCTTAATATAATAGATATCTCCTCTACTATAGATAACTATATAGGTTTACTCTCTATTCGTAGATAACTAACAATTAAAACTTGTTTTATTATTCTATCCTATTCTTATTCTATAATAGCTATACCGACTATATTACTCTTATAGAAGTAGTAGCTAGATACTCTACTCTCTCTTTCCTCTACCTCGGGACTACCTCGACTCTCCTCTTAATCTCCTCTACTAGCTTAGGCTAGGCTAAGGCATCCTTACGCCGACGCTAGTAGTATATACGCTAAAACGTCTAACTAATATATAAGACAAATACTATAGATATATTAGATAGAGGAGGAGAAGATATCTTTAAATAGATAAGAAGGTATATAGATAAGAGATATAGATAAATAAAGTAAAGAAAGGGTAGTATAAGACTCTCTCTATCTAGGTGTCTACCTCGATAATAAGGGCAATACTAAAGTAGATAAAGGCTTTATACGTGTAGACGGAGCTACTATTAGCCCCTAGTATAGCGTTAGTAGAGAGAACTACGTAAGAGGGGAGAAGAAGAGGATAGAAGAGTATATCTCGGCCTCTACTCTTTCTACTTCGTTAGCGAACTTAATAAGAAAGAGTTAGCTATTATCTTTAGGGAGGTTAGCCTACTTCGTATAGATATATAAGAAGGCTACTAGTTAAAGAGTAGAGGAGGCACTATAAGCGTAGGTAGTACAGTAAAGAGTATATATAACTATTCCTAATACTAATCTACTATAGTACTAGGTCTACTAAGATAGACATCTAGTTTGTAGCTAATCTAGACTATAGCTATATCTTCGAAAAGGAGATAAATCTAGCCGTTACTATATTACCTTTATAGTAAGCTATCTATAGCGTAACGATACGCTCGGAACTATAAGTGTTTTCTATAGCATTACTAGAATTAGAAGGTCGAACATCTTTATAATACCTATTATAGTAACTTATACTCGACCGAAATAGGTAGTACTCTACTAGTAGGAATGTAACTATACTACTAGAGTATCGAAACACGTGTACTATCTTTAAGGCTAAGTAGTTTTAGTAGAGTACTATAAATTACTTATTATCCTAGTTATAGTATCTAATTTACTACTAGGTATAGATCTCTAACGCCCGATTTACTATCTAACGTACTACTTAGTAGCTAGGTCGGAGGAGAGGCCTTTCTCTATAGTTAATAATAGCTATTCTTTATAGGTAGTAAGGGTACATCCTTTCCCCCTAGATATAGGTTCCTACTACTAGGATATTTATCTAGTAGTTTATAAAGGGAAAGTTAGTAGACGCTACTAGCTACTAACTTTGCCGTTTCTTAGTATAACAATTACTATTAGTAGGTATCGCGTCCTAGTAGATATATATAGCTCTTAGCTAAAGTAAATAAGCTAGAATACTAGCTAAACCTTTAGTAACTAGACGACCCCTACGTTACTATACTAGTCTATACCTAATAGAATAGTATTATTAAAGTTATTTACTTACTCTTATTTATATTACCGCGAGGCTGTCTAGTTTAATAGCTCGACGCCTACTTCGTTATTTACTTCTACTCGACCTTTATCTAGATAGGCCTATACTTTCTAGGAAGAGGTAGATAGAAGAATAAACACACGTAGACTAGGAGATATATAATATAGTAAACTCGAAGGGCTAGGAGGAGTAGGATAGAATACTTGCTCTAGCTATACTATACCCTACTAATAGATTAGTATACCTATAGTAGAGAGGAGAGGCTATAGATAATAGATAGTATACTAGTTAAGCTAGTAATCGCCTAGACTAGAAATATTATCCTTTATCTAGTCGACCTTAACGCTCTAACTAGTGCTTATATACCGTAGTAATAGTGCTTATACTACCTAGTAGATATTACTAGGTATAGAGAATGTTATAAGGTTTAGCGTCGCTAGCGTATAGTGTCTTTTAATGCTATATATTGTTATAGTCTATCTTTTCTATATTTCCTTTTATGTTTACTTCGAATCTAGATAGAACTATAGAGTAAGCTAGGTCGTAATTATGCTCTAGCTATAGTATATCTATAGTATATTACTCTCCTAGCTTCTATTACTACTACCTCTCCTTTCTATACGCGTAGAGGACGGCGGTATAAAGCTATTAGCGATTCTATATTCTTCCTTTAACCCTTTTATCGTTACTATTATAACTATATTAACTACCTTAGTAATTAGATTTAACTTAGACGCTTACTCTATACCTACTTTACTATCTACTTCGTATAACGAAATAGATATATTCTATTATATGCCTTTTAAATTTATAGCTAATAGCTACACGTAGGTTACTATCTATTTTAGTAGCTAAGCTAGCTTTTATATAGATTTTCTAACTGCTTATAGCTCTTCTCCTAAAATAATAAAGACCTTATAACGTATAGTCCGCTATATAACCTCCTAAGTATATCTTCTTTATTTGCTAGTTACTATTTATTATCTTTAACCTTCTACTCTACTCTTACTTTTCGTAAGGATACCTCTTAAATATATATATAATTAAGTATACTAGCTGTTTACCTATTATTTAACTATAGCTATTATAAGATTTACCTACGGCGTAAGCTTACATAATTATAGTATTAAATTCTTATCCTAGCGACTTTAGTAAAAAGCTAGCTAAGGAATAGACTATAGATAAAATTAATATATACTTAGTAAAGGGTTTACTACTGACTAAAGAATACTTTACTAACATCTTTAACTAGTCTATAGATAACTTCGAGAAGGTAATAAAGTATACTAGAACTATATAGCGTAATACATATAGAGAGCTAGGCTTCGATCCCTCGAAAGACATTAATAAGAACTCCTAGAAGAAGATAGTTAGGGTTTAGATCAAGTAGAAGCTTATTACTAGACCGAGCAAAAATCTCTTTATTAATCGTCCTAGCTGCTATAATTATACCTAGTTCTAAGAATATACCCTAAGCGGGGTTAATAGCTTTAACGACAAATGCGCTATATAGAAATTTATTCTATAGGTAAAGAACACTAAGTAGCGAGATCTTAGGAGAGAAGAAGACTATAACTACTAGTAATACTTCTAGCCTCTAGGATATAGATATACCTCTAGAACTTTAGCTAATAGCGATAATTCCTAACGCTCCTTTCTAAACTCCTTACGTACTACACTATTAGGTATAAATATAAGCGTAGGCGACTATAATTATAGATACTAGTAGTAAGTTAATTGCCTCTATTAGCTACCCGCCTTCGATAAACTCGTTAGTAATATTAATATTATAGTTATAAGAGTCTTCGAAGTTTAACCTAGAGGTCTAAGTATAATTAAGGTATAGTTAATACTAGTTAAAGAACTAGGCTTATTATCCGGATATTACTAGTATAGCTTAGAGGCTCTAAAGTCGACGCTAGCTAAAGGTTAGAGTTTTAGTAAAGAGAATAATAAACTATTTTACGTAGACTTCGACGAACTATTCGATATAATACTTATTAAAGACACGTACGATATAGGCGCTACTATCTTAGGTCTAGTATCTTACGTCCCTATTAGTATATTTAATATATTCTTTATTGTCTATATAGATATTACTATTGTTAAATAAGTACTACTCGATGTTCTCCGTAAGTATACTTAGCGTTATATATTTCTATACTAATATCGACAGTTAATATCCGTAAGTACTATAAAGGATTCTATATTCCTCTAGATAATAAATTTTAGCTCTCTCTAGATATTAAGTAGCTATTGCTTTTACTAACCTAACCTAAGGTTAAACACGATATAGAACCCAAAGTAGATATTATAATCCCCGAAGTAGATATTAAAACTATAGAGTAGATAGGAGTTATCGAAACTATAAAGACTATAGGTATAGAAGAGCTAAAAGATATAGAGAAGAAAGAGGCTAAAGATAAAGACATTACTAACGTTATAAACGTCCTAGTAGATATTCTTATTATACCTAAATAAATTAAAATACAAAAAGTAAATAAGGAGAAGTATCTATATATAGTCTAGCTATTACTAGAGAAGATAATAATAAAAGGGACTACTATAAGGGAGACACCGAGAGTTCCTATACTACTAACCGTTATAATATATAAGGTTAACTAGTTCCTTACTAGCTCTAATATTATAAAACTAAATAGCGACGAACTAACTCTAGACTAGCGGAGCTTTATCTCTAAAAGTTAAGTCCTAGATTAGTGTAGTAAAGAGCTATAGGACTACACCTATAAGTTCTTTAGCTATAAGCTAGACGTAGATCTACTAACTATTAGAGTTATCTTTACTAGCTAGAATTAGAGATACTTAATCCTCCCTCTCTAGATATATTCTATTACTTACGCCTTAAAGTAAGACCTTAAAGAATATAGTATTATTATCTTCGCTTACGAGATAGGTCTCGGTAAGATAGTAATAGCTTTAGCATTAAATATAGAAAGAGCTAATATACTTAGTAACCTTAAAGAGACCCGAGAAGTTAAGAAGCTATCTCTAGAGATATAAGAGGTATATAGTAAAGTAATAACCCTAGTACCGGAGCTAAGATATTCTACCTTAGACCTAAGGAGGTTCGGACTAAACCTTATAATTACCTAGTCTAATACACTTACGTAGTAGGTACTTAAGCTATTTAAGTTTATATAGGTAGAGAGAAAGAAGGCTATTATAGCTTAGGGCTTAATAAGTATATTAAAGATTACTTAGATGTTTAGTAACTATACTTATAGTCTAAATAAGACTATTATAGAGTATAACTTACTAGAGAGCTACTATAAGTAGCATTACTAGCTAAAGAACGAGGACGGTACTCTAAAGGCTACTATTACTACTAAGAGACTTCTTAACTTTAAATCTAACTTCCCTCGAGGCAAATAGCTAAATAACTAGTATATCTTCGTTATACCTAGAACTATTCGCTACTATCTAATATACGTTACCTTCGAGGGGAATTAGTCGAGAAAATATAAGGTCGACGACACCTCTTTATAGATGTAACTTATAGCCTCGATTATTGTCTTTAACGAATTTTATTCTATTATATCTTATAATATACTAGTATAGTAGAAGTTAGCCTGCCTCTATAATAATCCTCTTCTATTATGTATAAGTAGTATACTAGTAGCTAGATACTTAAACATCGTAGCTAGCTTTATTTATGCTACGTATTAGTACTATAATCTATATAAGGTTAATAATAAAGAAGAGAGAGTAGTAGAGCCTATAAAGAGCTACGTATAGGCTATAGATTAGAACTCTAAATACTAAGCCGACGACCTAGCTATAGTACCTAAGGAAGGTACTCTAATATAGAGAAAGAGTATTCTAAATAAGCTTAACTTTATACGTATTAGGTTATAGGCGAGGGACATTAACAACTTCTAGTCTATACTCTCTTCCGCTAATAACTATAATTCTAAAACTAAGAAGAATATAGATAAGGAGACTTACTAGCTATACTAAGAATAGAGTAAGGTGCTAGCGGAGGTTATACTAATAGTTAGCGCTAGACACGCGTAGTTACTATTTAAGAAGGCGCTAGAATTACCTACTATAAGTGTCTCCCTATATATAATATATAACCTTAAGATCTAAATCGACTCTAAGTATAATAAGAATCTTAGCTACGCCTATAAGAACTACTTCGATAAGATTAGAAAGGCCTAGAAGAATAAGATTAATAAGAGGCGCCTTAAGATAGAAGAGGGAATAGTAGACAAGGAGGAGATTAACGTCGTTAAGGTCTTTAAGAGCCTAGCTAAAGCTATATCCTTCCTAGATATAGTTAATAAGCTTATAGTACTATCTATGTTCCCTACTCTAATAGATATCTATAACGAACACTCCGAGGTTAAGAAAGAAATTAGTAATATAAACGTAAGGCACGCTAATACTCTATATAAAGCTAGAAAGAATAGTACCCTCTAGTAGTATATATATAGGTTCTATAAAAGCCCCTAGATAAAAGTATTAGTAGCAATTCTAGTAGCTATAACTAACTAAAACACTAAGTATAATAAGAAGATTAAGAGGCAAGTAGTAGTCTTTAGCTAAAAGCTAATAATAGTTATACTAGCACATATAGTAAGTCTCTATACCTCTTTAGCCCTTACGGCTTTAACTAACTAATATAGTATATTACCTAGTACTAAGAGAGTAAAGAGGCTAAGCTTGTTTACTTTAATAACTATAACGTCCGTCTCGTATTAACTAGGGTTAGCGATTAATAAAAGCGTAGCGAGATAGTTAATATAGTAATAGATAAGGAAGAAGAATCGAAGGTATTAGTTACTTAAGAAGTATATATCGAGACTAGCCTAAACCTCTTACGATTCGACGCTATAATCGGTCTAGACACGATATATCTTAGGCGCTAAATTATATAATGCCTTAGCTATATCTATAGGAATATAGAGTCTTAGAAAAGCACTACTACTAAGGCCTTTATACTTATCCTAATATCCCTCTTCTACGACGTCTATAAATAGATAAATTCTCGTTATAGGTCGGTAGAGAAGATATTTAAGAAAGTAAAGTAGAGTCGAGAGTAGTACTTAAAGAGCGTAGTATCTATCGAGATTAATTAAGATTAGTATAGTATATACTAAGAGAATAGATTTTATTATAGTAGCGAGGTATCTTACCTACCTCTTTCGGATTAGATTATTTATACGCATAACGAAGTAGATTACTCCTAGGTGCTAACTAACGCCGAACTAGCTCGAAGTAGAAGTTAGAGATAAATGCTATAAAACCTACTACTTTTCTCCTCTCTTCTTTATAACGAGAACGAACTATAATAGTAGCAACTAGCAAATATAAAGCGTATAGAAAGAGATATATAACTCTATCTAGATACTATAGATACCTTCTCTACTACTATCGATATAAGCGAAAGATACTTTAATAACTCTAAAGCTATAGTATAGAAAAATCTAGTATCGAAAACTTCTCTAACTCTACTCTAGCTATACCGACTAAGCTACCCTTATAGTAGTAGTAGCTAGATATTCTACTCTCTCTCCTATCTACCTTAAGACTACCTTAACTCTTCTCCTAATCTCCTATACTAGCTTAGGCTAGGCTAAAGCATCCTTATACTAATACTAGTAGTATATACGCTAAACTATCTAACTAATATATAAGACAAACACTATAGATACATCGGATAGAGAAGAAGGAGATATCTTTAAATAGTAGAGAAGGTATATAGATAGGAGGTATAGATAAACGAAGCGAAGAAAGAGTAGTATAAGACTCTCTCTATCTAGGTGTCTACCTCGATACTAAGGGCGACGCCGAAGTAGACGGAGGCTTTATACGTATAGATAAGGCTACTATTAGCCCCTAGTATAGTGTTAATAGAGAGAACTACGTAAGAGAGAAAAAGGAGAGGGTAGGAGAGTATGTCTTAGCCTCTACCTTTTCTATTTCGTTAGCGAACTTAATAAGGAAGAGTTAGCTATCTTCTTTAGGAAGGTTAGTCTACTTTATATAGACGTATAAGGAGGCTACTAGTTAAAGAGTAGAGGAGGCACTATAAGCGTAGGTAGTACTATAAAGAGTATATATAAACACTCCCGACACTAATCCCTTATAGGACTAGGTCCGCTAAGATAAATATCTAGTTTATAGACAATCTAGACTATAGCTATATTTTTAGGAACGAAATAGATACTATGTTTACTTAATAGCTCTTCGAAGAGAAGATTAGTAAGAATACTATTACCTATCTCCTACGTAACTTATATATTTAGCCTTTAACTAATTAGCTTAGTTTTAAGATATTAGACAAACTTCGTAGTTAAATAGATAAATTAGACAACTATTCGGAGATAGAAGTATAGATAAAGACTTTATCCTAACTACCTACAAATCGAGGAGCTATAGGCTATACTCTCCGCTATATAAATATAATAGATATAATATAATTCTTTCTTTAGTACTATAGCTTTAAGAATAATATAGTATATAGCCTATTTCGAACGTTTATAGAGGCGGTAGAAGGCAAATCCTCTAGGCAAATTTTTAATAACCTAGCTTTAGGAGACTAGTAGTAGAAAGCTTAAGAGCGTATAAACATTAATAGCGCTACTATTGTACCGCTTATCCTTATAAGCGATTAAACTTAGGTAACTAATTATTAAGGAGACCTCGCTACTTACGCTATCTACCTTTCTATCGGAAATGTGCCTTTATATATCTATAATAGGAACACCTAGCCTAGCTAGCTTCTAGTAGAGCTCTTACCTATTATAAAGGATAGCGATATAATATAGAAGGCAACTATTTATTATAAGTGTATAAAGAGGATCTTTAATCCGATTAAGTAAATTATCGAAGGTAAAGGCATTAATATTATCTATTTAGATAGCAGCACTAGAAGATGTTTTCTAATTATAGTAGCTATTATAATAGATTACGCCGAGTAGGTTAAGATTACTAGTGTTAAGTCTCTTCGCTATTATATAACTTACCTAATTAAGCTAGAACTAAGGGAAGACCTTAAGGTAAGAGCGGAGCTATATACTTATATATTAACGCGGAGGCAGATCTAAATATAGTAGTAGGGCGTAATAGTAAGTATAGATTTAGTATATAATATTAATTGCTTTACGTAGGGCTATAAGTAGACTAACATCTACGAGGCTATAGTGCTAGACATTCTCTATTAGCTCTTAAAGGGCGTACTTATATATATTATTAGATAGACAACCTTAATACTATAGGACAGAATACTTACTCTAGAAATACGCTACTTTAAGGTAGCTACGGAGTAGGCTAGAATTACTAGATATAAGCGCTCCCCTGCCGAACGTATACTTAATATTATCGATTGTCGTTTTATAGGCATTCTAGCGTATCTAGGCCTATAGAGGTTCGGCCACTTCTCTACTATTAAGTAATAGACTAGAAAGGAGCAAAAAAGCTTACTCTATTAACTTCTACTAGTATTCGTTCCTCTCTTAGCTAAGATATACATAGAGGAAGCTATATATTGTCTAAGGGCATTAGTAGACTTTATACTACTTATAATATATAAGAGCTACAACGAAGATATACTAAGGTATATAGATCTTACTCTTTTCCGTCTAAATAAATATAAGGAAATTTACCGTCTATATCGTAGTTAAACTAGAGATAAAGTAGGTTATTTTAACTTCCTAAAGTAGTATACTATAACGTATTTCGTGTAAGCTATCCGACGCTTTAGTATAGCCCTAAACCTTAATTCTAATTATACTAAGCATAACTACGTTAAGTTTATTAAGAACCTATTTAAGCTAATAAATAAGAAGAATAGATAGAAGGACTAGATTATAGTATATAATTGTCGTCTACTTAGCCTTAAATCGGCCTTTAATAGTAGCCTTATACTATGTATATTAACTCTAGCTAATAGAAGAGAGGCGCTAGAAGCTCCCGTTATAGTAACTTAGGCTATCGACGTATAGATAGCATTTAGATAGGCTCGTTCGGATTAGTCTATACCTTTAAAGGGCCTAGATTAGTAGCAAACGGTAGAGGAGCTCGAGAGGCTTATTCTAATACCGAAAGGCTCGTCGCTATCCTAGATAATTATAGTTTTCCTATAGGAGTATTATTAAACTATTTATCGAGACAATTAAGATATCGGAGAAGTATAAACTAGTAATCTAGATAGGTTAGACTACCTCGAAGTAGACTCGAAGTAGACTCTACTATTACGAGTAAAGCTTTATATAGCTTTATAAACGTATTAGCTGTCTAGTAATAATACTAATAATCCTAACGCTAAGGAGTAAGTATTTATACGTTACGCCGAGCACTAGTAGAACTAGCTAGGAAACTAGAGATATAACTAGCTCTAGGTATAGGAATAGTAATCTAGCTCGACACCTAGTTTGTAAGAGTAGATAGGGGAGTTACTAGCTTTCGATAGTAAGTTACTAGTAAAGCTACGCTATATACTAATAGTAGAGGACATTAAGGGTACTAGTCTACTCTACTACCGATAGTATACCGGTGTTCTTATAGACCTTTTTCTGCCTTATAAGTATAATAGTAAGGCAAACTACATACACAGTATAATAGTAATTAAGCCCTAGGTATTAACTATAGTAGGGAGAGGTAGGACGCTTAGAGGTAGGCGGATATACTCCCTAACGTAAGTACACTTAATTATATACGTTGTACTAGTAGATAAAGATACCTCTAAAGATTCCTTACTTAAGTTTATTAATAACATAGCGGATTTTAATATATATAATATGCTTTAGAATATAGCGTAGGAGGAGGAATAGCTTAAAGAGGCAGAAGAAGTAAGGTAGCTAAGGACATAACTAACGTTAGAATAGCTAGGTTAGTTAAGTTATGTAGTACTAGTCTTATAGATTTTATATAGTAATCTTCCTATCTAATTTAGCTAACGAAGTAGATCGATATAGAAACCTATAACCTAGAACCTTTATAGGCCTACTATATCTATAAATTACCTACTTCCGTAGACGAACTAGTTCTAAAGTAGGCACTTAGCGAGTCTAGTAGGCCTAGTAAGGCGTAGAAAAGCTAGAACTACTAGATCTCCTAGTATAATAATAGCGAAATACTCCGCAGTTCTAGTAGTTCTAGTAGTTCTAGTAGTTCTAGCTTTCTAGGCTTAGAATTTTCGTAACGTACGCTCGAGCGCGATACTACTAAGTAAGCTACCTATAGGCTCTATATAAGGAGTTAAGACCTTACCGATAACCTTATTCTTATTAGTGTAGTATACCTTAAGTATAGTCTTAAACTTCTTAACCTTAGGGATGTTCTTATAGGCTATAGCGTATATATACTTCTTAGCTACAGTAATACTAGCCTAGTTAGGGGCCTTAAGCTTAGTAACTACGTTAAAGGCGTTAATATATATATTATATAGGATAGATAGAAGCGGCTTATATATATGCTTACTATAGGCGTAGTGTTCGTACTTATAATAGAAGAAGATACTAAAGTTACCTCTAGTATAGACACGACCTACTATAAATTAGTTATATCTCTTATAAGAGCTCTATTAGCTTACCCTTAGTAACGCTATTAGTATACCTAGTATAGGTATTAGCCTCCTCTTTAGGAAGTAAAGGGGTTATAGAGTCGGCGCTAGTAGTAATAGCTCTCTAGGCGCTAGTAGACCTTACGCTATAAGTGTTAGCTATAGAGGGGCTAGAGTTAAATAATATAATAGTCGTAGGTAGTATACTTATATAGTAAAAGGTTAATAAAATATAGATATATTTTAGGTAGAAAAGGAGAATATAAGGAAGAATAATAAGATTATATAGACTAACCTCTAGTATACTATATCTTTGTTATAGCTACTAGTATAAGGCGTATATCTCCTATAATACTACTAAGAATTCTAAGAAAAGTAATATTATCGCTACTAATTAGCTTTAGCGCTATAGTAACTAGATAAACGCCTCCCTAGGAACTAGATTTCTAGGACTACTACTACTAGACATTATATAAGACATATATAAGGCCTTTATAAAAATGCCTTAACTACCTTATACCTACGTTACCTCCGAATAACACTATATATTATACACTTCTAGTCGAGAGCTAAGGATAGCTCTCCTAGAGGAGAAGGCAATTATAAGAGCTTAGTATTAGAGCGGCACTTAGTAGCGGCTAGTCCCGCTTATATAACATACTTAAATATCCTACGTAGCGCTTATACCTAGAGCTTAATAGTAATTAGTTCTACTACTAACGGACAGTTTAGTTAGATAGGCATTCTCTATATTACGATATACGTAGCTTTAATACAAGGCTTTAATAAGAAGATAGCTACTTAAGAGAAGAAGAAGTAGAAGGAGAAGAAGAAGGCTACTATAGAGGCTACTATAGCCTCTATAGTAGCCTCTACGTAAATATCTCTATTATTACTTCTACTAGAGACGTAGGAGAATTACTTAGATAATCCCTTTACTAGTTACTTAGTAGATATAAAATTAATAGTAAGGCTTAGATTAAAGAAGGTAGCTCTAGATAAGTGTACCTTTAACTAGCTAGCTAAGATCTTATAGTCTTCTATATTAGATTAGGTAGTAAAGAAAGAATTAGCTAGCTTAGAGTATAATATTGTTCTTCTTAAGGTTAATATAATTACTCGGTATAGTAGCCTTAAAAGAGACAACTATATAGCCTTTACTATAGTATAGTTAGCTAACTTTAAGAACTTAACTAGTAAGCTAGAGATATAGACTTAAGATAAGTAACTACTATTAAAGGCTAGCCTAAGTATAGTAATAAAGAAATTAACTCTAGTACTATTCTTAGCTTAAGCCTCTTAGCTATAGCCTCTTTTAACTATACTAATCTCTCGATTAATAATAGTACTACCTTCTATACTATAAGCCTTTTCTACTCTCTTACTAGTATTAGCTTAGCTATACTCTCTCTTCTCTTTATAGTCTTTTTAAGACGCTATACCTTCTTAAGGCTATACCTTAGTAACTAGCTAACTATATAGTATATTAGTAGTAGTAAATAGTAATTAAGAGCCGGATTTAATATAGTATTAGAAGTATATAGATTAGACTTATATAAATTTTAGTAACGTATACTAGAGAACTATTAAGAGTAAGTACTATAAGCTAGATAAGGCTATAAGGCTTTAATAAAGCGCTATAGTAAGGAGTAATAGCTATAGTATTAATTAGTCTCCTCTAGTACTTATAATTACTCTTAATAGAAGTAGGCCTCTAAGAAGAGCTATCTTAGAGGCCTCTATTAACTTACCTTGTCCTATACTACTAACTTTACTACTAGCCTATTTAGCTTTACTAGTACTAATTAATACTATTAATATTACTAATATATACTTAGAACTACTATACTATATACTTCTTTAATCCTTATCTTCTTTAAGTAGTATAATTACTAACTTTAAGTAATTCTTACCTATTAGTTCTAATACTAATCTAGTAGAAGTTTTAGCTAAATTCTTTAACTAGTTAAAAAGAAAGAGGGCTTTTAAAAGGTAGAAGGCTATACTTAATAATATAGAGTTTAGATTAAAAAGTAAGAATTATAATATTAATAGTGTCTAAGATATTAATCCCTCTTATTAGAGAAAGAAGTAGTACTTTAATAAAGGTCTCTTAGTATAAATAATTAGTAAGATAAGCTTCTTTAAGCGCTAGTACCTTTAATAGTAATATTATACTACTTAGTAGACTAGATAGCCTTCTAAAATTAGTATAAGAAGAGATAGTAAAGAACTAAGATAGTAGTATAGAGTTTTTAATATCTCTTAGTACTAGTAGATATTAAAGCTAAGTTTAACCTTATAAGCCTTCTATCTCTTTATACTTATCTATTTATCTTATACTATATCTATAGCTTTTAAAATAGTTTCTAGCGTCTTTACTATAGTATAACTAAACTACTAATACTAAGAAGTTCTAATATTTATTAAATTCTATAGCTAAATATTAGTACCTCTTTACCTATACTTTAAGTACTAAGAATAACTACTTAATAGAGTTAAAATCTAGTAAATATAGTAGTAAGTACTTAAGGTAGCTTCTATATTTAATTATAAGCTCTTTTACTTTATTATAGTAATATATTAAAGTATTATCTATAACTAGAATTAAGCTAGCTAGTAGCTATAGTAGTACTAACTCCCTTAGCTACTAGATGAAGATATTCTCTATAATTAAGCTATAGTAGATAAGTACTCTATTAAGGTATCTATTTATAGTAATTACTAGAAGTATACTCTAGTACTTACTTCTTTACTTTAGCTAACTATCTATATAGTTAATACTAATAGGTACTTATCTATATCTCCTTTATATAGTATACTTATTATAAGCTAACTTATTAACATAAATAATACTTTTAACTAGCTAGCTCTTATAGTATATACTTTAATTATTCTTTAATATAGTATCTCTTTCTATAGCTACCTTCTTAGCTACCTTCCTTAACTATCTCTAGCGCTTAATTATTCTCTAGATAGTACTAATAGATACTAGTATAGTATAGATCTTAAAGAGGAAGTCCCTTACTTTATTAAGATAGGCTATAGAGATATTATTAAAGTATAGAATAACTTACTTAGAGTAGTATTAGTAGATAGTAGAAGCTAGTAAAAGTAAGGCTTATATTTTTAAGAGCTAAAGATAGTAGCCTTAAGTAGTAATTAACTTTATTAGGAGAATAGAAAGTACTAAAGAACTTAATTAATAGCCTTATCCTCTAGATAGTAAAGCGAGTAACCTTAGTAGTACTATAGATAGTATAGTCTAGGGTGGTCGAGTGGGTTAATACTATACTCTTTAGAGTATAGTAATTACAATGTAACTTTTCGTGAAATTTTCGTGTTTTTTGATGTTTTTACGTGTATTAGTAAGCTTCTTTTATAATCTAAAGTATTTTTTCTATACTATAAAAAAGTCTTCATTTTTTGGTACTACTTTCGCTTACGTAATCCTAGATCCTGATTTTTAGAAGAAGAAAGAAATTTGAAATCACTACTAAAAATCAGGATCTAAGATTACATAAGCAAAAATAGTACTAAAAAATGCAGAATTTTTAATAGTATAGACAAAATATCTTTATTAGTAAAATACGCTTACTAATACACGTTAAAATATCAAAAAACACAAAAATTTCACGAAAAGTCACGTTGTAATTACTATACTCTAAAGAGTATAGTATTAACCCACTCGACCACCCTAGTATAGTCTAAATAGCCTTTAGCTAGAAGGAACTCTATGTTAGCTAATTTAGCTAGAGTAATTCGATAGTTTACTATACTAGCTATTATACCTTTTTTTAGCTTCAAAAATCAAGCAATTAACAATAATTACAACTACAATCTATCTAGACTTCTGGCTAGCCAAATTTGGTGATGCAACGTCTTAAACGATCACGCCAAGCCTAGGGGTGGCTCGTTTGAACTGAAAAGCCCTGTAAACGCTTCTGCTATAGCTCACGGCAGCCAAAAAGCCCACGCGTCTTTGACAGCGGGCTGCCAGCTCCCTGAAACCTGGCACATCGCGAGTTGCGAAACTGGCTATTCCGCTTGGAGAGACACAGTGCGTGATGAGGCGTCGCTAGTGCATGGTGGTGATTTCCATGCGCCTGATTTCGACAAGACGGGGATCGTGATCAGGATTGCGTGCATGGTGGGTGTGAGCTTTTCGATTCTTCTCGGACTGCATCTCTTCTTCTGTTTGTTCAGCACTTCTTGTCACAGGGAGAGTGTACAGCATCTCCAGACCATTCACAATGAGGTCGATATCATTACTGTTGCCGTGGCTGGCACTCGTGTCTGCGCAGAGTCTCACATCCTCCGACGGTTATGTTGGCTACAACCTCGAAGTCACCGGCGATGGCGAATCAGCCGCCTATGAGACAGCCAACACGGACACGAACAACAACACAGCATACACCCCTCCGGACGTCTTTCTCAACGCCACTGCCAGCGTCGGCGAGATCAGCATCGGCGTCCAAAACCTCTCAGCCAAGATCAACGTCGACGCCCAAGTCCTCGGCCTCCTCAATTTCGGCGCAGGAGTCGACCTCTCCATCAACCGCGTAGACCTGATCATCCAGAACGTCAGCGCTCGCGTCCTCCTCGAAGCCCGCCTCGGCAACCTAGTCACCATGATCGACGACGTGCTCGACTCCATCGACCTCAACCCACTGCTCGTCTCCCTCGGCCGCACACTCGAGAACGTAGCAGACGGCGTGGGCGACGCTCTCGACGGTGCACTGGGCGGCGGCTCCACTGGCTCTGGGTCCGGCTCCGGCGCCTCAAACTTGACTGCTCGCTCTGTCCAAACTGTGCTCGACGAGCCGGACAACATCTTGTACTCTGTCAACGACTACTCGGGCGACACGCACACGAACCGCAAGCTGGAGAACAACGGCGATATCGTGGATCAGTTCCTCGATAACGATGGGCGGGTCAGGAGCCAGACCACCGTCGGCTCGTATGCCACTGACTTTACCTTTACTGGCCAAGAGAACGAGGTTGTAGTTGATGGCCAGACGTTTAGGTCGAGGGAGTACACGTATAAGCCGTTCATCGGGCTTAATATCGTCAGCTATATCTACTTCGATGCGGACGATACTGTGGTCAAGGCGAGAGTGTTTAGTGAGGGTTCGGCGGGTGGCACCAGCACCATCTCGAATTAGACATGAGTATTAGCGTAAGCATTAAACGACAGTATATCCCCAACAGCCATGAGTCCAGTCGTGATAGTGCAACAAAAGCGGGATCTCTTGTGGCACGAAACATTGATATCATGACAATCCGTATTCCACTTTTCTCGTTCCAACGTTGCGTACTTTCGGGTTCGCATCTCGTCCACTTATCATCTGCTGTGATTGGTAACTTGTGACATACCGTCCGTCTTTTGTATGCGGCAGCACCCTGCTGACTTCATCTGCGCGACGAAATCCATGCCGGTCGTCCTCGGGGTGGTAGATCACCCCTCTTATGTTCTTATCACGATCTGTGATTGCCCGCGCATATCCCTTGGGGACTCTTTTGCCGTCTGGGCCGATAGCGTGGCCCCCGCGGGTCTGTCGCTCGTACGGATACTTCTGAGCCGGAAACTCATAGAGACTGGTGTTGGTACCGAAGAGACCTTCGCCGTCGTGATAGCGGTGGGGAAAGCCTCTGCTCTTGGCTATCATGGTGGGATCGATGAGGGGCCCTTCGTCCAAGGCTCGTTGCAATTCGGACGTCCTATGAGGTAGCGGACCTGGACCGATTTCTGGACGATGCAGTCGATACATTTCAGGCTCCTGTTGGAATGAGAGGAGTCGGAGGAATGTGGGTCATTCTACTCACCCCAGCCCATCCCAGCAATATTGACGTAGTATGGTCGGTACAGCAGGGATCGTAGAGGGATCGAGGACTTTGGAATGAACGAATTGCTTGCCTTTGTGAGAGACCTACCAGCATACCACGACTCATCATATACCAAGTACGCATTCAGCTCAGACGCCGCAGACAAATATAGCTGTAACGATAGGCGCGCAGTCGCACATGAAATTGACTTGATGTGTGTGCGAGGGGAGCGTGAAACAACTCAAAAGGAAGGCGGGCTGCTTTCACCCATAGGTTCATGACCATGTCATGCAAGAACAAAGTGATAAGGAGAGCGGAACCATAGCGACTTACCACGTCAAAGGATACCTGTGCATGCATGATACGCTGACAAGTGATAAAATCGAGCGCAGGCAGTCTGACTCTGGTAGTTGTGATAGCAGTCTCTGGTTGAGGAAGCGCGCGGCTGGCACACCCCATCTGAGGTGTGATTGGTCGATTTGCCGCTGAAGGCCCCCTGGCCCACTTGCTCACCTTCACCATTGGCGCTCATTGTTTCTGCAATTGGGGCGCAAGCTCACTCCAAAACCCTACGCCTGCTGCGGAGAGAAAGGGACGCCAGCAATGCCACAGGACGCATCATTGCTGAAGCAAAAGCCAGCTTCTGGAGTAACATAATAAATACTCCGCCACCAGTCTCCAAAGCTTTCCAATAACTACCATGACCACCACATCTGAGGGGCTCCAGCTCAATGAAGCTGTACTTGACGACGAGGTCAGCTCTGCACCTTACTCGCCAGACCGACAAGTTCTCAATATCTTCCAGAGATACGTCCTAGCTACGGCCACCACCGATCGGCAAGAGATACTCGATGATCTTGTTGAATTCTATTATGAAGGATACGAGCAGATCCGAGTGATATCAACGGTCCTTCTTGGTCTCGCAGACATCACGCCCTACAATTCCCCTATCCATATGGAACTGGCGAAACTTGTGCAAGACTTCCGGCAGAATGAGAAGCGTAAAGCCAAATCAACAGAGGTGCGTACGCTGCTTTCATTCCGATACCCAAGCTGACCATGTCCCAGTTTCCCAGACCAGAGTACGACTCATTCCTAGGCCAGCTGCTAGAAGACATCTCCGACCAGAGGATCGAGCCGCTAGGTGCAGTGCAAGACGGCGTCGATCCGTTGGAATCCGCAAACTTCGACGCCTTTATCGCCCAGCTGTTCGCACTCGGCATAGACACAGCTTTGTGTCGATACGGTGAAGACGCGATGCACTGCGCATTTGTGTACGACCATTCCGATCAACAGCAGTCTCTCCACGATGCCTACATCATCACTGCGGCGCAATGGATCTTGGTCAGCTCCAGCGCTATGTACGCATCATGTCAGGAGAATCAGTGGACCCTCACGATGACCAAATGGGCGAAGTGGCGGGAAGGGTTTCTGAGCGTGGCAGAAGATGCACAGCATGGAGCAGAGTGCAGGAAGATTGCTGAGCGTGTAGCTGATATGATGGCTCTGGAGGAGAAAGCAGCGAAAGGCTGAGGTAGAAGCATCTTAGACCATCTGACTGATGTGGGTCAGGATATATCGCATGACTGTGTGAAATTTGGTTTTGCTTGTTGGGGCGAAGCTCCACATCTAAATTTGAGCCTGTGACTCTGCGCGAGTGGCCTCATTGAAGAACAATTGGATCCGTAGAGCGGCAATCAGTGAACCCGTTCAACACGGGCACTGGTGACTGTCGTACATCGTGTCAATCCAGAGGAGCGCAACGACTGCGTTGTCTGATTGCTCGTCCGTACTTGTGGAAGACGTAAGGTACCGGGACACAGATGCAGCTGATACAGCCAAGAATCGTTAAGGTGTAGTGTACTCCGAGGTTATGGTAGAACGAAATCTGTTATGAATTAGAATGCATGGCTAACGATGAAAAGTCTGTGCGCTTACTCCGACTACTGTCATACCGCCTGCCACCACATATCGGATCAAAGTAACACTGGCCAGCGCACTCGCCGCATAAATCTCGTACGAGTCTATGATATACTGGTAGCTGCTGATGAAGACGCAGAGGATACCAAAGCCGAAGAAGGCAGATGCGGCGAGTGGTGACCAGATGCTGATATCCTCGTAGCTAGTCCATCCCATCCAGAGAATACTGATAGGGATGGCCGGTGACCCGTACATGGCGAATCTGAGCCTGAACTCGGGAGGCAAATGCGTGCCACCTTGTTCTTGAACAGCCCGAAGATTGACCTTTGCTTGGTGGCCAACGAGCGGCACTAGAGCTGTAGCACCGAAGAGACCCACGGCGATACCGACGAAGCACAATCCTGTGACGCCTTGTGAGGTGCCGTGGATGTCTTGGAAGATGTACGTGAAGCCGTCCAAGAATGTGAAAAGGACGATATAAATAACTGTGAGGTATAATGCAATAAGCAGAATGATCGGTTCAGTAGCAGTCAGAAGGAAAGGTCGGTAGAGTGCTCTACGGAGGCGTGTCAGGAAGTGCTCCTGTCGGACTTCTACTTCTGCCCGGTAACGATCGTCTCCAGCGATGTCCCGAAGATGAGAAGCTTTCCACTTGAGGAGTATAGGCGAGAACGTTTCTGGCGCGAAGAGAATGACCAGGGTGAGCACCAGTCCAGATATGATTAGCGTAATCCATTCAACCCATCTCCATTGCGGTGCTGGTAGTTGGGAAGACCCCTGTGCGATATACCCACCCATGACTGGTCCGAGCACAGGGCCAAGGAAAGCTGCATTGGCGAAGACTGGAAATGCGTATACTCTTTCGAATGGATCCCAGATGTCTGATATTGAACCACCGGCACAAGTCAGAGGCGTTGAGCCGAAGAAACCAGCCAGAAACCGAAATGCCAGTTGAGCGCCAATGTTCGGAGCGAGTGCAGACGCCATGATGAAGATCATGTACAACGTGAGCGTGACAATGTAGACCGGGTTACGACCAACAGTCTCTGATATTGGCCCTGCAAACAGAGCGCCGCATCCGAAGCCGACCAGATATAGTCCAGTTGCAAGAGACTCGACCACTTCTGAGACACCAAATTCTTCCGCCGCTTGTGTCAATGCCATGCTGTCAATGGAGCTGGCGACTCCGACTACAAAGCCGATGGACGCGATCATTGACGTTATTCCGATTCTGTTCAAGTAGCTCCAATTGTGAGGGTTGGTCGGGTCGTGCTCATCATGATAGCCAACGATGAAGACGTTCCCTTCACCACCTTCCTTTGTATGCCGCTTCCGGATGTGTATACCCGTCATGGCTTGTCCAAGTCGACCACCTACCGACTCTTGAGTAGTCAGCCTTGACAAGTGTCTCCGCATATCTTGGTCCGGCTCGTCTGGCTCATCGCTCGATTCCTCATCTGCTTCCTCCTCCGGCTCTTGTTTTGGTCCCCGTGTGGCATCGTGGTCATCTGAGAAAGTGCCAATTGGTCGCCGCGAGTCGACAGCTGCTGAGGTGCTTGGAAGGTGTGAAGATGGACCCGTGCTAACTGCTTTCTCGGCATCAGTGTCGGAAGGAGCACCAACGTTACGATGGCGGCCAATGGTGTCGCTGAGATCTTGTCTTATTGCATGTATCTTGTCTTCTGCACGGTGTTGCTGCTGCTCTACGAGCTGTCGACATTGACGATACTATCGAAATGACTGCATTTATGGAGTGATGGGATTTGAGCAAATAAGAGCGCAAAGATACCAACCTGGAATCAACAGCAGCAACGCGCAAATGCTCAACTACTATATCCATGTGCAGAAAATACTGGTGATTTTGTCATCCGGGCCCATCTGCCCGGCCGAACTGCAGTATCTTCGAAGAGATGCTGCAGTCTAATTGCCGCCGACCCGACCATTGCAGATCTCGTTGGACTGCCAGAGTTTCGGTACTTTGTGTCGTCGATCAAGATCTACAATTTCTGCACTTCAGGATGGTCGGAGATGAGTTGACAGCTATGGTCCAGATCGAAACCGGCGAAGGTCGTCTTTGTGCTTAGGTAAGCAGCTACCGTACCTGCATCTTCTGCACAAGTCGACTCGTTGACAATGATCACTCTGCTACTACCTTTCCTACCTTGACCTTTCCAAATACGCATGCAAGATACACAGCCTCCATGATGTGGACTACCAGGCTGCCGTCCCATCATGTGCACCGGTCGACTGCTCCTGTCCTGGAACGCTACACGTTCTTTGTGTGCCCCTTGCTTCATGTGGATATCTCCACTGGATAATCCCTGCTTTAGCGTAGGCGACGACACGGCATCGCCGGGTGAGTCAGATCTTGTTACAGGCCAATCCTAAGTATATATGACACCTGCCAGAATCGGATTCGCGCCACGCAATTTGTCAACGATGGAACAAGCTGATCGAGCTCACTTTCTTTGTTATGCCGGGCAGACCTCTGACATGAGGGAGCTGCCGGCGGTCTGGTATGGTGAGCTGGAATTGAACAATTGCCTACCAGATTGCGGACAAATTCAATTGGAAACACAATGGGCTTCGATCCCACTGTTCTTCCGTTCTTACCAGGGGCCGCTAATTCCCCTTGATCGAAGATCAATCAAACTGTGGAGCCCAATACCGCTTGCAGTCAAGAATGTGAGATCACCGGACTGACATACCAGGTTGTGGTGCTAAACTTGCCAGAACTTTCAGGAGCTCAAATGCCGGTGCAAGAGCAAAGACGAATGTTCTCTGATCAGGGCCCTTCTATTCCTCAGTGCAATGCCTGTGGGTTCCTTACCCTCATTCATGTCTCGGCACTGATCATTCGCAGGTGCCCAAGCACATCGACGCTTGTGATCACTGCCCAAAATCCGTCGGACCACAAGTCTACACACTTCGGTTCGGCCCAGCTTTCAACATTCACTTCAAATACTTCATATCGCTTCCCCAAGAGATACGATACATGATCTACCGTCTGGTAGTGGTCAACAGCAGTGCCGATGGAGTCATTACAATGAGCCGGTCAGAGATCAGAGACCCACCAAAGCATAACAAGAGATGCTCAGGTCCGTACGGGGCTTGGCTGACTTGTGCTCACTCGTATACAACCGTCAGCACTTATCATCCTGGAAAAGAGCACTGGCTGGCACTGCGTCTTGTCAACAAGCAGATCAGTCAGGAAGTCACAGATCAATTCTTACGAGAGAACGAAATTTGCCTGCAGTCGACCACTGAAACTACCTTCTTCTTGAGGACTTGGATGACCTTCGGACAGTCCCTAAGGTCCATTTCTCTTACAGAGATTGACTGGAATTTTGGGCGTGAATTTGTTGTCATGGTCATGGAGTACCCAGATCTATGGCGCATCCGGCTCGAACCAACGACTGCCCCATACCAGCTCATGATAGCGGCATGGGCGATGAAGCCTTGGCTGGATCATCTCGGCAGTGACAAAGACGCCGTCAATCACATTTGCAAGACTGTCACATTTGGCGATTGCAGGAGATGTAATCTGTCTACCAAGCAGGGCTTCGCAAAGCAGAAAACCTGCCAATGCATGAATGGTCACAGTCGAAGGCTACGAAGATGCTGGGTAGGCTTCAAAGTGTTGCTGGAGGCACAGTTATTCATCAACAATATGCAGCTGGATGAGGAGTCAAAGGCTCTTTGGGATGATGTGGACTGCGATATACTGACACAGATGCCGGGATAGCCTAGCACGGGTACGGAGACGAATATGATATGGTTTTCAATCAGACTGCGGTGTTGAGAGATGAACCAGAACCATACTAGGTATTCTTGGCTAGTACTCACATGTCTGTAAGACTATAGACAAAGAACTTTACTCTCGCGAAAAGGCCATGCCTTTGAGTCCAACGGCGATCGGATTGAGACAAAGCAGGCTTCAGATCCTCTTCTCATGAAAGGTATTGTTCCCTTTCAAATCAAGGACGAAGACCGAGACTCACGACTCGTTGGACAGCCTGCTGGAGCCTCTACAAATATGTGACCAGCGGTCCACCATTGACAGGACTACCTTTCTTCTTTTTACAACCCACCACCATGTCGGACTCCCTCGTGACGATGTTTTCCAGGCTGCGCCTTACAGACATTGACAAGAAGTCCGACAAGAAGCCCGAGAAGAAGCCCGAGAAGCTCGGCTTCCTTTTCCTGCCCCCCGAGCTGCGTCAGATGGTATACAAGCATGCTATACCTAGTGCCACCTACGTTCAAGTCCCGATCGGCCTCAATACCGTGCATGCTTCCTCAGACGATGACAAGCACACCACCCTGAGCCTCGCCAGCGCCTGCAGGACCACCCACGCCGAGTTCGCCCACTTGTACTACCAAAACAGCCTCTTCCTCTTCTGCGACAATGAGGACGCCCGCGCCTTCTTCGCCGCCGTGGGTCGCAACGCACCTCACGTCCGCCGCATTCAGATCCTCGATCCGATGCAGGAGAACATGACCCACTGCTTTATGCCTACAGTCTGGTCTTTCGCCGACAACCTGACTTCCATCCGCCTGGACTTCCCGGCTTCCGTTGTCGATAACGTTCGCCTCCCCCAGGCCGTCGCTCTGTGGATGACCAAGACCCGCTTTTGCCCAGAGGAGGGTGCCCACAAGTACTTCATCGGGGGCGGCCGTGTGCCCATGTCGATTCTGAAGCAAGTCATTGCCGGCACCTTCCCCGTCGGGCCCGTCGAGACACGCACTCATTTGGTGGAGAAGATGGTTTTCGCTGTCTGCCCTGGCCATGGCGAGGGGTCTATCTTCAAGGGCAAGCAGGGTGACCTGGATTGCAAGTGCCGTGGAGGAGTCAACTATCGTAAGCTTTACAAGGTGTTGTGGGAGATGTCGTGCTTGAGCAAGAGTGCTGTGCTCGATGTGTACGTCGGATATCGTAAGAAGTATGCAGATGGGCAATGGAGGATCAAGACTCTTGAGGAGGACGTTCCTGAGGATGCGGAGTAGGCTGGGTGCATTTTGATGTGGACGGCGATATACAGACACAAATGTCGGGATAGCTCAGGGTAGACACTACGACCAGCAGTCCCACATATCATGGTTGATAGGCAAGCCATCATTCTATCATACATAATGCCGGTCACTAATAATATCAAAGAACTCACACAAAGAATCGTACTCTTTTGACAAAGCCATACGTCAAGAACAAAGCAATGTGCCTACATGGAACAAAGTATCGGCGCCCTCTTCATGCGAGTCATTGTCTTGTCCAAGCGTATGACAAAGACTCAACACCGTCCTTGTCGCCTATCCCAACCTCTACAAATATGCCCCCAACCCTCACCCACTTACAGAACCACCTTTCTTTCTCTTTTCCCACCGTCATGTCTCAATCACTCATCAAGATGTTCTCCGACCTCACCATCACCGACAAGGTCCGTTTCCTTGACCTCCCTCCTGAAATCCGTCAGATGGTCTACAAGCATGCCGTCCCCGACACGGTGTACGTCCGACAAGACCTGCCCGACTCTACCATGACCGCCACCAACCCAAACAACAACGACCACACCACGCTCAACATCGTCCGCGCCTGCAAGACCACCCATGCCGAGTTTGCTCACATGTACTACGGGAGGACCGAGTTCTGGTTCACCGACGTGGAAGACGCCAACCTCTTCTTCGCCACCGTCGGCGCTAACAGTGCACAGATCCGCCACGTCCGCATCGAACACCCCGACCCCCTCACCCCATCCCTCGGTTTGCAAAGCGTCAGTTGGGCCTTTACCGAGCACCTGACGACCCTCCGTCTCGACCTCCCGGACTCCATCATCGACGACCCCAAGTTGCACAAAGCCCTCGCTCACTGGGTCATCAAGTCTGACTTCTGTCCCGAGAAGAAGTATATCAAGGCCATGTTGGCTGGTACGCTTCCTCTCGAGACCTTGAGGGAGATTGCCAATGGCAACCACCCGAAGGAGACTTGGACTTCTACGGTTGAGAAGTTGGTCTTGGCGCCTTGTCCTGGTCATGCCGAGGGGTCGATCTTCAAGGGGAACAAGGGTGATTATAACTGTCAGTGTCGCGGTGGTGTCAAGTATCGCAAGGCCTACAAGGTGTTGTGGGAGTTGTCGTTCCTGGACAGGCACAATATCAGTGGTGTCATGCTCCACGGTAAGAGGTTCCAGGATGGTAAGTGGAGGGTCAAGAAACTCAAGGAGAAGGTCCCCAAGGATGCGGAGTAGATTGGGTGCATCTTGATGTGGTGGTCGTGATATGGTGGCCCAGGTTGAAGACCTGGTAGCAGTTCGTCTGCTTTTTCCTATGTTCTGACAATGATGGTGGCAGATAGCTATACGGCTTTGAATGAGAAAACTTTCCCGACCAGTGTTCCAGCATCTGATGTGATATGGTCCGCGCTCGCCACACCGGTCATGTGCTTTCACATGCTCCTTGGCTCCTGCCGCAAATTCTCCGGTCGTGACTCTCAGTCTTTCACGAAAGCCTTTACCTCTTCTTCTTCATCACCACACTTCCATTCTCTCTTGCACGTCACCAAGTGACATCTATCTCTTGGTAGTCTTTTGATCATGGCGATAGCACCTGGCGTATTTCGCAACTTGATGGAGAGGCAGGCGATCAGAAAGAGACAGCGTCCAATCGCTGGCACAGATACTGAAGTGACAGCATCACAGACCACTCCGGATCAATCAAAGGGCGGTGTGACCATCCTCCAGGAGCCCGGACCGGGAGTCATGCGCAGCCTGCCTACCCTGCTCACCACTTACGGGACCCTCGCCACTTCTTTCTCTCTGGCTACTTCAGCGGATCAGGGCTCCGAGGTAAGAGTTCACATAGGTGTGACCAAAGACTTGGACTCACATGCCTTCTAGTTCGACGCCAGTCGCAATGTCTATCGCCAAGTCGTTACGATTGAGTCTTCCATACCCTTCGAGGTCATTCCGGTTAGTGTCAACAGTGACATCCTATTTATTGTGGGGATACTGACTAGGATCAGAAACTCGTGAAGAAGCAGCAAGACAAGGACACTCACAACTTCACAATCCGCATGTGCCCGACCGACCGTAACTATTTCCGCTTCATGGATCTCCCGGCCGAAATCAGAGCCATGGTGCTGAGCCATGTGCTTGCCCGCAGGGAATTCATTCGCCTGGACTTCGACCGTGCTTCAAAAAAGTCTACCATGCCTCCAAGGGCATACATCGGCAACGACAATGCCATGCTCTTCGTCAACAAGTTCCTACACAACGAATCTGCCGGAATCTTCTATGGAATGAACGAATTCCGTTTTGCGTCAACGACTATCTTTGTCCGCTTCATGAAAATGATCGGGAAGAATGCTGGCTTCATCGGTAACCTGAAGATTGAGTACAGATGTCTCACCAATGGATTTGAGGCCGCGGCGGCACTGTCAACTTGCCACTCGCTCGAGCGACTCCACTGGCCACTCTCTTGGTCTCAGCGCTACACTCACGAAGAGCAAGTGCAGGCGTTGTACAAAGCCCTGTGGTGTTACTTCGCTAGACATGCCAACTCATCGGGCGGAATTGAGGGTGGCATGGCTGGGATTTCCATCGGATCATGTGGTCCGAGGCACGCCCAGTATGCCCCCAACCTGATCCGGCCTTCGGCGACGGACTGTGATGCATGCAAGTTCCGCAACGACCTCCGTGCACTAGCTCTCGGAGACTTCCCGGTGCAGAAGGAGTAGATAGGCTATGGCGATGCGTTTGAGGCTGAGAAATGAGGTGTGGCGACAGATGTGGATAGGTGGTTTGCGTCTGTCATTCTGGCACCAAATTTGTTTGTGGTGCCAGACAAGCAGGAAGACAGTGTGAGATTCCCCAAAAGTGGGCGTCAGATCCGCCACTATCTCAAGCTGCAGCGCTTGAGGGCTGTACATATAGCATGCATTAGAGATCTCCGATGTCAGCGGCTTTTCAGTTCCGCTAGAATGAAACAAGTTATTGAGAACATGTTCTTCCGCTTTCACGATCGCTACGTCATGATTCCAGAGTACCAGACTCCGTTCAGTACCAACTCTATCCTCCACCTTCAGACGTTGTAGCAATGAACTCCTCCTCCGTCAGAATATGGTGCGGTCTACAGGCTGGCTTATCCCCGGGACGGAAATCATCAACAAGCTGCCAGATTCGTCTCCTGTTCTTGAGTCCTCGGGGACACGATGGTGAGTCTGGAGCTGGTAGGAAGACATCGTCCTGTGCCAGGGTACGTGCAAGTGCTTCCCAGTCCCACTCTTTGCCTCCGGGTGCTGCGGGATGGGCATTGATTACCGTGCGATCAAGATCCCAGAGCCAGGGTAAGAGACCGTTTAGCAGAGCGTCTCTCCACATGAATGGGGGGAAGAAGTAGTTGGGCTCGCGGGATATATTGTCGAGCGGTCGGTGCTGAAACAGGATGGCGGATCTCAGCTCTTCCGGTAGAGCTGTGATGCGGTGAAGCAGTTCACCCCGGCCATGGTTCGAATTAGGCATGTCTGTTTGCCATACCGAAGCCATGAGTGCCGGAATATGATCTGGTAGTGGTCGGAGGCCGCTCAAAATGGAATCCGTCAGGTCTGGGACATGCAGTGGATCTACTTCCAGGTACTGCTCCAGCGTTAGCTCGAAGGCGATGAAAGAAGAACAAATAGCGTCGATACTGACGTAGAACTGAGCACAATACTTCTCGTAATCCTCGTCCCACCGGGGGTCTTCTTCCTGATTGTCGCTGTCGTCGTCGTCGATCAAATCGGAGAAGAGGTCCCAGCTTTTCATCTGCCACCGACCTGCACCATAGTATCGACTGGGGATCTCGACAAAATTGGGCAAGTTGTAGATGCTGGCAAACTGCACCAGTGGTTCCACAGTGTCCCAGAAGTGGCTTGTATTGCTGACCCTCGTCATGGAGTGGCCAGTGTGGCTCGTCGTGAATCTCTTGCAAATCTCCAGACAAGATTCATGGATGGCTATGATGGTTCTATATCGCTTCTGGTCGGGCGTGAAAGCCCAGTCCTCCCAGGATGCATTTGTGAGCAGCTTCTCACCCGTCTCTTTGACCGTGAAGCCACGAGCCTCCCACGAATTCTCATCCCAGGTGGCAGGCAGCTCAATGATCATGGTAGAGTCCATTCCCTTTTCAAATATCGAGCATTTGGTCAGCAGAGTTGAAACTGCGAGCCAACTTCGCTGCCAGAGTGATCAGCGGGCTCCGCATGAGTGGCGAGCAACTCACCTTGACACTATCCAGAATGCCGGATCCTTGCCGTGAGTGAGGTACCCCACATAAGATGCAGTAACAGGAGAAGTCTCCCATGACTGAAGCCTTGGTTTTCAGATGCCGACGGAGTGATCTTCCATGAAGATTGAGGGATGGCTATTCTGAGGGATGAGCAGCGCAGGGCTTGCCACGAAACACGCATTGACCCGCGCGCGTATGACAACGGATGCAACAGACAACAAAAGGGGAGCCAGCGGTAGACCATTTGTCGCTGGGTACCATTTCAAGCATGTTTACATGATGATGATGGGAAGTGTACGCCACAGCTGAGGTTCCAAACGTGAAACTTCAGCCGCAAAAGCACCCGCCGGCCAAGAAACCTTCACAAACACTGCCTTCCAACCCATTGGGTCTCAAGCTCCGAACCACATTTTTGACGTGAGTACAGACCTACCAGAGACTTGTCAGGTTTTCGACCGCGCCGTGCGATGTTCTGCTGCGGCTCAAGCGTACCAGCTCGCGACTAGGTTGGTGATTCAATGACAAGCTGTGGTTGGCTATGAGATGCCACTGAGATGTGGTGAAACCAGCCGATCACGATCATGACCGCCTCGACCGACTGCACGAATGCTGCGCCATACTGTGCCACCGAAACCGAAAGCTGATATGGAGGGACTCACCGTTGTGGGCGCAATGGAGCTGTTGATGGGGTTGTGTATAAGAGCCAGCGGTTTCTTCGAAGGAGTAGAGTGTAAGTTGGGTTCTTCTTCCACACGTTCTCATGATGACCCTCTCATCCTTATTCCTCTATTTTTCATGCTTGTTCGCACTAGCCAGGGCACGGCATGACGACTTCGCTCGTCCCTATCGACGCCAGAGTGCTCCAATCGACATAGTCCCATTTCGCAATGACACCCTGAATGCCACGGCTCCCTCGAGCAGCTTCGGACAACAAGGGACCTTGGCTCCCATCAGCGACTTGCCGAGCAGCAGTGCTGCCACGAGCCTGTTCAGTACAACGGTATCACAAGATTCCAGTTCTTCGCCGTTCAGTAGTGCCGAGCTCACGTCTACGGATCTTCACACAATGAGCGACAGCTCCTCGATAATAGAGTTTCCAGTCTCATCCGAGAACACACCTCATACAATCAAGTCGTCCTTGGAACCTACCAGTAATAGAGCACCTCTTCCCATCATCACGCCTGTTGAATTGAGCACAGCTGCCGTATCTACCTTGTCAGGAGTCTCAACGGATACGCAGATCCGTACAACAGACAGCCGAGGTAATGAAGTGGTAGCACCTTTCTTCTGGAAATGCTGGTTCGGCTGCGGTAGCGGTGGCATGCTGCTGTTCGGAGTCGGCCCTGCTCCGGGAATCTACCCACCCCCGATGCCACCACCGTTCCCAGAACTGCCGACGATTACTATTGGTCACAATGGTATTCCTACTGCAGCAACGTCACCAGTCCCGACGAGACCTGTCTCTCTTCCCTCGGACAGCCCGTCAAAAACTAATGGAGAGAGTACCGAGACGTCATGCTCCGAAGAAGTAGTAACAAAGACGATGGTGAGCTGTTTAGCTTCTGTTTCTGGTACAGCCTCTGAAAGTGTCTCATGTATCACTTCTTTCGCGCCCCAAACGGGTTGTGAGATTGTTGGGACGGTCACTACGACGACTTCCACCACTTCAACGACATGCTCCGCATGTCAATCGCTCTGCACCAGACTCCCAACCCCAACCGAGTGGGAGCAGTCCGACCAGGAGATAGATATGGCTTTCACTTACAGCGATGATAAGGAACAGAAACGGTCTATTGCTGGAAGAGTCTCGCTAGACAAGCGGAAAGCTGGAGGGACGTGGCAGAGTGGACCTTCTATCACTGAATTGGGAGGATGCAAGCTTCCAAATTCTGTTAGGTTACCAAGGTGGCCCGGAGGTCCCGCTCTTCTTAAAAGCGACACGTCGTCCAAGCCGGATGCCTCTCTGGGATTTGAGTCGATGGACCGGTGGTACGTTGCGGGTCTGTCTGGCTGCATACCGACGATCAGCAAAGTCTCCGGGCAGCAACTCAAAGACAATGCCGAGCAATACAAATTGCTGACGCCTGCTAATGTCGTACCCACCCTCGACCATGCGTACGAAAAAGGATGGCTGAGGGCGTTCTTTGACACTATGTTCAATGCTGACAACTGTGGACCTATGACCAGCTTGCTCTTCCGGCAATGTACTAATCTCCAAAACATCTTCGATGGATTGGCAGGGCCCGAGCATCTCGACTTTCTCGGTATGTCGCATTATGCTAACAATCGCTGGAAAGCCATGGTGAGTTGTGTAGAACTTGTCCTCCGAGGGCTGTGTCAGACTGACTATTGTGCAGATCATGCAGGACCAGCTGGCGACCCTTACGTCTAAGTACCGTGCCTGGAAGGTAGGCGCTGGCTACGTGTGGTCCGGCCATGGATACCCAGAGAACAAGGACGGCTTGCCACCTGCTGCCACGAAGGTGCTCGGCGCCAAACTGGACCTTGTGGTCAGAGTAGTTGGAGGTTCTTTACTCATGCGGACTCCGACCAATATGCCACTCATGCAAGCAACTAACAATCGGCTCTATGGATTATTATTGCGTCTAGACAGTGAACTTGGACAAGACCTAGTCGCTGCTCAAGTGGGCTTTGCCAGTTTCGCTGATCGCTACAAGACCTACATGGACGACTTTGCCGCGGGCAAGAATGAGGCTGTTGCTTTGGTGAGAGAGCTTATCAGCACAACTGAAAAGGACATCGAGGCGAGCAGAGTACTACCGGACGTGGTAGAGGACGAACTCCAGATCTATTCCTCAAAGCTGAACGAGCTCAAGGCTTTTGTCGCCAACGAAGATCAATGGGCGTTCTCGCTGCAATGGGAGTGGAAAGCGACCATACCGCTAGCGAGAAGAGCTGAAGCCTGCACCAAGCAGGATGCAAACCCACAAACTACTGTCCAGTCGTCATCCGACCAGATCAGCACAACCTTGGACACCAATTTGACACCAACGCCGACAATGAGTGTCACCAGCTTACCAAGCACCACCACGCAACGACCAAATTCTGCAATGGCCGGAGCTCTCATGTCCCTTTGGTCAAAGGCAGCAGCAGCAGCATCATCGGCTTCCGCAAGCGCAGCATCGGCGTCGTCCGCTTCCGTGGCATCAGCCTCGTCCGCTTCGGCTGCTGCAGCAGCATCCTCTTTGGCCGAAGCATCAAAGACAGTGGAAGCACCTCCTCCACCTCCGCCCACTGCCAGTTGCAAGGTCTCTTGGAAGGCAGACACCATGGAGTACTACATCTACGGTAAAGCGTGGGATGCAGCGAAGCTCGACATTGATGGTGAACCGGGCAAGGGCGTCTTGGAGCAGACCAAGACGTGCGGTGAGATCACTCAGTACAAGTACGAGAAGCTTCCACCTGGAGATCGCTTCGATTTTGAGATCTATTTGCACCACTGGCCTCAGCCTCTCAAGTCATGTATGGAGAAGGCGTTGGTTGCAGCTGGTGCACCGCCGGGTGCGTTTTGTGCGGGATAATGTTAGATAGCTGTAATGTCCGATGTCAACAGATGAATGTATGCTGAAAGGTTGTCAGTATCATCTTTTGGAGGTTGTTTCCATGCACAGCGAATTTTGTGTGTTTGATCATGGCAAATTGCGATCTGGGCTCAAAGCTCGCTTCTTGATATCTCCGAATGCCAAATCACGACGCAGCGTCAATTCATCCTGTCTCTCAGTCGTCTGTTGACATCGTTTTGAAAGACACGAGTTGTGGGAAGGAGCAAAGGATGGCGGTCAAACAAAGAAAGAGCTTCATTCGTGACCTCGGAGATCGGCAAGCTTCATTCCGACGTCCTTTCTTTCCACCGTGAGCAACGTTTCTACAATACAAAGCCATCACACCCGAATCTCGAGTTAAAAGTATTGTCCAGTGCTTGGAAATGAGGACGACGTCTGGATATATGCAATACGAGTCGTCAAGGGCGGTTTTGAGGTCCTCCATCGGATAGTCCACGAGCACATCCTGCAACCCAGCACCAACTTCGCAATGGTCCACCAAGTCTAGAGGAGTACCAGAAGAGACGGAGCAACATGGAAATGGTCCATATCGATGTCGATGTACAGTGCGATCAAGACCCTGTCGCCAGACCGAAAATACTACCAGGCACGGCCAGGGCTGGAGCGAGGAGGGTTGGAATGATCCAGGTCGTCTTTCGAGATCGCCATTGAACTACCAGGAGCCAGGTACCAGGTACCAGGATGACAGGCGAGCATCCCAATTAACGCTCGCTTCGACTAGGTACTACCAGCACCCCTCAGTAATCCTCCAACACTGTGTTCAAATACCAGGCTGGGTCTTGCTCGAGTTCTCTTCGAAATGCATTTACCGCCCGAGTGCGGTCTTGCAATCCCTCGTAGCAATTGCATCGGCCCCAGCATGTGTGGACGCTCTCTATCGACACAATCTGGCAGCGTCGCTGTATCGGCTCTGGGAACGGCATCAAGAAGCTGGCATCCTCCGTGGGCACAGGCTGGTCGTCAGAGCTATCAGGGCTGTTGGCGTTCTCTATGGAGTTCTTCCATAGTTGCTCGGGTGACGCTTCGCCGATCGTGGGGCATAGGATACCACCGGCGTACTCGGTCATCCACGCATCGAGCGGGTCGATGGGGGAATCACTAGCCCACACGATGGGGACGCCGCTGAAGTGCACGATGGACTCGTCATCTGAGCTGGCCTCGGAGCCTCCATCGGACATCACGTCAGCCTCACTCTCACCCTCCATGACGAGCTCCAACTTGACCTCTGGCTCCTGGCAACCGTCGCAGGTATGTACCCGCACCTTGCTCAGGACTTCCTCTCGGGCCGCCTTGTCCCCTCCCATGCGCTTCACCCATGCCCTCATGATGAGGACAAAGGTCTGCTTCCAGTCGGACGAGATGCAATCGACCTTGCCAAGCCGAAAGCGGGAGACATGGCGGCCCAAGAAGTCGACCTTGCTCGCGACCTCGACCTTCTTTACTGTCAAGAGCTCTTCCAGCAGCTCCATGCCGGAGGCTTCGTTCCAGGAGCTGACGAACCATTTCCTGGCCATGGTTAGGCCCAACTCTCTCGCCATCGAGCAGTACTTCAGAGCCGTATCAGACGACTCGAAAATGAAGATGTTCCGCTCGTAGAACATCCTCACTCCAGCGTGGCGGAGGTTGCGGCAGACCTGCAGTATGCAGTGGCGATATGCCTTCCAGCTTACATGGTCTTCGGGAGCTTCCGTATCGGAGAACATGGTGGATGAGGGGGCGCCAATCTCTTCGGAATCTTCGACTAGGAGTAGCTCGAGAATCATGTTTGTAATCTCTCGGGGCAGCTCTAGATCGTGGGCTTTGTTCTTCGGGACAAGGAAGTCTGTCTGGTCGACAGCGTTATGGATGGTCTGATTTGGTTAGCAGAGACTTCGCTAGCTGTTGGAGGAGCACTTACTCGAGTGTGGACGTTCAAGGAGATGTAATCATACTCGTCTGCTTCGTTGTTGGGGGTCGCATTGACTCTGCTCTGGGCATTGGGGTTGCTTCTGATGGTATTTGATGGTTCTGCATCATCCTTTGTTTCGGCGAAGCTGTCAGGAGTGCGATCGGTGGCTTTGTCGTCTCTCTTTGTCTGAGCGCGCTGCATCTCTTCTGCGCTGGAGGGTTCTCTGCGAGCATGTAGCTTGTTCTGGGACTGTCAGCTTCATTCTTGATCTGCATAAACTGCACTCACGAGGATGTGGTTGAGGCGTTGTTGCTGGTGTGGTCTGGATTGATCCGCGGCCGGAGTTGTGGATGAGGACGGCATTTTGAGCTTGGATGATTTGCTTCTCTGATTCTGATGGCAATGATCTGATCAATTGTAATCGACGAGGGGAAAGTGCTCAAAATGGTGTGCGCGGTGTTGTTGTTGTTTGGGCTGTGGGCGAAATCACACGGGAGAAGCCGACTTCACCAGAGGCACTGAAATTCGCTCACAGCTTGCCACCTGCTTTTGGAACATCTTGAGCATGCGACACCCGAATTCGTCGAGGGTACACGGGCAACAGACGGGGCTCAATGTCTACCATACCCGAACCATGACAATCACGCTTCAAGATTTCAAGGACTGCACTGTCAGCAGCATTTGGTCAAGCTTGACGGAGGCATTGATCAATTTCGCCCCCTGTGACACTCGCTGGCGCCGATATCCCACCAGGCTCGCTATGCATCCATCAGTCAATCGCATGCCCAGGCTCCCACTCGGGCTCTAGCCATTCTACCATCGTATGGCTGAAATCCTTGCAGACCACATTCGCGCTGACAACGATCAATGCGGCGCTCGTGGCAGCATCGTTATGCTCAAGTGGTCACAGCAGCAATATATCATGAAAGGGACAAGCTGAATCGCCGGACTTCTAATTGTGCTCTAACTCTGCCTGGTACTGATGCTGGTCTCTATCTCATGCTTGGGGAAATGCTTGGGGATATTGTCAATCATGTGGTCGCTGGCAGTATCTATCCTATTCTCGAGGAAATTTCTCGACTCTAGCCGTGGCCAGCTTGTTGTCCCTCGTGTATGCCAACACCTTGTTCACTCCTTCCGCCATGTCGCTCGCTGCGCCACTTCCCACACCCTCAGCCTACATCTTCATGTCGATACGCAGCTTGTTGCCCTCCTTTGTGGTCAACCACGTCTTCTGCTCCTCGAACCACGCCGTCATTCGTGTCGAGAACCGCTCCCTTATCTCCTGCCAATGGAGGCAGAAGCAATTGTAAGCTCCCGGTTGTCCTGACTGGCATCGCTCGCAAGTACCGATGACTATGGTTCGCATGACCGCGTTGAAATTCTCTTCGGTGACTCCTTTGCCGGCGATGGCCCATGTCGCAGAATGGATGAGAGCTCTGAGGTCGATCTCGTCCACTACGGATTCAGTTGTCATCTTGCAATCTCCGGACATGAGCTTGTCAAACAACTTTCCGGTTTGCTTGCCCGACATGACGCCGATCTTGATGTTTCGGATGTGAGTCGCGTGGGGCCCAACGCTGTCGAAGAACTTGAGCGCGCCTTCGGCTTCGTGAAAGTAGAAAGACCTTGTGCCGTAGAACATGGGAGCGACCAGGCTACGGAGGAATCTGTTTTTGACCTTGAGCAGCGCCGGACCAACGGTGTCTCTCGTGTTGCGTGTCTTTCCGGTCGGATAGACGCAGACGTCTCCTTGGTCGATGATGACGGCAATGATCATGTTCATGATCTCCTTGGGCAACCTCATGAACGGGAAACCGGCGTGTTTATTGACAACGAGAGTGAGTCCGTCGCTGTGAAATCCGGAGAGGAGCTGGGTCTATTCAAAATCAGCGTATTTTCATTGACCGAGGACCTTCACGTTACTCACCTCGTGAATGGAGAAAGGCTTGCGAGAGATGATCTCGATGACTGTGTGATAACCCTCGTACCCGACAATCGGCTATTGCTGTCAGCTTGACCTCAGCTCGTCGTCTGCAATAAGGTGGACTTACCTCGGCGTTGACACCATCACCTGAAATGGACAGCGTGACGTGCTGGTGTGTACCATCCTGGGCTGCGATAAGAGCGCTTTTCTGGTTCGCTGCGCCTTTCCTTTCATGCTACGCTTGGTGTTAGCGCGCCCAAATCATCTCATGATACTGTAACTCACGAAGAATGGGTTCTTGTCATAAGGCTCCTCGCGATCTGCTCCACGCGTCTTCTTGTTGAACGCAGTCGTGGCTGCAGGCTTCTTGATTGCTTTCTTGGTAACACCCTCTTGGGGGACCTTGGTCTTCGTGGCAGTCTTCTTCGACTTGATGGAAGCGCTTTTCGCCTTGGCGACGGAGGTATTGCGTCTCGCTGCGCCACTGGCAGACTTTTTGTTTGCGTTGCGCGAGGCGTTGGCGTTGTTGGAGCGCGCCATGATGGTGGTTGACTTGGTGAATGTGTTGTGTGATAGGTGAAGTGGAAGAGGTGGCAGATAGGCTTTTATACACAATGCGCACGGACGCGGTATCTTCAAGCGGCAGGTGCCGCCCTAGCATCTGATCTGGTAGCGGCCGATCCAGTCCCCCGGTACAAGATCTTGAGGTCACGCTCGCTCAGGTATCATACCACTCGAGCCTATCACTACCAGGAGGCGGTCACAACTCGGTCTGAATCCCTGATTGATGCTCTGATATCTATGCTATCTGTGAAGTCTACTGGCTCCAGCTGCAGGCTTGCATGCTCAAGGTTTTCTCATCTCTTCGACTCGGTCCTCATCCCCTCGACTGAGCTTCTCTGACGACCCGACTACCACTTCTTCCACCCATGAGCCAGCTGCTTTCCAGCCCTGGTCTTCACAAACGCCTGATTATCCAGCTCCGTCTGCGTCCAATCCTCCATGTTCCTCGCCAGGAGCCCCCTCTCATAGACGGTATTGTCGCATTCACACCTTCCCCACCTGTCCTGGATCGGACTATCCTTCTCTCCCTCCTTGACCTTCTCACACTCCTCGCAACGATTGAGCAGAAACTTTGCCCCAATCCTCTCACGATTGGCATGGGAGACTCCAGCCTCGTGAACCTCCGCCATGATACTGCTCATGAAGTTCCTCGCGCCAGTACTCTGCTCCGAGTTCCCCACGTTCGCAAGACACAGTTTCACACCCTCGTTCCTGGCCACGTACTTGATCACATCGTCGCAGCTGGTCATGTAGTCGACGCCGTGGGCCCAGTCGTCGATCGTGATGCGCTTGACCTGGAACATGTGCTCTGGCGTCCTGCAGATGAAGTCCCACGCGTCGTCGGCGTTGGCGAAGCGGAACGTGTTGTTCCCGATGAAGATTGGCCCGGCGATGCGGCGGAGTCTCCAGTTGATCCCGAGCCACTCGGTCACGGGAAGGTCGGGGGCGGGGCGGACAGGGCGGACGCGGCGGCCGTTGACGGGGCCGGGGCGGGTGATGACCACGTCGGCGTTGTCGCGCTTGAGAGCGAGGGTGAGGATATGGTTCCAGATTTCGGCGGGAAGCTGGGGGTGAGCCTTGGAGGGGTCGGCGGGGACGACGGTGAACTTGAGTCTGCGTCCACTCCTGTTGGCGCTGCCGTTGTATTCGGTGGTGATAACGGTGCTTCCTGCTGGGGTTTCCGCATTGGCACGAGCGCTGGTGATTGTGGTACTCTGCCTCGACTTAGCCTCGTCCCTGAGGTTTGAGGAAGGGCTTACCGTATGGGTGGCGCCATTCACATCGCGCTGTTGTTCGGCGACCGCATGGTCGAGTCGAGTGTTAACGCTCGTCGCACCAGCGAGGTTCTTGAGGGTGGTGGTTGCTGTCTTTGTCGTCTTTGTCTTCTTTGTGACTCCACCTTTCACAGCGGTGGAAGTGCGACTGGCCGCATTCTTTATCTCTCTGACACGCTTGGATGGATTGATCTTGCGTGGCGGAGACATGGTGGTCTTCTTGAAGCTGTTGAAACAACTCGATAAGAAGAACACTCTAGTTGTGGATGGAGTGATGGTAAGAAGGTGACAAAGGAACAAGAGATGTGCATATGTAAGTCTCTTACACGTGACGAGACCTCACTTTGATGGATGACTAAGGGTCGTCACTTTCATGAAGCATGTGACAGTGCGTGTATGCTCACTGTGAAAAGCATCATTCAAGCTGCCCGCAGTCGCCTTGTAGCCTTCAAGTATGCACGCATTCCAGCGTCTCTATCAGGTATCCCCTGGCTATGGACGATGACACGACGCCATCTCGGTTCGTACTATATCCCATCGCCAAGGCCCTGCGGAACTCTCCTTCCCAAGTTCTACCAGGAGACGTGATGTCACGTCTTCGGTCTTGCTCCACGCATAGACCCTTTTGTCATTTGGCAATATATGATAGCGGTACTCTCCATATGAAGTACTGTTGCAGGCGGAAGTTGTCCTGCGATTGCATGTGGCGGTCGAACATGCGCTCGCGAATGGAAAGGCGATGATGTGAGACCGTGTAAGAAGTAGTTCACTCTGATTTGGCAGGCATATCGTGTGGCCATACATGAGAATGGCTTCACTTGTACTTCATAACGTTTAATGTTGTGATCGAGACTCGGATGTCATGTGATCTCAATAGATAGTGATCTTAATCTCGGACAGGAGTACTTCACTCTGGGTTGACGTTCCTCGGCACCTATGTATCGGGCTCGTCCGACAGGGCATCTTGTGAGATCCTTGGGCAAAACCTCGATTGTAAAGGATTCATTACGATTTCAGATACTCGCCAATGAGATTGTACAGACCTTGTCTTCAACATGTGATGAGCATGCATCCAAGAACCCGAGTAGAAAGTATGAGACTCGGGCCCGCAAGACAGGTTCGTTTCGAGTAGATCCGCGACTTGCTAGAAGTCCTTGGCCCTGATTGGCGGAGAGCATATCGGACTCTGCATCTCGGAACCGGGCGATGACACACCTCGCTTGCAGGATGCCTTTACCACGTGCAACTGGCAGCAGAGCAGACACGGTAGCACATGCTTACGAGGATGAGACAAGGAATGGATCGTTCTCACGGGATCGACGAGGCAAGACTTGCAGAAGCTGGCGCGGCCAGGAGCAAAGGCAATGTGTGTCGGGACGGTAGCCTTTGCTTGGTGCTTGGTGATCTTGGGTGCAAGCCAAGGAGGTCCTGACGGGCCGAGGTGTTCGTCGCCAGCTGCCGTGCCGTCTAGCGATTACATTGCTACATCCATACCGTCAAATTGGGGATGTGCAAGATGATAGAACCATTTTCATGCTTTTAACGACGCTGAACAGAGAAGTCTGAGGTGAAGCACGAAAAGTAGAGGGGGCGGAACGCCAAGGTCAAGAGGACTCGGCGGAAGAAGATCTTTTTCGTCAAAGTCAGTGGGAGATTGTCTCCTTCGACTTTTTCATCAACCACGTGCGAAGCTGCATCGAACCTATTGCTCGCTCGCCTCCCTCTGACCAGTAGGAAGCCGTGTCTGATACTAATCTCAAATACCAAGCGACGGCACCGCTCAGCTCCAGCGGAACCCATCGGAGGCGAGTGTGGTGCAGAAAATTCAAAGAGCCGCATGTGAAGCTGAAAGAGAGCACACGTGTACACGACATGGGCCCTGGTTCGTCGATGAAACCTCCGCCGGAATGGTCAAGCACACCGCCGTCTCCACCCCTGGCACTCTTCCCGCTCCGCCAAGTCTTGGCCTCTGAGCATTACGCCATCATCCAATGATGTCTTCTATCTACTGTGATTCAAGCATCCAACGAGGACCATACGCTTGGAGTTAAGACCATTGCCGAGCACACGACTCCTGTTGATCTGGCATCGGATGGCGAGTGGTGAAAAGTGAAGATAACTCGGACGGCATATATTGTAAGTGGCAGAGCGCTCTTCTACTCAGACAATCACCCCATTCTCTTTCCTCTCGTCTCTCACAGAGTGTGATACTTCGACAACTAGCAGACATGGCTGCTCTTCCACAATACTCGTACATCTTCGGGATTGGCATGGTGTTTGCCTTCCTTGATGCATGGAACATTGGTGCCAACGATGTTGCCAACGCCTTTGCGACCTCGGTCTCTTCGAGATCTTTGACCCTGCCTCAGGCCATGGGCATTGCTGTGGTCATGGAGTTTGCCGGAGCTGTCCTTGCAGGGTAATATGACACACACGCACCGCCATGTTCAGACGCTGATAGTACAGGTCCCGCGTTGCTGGAACTATCCGTAACGACATTATCGCGGTCGAGGCATTCCAGGACTCTCCAAGTGTTCTCATGTTGGGCATGCTCTGCGCCCTGGTCGGTTCCTCCCTCTTCCTCACGCTGGCTACCAAGATCGGTCTCCCCGTATCGACAACACACTGCATCATTGGTGGTATCATTGGTGTTGGGTTTGCCACAGTCGGAGCACAAGGTGTCGACTGGTCCTGGGAGGGTGTATCGCAGGTCTTTGCTGCCTGGGGTATCGCTCCTTGCGTCGCGGCTGGCTTCGGTGCTCTGCTCTTCCTATTCACTAAATACGGTGTTCTGCGAGCAAAGAATCCACTCCGGGCTGGCATGATCACTGTTCCTTTCTACTTCGGCCTCACCAGTGGTATCCTCACCATGCTGGTCGTCTGGAAGGGTGCTGCCTCTCTCGATCTCGATGAATGGGGAACAGCTCCCACTGTCGGCACCATCTTCGGTGTCGCTGGTGGTGTTGGCCTCCTGTCCATCATCTTCCTCCTTCCCTACATCCACGTCCTCCTCGTCAAGGAAGACTGGACTCTCAAGAAGTGGGAGATCATCAAGGGCCCTCTTCTCCTCCGCCGCCCTCCTCCACCACCCATGCCTGAAGACACTCTGCTCGTACCAGACTACTACCAGGGCCACAAGACCCGTGAAGAGCTCGAGGCCAGCACCGCCAAAGACACCTCTACCGGCGCCACCAGCGACGAGGACTCCGTCAAGCACAGCACCACCGACCCAACCGACGAGAAGACCCCCAAAGCCGTCCTCAAGCCCGCCCTCCCCAAAACTCCAGTCGGCAAAGCCATCACCCGCCCCCGAGGCTCCTGGCTCTCCCCCATGCACTGGCTCCGCACGCTCAACTGGGCCTTCTGGCGGGGCGTCTCGGTCGACGTCGTAAACCAACAATCCAGCACCAACGAAGTCAAATGGATCCAACGCTTCCTCGTCGGCAAGAACCTCGCGGACAAGCACGCCCGCGTCAAGCACTACGACCCCAAAGTCGAGCACTTGTTCTCTTTCCTGCAGGTCCTCACCGCCGCCACCGCGGCCTTCACCCACGGCGCCAACGACGTCGCCAACGCCATGGGCCCCATGGCGGCCATCTACTCCATCTGGCAATCTGGCGTCGTGTCCGAGGACTCGGATGTCCCCATTTGGGTGCTCGTGTACGGTGGCGCGGCGATCTCCATCGGGTGCTGGACGTATGGGTATAACCTCATTCGCAACTTGGGGAATCGTATCACGCTGCACTCGCCCTGCCGTGGTTTCTGTATGGAGTTGGGCGCCGCGTTGACGGTGGTTATGGCGACGCGGTTGGCGTTGCCGGTGTCGACGACGCAGTGTATCATTGGGGCGACGGTCGGGGTGGGGCTTTGTGCTGGTGATCTCAAGGCGATTAATTGGAGGATGGTGGCGTGGTCGTATTCGGGGTGGTTTATTACGTTGCCGTGTACGGCCGTAGTCGCGGGTTGCTTGATGGCGTTCGTTATCAATGCGCCGCAGTTTGGCAATGCTTTGTAGAGGGGTGTACGTCCAGGGGAAAGGGGAGGTGTTTGTGACGTTGTTATGGTGGACTGCTTGATAGATCACGTGTCTTCTTATCCCTCACGTCTCGCACGTCGTGTCCATTTTCTGAAGTCATGCCGGTCAGCCACTCCCCCCCCCTTCGTCCCCCAGCCCACGCGCCGACTCCATCCCTCGCACCTCCCCCAACGACATCCCCCACCGCAACGCCACCACTCCAGCCGCCCAAGACCCCTCCCCCGAGCCAATCCACATCGCCAACGACCCGCCCCGCTCACCCCCCACCTCCCCCACCTCCCCCAACGGCACCCCCGGATATTCCCACCAAGACCTCCTCGACCTCATCCAACTCCTCCAAGAGGACAACGCTCTGCTCGTCCAAATCCGCCTAGAGGACAACGCTCCGCACCAGACCCGCCTCCGCAACTACCATCACGCCATGGGTGCACTACACGCACGTCGCGACGGCTTGCGGGAGGCGAACAGAGCGTTGGAGAGGTCCAACGAGGCGTTGCTCGCTTTGAACAGGGATGTGTTCGGGCAGCTGGAGAGGGTCGTTTTGAGGCTGGAGGAGAAGAACCCGGAGGCGATGGTTGGGAGGGAGGGTGTTGGGTGGGTTGTGGGAGGGTATGCGTAGTTGAGAAGGGAGGGGGATGGGGGAGGGGATGGGAGGTCTCGATGATGGCGTGGTGGGCTGGTAGTACTTTTCGTGGGATGGCGGCTGTGTTGCGGAGCAAGGTGCGGCAGGGATCGGTCGCGGCGTGGCGAGCTGGTAGTACTTCTTCGGTGGAACTCAGAACGGGAGCTTGGTACTCCGGTAAGAGTGTCGGCCGGTGCTGAAGTTGCTGAGCGTCTTCAAAGGCGCTTCTGGTAGTACTCAGGGTTTCCTGGTTGTACAATTTCGACAGCAGATTCGACAGATGGACTGGAAGAGCTCACTCTTCTCAAAAACAGCATAATTATAGCGAGCATACTATGCAATACCTGTAACAAAGATCAACCAAAAGCTTCAAAGTCACTACCATCTTCTTCATGTGAAAGTATGTGATACAGTCGTTCGTCATTCATAAGTCATCGCTATTTACACACATCATATCGTATCACTCTGTACATCGTCCCGTATCCGCCCTCTACCTCCCCTCTACCTCCCCTCTACCTCCCCTCTACCTCCCCTCTACCTCCCCTCTACCTCCCCTCTACCTCCCCTCTACCTCCCCTCTACCTCCCCTCTACCTCCCCTCTACCTCCCCTCTACCTCCCCACCCCTAACGCACTCCCCGTCCGTCCCATCGCACTCCCCACCCTCCCCACCCCCGATCCCGCAGTCCCCGGCTCCAACCCCTTGGCCCTCTGCTCCAACTCCCCCTCCTCCAAAGCAGCCAACCACAAGCACCTCGCGACCAACTCCTTATTCGGCCTCACACTATACCTCGCGCTCGCCTCCAGCAATCTCAGCAAGTTCTTGACTATCCCCGCTTTGGTCTGGAAACGCTCGAAATTGACCATTGACTCTTCGTCCGCGGAAAGGGTGCCGTTGAGTGGCGTGGAGCCCTTGTCGGCTTTCTTCTGGGACTGGAGGTCCTTTGAGGGTGGATCCGCGGACGCGAATGGACCAGGGGAGGGAGAGAGACTGTTCGTGAGACCCATTTTGGGTGTGGTGTTGGCTGAGAACGCACCGCGGGCGGAAGGCAGGGAGTTCTGGCTGCTGTTCTGCGTCGCGGGTTCGGGGTCGACAAAGGCAGGCTTTTGGGCGTTGAAGGCGAGGTCGTGGGTGTAGATGCCGATGAAAGGAATGCATGCGCCTGCTCTGACTACGATGTCTGGCTTGGCGTCGAAGGATGCTTGGGAGTGTGCGGTGCGCAGACCGGCGCGGCTGTTGGATCGACTCTCGGACCTGGGAGGTGTGAGGGCATCCTCGGGAGACAGCGCGGGCGCAAGAAGCGCAGATTCCATCTCGCCACGGAGACGGGCAAAGTTGCGCATGGGTTGAACAATGTCCTCCAAAGCTTTGAGCACTTCCTTCTCGGCGGCGCTAACAAGCATCCAAGTTCGCTTGAGTCGAACAACCTTTTCGGAGCAAAGCGCAACCGCCAGCTGGTACATGGTGGCGAAGTTTCGAAGTCGTCGAGAGTGAGCAGCGACGTGGATGAACTTGCTGATCGTCCTGGCTCGATCGTGGACATCATTGGTGAGCAGGATCTCACTGACAGCCCACTTTACGACAAGGTTGAAGCGGGCAATCACAATGTCCACTCCGGATTGGGACGGGAGCCGCATATATTCCGCCCAATTCTGTACCATCGGCGGGACCGCAGACCACTTCAGCGACACCAACTCCTGCCAATCGATCTCGGATAGTGCGTCTCGCTCAATGATCGTGAGTTGAGAAGCGAGTAGTGAAGATGGGAAAGCCAACACGAACGGCGTGTGAGATGCATGAAGTGACCTTGCAATCTGCGTGCTGGCCTGGCTAGAATTGAGAGGAATATGCTTCGACTTCATGGCCGATTTCGGCGGCTGATTCAAGCTGAAATTTGGAATCGGCGACTTTGATGTCGGAGGGAAGGGGAATGATGCAGCTTCCTTGAGAGACTGCTGCTGCTCGAAGGGATCTGGTCCGGGTGTCCTCAGTCGCTTAGCAGCCTTGTCTGGAATTGGATCGTACAATGGTGGCGCAAAGGGGATCGCTGGCAGAGGCGTTGACGGTGGCGGGCTCAGTGGCGGGTCAAAGGCGCCAAAAGTGGGTGTCCGAGCCCTTCCGTCTTCCTCGCCGTCTTCATCAATGAAGAAGCTGCGGTCACCTTGGGATTTACGGCCGGAAGCTTGCGAGGTGTTGTGAGGTTCCTCCTCGTCATCGCCTGAGCTAAGCGATTCGTCGTCATTCAGTAAGAAGGACGACTTGGGAGTGTTTGAGGACGCGCGATTAGAGGACCGTGGCTGCTCGTTTGAGAAATCCTTCGACCCGACCAGTGGCCAGTTCCTCTTGCTGATCGAGTTTGACCGTCGAGGGGTGGGAGCAGCCATATGTGACCATCGTCCACCGTTCGAGGAGATAGCTCGGTCACCATTGATCAGATACGGATCTTCCGACATGGCTGAGTCGCGAAGACGATCTTCTGGAGTGCCTCTCGATGTTCTCGAAGGGTTGTAGATGCTTGCACCCATGGTCTCGGTGAGTGGGCTGTGCTGGTCGTCGAGGTTCAGACGACTAGTCTCTGGATGATCAGGATGACCGATCACTTGAACTCTGCTGCGGCGCTTGGGCTTCGCAGGAGGGCTTGGGACCTGATCAGGAGAAGGTGCCGGAGCTAGCTGCTGTCCTTCCGGTGAGGCAGGTGGAGCTATGGGCGATGTAATCGACATCGACCCGGAGGTGGGAGACGCCAGTGGAGATCGCCCTTCAAGTTTAGCCAAGGTAGACTCCAGGCCACCATCGTCTTCTTCATCGTTAGGCAGCTTCGCGAGCTTATCGACCTCAAACTGGAATGAAGGTCGAAGGTTAGGCCGAGACGAATGAGTGCTCAACAGTTGCAACGACTTCCTCCGGATCGGTCCAGAATCTCTGTCATTGGTATGGTGGCTGATGAGTCTCGCTCTGGTGAGTTTCGACCCAAGTTGAGCGTCCACGATCTCAGTCGACAAGGTGGCCGAGGTAGTTCGTGACATCCTGTTCAATGCAATGGACCCAGTCGAGTTCCGTCGCGGTCGAGCGCTGTGCAGCTCATCAACGTTGTCGGCCGCGCGCAAATCGCCACCAGGTCGTCGTCGGAGCTGCTTTGGGTATGCACCGCCGATGTCAGAAGCGGCCTCGAAGGGCTCAATCGTAGAGGACTGACGATAGACGTCAGTGTCAAACTCGCCATCAGGAGATCCTGGTGGAGCTCCCGGTAGCATGAGACCAAGTCCTTGAGGGGGACTCTCGGATCTGGCAGAGGTGGAAGCACTGTACTGCACTCTCTCTGAAGCGCTGCCAATGCGAAGAGTATTGATGCTTGGCTGAAGACTCTTTCCCGAGGCAGGCGACAAAGCACCGTCACGTTGAGGAAAGCCGAGGGGCAAATCCCCATTCTGCATATCGAAGGCGTCCTGGATTCTCCGAGGAGAGCGCTGCCACATCCTGTTGTCGGAAGGAGTGATCTTGTCATGGAGGTCAAAAGTAGGCATTGCCGGTACTGGCGTAGAGTCGATGTCGTTGATGATCATGATAGATCGGCTGCTGGTAGTCATGTGGCTGTTCAAGCGATCGGACTTCTTGGGTGGCGGTGGCAGGTCCTTGTCAATGTCTACTACTGAACCTTGACGCTCGTGCTGACCTGGCTCACCGTGATCCAGACCATTTGTCAACTGGAGTTGATGTTCTGGCTTTGGCGTGCTTCGATTCTCGTCTTGGTCCTCGCGAATCAGCTTCTCATAGGCCTCTGCAACTCGAGATGCCAGAAAATCGGATCGGCTAATCAGAACCGTCTTGGATGGCATTTTTGCACGCTTGTTACCCGTGTCTTGACGTTTTGGTGATGAAGTTGCAGACCCATCTCTGCTCGAACCAAATGTGCCGTTCCGGCTACTGAGCTTCCTCTTGACCTGCCCGACCATATTGGTTCTCTTCGTCTCGCGATCGCTGTTCTCAACATCGCTGTCAAAGCCAATCTCTTTGCCCACACGGACTTGCTTAGTGACCTGCGGGAGAGGCGGGGGAACCAAGACGCCACGAATCAGATCTCCACTGTTGAAGGGACCGACTTCGTTCCTTGGATGAAAAATGATTGGATCCTCCTGCGGCGGGCTGATGACGATGGCTGTTTCAGTGCTGCTCTTTGATCCTTTGCTCTGTTTGTGGCGGTGGGCGCTTGATGGAAGCTTTGCGACATCGCCCATAGGTCGAGTAATTTCCGTCACGGGCATGAGGGCTCGCGGGCGGAACGATGGTGACGCGTTGCCGAATCTCCTCCACATTGGGATCGAGCAGGACGTAACATCCATGCTGTCCTGCCTCGCCCTCCAAGGAGAAGTTGGGCTCGTGACCATGTTCGCCATGTCCATCGGATCGTATGAAACGATGCGAGCATGCTTTTGGGTAAAGCTGGGCTGGTTGAAAAAGTCCTCCTGCACTTCCTGTTGTCTCCTGGCATGATCTTGCTGTTCGATCCCGTTCGCGATGAGCATGCTGCCGCCTGGCCCGCCAGGGGAGATGTCGTGCGTGGCGGGGAAAGGATGTCCGCCATCATTTGTGCCCCAGATAACATCGCATACTCTTCTCCAGCACTTTTTAAGCTCTCCAATAACCTGCAGATCACCTCCTCCTTTGTCTGCTCTACTGAACAAATCCGCCGCCAATTTATTAACAAGGTTGCAAAAGAGAAGTCGTAAATCGTAGTCGGGTTCAAAGTCATCCATAAAGTAGTTGAGTATCCAATGTCGAGTAGCGACGAAAGCGCGCACACGGACTATGCGGCCAGACCCACCGCAGAAGACTGCCCATCGGAGTCGCGCAATCAGATAGCGGAGTAGGTCTTTGGAAGAGAGGAAAGAGCGGTATGTGAGGAAGAAATCGGAGAGGAGGTCATAATCGAGGAATTTGACGTGTGTGATCTGTGCTATTAGGCGTGCTGGTGTTGCTGCCAGGATCGAGCCATTCGCCATGTATCGAATGTATCTAGGATTTTCCGAGTCAAAGACGAAGGCGTTGTAGATATTTGGGTCTATTCCCTGTGTGGCTTCAGGCGGGTTCGGTGCTGCTGTAAGTGCGCGAGAGGGATTGTAATTCAAGAAAGCTGTTGGTGTTTGCATGCCGGGTGGAGCAGGGAAGACGTCGTCCAGTTCAAGGTGCGAGAAGTTTGAGACTCTGTTGTCCTCGGTCCCTGATCCTTCGCTGTAGAAGGAGTGCAGATATACAGTGCCTCTATCACCGATTCTGGGCGTGCCTATGCGATAAGAAGGGATAGGTACCTGGAGGATCATAGGTGAGTCCACAGGTGTAGGCCTGTCTATCGAATGCCTCCGGGCCATGCCAGGGTGAAGACGATTCGTGTCGTAAGCAGGGTTTCGTTCTGTTCGCTCCCGCGGTGAAGGTCGTGCAGGCGGGTTCTGCTGTAACGCGCTGGGTACGGGTCCCGTTGGGTAATGGGGATTAGTCAATGAGCTTCTTCTCCCAGTATCTTTCCGGATCGAAGAGCCCGTACTCGAGGCACGCAGGTCATGTACACCAGGTACACCTGTGTGGTGGGGGACAGACACACTCGTCGCTGCGGCAGCACTTTCGTGTAGTCCGTCATGCCAGTAATTTGGAGAGTCCATCTCCAGTTCCGAAGGTGACATGGGTGGTGACGGAGGAAGTCCAAACGCTGGCGGATGCGCGGCAAAGGAAGATGGAGCTCTCTCAATAGGTCTAGGGTCATTAAAAGCCTGCTTGTAGGTATCCTGACCCTCCTCGTGTTGATCGTACCTGAGATAGATTGTCCCGTCGTCTCCCACGTTGGCTACAGCAAAGTGTCGCTCGGTGTTTTGCATGGCAGCATCTGACGGTCTTCTTGGTCCTCTCGCTGTTTGTGGTCTAGGTGGACTGATTGCATTCTGTGGACCTGGACTCTTCCGAAGACTCTCAAACCCAGCATCTTTCTGATCGCGCAGCGGTAGTGGTTTTCTGGCTAATTTGTCCCGCGGCGATTGCTCGTGTTTGGTGGGACTGGACTGGTACATTGCAAGGCATCGCAGACGCTCGCACGAGGTGTGGAAAATCCAGAGAAGTGAGAACCATAGATTAACGCGATCGTATCAGGGGAGTAAGGCGGTGTTGTGGTCGAGACGGGCTCTCGCGTGCCGGGGTTCAAGCAAAATGGAACGTATCCAAAAATCGGGTATGACGCTGAGACGATGGGATGCGTCTCAATGTGAAGCGACTAGAGCCACGGAAGCGGGCCGGGCGAATGCAATTCCAGCAGATTGGGTGCGCGCGACGGTCGCGACGGTCGCGACGTGACAGCTAGGGTTCGTGGTTGTAACAATTGTGGTTCAGGGTGAAGCTGTATGATTGAAGAAACAGAGACTGAATGCGACAGAAGACGACGACGAGACCAAGGTGGAGGAGTAGTTTCCGTGGCTGCAAGCCCGTCAAGCCTGCCCTGCACCTGCAGACCGGGCTGCAGCTCAGTCAAAAAAAAAAAAGAGCTGTAGCCCAGTGACAGTTGCAAAGTGCGTGCATCTGCCCTTTCCGCAACTGGAGGAGACTCCAGAAGATCTGCAAGCCTATCGAGCGCCGGGATCACTTTCGGGCCATTTTCTTGCTCGGTTGAAGCCGTGAGCCACGCGAGGGCCACGAGCAAGAGTGGGACACTTTTCGAGTCTGTCTCATCTCTCATGGTTCTTCGTTGTGGATACGACTGATCAGCGCAGTTTGTTCATCCTCTTCGCCTCTCCCAATCCACGTGGGATCCGAGACAACTGCCTATCCTCGACCTCGCTTCGCTATTCTCGAAAAAGCAGGACTTTGATCGCCCGTCGGATGCACCCCCGTCGATCACCAACAACATGTCAATTCGCCGACCCACCTTGGCCTAACGAGGAATAATGCAGATGGCATTCTGCGGGCGCTCGGGTGTCGTCTTGCTCGAGGAGAATGTGCCGGCTCTTTTTCATCATCAACGATTGATACTCCCGTCCATTACTGATCAATTGCACTCTTCATCATCGTCATTCATCGACCATGCGGCACGAACAATGTATGACGATGTTATTTCATATTAATTTCATGCCACCGGGTTCCACGAATCGACGCCCGCCGGGGGGATTCGACTGTCGATCTTGTACCTGGCTACTTGTCATGCCGGAGATCACTGACCAGCTTGTTGGATTGTACCTGACTTTGTACATGGTACGCGTGTTGCTTACTACATGCACTGCATACGTGTGGCTGTCAATGAGTTGAGGCTGCGAAGTGCACACTGCACAATCTATTGGTAGTGCAGGGCAGTGAGTATTCTTAGCAATCAGGTAAGTTAGTACACAATTGCTGCAGCCTGCTTCTCGGGTCATCCTGCTTGGCCTCTGCTATCAAAAAATGGCATCTCCAATGCCGCGGATATGCTGCTCTTTGCCACTGGCGTTCTTGCCCTGCAGCTTGTGACCCCCAGAAGCACCAGCCTCCTCCCAATGCCATTGTCCATCACCGCTTCAACTGCGCAAACCTCTTCGCCAACTCATCCACATCCGGTATCTTCCCCCCCGGCCCATCCCCCTTTCCCCCACCGCTCGCCTTCTGCATCTTCGCCCCCGGCCTCAACTCCAACGGACCCGGCACTTTCACCTCCGGCTTCGGATTCTCCGTACTCGGTTTCGGCGGGTTCACGCTCACCGGACTCTTCGGACCCACCGCCCTCGGCGGCGTTGCTCTACTCAACTCCTCGGCCTCCACCGGCGCCTCCAATGCCTTGACCTTCTCCCCATTCCCCGGCTCATCATCATCATCATCCCCACCCTCCCCTCCCCCTTCCCTCCGCTTCTTACTACCAGGCGGGTAATCCACCCCATACGCCTCAGCAATCGTACTCAAATACGCCTCGACCAGCTCATTCTTCGGCGGCTCCACCCTCAACCTCTCCAACACCCTCGCGGCCACTTTGCCCTCCGTGTTCTCCGCCGCCGCAAGCGCAAACTCTTTCCCAAACTTCTCGGCGAGTAGTTGGCGCACGTTGTGCAGCTCTTTGACTTCGGTGCGGGGCGCGGCGTAGATGAGGGATTGCACGGCTTCTTCGAGGCCCGGGTCGCATTCTTTGCTGTCCAGCAGGCCGGCCCGCGCGAGGAGGAGTTCGCAGTATAGTTCGAGGATTTCGAGCAGTTCGGTCGTGAGGTCGGAGCGGATGATGTTTTCGACGCGGATGCGGGCGGATTCGAGTTTGCCTTGCTGGGGGAGGGGGTTAGGTTGGGTTGCGCACTGGGAGGAGGTCCGGGGGCAGGGGCGAGGGGATGGTGCAGGGTTGGCTGACTTACCTCGAGAAGCTGTGCCATGCCCCGCCGTTGTTGTTTCGCTATCGCTGTGTCTTTCTGTTGTACCATTCGTAGTCGAGAGATGGACAGCTTGAGCTGCACCTTGAGCTTGTTCTAGGACTTGTCAGATGGCGAGTTCGTGGCATTGCTTTGTGTGAGGAAGCCATACTACTAGTGGTGATGTCGCAGGCATGATTGTGGCTATCGCGCAGAGCGCCTCGTTCAGTGGAGGAGGATGGTCGTTCTGTTGGTGAGGCAGCAATGTGAATTGCCCATTCGAGAGATGCGACGTCAACGTGGGGCTGGGCCAGGTGCGGGGCGGATCTGTCACCGAAGCAAATCAACCATGGATGAGAAGTCGATCATTCAGAACATCGACATGTCAAGTCATAGAGGCGGAATATTCATTTCGTCATGATACATTATTGGATAAGTCTGAGGTCTCAAGCCATGCTTTCTGACCGTCATTCGACAGGCATTGAGTCTCCTGGACCGACTTACCTGGTCCACGCCATGCCATCCGGATCTCCTCTAGGCCGTTTCGCATAAATTCGTCATGAAAATCGTTCTGAGACTCAGGCAAGCTGCGATCAAACAGCCTGGCGGGGAAGGGGAGGCACAGGCGGAGCGCCGAACTGTGAATGGGTCGAGGCAGGAGACGACATGTCCTTCATGCTGGAGCGACTATCTTTTGTCAGTAGCTGATATAAGGCTGCAAACTCTTTGACATACCTCTTCCTCCTCGACAAGGCTCCGAGCAGCTTCTTGATGCCTCGTGGAGGTGCATCAGGCCCGCGAATATCCTTGCGGTTCGCCTCTGGGCTGCCGAACGACTTGCGGGACATCTCGGGGCTGCTATAATCCTTACGCTAAGAGAGTCAGTAAGCTGGTATCACTAAGGGTCGATTGTACATACTGTCGTTGCCGAGCTTTTTGATGTGAAAGAGCTGCCGGCGGTCCTCGGTCTATGCGCGACGTCATATTGATGGGTATTATCGCCATGACCGTTGCTGTGTGCATGCTGTTGCACGGCACCTCCATTCGTGTATGATTCCATGCGAGGAGTGTATCCATTTGCAGCTGTTGGCATGGACACCAAGGGTGGTCCAATGCTGACGGGTATCTGTGGCAGTGCTGACTCTTCCTCTTCCTCTTCTTCCTCCACTTCAGGCGCAAGTCTCTCTTCGTCCCCACACACGACTATGAACCAGCCAACTTTTTCCTCATGCGCCAGCTTGTCGCGGAGCTCCAGGAGCGCCGCCCACTGCTCATTTGACACCCCCTTGCCGCGCACTTCGTCCACGTCGATACCGAGCTTGATCTCGTGACAGACGTCGGCAATATATGCGTATGGCTGTGATCCGGCGTTTGGTCCAAAGTCGTTTGGATCATATTGCTCCACGAAGCGGAGATTCGGGAGGTGCTCCATGAGCTGCGGGTAGAGTTCGGTAAAGTTCTCTAAAAGAGATTCAGTCGTGTTTGGGGCAACGAGCCATTCGGCAGCCACGTCCTCAAGGTTCTGGAGGATGACATGAATGCGGACGAGAGGTCGTGGCCAGCGAAAGCCGTGTAGGAGGTAGACCGGCATGTTGAGAAATTGTGAACAGTCCGCTTGTCAAGGCGTTTGGGCGTGAGCACTTCACATCTAGAGTGATCGGTTTGTGAGAGTCAGGGAGTTGGTCGCAAAGAGAGGGTGGTTATGTGCGAGACATGAAGGCGCGTGAGTGATGTGAGGAATGAAGTGGGAGTTGAGCGGCTGGTCAAGGGCGGCGTCAACGGTCACACAAACCGCTGGCGGAAGGGGGAAAGGACCGTCAATCGACTCGAGCCACGTCCATGCAGTCGGATGGGTGCAGTGTTGCCAGTCCTGAATATGTCGCACAAGGCCTGAAAGGGGATCAATCGGTGGTGACCAGAGCTGAAGGCGGGGTGGAGTTTATGCCGTCACCCAGTAGATTGTCGTTCTCAGGTAGTGCAAGCCAGCTTCGTTCTGTATGTGGTGGATAAGGTAGCGACTTGCAAAGTTGAAGATTGATACGCAATTGTCAATGGCAGGTCAGGAAATGAGGAGATGCATGTCAAAATTAAAAGCTTGAACTTCTTCTTGATGTCCAGAACCTGTGGCTGGCGAGTCGCCGTGCTCGGAATCTTCTCCCCGGACCGCCCGTCGATCCACAACCTTGACGTTAAACCTCGTCTGGCATAGCGCTGTCTGGGGTGAACCTTGACAGGGAAAAATCATCCGATGACAGGAATGAGATATTGAATCGCTGATCTTACGCAACTTGCTGGAACAATGGCAAGCCCGCGATTGTTGGCTGCGAGGCGTGCTGCGATGGTGTCCAAAAAGTCACTATGCTATACACCCAGTCCAACAGTACATGACATCCAATGACATTCATCAACAACAATAGGTATAAGATGCTCGGAAAATCATTAACTGACTTGAGGCACGGTCGTTCAGAACAAATTCACTCCTGTAGATGTCGACGCCTCATGCTCGACAATAATTCTCATTAGCAGGGACCTGCTGTATCGTCACAGCGAGAGCAATATCAAGCGGCCAAACGTCGGTTAAATTGCGCCGTCTATCCGGCCATGTTCTCAAGTTCTTCAATCCATCAACACTCGATTCTTTGATCCGACTGTCTCTGAGCTGACGTCTTTACTCGGAACGCCTTGTCGCGAGTATATGGGTAAAGGATCCCTCTTACCACCTCAATCCTTGCCAAATGGCAATGTAGTCACGACCTCAATCGCTCACGTCATCTTCCAATGAGTAGAATCGATCTCAGAGGATCTTATAGTTCCAAACATGCCTCTCCACCTCCTTGGCAAGAAATCATGGAACGTCTACAACGCCGACGCCATCGCTCGCGTGAAGCGGGACGAAGCCCTCGCAGCAGCAGCCGAAGCCGCCGAAGATGAGCGCATGCAGGAAGAGGATGCCGCACGCCGCACCGCCATACTCCGAGGGGAAGCACCTCCTCCCATTACCACCCCTCCGCCAGCGATTTCTCCTTCTGATCCGGTCCCCCACACTTCTTCTCGTGGTACCGATCCCTATACTCGAGAAGAGCGCAGACTCCGCCGCCGCCACAAAGAGGAAGATGAATCCTCTCATGCCATCCGCCTCGCTCGCCTCGACGCCGAGCGAGCACAGGAAACACGATCACGTCTCGCTCAGGACTCGACCGCATCCTCAAGCGAGAAGGCAGAGCCTTCCCTGACCGACGAAAGGGGGCATATCACACTCTTCTCCGCGCCGGCGGATGAAGATCAGACCGGAGCAAAACGAAAGCGCAAGCTCGAAGAGCGAGACGAAGGTGTCCGCCTCGCTGACGCAGCAGGATACAACGCACCCTCAAAGCCATGGTACATCTCTACTACCTCCCGTGCAAACTCTCAACCCGCCCTCCCAGACGCAGAAGCCTCAGGCCGGGATGCATTCGGCCGCCCCGACCCCAAGCGCAAAGAGCGCGACGCAGCACGAGCAGCAGGCAATGATCCAATGGCGATGATGGCGCGAGCACAAACATCCCTGAAGCAAGCAGAGAGGGAGAAGGAGGCATACGAGATGAAGAGGCGGGAGGAACTGGCAAGGATGGATAAGGAGGCCGCGGAGAGAAGACGGAGGAGGAAGGAGAGACGGCAGCGGAGGGAGGAGAAGGTCGAGAAGAGGAGCAGTCATTCGAGAGGGGACGCAAGAGATGTGGTACGAGATAGCAGGCGCCGGAGCGAGGGACGGGAGCGGAGAGGGAGCACCGATAGTCTAGAAGGATTCACCCTGGACGATGAGGGTATCAGGGAGGAGACGCAGAAGCACAGGCGGCACGAGCACGAAGACCGCCGCGAGAAGAATGAACGACATGACCTACACGACCGATATGACCGACATGACCACAGCCATCGAAACGACAGATACGACATCCATGAATCTCACGACCGACATGATCACCGAAAGGAACCCAAGAGGCGCCCGCGAGGCCCGGATCGCCGCTCTCGTACCCTCACCTCCTATCAATGATCACCCCTCACGTAGCATTCACGAACAACCACGATACCCCATACGTAGTTTTAACATGTTCATTACCCTCCCTCATCACCAGGTGCGAAGCATAGGTAGAATCCACCACCACTTACTGCACTACCTCTACCCCATAGCGTCCCCTTGTCCCCTGACCCCATGCCACCCCCTAGCTTCCCTGCTTCCATTTTCTCTCCTCCCACATCTCGACCTACCCCTTGCCACTACTCCACCACTTCGATCGCTAGACCACGGCCCGTCCTCTTCCCGGATATCTATGCATCATTACCCCTCCCTACCCCTTTTTCCAGGAACAAGAGGATCTAAAAACCCCCCCCTGATGACCCCATGCGTGTTGTATTGTACAGTGTAACGCCATGCTTTCATGATGCGGTCGTGGAAAAAGTGCTGCTGTACTTGCGTCCATCTCTCATTGTTACTTTCGATTATCCTCCTCGCCCTACGCTCTTCTTATTCGCGCTCGACTCGTCTCCAGCCCGAGATGGTGTGGTCCGTGTCACCTGGCTCCGTGTTGACAAAAGAAATTCCCCTCCCGATCGCCTTCTACCTCTCCATTTGAGGGGAAAGCTCACTTCCTCTTCATCCTCATAAACTCCACCTTCCTCCCAGGATCATCCGGATCCAGAAACGTCAGCATGACATTACTCAACTCCTTGAAGTCGACTGGCTTCGTGACGTAGCTGTTGAACCCTGCGTCGACGCATTTGGCATAGACATCGCCCAATACGTTGGCGCTGAGGGCGATAATGGGGAAGTATGGATACTTGTTGGTCTTTTCCCACTTGCGGATCTCGCGGCAGGTTTGGTACCCGTCTTTGTTGGGCATGTGGAGGTCGCACTGTGAGAGGTTAGCTTGGACCAGAGAGGACAGGGGGGGGGGGGGGGGGGGGATGACGTACCAAGATGATCGAGTAGTACCCGTGGGGTTTGGAGAAGACACGTTCGGTGCATTGCTGGCCGTCGAGAACTGTATCCACGTTTACGGCGACTTTGCTCAAGAATTTGAGAAGGACCTGAGACCTTGTTAGCTGGAGGACGTCGCCATGAGTCGTGGGCACTCACCATCTGATTGACCTTGTTATCCTCCACAAGAAGTACTCTCTTGCCCTTGTTGCCCAACCTCTTTGTCATCTCGTCATAAAGCTGTTTCTGCGTAAGGGCGACTTGTTGTGCTGAATCCTGGTTCCTGTCTGTGCTCATCTCTCGTGACTTCTGCGGATCAAAGATGACTGCAAATTTGCTCGGCTTAAGCGGTTTGAAGATGAATTGCAAGCGATGCCCAGCAGTGAGTTTGTCATAGTTGTAGCTCGGAGCAGCATCCATGATCTTGCGACGCTGGTTGAGATCGGTGATGATGATGAGCTGGGTGGTCACATGTGCAGCCGAAGTAAGCAGCTGGTCCATGAATGCTATGATCTCCGGAACAGACTGCAAGACCAGAACGACGTGAGTAAAATTCATGGTCTCTTCCCCTCCATCACCTCCGATCATTTTCTGGCACTCGAGCAAAGACTCCCTGGCAGTGATCTGGTGCGGAACATTACGGGGCAGTGTCATGTCCATGTGGCGTACCGTGGCGTCGCGACTGTGCTTGAGTGGGCACACAACAAGAATTGAGAACATCGGTGGTGGCGACGAGTCGATCGAGTCGGTGCTCTTGTCCGAGCTGACGCTCTCGCTTCGTGACCAAGCTTTGTCTTTGGGCATGGCTAGCTCGAGAGGAAGACGAGGAGGAATCTGAGCATCGATGGGCAGGATCGAAGAGGCGGAGGACCGCTCGGACCTGGTACTGGTTCGAGAAGTCCTAGTAGACGGCCCAGAGCTTGATGAGGATATGCTAATGCTAGGTGATGGTCGTGTAGGATCGGGCGAGCGCTGAGTCGGGCTTGTTTGCATGACTTCTTGAGTGAGTGGAGATCCTTGAATCATCTTCCCAGTGATACTAGGTAATGCCTTTGGAAGCTGCTTGGCCAAGGTCGGGATCGATGGCATCTGGCGAATTCCAGGAGTAAGGGGATCCGGCGGAGGCTGATCGGCCTCGCTTGGGAGGGTGCCTTTGATGTAGAAGATGAACGTGGCTCCTTTGCCGGGGTACCCTTTGGCGCTCATGTCACCGCCGTGCAATTGAGCCAGCTGTCTCGAGATGACCAAGCCCAAGCCAGTACCACCGTGTTGCCTTGTGCTACTGCCATCGATCTGACTAAATCGCTTGAACAAGTACTGAGCTTCCTTCTCTGTGAAGCCTTGACCAGTATCAATGATCTCGAATTGGATCAACTTCTCACCTTCCTTGAATGGATGATCGTTGTTCTCCGTGTTATGCAAAACCGAACAACGCACAAAGACTTCCCCGACCTGCGTGAACTTGATCGCATTGCCAATGATGTTGAGCAGAATCTGTCTGATCCTGAACCGATCACCCTTGATCTGAGCAGGCACTTCTTGCTCGACAATGTAGTTCAATTCGATGCCTTTGTCGATTGCCATTGCCGAGGTGAGATCGTTGACTTCCTCGATAAGTGAGCGGACATGTACCCAGTCCATGTTGAGTGTAATCATGCCCGCTTCAGCCTTGGACAGATCCAGGATGTCGTTGATCAATCCGCGCAGTCCTTCAGTGGAAGCTCGAATAATGTTGACATGCTCCATTTGTTCGTCGGTCAAATTGGAGTCGATCAGGAAGTTCACCATGCCAGTGATGCCGTTCAGGGGTGTCCGGATCTCGTGAGACATGTTGGACAAGAAACGCGACTTCTCGTCCATGGTCTCTTTGAGATCGCGCTCAAGCGCTTTATGGTCGTTGATGTCGGTGCAAGTGCCGTACCAAGTCTCCTCGTCACCGTCCATGCGTAAAGATGAATCTGCAAGAACCACGCGAACCAAATGCCAGCGATACTCGCCATCCTTGGAACGTAAGCGTACTTCGGTAGAGTACGATGCTTTGCCATCTGCGTCGCGAGTGACTTTGAGGATACCTGTCGACGCCAACTCAGACAGCTTACGCTGAGGTAAAGAGGTCGATGGTGATGATTGCATAGGACTGGTGGGCGCTTTTTCGGTGTCTGATGATCCAGAAGATGAGTTCTGAGAAGATGAGAAAGTTCGGGTGGGCCCAGATGGTACAGATGTCGGTACATTTGTAGGGATTCTCGTGCCGTCGTCAAAATTCGGTAAACGACACTTGACAATGTCATCAGGGTGTACATGCTCCATGAAGCCGAGGCCAAGCGCTTGTGCTTCGGACTGACCAGCATAATCTGTCCATTGAGAGTTGCAGAATGTTATACCTTTGGTGCGATTGACGGTGAAGACAACTTGAGGGCTGCTGTTAGCAAGCGCTCGGTATTTGGCCTCGGACGCCGCTGTCTCTTGCTGTCTTGCGGCGTTCAACTCGGCCAAATGCTGTTCGTGGAAGTCCATGTTGGTGCCAATCCAGTGCACTATGCTCTGTCGTTTATCCTTGAGGGGCGCTGCTCGTACGTAGAACCATCTGTAGTTGCCATCAAATCTCTGCAAGCGTACTTTCTGCTGAAGCTGTTGACCAGTGCGAAGGGACTTGTTCCACTGCTCCATATATGATTGTCGATCTTCGGGGTGAATTGCATTCCAAGGTTGCTTTAGTACTTGTCTCGAATCCTGACCACGGTAGACCAAGAATTTAGAATTAACCCAAGTAAGCTCGCCAGAAATTGGAGCTGCGGTAAAGATCTGGACGGGCAGCGAGTCAATGATGGTCCGCAGTAGGCGCTCGGATGGAGGTGGCATATCCTGAGGCTCGGTCGTTGGAGTATCTCGGCTGTGTGAGGATCCACTGCTTCCGGCGGGCGTCTTAGGGATTGCCGATGCGGGGAGTGATTGGAAAGTAGAGGCAAAGTCCGCGCCATATGAATGGAGGACGGAGTGTAAGCGATCTGCATTGTCGGCGTTGAGGTCAATTGAAGCTGAGTGACGAAAGTTAGGCCTGCGAGGGGATGAAGTGTCGGTCGAACGAGGTGGACTTTGATCACGCGGAGCCATAACTCGCAGTGGCGACTTTTCCGGCTTACTCGATGAAGAAGTACGCAGGCGTCGTTCTCGATCCTCGTCTTGCGCCATCTTCTTTGATGATGATTTTCCTTCGGTATTTGGAGACTTTCGACCACCCTTGATAGGTGTCACTGGCGAGACGCCGCCACTTGTTAGACTCGCAGATCTCGGTACACCAGCTCTTCTCTTCTCAAAGTAGCCTTCTGCTGCTTCGTGAGTATGTGCCGGAGTACCAGCGACTGACCTGTTTCCTGCAAGTAGAGTATCCCATCCTGGAGTGCCCGCTATGGAGCTGCTGGGGCTATGCTTCGATCGTCCAGAGTAGTCGGATGGACTTGTGATGCTACCGGAAACCGACGCATTTGAATCATCATATTCATTGCGCATCAAGTGGTCGAGATTCGATGCTTGTAGAGCGAGTGGAGCAGGCACCTTTCCAGAAATACCTCGCTTGTGCCTGTTCGCCCATGCTTGTGACTGTACTGCTGAAAGCTGCTCTGCAATTGAGTAGGAAGCTGCCAAGTGCGGTCCGAGCATCTTGAGTGAATTCGTCAGGTTCTGTGGGTATGGCACAGCCGGACTAAGGATGGATATAATAGCAATTGGTGCTTTTCTCTCACGTCTCCCCATCCCCGGTGGGTAACGAGGGTCGGGCGTTGATTGAGCACTTGGTAGCTGAGATTCATCGCCGTGTGAAGGCATGCTGCCTGAAAGGGTAGGATGGATGAGTGGAAGATGGATAACTGTGTTGGCTTTGTCGACACCAATGGCTTCGATGGCCTGTAGATTAGAATAATCAGGAGAAGCAGCTGGGGGATCAAACGTATCCTCGACCGAGTCTCCGCCAGTGAAGAAAGGATTCTCCTCCGGGTCGGCCTGGATTGCCGGTGATGGAGCGGGTGACTGAGACCAGGGCGATGGCGGCGACTGTTCGTATTCTTCGTAGGCCGAGCCTCTCCTTTGATTTCCAGGATCCGTCGTTGAAAAGATACTCCGGTACGGCAAAGCTGATTTGGCAGGCGACTTTTGGGCAGAGGCGGCGGCGGCATTTTTGGGGGTGGGGAGATCTTTACCTTCTGAATAGCCTGGACTTTGCTCCAATGAGTAGTCCCTCGTTAAAGTGACCATATTGCCCCTTTCCAACACCTTGTTTACCCCGCTTGCGTCAATCAAGTTATCCACCTCAGCTCCCAGCCCTCTTAGTATTGGGAACATCGATACGTGGGGGATGAATTGGCGATCGCCGCCAACGCTGCTGAAATCGGGGTCGCTGAATGAAGCATGCCGCGCTTCGCTGATGGGTGTGAAGCCAGTGTTGCTATACGAGCTTTCATGTCGGAGCATGCTAGGCATATGGCTGACGGTTCGTAGTGGTCCTGCTGGACGTGCTGGAGTGCCGGCATTTTCTCGTTTGATATTCTGGTCTTTCAATGTCAGTCCAACACCAGCGTATGAATGCCGTGACTCCAGCCCGGGCCGGGCATGCAGTATGTGTGGCCAAGGCGTTCGTAATTCGCCGGGCGTACCAAGCTGCTGTCGTTGAGGACTGGACAAGCTAGACGATTCGCTTTCTTCAGCTCGACCTGTGACGTTGAAGGTTGCTTTCTGGCCCCACGGGACGTTCTCGATATCATTGGCATCTGCTGGTAGAGCAAGTGTGACTCGGTCTGCTAGGTACGAGTCGTGAAGGATCTTTGTCACTGCGTTCCACCATGTATCTAGACCAGGCTCTGCTGTCAGTTGTAGGACGATCTCATATAGGTTAGGGTTGGGATAGCGAGGGTCGCTTGGTTCAGCATCAATTACTCCTCGAGGAGCGAAAGCGGCGTAAGATGCCCCAGGAGTGCTTGCGCCAGATATGGTGCTGTCACCTGGTGTTGATGAAGGTTCTGCCGAGGTCGTAGGAGAGAGGATAGTGAAGGGCTGGTGGAAAGCTGGTGACCAGACGCGGGGTGAGTTCATGTGAGGAAAGGGATAAGATGGTGTCCGCACAGCCTGAGCTCCAGGAGTGACCCCAACCCCACGTACAGTACGAGTCGATTCTGTCGAGGATGGTTGACCTGATGGGGCAATCTGCGGAGATTCCTCCGTGATTGGCGAAGAGCCTCTGACCTGCCTGAGTGATGAACCACTAATAGCCCTTTGCACTGCTGGCGGTGGTGCCTTGCCACTTTTGGTGGCTCGTTGTTGTTCCGACATGAGCCTTCTGTTCACAGCAGCTCTGAGCTTTGCGAGCTCTTGCTCATTGGGTGGCCGACCATCTTGTAATTTGGAAGCCCCTCCTGCTGCTCTTCTTTCTGGATCTGCCAGAGGTGTAGTGCTATCACTTTCTCGTCCCGAGCTATCTTGGCTATCGTCGCCGGAAGATTCTCCTGTGCTTGTTCCTGAACTCTGTGCTGAATGTGAAGTTTTGTCCTCCGGTGACGTCGCAGAGACTCTTTTCAGCGATGGCCGAACCAGCGGTCTAATATCTGTCCTGGAAGCCGTCTCTTCACTTGATGACCTTCCGAGTTTATTGCTCTGTGAAGCCGAGTACTGGGAGGTTGGTCTCATTGCTGTCGAAGCAGCTGTGGGTGAGCGCGCGTGAGGATCTCAGTGGTTGCAGACCAACTCGACCGCGCGGGAGGTGTCGAAAGTAGGAATCGCATGGGTGGAATTCGTCGTCAAGTGGTAAATAGTATTGACAAGATGTAGGATTATTTGTGTACCAAGAGACGGGCAGCAGAGGCAAGGCAGACCAGAGGTCCGTGACAGGTTGTGGGAGTTCAGTGTGTGGGTGCAGCGCGGAAAGGTGCAGTCTTCGAACGGGCTTCACCTCAGGTCGCTGTCGGTGACGTAGTTTTGGGAGGTCCGGGAAAAGAGTCGACTGCCGTGAGCAGCAAAGCACTTTTGCTCACCGACAACACAAAGGAAGATTGCTCGACTAGATTTTCGTCGATTGCGACAGTCTCGCTTGTGTCTGTATTTTGCTATGTTTTGACCTACACTGAGACAATCCCATGGTGGAGAGGCCCGCGGATGACAAAATAGAGTTGGGCATGCTCATTCCCCAAAGGAGGTCTCTGGGACCTGCCACCTTCCGTGCACGAGTCACTTGTTACTACCCTATTGTTTCTGGACCGGTTGAGGTCAAATCAGTAAGGGTTGTTGCAAGCTAGCATATGCACGAATCGACACGATCAGCAGGGCGCATAAAACTGTCAAGCTGGATACATCTCATAGACGATCGAGATCGACACTGATCGGACGTCGAGAACCATGGGTTGAACTTTCTCTCGAGGTGTCAAATAATCAGATAGAATTGTGGCAAGGGGTCGAGAACTTTGCGGCAGCATTCTCATTCAATCAGCACCCAATCACGGCGATATGTTTCGTCTGCTAGCTGCAAGTGTGTGATGTTGATGAGGAAGGATTTGTTGGATCGCCTTCCATGTCTTCTAGAACGGCGGGAGACCACAAACGGGGTCACTTGGCCGTCTTGGAGCCGCAGTCTGGACAGTCTGGAACCTCGTTGCTGCAAACGTCGCTAAATTAACGTTCTCCACGGGGATACGAGCCTATCCCTAGAGACGAGCCTACCTCGCTTAGCTTACCATTATAGGCTTTACAGGCCGAATAGCTAATCGGAGGTGCTTGTTCTACACCGATCCCGTCGCCTAATTAAGTAATTAAAACTTCTATAATCCTCTCCCTTAAGCCTTAATACTCTACCTATTCTACCTCCTTGTTAATAATAAACAATTGTAATTTAGAGCGTAAAACATAGCTAAACGCTACTATCTATAAGTATTAAGCCTCTAAAGGCTAAGTTACCCTTTACTAGCTTTTAAAACGCTTTTCTTTAGTTAAATATAAGACTCTAAGAAGGTAACTATTAGGCACTTAATTATTACTAAGGGAGGCTTATTAGGATTAACAAAGACTTACGCCGGCTTAAGAACTTACTCTTATTAAGCTATTAGAGTATCTAGTAGCTAGAGGCTTTAATCCTAATAGTTGCTAACTTACTAAATATATATACCTTTTGTTAAGTAGAAGGCACGTTTAGGGGTAGAGTATTATATAGAACCAATCCGTACACTAGTTAGGTGATAGACGAGTTAATTAATTAAGGAGTCTATCTACTAGAAGAAAGAACAGCTTATAAATCCCTAGGCCTTAGCATTACATGACTATAGGTCATGTGACTTCCTAGCCTTGTTAACCTCGGCAAGAGCTATAGTGCTAAGAAGGACCCTAATTTAGTGCAACTAAGGTTGAACTAAGCACTTATTAATAGTTACACTAATTTATAATCAATTTAGACAGTTATTGTCTTATTCTATTAAAACTTAGAAGTTCTGTCAATTTAGTTATCTCTTAGTTCATTAGGTTAAGTATATATGTAGTTACAATCTACCTAATTTAGGTGGATTAGGTAGTAATAAATCTTCTCTCTCTCTCCCTATATAAGTCAATAGTTATAAGCCTAGTATAACTACCCCTACACAAGTAGTGTATTTAGTTGTCTTCCTATTCTATCTATTAGTTAATTCTCTATCATCTCGCTTTTTAAGCATTAGAATCTGTTAAGAACTGCCTTAACTATAACTACAGGATTTAGGTATTAACAAAGAGATAAACAACTATAGATACTAACACACTAACAGCTAGAACACCTATTATTCTTGCTACATTAGCTAAATAGGCTAGCTAGCTATATATTATTAAGACTAGAGCTTTAAATACTAAGATCTAGCACATTGTTAATCCCTAGGAGATAGTTAAGCTAGAAGGGCTCCCTAAGCCTTAGAGGCTAGATATATTAGATTCTAACTTCTTAGTACTCTTCTAGATCTATAAGGAGGAGCAAGCTTAGTATAACAAATAGTATAAGGCCTTAGTAGATCTAGCTAGCCTTATTCAGTTATTAATTGCACTATAAGTTCTTATAGTTATCTAACTAGAGGGAGATCCCTATCTATAGGCTATCCTTAGAGCATTAAAGAACAGATTTGCACTATCTAATACTATAATCTAGCTTAAGGTTAAAGCTCTCTAGAGGAGACAACTCTCTAGTCTATTATTATAGAACATGGACTATTAGCTTTAGCAATAGAAAGAGGTCATAGATAAGGCTAGGAATTATAACCTACTAGAAGCTTAAGGCTTAAGGCTATAGAGAGACTTCTTACTCTCTATCTTAAGGACTAAACTAGCATTTGCTAACAAATATCTTATTGATCTAGATTTACTAACCCTGCTATTAATGCTCGAGTTAATTACTAAGTTTAGACAGTTTTATAAACTTTATAAGCTATATAGCACTATAAAGGCTAGTAAGGGAGCAATAGCATTCCCTATAGCTGCTAAGGACTCTATAAAAGAGCCTAGTCCTACTAGGGAGCCTAGATGTGTGTACTAGAAGCGGCATAAGTAGAGTAAGTGCTATTACTTAAATAAGCATCTAAGGCTAGAAGGATAGTTACTAAACTAATAAACCCTTAAGGAGGTTAAGTAAAGGCTTAATAATAAGGCCTTAAGGGAGAAGGTTAAAGCTATCCTTACTAAGGAAGCTTACCTTTATAAGGGGTTATCCCTACTAGTACTAATTAACATAGCTATAACTATTAGATTACACTTAGCATTTATCTTAGCTACTAGCAACATCTTAAGTTTATAGATTCTAGATTCTAGAGTAACTAATCACATCTGTAATTATACTATAAAGGACAGATATAAGGTCACTAGACTTGTAGAACCTTATAAGCAAATATTCTATAGTAACACCTTACTTACTATTAAGAGTTAGAGATCGATTACTATTATAGCAATCTATAGGGGAAAGCCAGTAACTATCTAACTTACATAGGTAGCTTATATGCCATTAATAATAACTAATCTAGTTAGCCTTAGGAGATTCCTAAAGAGTAGAGTCTACTAGAATACTTAAACTATAGAGATTAATTACAAAGGGAAAGTACTCTTCTTAGTAACTCTAAAGCACAATTAATATATAGTAGAGAATAACTCTAAAGCTCCTTATGCTATTGCTATAGCTATAGGAGGCACTAGAGATCCTTATCTATTAGCATTTACCTTAGTTATAACAAGGACTAATTAATTCTAGTATGAAGTTATAGGCTATCTAAGTATAGAGTCTATTAATCACCTCCTAACTGCTATAGTTAGTAGTGAACTAACTTTAACTAAGCCTAACTTAGTTTAGCTAATCTACCTTAGGTCACTATATTAGACTTGTAAGCTATTAAATACTTAGAAGCTTATCTTAAGGAGCTTTAACACTAAGATTATTACAACTAAGCCCTTTAAAAGAATTACCTTTAACATTATTATTAATAGGTTCACTAGCTATAATAAGGCAAGGTATATAAGCTATTTTACCTATAGAGCAACTAACTATTAACTGGTTGCTAGTTATACTTACAGGTATAAGCTTAATAAGATTGCTATTAAGATAATTATCTACATTAAGAGCAATCTTAGCTTTAAGGTTAGATTCGTTAGGAGTGATAATAAAAGAGCCTTTAGCCTAAGATTTACTATCTTTCTAGACAGTAAAGGTATATAGCATAAGCAAACTGCTCTATATACTCTAGCATAGAATAGTTATAGTAAAAGGATAGGGTCTATACTATCAAGGAGAGTAAGAGTAGTAGCTATCTTTACTAATCTTCTAAGGGAACTACACTCTAAACTATATAGATTAGTAGCCTATCTAATAAATAGAACTCTACTTAAGAAGCTTAACTAGAAGACTCTCTTTAAGCTAGTTTATAGATGCCCTCTATTAATCTCCTATCTTAGGCTAATTAGTTATAAGGCCTATATACTAGATTATTATGTCATAAGTGGTAATAAGCTTACACTAAGAGCACATATTAGTTATCTAGTTAGATATGACTTAACTAACATATTTAGGATCTTTATACTAGCCTTAAAGAAGGTTATTAGAACTAGGGATATTAGATTTAATAAGACTTAGTTCTACAAGCTAGAGGAGTAGCCTTAGCCTTAGCCTATTAAACTACTTAATCTACTAAGACTGCTATAGAAAGTTAAGGAGAATATACCTCAAACTAAAGGGGTAACTAAAGGCCTATCTATACTACAGAATCTAGTTTAGTATCTAGTTTAGCATCTAGTTTAGAATCTAGTTTAGAATCTAGTTCGGAATCTAGCTTAGAATCCAGTTTAGTAGATTCTAACTAAGGAACTAAATAATTACAGTTTATTATTACAGTTATAGGCTTAATAGGCTCTATTACCTCCACTAGATAATTATAGTCTACTATTATAGTTATAGACCCTAGAGCTGAACCTAGCTTAGATCTAGGAGGCTACATCACTAGAGTAGTTCTATAATGCTCTAGCCTCTCTACTCTTAACAGCTGTATAGCCTTTACCTCTATCTAAAGCTAAAACTAGAAGGAGTAAGATAGAAGCCCTAGCTAAAGGGGTAACTAAGGAGCCTAAATAGCCTAGAAGAAGAATTACTATAAGGTTAGCTAACCTATTGCCTAAGCATATCCTTACTATAAGAAGGACTAGGAAACTAAGAAGGTAGGCCTATATTGCTAGTCTTATATAGCCTTAGGAGGCTCCTAGATATTATTAAGCTTTTAATGCTTATCTATTGATGAAGCTAATCTAGCTAAAGCTAGAACTAAGGGATAATCTACCTCTACTACTAGCTAACATTAGGGAGCTATAAGCTTATTCTTATAGGGAGCAATTCTAATAAGCAATAAAGGTAGAATTGCTTACTCTCTATTTAAAAGACACTTAGACTATTATACTTATATCTTAAGCTATAGGGAAGCTAGTGCTACTAACCTAGGTCTTTATATATAAGACTAATAACAAAGAAGAAGTTATTAAATATAAGGCAAGGCTTTATATAAGAGGTGATCTTTAATCTACAGATTTAGAGACTTATATAGCTACTCTAGCTACTAAGATCTTTAGAATGCTTATAGCCCTCCTTGCTTATAAGGATATAGAGGCTATCTAGATAGATGTTATTAATGCTTATATTAATAGTCCTATTAATAAGACAATATACTACACTATCCTACCTAGATTTAAGCTTATACTAGAGGTGCTTATAAAGGACTATCCTAGTATAGTATTATCTAATACAATCCTTATGCTAAAGAAGGCACTCTATAGCCTTAAATAAGCACTAGCTCTCTAGTATATAGAATTTACTACCACACTAAAGAATCTTAGATTCACTTAGGCCCCTAAGGCTCTATACCTCTAGCTAACTCCTAAGGTAATAATCTTCTTCTTTGTGAATAATATTACTATTATATACCTTAAGAAGTACAAGGGCAAGGCTAATACTATTATTGTAGCTCTATATGTTAAGTATAAGATAAAGATGCTTAGAAATCTAAGCTAGTTCCTAGCTATCTAGATTACAAGGGATAGGCCAACTAAGAAGCTATAGCTTAGTTAAGCTTAGTATATCTAGCAGATGTATAGCAAGTTTATTATAGAACTAACAAGGCTAGTCTTAACACCTCTACTAGTTGAAATGCTCTAGCCCTCTAAAGGTTAAGCATTACTATAGGAGATTTACCTATACTAGTAGAAGGTAGAATCTATTAACTTTGCAGTAGTTATTACTAGGCCTAATATTGCCTTTGCTACTTCTAGGTTGTTAGAGCATCTAATAAACCCTTTACTAACTTATTAAAGAATAGCAAATAGAGTAATCTAGTATCTCTATAAGACTAGAGATCTAGCCCTTACCTTTAATAGCTTAATACTACTACTAATCTTCTAAGCCTTATTAGATGCTAGCTTTAGAAGTCACCCTTTAAGGAAGAGCCTTTAGGGGTATCTATTTAAGCTATTCTAAGGCTCTATAGATTAGAAGGCTATAAAGCAGCTAACTATTACCACTTCTAGCATAGAGGCTAAACTACTTACTCTTATAGAGACTACTAAGCAAGCTATATAGTAGAGGAGGCTAATGACCTCTATCTATCCCCTAGAGCATGTTAGTATTTAGTGTAATAACTAGCAAACTATTAGACTTGTTACTAGTCTAATTAAGAAGCTTAACACACGTCTTTGTTATGTTAATATCTATTATCACTAGCTAAGACAAGAGATTACTCTAGGAGGGCCTATCTCTATAGACTAGACTCCCTTAGTAGATATACTAGCAGATAGACTAACTAAGTCACTTCCTCTAGGGAGGTATAAGGCCTTCTTATAGTAGCTATCCCTCGAGCTTATAGTCCACTAACTAGCAACTAACAGATTTAGAGCTATTTAGTAAAGGGGTATGTCAACCTCGGTAAGAGCTATAGTGCTAAGAAGGACTCTAATTTAGTGCAACTAAGGTTGAACTAAGCACTTATTAACAGTTATACTAATTTATAATTAATTTAGACAGTTATTGTCTTATTCTGTTAAAACTTAGAAGTTCTATTAATTTAGTTATCTCTTAGTTTATTAGGTTAAGTATATATGTAGTTATAATCCACCTAATTTAGGTGGATTAGGCAGTAATTAATCTCTTTCCCTCCCTATATACAAGTTAATAGGCCTAACTATCTAGAGAGAGCTATATTCTTAACACTCCTACTTAGCTCCTATAAGTGAGCTATTAGATTAATAACAAGCCAAGTTGCTTTACAAATCTTGTAAAGTTCTAGCCTTATAACGGCTTAGTTAATCTATTAGCAACTATGTCTACTGTTCTTATAAACTTAACCTATATCCTCTAGTCCCTTTATAGCCTCCTAACGTAGTAGTAAGCAACATTAATGTGCTTTGCTCTTTTATAAGTATATAGCTCCTTTATAAGTAAAAGAGCTACTTAATTATCACTATTAATCTTAGTAGTAAAGGGTAATCTTATTATTACTTTCTAAGACTCCTTTATAGTTAGTTTCTAAGGTAACTAACTAACTATCTTATAATAGCCTATATCTCTTAGTAACTAAGACAGGAACTGTAATCTCTTTATATAAGAGTATATTACTATATATTTAGCCTCTATAGTAGAGGTTAAAACAGACTTCTACTTCCTACTTATCTAGCTAATAGGACCACCTACAAGTATAAAGACATATCTAAGGATAGAGACTCTGTCTGTCTTGTCTAAGGCATAATCTAAATCAGAATATCCCTTAAGAGTCTTATTGCTATTCCTTCTAAACACTATACTAAGATCTTTAGTTAATCTAATGTATCTTAACATCCTCTTTATCTTAATAGTATAGCTGTCTATTAGATCTACTATAAACTAACTAAGCCTTCCTAAGGCAAAGGCAGTGTCTAGTCTTGTTAGGGTACTAAGGTATATCTAGCTTCTAATAGCATATAAGTACTTAGTTCTACTAAACCTTATATCTTTAGTCTAAGCTCTCTAAGGGAGCTTATTGTCTATTAGCTGCTTTGTTAGAGTAGCCTTGTTAGAGGTCATATTAAGCCTCTATAACATATTATCTATATAGTAGGTCTAGTTAAGCCTTAAGGTTCCTTATTGTCTATCCCTTATAACCTTAACCCTAAGAACTTTACTAACCTTACTAAGATTCTTAATCTTAAAGATTCTACTAAGCTCTTGCTTAAACCACTAGATATTCTCTTTGCTTTGTGCTACAAATAGTATATTATTAACATAAACTAAGAGAATAATCTTCTTATTATAGTATATAAGAAGATAGGGGTCTACTTTGCTCTAAGTAAAGCCTAACTTTAAAAGCTTAGAGATGTAGTGCTAATTCTAATCTCTAGTAGCTTACTTAAGTCTATATAAGCTCCTAAGAATACGAAAGGCAATACTAGGTTAGACCTTAAGTCTAGGTAGTAGCCTTATGTAAATTACTTCCCTAAGGAATAATTCTATAAAGGTATTATTAACATCTACCTAATGACATTTAAGGTCAAGTATATACACGATGGCAAAGAATAGTCTTAGTATATCTACTCTAACTGTTAGTGTAAATATGTCTTTATAGTTAATACTATACTTCTATAAGAAGCCTCTAGTAACAAGTCTAGCCTTAAACTTCTTAATAGAGCTATCCGTGTTATACTTAACATTAAAGACCTACTTAGATGTTACTAAGTTTAATCCTTTTAGAGGGATAACTTCTTCCTATGTGTTGTTTAATTCTAGAGCATTAAGCTCTATATTAATTGCTTCCTGCTACTTACTTCCCTAAACTAGATTAGTAATAGCCTTATAGTAGTCTCTTAGAATTAGGATATATTACTTAATAGAGACTATTATAGTAATCTTATTAACCTTATCTTACTAATTAATACACTTAGTAATAAATGCTCTATAATACTTTACCTTAGGCTCTTTATTATTAGATTCTTTATCTCTTGATCTCTTAAGTGATTAACCTATATAATTAGGTAATATAGATTAAACTATTAGCTCTTCTCTATGTTAGAATTCTACAAGGTTAATAGGGTTAACTCTTAGAATCTCGATATGTAAGAAGATTCTCCCTATAGACGCTTCTTACTAAACAGGCTAATCTAATTAGTCTACCTTAGGATTAAGCCGGGCTTAGATCTAGGTTAGTCTACTAATTAGTCTCCTAACTAGTGCTTAATTGCTCGTAGTGCTAATCTTAATACTAAGATTAACATTCCTACCTTTCTTAAATTTAGAGAACTTAACATTTAGTAATACAATTACTGCCTTCCTATTAGGTGCCTATATCTTGTATATCCTGTTAGTTCTATCTACATAGCTAAGGAATACTCCTACTCTCCCTCTGTCTATAAGCTTATCTTTTCTTCTATGTATAGGAAGGGACTTTAGGTTTATATAGGTGTATATCTTATAGCTCTAGACTCTAATGTAATTAACTAATAGCTTAATGCCTGTGTAGGCCTTAATTAGTATAACTTGCTTATTATTAATTATAGGTCTAGTTACTGTTCTATTCCTTAGATATGTATCTACCTAAACTACTTTAGGCTAGAACTTATTTAGCATCTTTAAGTTCTTAAGCATTACTCTTATGCTATTCTCTAAGGTTTAGATGCCTTTCTCTACTAGTCTATTCTAGATTAAATTATATAGCTTAGTAGTTGTGTAATAGATGCCTTCTTAGCGCTTCTACTACTTTAGGATCTTATTAAGCTTACTAGTATTATCTAATCTAGTGACCTTAACTTTGGTATTACTTTCCTTCTTAACCCTTAGCTTCTACTTAATAAGCCTCTATAGGGCTTTATCTCTTGTCTTGAGTGGTATAATCTATGTTATTCTTAAATAGCTGTCTATAAGCTCTAGGAAGTATCTAAATCCTTCCCTACTTGCTTTAATTAGGCTATAGATATTAGTATAAACAAGCTAAAGAACCTCTAGTCTTCTCTATAAAGTTTTACCTCTTCTGTTCCTTATCTTTGTTAAGGAATAGACCTTACATAGGATTAACAAATTATAGTTTAAATTAATAAGCTTCTTAAGGGTTATAACCTTATAAAGATCCCTAAGCTTCTTAACTCTAAGGTAAGCAAATCTCCTATGCTAGAGTTAGTACTCTATATTAGAGTTGTTAGGTCTTAAATTAATAAGATCCTTATGTTGCTTATCCTAGGTTAGATATATATACTTAGTGTGTAATATAATTACTAGCTAAGTAGCAAGGAATACTATGTCCTAATTAGCTAGATCTAGAATTAAGCCGGGCTTAGATCTAGAATGCGGCTTTTAATTAGCTAACTACTTAAAGAGGAATTAGATAATATATACCCCCCCTCGAATTCTAGCTTTAAGTAGTAGCTACTTTTATAAATTAAGAACAAGAAAAGAATTTAAATTAAGAACTCTAGAAACTTCTAAATCTATATATAGCTTACAATAGAAGACTAAATTAACACTAAGATTAGGTACATAAAGAGCCTATACCTTTATCTTATCTCCCTTCTTAGTCCTAATAACTATAGTTCCTATTGACTATAACTAAAGGTAACCCCCCCTAACCTGGATCTATTAAGTGCGTATCTTGCTTAATAGGCCCCTAAAGAGAGTTAGCTTGTCTATTATATAGTTAGATGCTCTAGAGTTAAGTATCTACTAATAATGTAGAAGCTTACCTTATACCTCTAATGCAGAGCCTATAGTCTTAAGTTTCTCTTTACTAGATAGAACTTCAGGTAGTAGAGTTAAGATTAGAGAGGAAGGTTCGGACTAGCCTTTAGCAGCAGTAAAGGCTTTACCTTTCTTTGACTTAGATACTACTTCTAGTCTGTTAACCTTCTTAGTAAGATGCCTAACAAGGGTAATTAGATTATTAGAAGCTAATAGAGATCTTCTCCTCCTTAGTAGGCTCTTAGTAATCCTATAGGAAGGCTAAATATGTCTCTATACTCTTTAAAGTTAAGGGCATCTAGTTACGGTATAACTAGCCTATAAGTAGAGGATGTATATATAGCTTATACTTCTACTAGGTCCTTAATTTGGTCTCCCCCTAGCAAACATAGCAATCTTATACTTGCTAAGGTGTCTCTCTTCCTCCTTAAGAATAAGGAGGACCTTATCTGTGTTAGTTAATCCCCTTACTTTAATTGCTTACCTTGTAAACCTATAGTTGTTAGGAAGAGAAGAGAGAAGCTACTATAATCTCTCTGCTGCCCTCTAATAACCCTTGTCTAGGTAGACAATAGTAATCTATCTTCCTAGGCTAGCAAGGTAGAACTAAGCTTTATTAATAGTGTCCTACTTATCTATCTTATAGTTTACAAATTAGATAACTAGCTCCCTTACGCTTGCCTTAAGGTTTGTTTTATACTTAGACTTAAGTAATCTCTAACACTCTAATATAAGCTCTTCCTTATATAGTAACTCTTTATTATCTTATAAGATGCACTAGACAACCTAGTACTTAGCAGTTGCATTAGCCTTTTACTAGTCCTTTAACTTAATAGGTAGGACTAAAAAGGAGCTAGAGGTGTTATTAGATAATAGTGTTACTAAAGAGGTAGTCTAACTACGAATAGTCTAGAAGGCATCCTTACTTATAAGGTATATTTCTATCTAGTAGAACTATTCTCTCTAGTTAAGTCTGTTAAGCTTAATAACTAGTCTTCTTAAAGATAAGGACTAATCTTCTATAGTTAGGAATTAAGTTCTCTAAGGAGAAGAGAATTAAATAAATAGATAAAGGTCGAGTTTAGTTAATAACCTCTAGTTAATAGTTGTCTATAAGGCTAGCTAGGCCTTAGAGAAAGTTAATAAATCGAATATGTTTAGTTAATCTAGCTAATAAACAGCAGCTATAGTGGAACAATTACAGGAGTTAAACCTGTGCTAAATAGAAGTGCTGTTCCTGCTTGTTGTCCTAAGTAGTACAATCTTTTACGACTTATAGTATAGTCTACTAGGCTTACTAAAGGTATCTAGATAGTTAACTATAAGGCGGTAGGGATATTGTAATTCCGCTTCCGTTTTGTTTAAGTAGTAGGCTAACTACTATACATATAATTCTATACTTGTGCTATAAGCTCTAGGCTTATAACCTGTTAAGCAGTAGGCACGTTTAGGGGTAGAGTATTATATAGAACCAATCCGTACACTAGTTAGGTAATAGACGAGTTAATTAATTAAGGAGTCTATCTACTAGAAGAAAGAATAGCTTATGAATCCCTAGGCCTTAGCATTATATAACTACAGGTCATGTGACTTCCTAGCCTAACTATCTAGAGAGAGCTATATTCTTAACACCTTTTACTATTAAGGACCTTACTCTCCCTTCTATACTACGTAGCCTTTCGGCCTCTTAGGGCTTACTAGTATAAACGATTTTAATAGAGGCACTCTTAAATTAGCCTATCTCGATAGCTAGCTATAGATATTATTTAGCTTAAAGAGATAGAGGATTTTTAGAAGATATAGAAGTAGTACTCCTTAATTAGAGAGCTCTATAAGAAGTACTAAGTTAAGGAATATAACCTTTATAATATAGACAAAATTAGCTACTATATTAGTATAATTAGGTCTAATTAGATATAGGTACGTATCTAAGATTAGTACTAAATATATTTATAGTAGCTAGGCTAATATAAGTAGGCTACTACAATTAAGATAACTAATATAGCTAGTTATAAAGTACCTCTCTTCTTTATCTTAAAGGGGAAGGCACTAATAGAGAATTAGCTTAAAGAGCTAGTCTAATTACTAGCGTACTTCTTATATAAAGAGGCTACTATTACTACCTTACTAACTAGCTAGTTAAATAATAAGATTACTCTTTACTAGATAAGGTAGTACTTTATCCCTTATACTTAGCTAGTAGATAATTATAGCTAGCCTATAAAGAAGAAGGATTTAAAGTATTACTAGTAGCTACTTATCCTTAATAGTTATTACTTATACCTTATAGCTAACTTTATTTAGCTAGCTTATAAGTACTATATTATTCTTGCTAAGCTACCCCCTTATACCTCTTACTTTCTTTAGCCTCTTAATATCTCTATCTTCTTATAACTTAAGTATAACTACTATAAGGCTATCTATAATATTATATATAAGGGCGTTAACTACATTAATAAGTACTACTTTCTCGAGGCTTATACTACTATATATAATAAGGTGTTTAATAAATTAGAGTAGATAATAGCCTTTAGAGCTACTAGTCTAATACCTCTCGATCTAGAGGTTATAATTACTTAAATTTAACATTAATCCTTATAGTCTTTATAGCCTTTATAGCCTTTATAATCTTTATAATCTTCGTTAAGCTCTTTATAGAATTTTTAACTATAACTATTAACTTCTCCTTTACCTTTAATACTATCTTACTAGTACTTTAACTCCTTACTAACTAGTAATACTCCTATTAAAACCGACTAGTAGTTCTACTAGAAGCTTAATTACCTTACTAAGTAACGTATAGATACTTAGTAGCGAGTTATTAGCTACTAGTAGAGTATAATTTAACAACTTTATAAGGCCTTTATCTAAGCTTATAAAGGTAAGGAGGTAGAGGGGTAAAAGGCTATCTTACTTAAGGATTAACTTAATAAGGTAACTTAGTATATATATAAAGAGTTAGCAAGGAAGAAGCGTAAAGGCTACCTCTCTAGAGGAGTAGTTCTTAGTACTAAGAAGGTTAGTAAGTAGTTAGCTACTAATAAGAAGGTAAAAGAGGTAGATAAATAAAGAGATAAGGCTTATAAAAGGAGAACTAAACTAGCTAAGCAAGTTTACTAATCTACCTCTTTAGCTAACTATACTAGCTTTTAATCTTAGCACTAAGAGTTAGTAAAGAATTATTAAGCTACTATCTAACGCCTCTATATAGCTAAGGAAGAGTAAGAGGCTATAAGGGGTTATTACTTTACACTAGAGATTAATAGTATTAAGGTAGATAAGGCTAACACTATTACTTAGCTAACTAAGGATAATAGTTAATCCTTCTTTATTAAGCCCTTAAATAGTTAAGGCACTCTACTACTAGAGATTAGAGATAGCTAGAGTTAGATTATAGTGCTATATAACTAAAGGACATAAGGAAGTAATTCTATACTATATAATAGACTATTTAGCGCTTTCTAAGGTCTTAATTACAAGCTAAAAACACTAACTCTAAGCCTTAGCCTTAAAAGCCTCTATACTACCGACATGAATTAATACTAAAGTTATACAAGTTTAAAAGCTTAAAGGTATACTAAGAAGTATATCATTCACCAAAAAAGGCAGGTCGGTGTATCTCCGGGGATATCTCACCGCTTTCCAGCTCTGGCAATAGGCTCGTCTCTAGGGATAGGCTCGTATCCCCGTGGAGAACGTTACTGCTCCATAATGCATCGCAGCCCTGTATGCATTTGCTTGTCATGTACATTCTTCATGCTTTCATCCTTTCATGCCTCGTGTGTCCAAGTAATAAAAATCTGCTGTACATGCTTCCTGATCGGCCACGGTCGGACGAGTCTCGGTCTTCAATCCTCGTTCAGGCGTGGTGGCCTCTGCCGTCAGCCATGTCTGCCGTCGACTACCCATTCCTAGCGCGTTGCATCAGAAGATCGCGGGCGTTTTCGCGGCGCGTGGCATTTTGAGCTTTGATCCATGGTTGGGAGAAATCTCCGCCTGACTCTGTCTCTGTCTTTATTTACCCGGTGCATTTCCGTTGGGTGCTGCACTTCCGCCAGGCGTCGTCGGAAGGAGTTTAATTTGTTTGATCAAGTATGATTTCTCATCGTTGAACTGGTCATCTTCTTGTCGGTCTGACAAAAAATTGGGCAGAAAATCCAGTAGCCGCTGCCGATTCATGATGAGTAGCCGTCGTACTTCCGGAGATTTGTTTGGATTGGCTGCAAAGATCTTGTTCGCGTGAGCACATGTGGGTCAGCAAATGGCGGTACGGATATAATTACCTTGAATACGTGGAAGCCTTCGTATTGTACCATCTTTCTGTCGTCCTTGAGCTGCCACATGATCAATTTCAAATTCTCTCCCGACTCTACATATCTCGTCATGATCTCGTAGAATTGGCGGTCAAGTAAGATTTCTCCCAGCAATTTTATTGACTGGCGTTTCGTGACGTATGATTCTGATTTGATCAGCGTGTTGTTGTACTTGTCGAAAAACATGTCGAAGTTGGTGTCAATGTACTTGGCCACCATGGGTTTGTGCTTGATCATCAGGTTCTGTAGATCATCAGTATGGCGTATGTGCTTCGGATGTGCTCCCCTGACCCTGAACGTGTCAAATGCATCTGTGCTGACTTCAAACAAGCTCTTATCAATCCAGTCGAAGAACTTCCAGAAGACACCCTTGCCGGATGCTGGTTGTGATGTGTCGATGGTCGAGAGATCCATAGGTTTGCCATCCTCACTCGGTTCGTGGTATAATATCAGTGCTGTGACTGCATCGTGTTTCAATGCTTCTTTCAGGATGCCTCCACATGGCATAGCACTCTCTCTCTTGTCGTAACCTTGACACAGTGCGATGATGATCTCTGGCCGATTGGCAATGACGTATTGAAGTGCGACTGGCTCCGTTGATGTGTCTCCTGGCTGTTTGAATCTGAACACATTCGAGACGATGGCCTGTGTGTCTTTTCGAGCTTCGAATGGCAAGCGGTGAATATTCTCGGTGAGGAGTCGCAACAGGTCCTCTTTGACCAGAAGATTGCAGAGCTGGAAGACTTGATCGGGACTGCTTTCTACGTCTGCAGTCGTGAGTCAGCTTGCCAGATGTCTGCAAGGTGCTGTTCTCCATACCAGGAGTGCCTTGTAGCATGACCTTCATGGACGCCAGATTCCTGCCGAGCTCTTCATCAATCTGTCCATTGTCAGCGTGAGCAGTAGCAGGACTTCTGTAAGCAATCACCTTTGCATTTGGCTTGTCTTCGGCAATCGACTTTAGTACTAGATCCTGAGTCGCATGAACAAGCTCGGTGGTGGACTTCCCACGAGCTCGTCCGAAGAGGAAAGCCATCGTGTCTCGTGTACTGGACCGCTAGTCTGATGCGCCACTTTGCGCGCGAGCTCGAAGTAAAGCGACCATGAAGATATCCAAGTTTGGCGAGAGGTATGAATACCGTGAGTTTGAATGACCCTGACGACCTGCAACCCCACACAATTGCGCCGATCAACAAATAGAGAAAGTAGCCGACGGATCCACGGGCCGAGAGACGATCTTGGCCCCACCTTTATCTGCGGCTCTGGCTGCGTCGACAAACATCATTCACGGGGGTATCATATTCGCCTCATCCAGGACTCGTCTGTTAAGCAAGCAATCCATTAACCTCCGTTGTGCCAACACCACGCTCAAGTACGACTGGTCTTAAAGGCGCCGTAATTATCATCTCAAAAGCTGGTGATCCAGTGCCTAAAGAGTTAGTTTTCGGTGCTTTACTCATTGTCAATCTGGCAGGAGCTCACCGCTGCGGGTATCAATCGTGATTTACTCTCGTAGCAGACAAGCTGGGAAACGAAGTCTCGTGCTTCAGGGGACGCCTTGGGCAATATGACACCCCACGACCGGCTCTCATACTCCTTGAAAGCCATCTTGCCCCAGTCCGGAAATCCTCTGGCTTCCTGCCGGGGATTAGTATAGACGGTATGGGTTGAACGGACAACCTACAGGCCAGATATCGAGATTCGGTGTGCCCAAAGTCTCGAAAATGCTTTTGATCAAAGCCAAATCGCTACCAAGATCGCCCGAGTCAAACAAAGTTCGTTGACCAAGATCAAAGACTTGCGCAGCTACACAACCGAGAGCCCACATGTCCAGACTCGCACCATATCTCTCATTACCAAACACGAGCTCTGGAGGTCTGTAGCACGTAGTGCCGACATCCAGTATCTTCTTGTCGAACGATTCTGAAGCTGGATCGTCCCGTGACCAGGCTATACCGAAATCACCCAACCAAGCAGGTCCATTCGGATGTTTCAACAGGATATTCGACGGCTTGATATCTCGATGTATCATGCCAATTCCATGAACGTGGACCAAGGCGGATAGCACATCCTTCATGATAGCCTTGCCACGGACCTCAGGGATGGCTCCACGACGAAGCAGTTCGTCCAGATCTATAGCCAGAAACGGAAATACCAGGACAAATTGTCCTCCTTTGGCGTCAAACGCGTCAAGCAATGGAACGACTTGTTTTGACGCACATGCTCTGAGAAGTCTTGCTTCCCGCTTCGAGTCGTGCGGCGGTGTCATGGTTGACGGATTTGTGACCTTCAACGCCACAAAGCCGCCCTTCCATATACTGTCTCTAGAAGGACATTGCTTGATCGACTTTGCCTTGTAGATGATAGCGGTCTGGCCATCTTTGTAGTGTTGTGCGTTGATATAGTCGCCAATGGTGACCCCTCCGGACAGTAACTGGTCAACATCATCGCTCAAGTCGGCTTCCTCCAGGGCCCCGCCCACAACGGGTATGCTTTCGAGGTTACGAATGTGGTTCCCAACCAAGATCTCGTACAGATCCTGGACATTATCAGTATCGAATTCGGCTGTGATGTAAGACCGGCGTCATACTCGAGAAGTGGCTGTCTTGTATATCTCATTTTCACGAGCCTTTGCCCGAATTTGTGATTCGGTTGAGGATGTGTCGTCGCGATGAGTCTGGGCAATTTGACTAGCAATCAGTAAAATTCATGGTAATTTGAGACGCGACCTACATTCGAAGAATCGACTGTAATCTCTCGCTAAAGCTTAATGAGCCTCGCCAGTCTGGAGTGCCTGGACTCATCGATGCTCATGTCTGATAGCCCCCACGTCTACGAAATGATTTTGACATCCGTTCTAGGATAAAGCAGGGTCTTGAGATTATCAAAGATCTCCCTGAAAATATTACACGAGCCTTTTGCGGGATGATGCCCGCATTCAAAGAGTGCAGACGACGGCTTCTCCACTGGCTTCTGATTGGCTAGAGACAACCACCTACCAGGTCACGTCTGCCTCATCCTGCTTCAATCCATCCCGTCAGCCTTCCAACGTGAACCACAACGTTGGCCTTTTCCCACCTGATACGCTCGTCGAGACTCCTGGCTCCTGTTCGACAACAACAAGAAGCAGGATTGCGAATACCCTACCACTCACCCTGCTGTTTCGCGAACATGACCACCTGAAAGACGCGGAGAAACTCCCCGACCTCATTTCCGCCTCCTGATCTTACCTCCTGCTCTCACGACACTAGACAGGACGCAGGCGGCCATGCTTCCACTCACTTTACTCGCCCTCATCCCCGCGGCCCTCGCAGAAGTCATCACCAAGCCGTCTGGCCTCCAATATGAGGACACCAAACACGTTGCCTGCAAGCGGCCGACACAGAAGGGCGACACGGTTTCTGTACACTACCGAGGGACACTGGTCGACGGGTTACGGTTTGACGAATCATGGGACCGTGGGCAGCCTTTTACATTCAAGCTCGGAGCACGACAGGTCATCGCTGGGTGGGATGAAGGATTATTAGACATGTGCGTAGGCACGAGGAGGAAGTTGACAATACCTTCCGAGATGGCATATGGATCAAGGGGATCCGGGCTGATCCCGCCCAACGCGATCTTGATCTTTGAGACACAGTTGATGGACATCAAGGGTGTAAAGCAAGAGGAGATCAAGGAAGAGGACAAGGCGGCAGGGAAGGAGAAGGATGAGAAGGAGGGTATGCCCAAGATTGGGGACAGCTTAGAAGCACCGCCGCCGGTCAAGGCAGAGGATGACAAGGGAAGCGAAGATGGCCCTCAGGCACAAAGTGGAGAGTGCCACCTTCTCGGACCCTTTGCCATCATCGTGCAAGGCGCTCTCGGCATCCTGGCGCTCGGCTCCCTCGTCTTCAAGCGATGGCGAGAAAAGCCCCGACGCCCAATGAAGATCTGGCTCTTCGACGCTTCCAAGCAAGTCGTCGGTACCGCTCTCCTCCACGTCGCCAATCTCGCCATGAGTATGCTCAGCAGCACCGACGTCGACCCCCAACGCAAAGTCAAAGCCATGGCCGAACAAAGCGCCGATGACGGCGACCGCATCCCCAACCCCTGCTCCTTCTACCTGCTCAACCTCGCCATCGACGTAAGCATCCCATTCCCCATTCCCCATTCCCAAACCCTACTAATCCTTGCAGACCACAATCGGCATTCCCATCCTCGTCGTCCTGCTCAAAATCCTGCACTCCCTCTTCCTCCGCACACCCCTCGCCAACCCCCCCGAATCCCTCAAGTCAGGCCACTACGGCTCCCCGCCCCACGTCAAATGGTGGATCAAGCAATGCTTCATCTACTTCCTCGGCCTCTTCGGGATGAAGCTGTTCGTGCTCTTTATGTTCTCCGCCTTGCCCTGGCTGCCCTGGATCGGCGACTGGGCTCTGCGCTGGACGGAGGGGAATGAGAGTTTGCAGATTGCGTTTGTCATGTTCTTGTTTCCGTTGGCGATGAATGCGATTCAGTATTATATCATTGATGCGTTTATCATGGATAAGGAGGGGGGCCAGGGGTATGAGAGTGTGAGTAGCGAGGAAGGGGAGGGGAGGGGGGAGAGGGAGGGGATGTTGAGTGGGGAGGCGGAGGAGGGGGAGGAGGATAAGTTGGTTGTGGCTGGAGGAAGGGAGATGGTGGATGTTGATGAGGTGAGGTCCGAAGGGGAAGCGAGTGCGTCGAGTGAGGCGAGGGGGGTGAAGAAGTAGTGTGTATAGGTTATGAGTATACGTTCTGTACAGTTTGGCGTTGACTTCGAGCTATGGGTTGTGTAGCCTGGCATTCAGGGCCTAGAATATGATATCAGGCATCGGTAAGATGAGCAAGAACGTCCCCAGTTGGGCAACAGTATGACCCGATCCTTGTGATCTGCGCCATGCTATGTAAGGCAAGGATGCGTGATGCTGTCAGCATTGCCAGTTTGTGCTTCGACGGTCTTCGACTCATTGCCATTGACGCCCCCGTGGCATTTTTTCATATCGATGCAATTGAACATCGAATCCTCGCGAGGCAGGCAAGCCATCCCTTGAATTGACTGACACATGTGCTTCACTACATAGTTCTGGTAGTACCAAAACACTTCAAGCCGAAGTATCACAAGCCTACAGCCAAGAGCATGAGGTCCGGCTTCATATATCGTGTGCGAGGCAGGGCACAGGCCCCGTCCTAACGTTAAGCCATCCATGCATGGGATAGTGACAACATCCTATCCGAATACGAAAGACAGGAGTTGTGGGATGTATCTAACCTCGTGCTGTAAATACTTGAAGTAGACGTGCTCTGTTGCTATATGCAATCCTAACATGATCCGAAAAAAAAGGTGACAGCTCGGACATCTGGTGGTGAAGTGATCATGCTGGAAAGTGAGGTACTTGTATAGCAAATCTGTATAGGTACTCGATCACTTTTGCCACATTTGAGTGATATTATCACATTTGAATCTTGAATCTCTTGAAGCTGTCAAATGATGGGATGGTCTGTAAGGTCTCCGAAGAGCATATTGCTGTTTAGTTAGCGCAGGTTTTTCCAAAAATCCATGCCCACACATAGCAAAAAGATCACAACTTGGTCAAAAGTCCATGTATTTGAACAAAAGTAGTATCTATCGAAAGCCCTCACTCTGAAGATGCCAAAAAGGACTCCCTCAGATGGGCTCGAACCATCGACTGTAATGGTCAGTTTCGCTTCGATTTGAACAGACAAGATTTGCTCACCCTCTCGATTGAGATCTACTGGTGTAATGACAGTGTCTAACAGTCGAACGCTAAGCCGAAGATTAGCCGATTATCCGAAGATTAGCCGATTGGTGTACTAACCTCTAGCCAACTGAGCTATGAGGGAATTGCTTGATTGGATGAAGGATCGAGCTCCAACAAAATATATATTGCTACACACAGCTGGTGGGAGTTGAGAATCGGTTCCGAGCAGAACCGTACTCGTGTGATAGGATCAGCAAAAGCCGGTCTTCAGCCGGCATGGATATTGTAGGCAATATGGTAGTCAATCGATCGAGCAGATAGTGTCAAAATTTAGTCGTCACTTGGGAAGCAAATCGCTCGACACAGTGACTCGGTCAAAGTTCGAGTACTTGGAGTGCTTCATTGGCTGCTCAAGGACATCTCTACGAAATTTGGGCTTCATACGACCACTTTAGCACAAGTCATGACCAATTTTCTATGCAAAATGGTGGAATGTCGTTCAATATCCGCCATGTGTCGTTGGATCCGGTGCACTGGGCTGGGACCTGACACATGCTTCTCGAGCCATGTCGGTAACAACGGATCCTAAAATAGATCAACGGGAACGAAGAACGAATCGCATGACATAGTTGTCAGATGCAGGCACATGGTTGCAATTCATGCAGGCTTTGATAGGCTCGTGCTGATAACCAACAGGCTTGCAGGTATGGTTCGTGCTTCTGTCCTTCATCAGGAAGCACCCGTGGACTGGTGTAAGTCGCCCTCTCACATAGAATATCGCTCTTGGGGTACGCTCTGTCCATGCTACATAGTAATGGCTACACTTTCGACCAGCGTCTTGAAACGTATGTCTGTTTCGATGCACCGCGCACGACGTCTTCCTCGCCATATATTCCAGCTCTCATCACCATCTGACGTCTCCCCGAACAGCCACAGGAGTGCTACCGCGATCTCTTTCGCCTCGTCCCACGCAATATCTACACCGGTGGCCAGTCCGAATATCAGCCTCCTCGATCTGTCACCTCTCAGCTCATCCCGGTACAGGTCGCCAATCTCTTTACCACATGTAGCTTGCAAGATCCTGCCATATTTCTGGTCCTCGCCCGACAACCCTAGCCGACCACCATACATAGCATCCATGTCTGCTGTCCAAAGTGATGGGCCAAACGCCTCCTCCAACGGTACCGTCCTTGCGAAGGTCCAGTCAATCAGCCCAGTCACCTCAAAAGTCTCCGGGTCAACAAAGATGTGATCACCCTTGTCGTCAGTATGCTTCAGGTAAGACCTCCCGTCACCCGGTGTCGCCTTCATATGCGCTTCTCGACTCTCCTGCTGCAATTCCTCCCTCAAGAAGTCATACACCAGGTACGTATCCACCGAAAACCCTACATGCAGCTGCTGGTCAGCGATCAGATCCAGACACTGCTCCACCCAAGCCAGATACCCTGCCTCCGACCGCATGAATGGCCCATGAGGATGTAAACTACCGGTCCTCTCCCCCACGACCGGACCGACCTCTACCTCGCCACTCTTGTTGAGCGTCAGACTCCCCAGCTTCCCGAATGGTCTTTCCTTCAACTCCCCCATCATCCTCGCAACCTGCTCATACACCTTCTGCCTCTCCCCGTCGCTCGCATCCAGCGCCATGAAGGGCTTCCCCAGTATCTCCTCGATGAGCATATACGGCACCCCAATTCCGTTCCTATCAAACGAAGACAAGCCATACGAGTAGACCTTCGGTACGGGTATCGAAGTGTTACCACTCAACCATTTCATAGTGGCGACCTCGCTCACGATGATAGCGTCTGTGATGTGGTCTGGGAACGCCGTGAAGATGCGACGAGGTATTCTCAGAAGCCACCTGGTCCCTGAGGACAGCTCGATCGGGACATGTAGGTTCATGCCTCCCATGAAGCTACCGGCCAGATCCGCTGTGCTGTCCAAGGAGGCTTCGTGGCCGCTCAACTTGACGACGAGATCGAGCAGAGCTGGCATGTTGATCATAGCAAGTGTCTTTTGGACCTCGTCGTCGCGCTGTGCTTTCCAGGCATTGTCGTCTAAGAACTCATCCTGCATCCGTAAGCAGTGTGTCACAGGCCAAACAAGTCGCCCCTTACTTTGCATGTATGGTATGGCTCCTTGAGGTGCAGTATGCAGTAATGGCAGCGACAGTTCTCACACTCGCCTAGCATCAGGACACTTGCTCTCGTACATGATGGTATGCTGCAACTCCAATGGCGCGGTGCACGGAAGCTCATGGCGGGATTGATTGCTCTACACACAATCGATTTCGAACAGGCGGAGTATGCAATAGGAACACAAAGACTTGGAGTGACATCGGACAGACGATCCCTGGGAGGGTTGACCTCACACTACAACGGAGGCTCAGCTTTGCTGTGCGGCACATGTTCTATCATTGACATAAGACAGAGCCAGGCAAAACAACACCGGACTGAAGACAAAACGCGCTAAATAGCTGCCGCGACAAGATCTGATTGGATGATTTCTAGACGCGCCGCCCAAGTCCGGTACTGTAAGCGCGCATCCACAAAATCTGATTCTTGCGCGGCGCGGGCTCTTCCTTTTGCACTTCTCACATCCAATGATGTAGTCATGTTTGTATCCCGTATGGTGGCACTGCCTACGAGGAACCTGATACTGCCTACGGTTGCACATCACGTATGTCTGGCTGAGGCTGAGCTCTACTCCGTCTGCTAGTGAAGCTGGCCAGGTAAACCTCATCAGCGCGTGCTGCTTCTCTATGCCACCTCCTGAATGGTCTTCGTGATCCTCTTTCCCCTTGACTGGATCTCGATGTCTGCATCGAGGAGGCATTGCTCGGACAGAGCGAGGGCAGGGCGCGTAGTTTAGCTATCCCGTTCTGGACAGGACGTTCACACACACAAGGTATATATAGCCAGCAGGAGGTCGCAGTATCTAGAAAACAAATCAGCAAAACGTCAACACACCACCGTCAGACCAAAACACAAACAACCCTCTCAGAACCCTCAACACAAACCATCAAGATGACTCCAACCGTCGCTACCACTCTTCCCACCCAGCAGAAGGCTCCGGTCATCGTGGCCCCTGTCAACGAAGTCGCCTCAAGTCAGAGATGTGTAGCGTCCGGCCGCAACAGCTGGGCAGTCGCTGGCTCTCGCTACTGCTTTAGCCGTAGGCATCGCCGCTAATATTTTCAGCATTCCTATACTGACAACGTACCAGACCAGCGCTAAGCTAGATGCGAATCCATACATGCACATCTTTCGTTGGGCTACGGTGGCGAGGTATGGGTCTGGTGGATGTCTGACTGTTCTCACTCGCTTGTAGTATATAGCTCTCCACAATGAAATCCGTCTCTCCAAGAGATGTATCCTGAGCCATGAAGCATGACTTTCTTGTGTATCATTGCCTGTCCGGTGCAGTGAGCGCTACCAGGTCAAGTACGGCTGACCATCTCTTGTCCTGAAGATGGCTCGACGACATCTCCTCTCTCCAGTGTCGCACTTGCCGCAGAGATCCATGAATATTTCGTAGGAATTCCTCCGCCTCGTCCCTGCTCAGTCGATCAGGCATGCCGTGAGCGAATGTACGGGCGAGCGGGAACGCCTCGAGTTGGGCGGCCAGCTCCGGGTAGCCTTTGTCTCGCACTATAGCTGCTAGTGCCCTGTCATCTTCCGAGATTTCGATGCGACCGGCGTAGATGGCATCCATATTCGCTGTCAGGTATGAAGCCCCGAACGCCTCAGACGCTGGGACACAGCGAGCGAATTGCCAGTCAATGATCCCTGTGATGTTGCCCTGGTCGTCTATCATGATGTGATCGCCTTTGTCGTCCACATGTTTGATATAAAATGCTGGAACCCTTGATGGAGTACATAGCAAGGGTACAGCCGCTAACATAGTGTGGTAGAAGCGGAAAGCGATGTCTGGGTAATTGACGTATAGTTGCCCGGCGGCAATGAGGTCGAGATAGTGCTGGATGTACCCAGTGTAGTACTCCTCGTCTGATTGAAAGGGTCCCAGCTTGCCGACATTGACAAAGCGGGTGCTTGCGCAACCTGATACCACGGGGCCACCATGATCCGAGGGAATGAGTGATCCCGCTTGTCAAATCATGTTTGGACATGGTAATGAGGACATCAGCGACACCACTCATCACCCTCTGCTTCACCTCCAGAGAAGCGGTCCAAGAATCATAGGGCTTACCTTCCACTCTGTCCATCAGGATATAGCTGCTCCCAGATGTACCATTTCTACCCTTTGAAGCAATCCGACAGCCATGAACACGCGGCACAGGCACACCAATGCTTCCGAGATACTTCAACGTGGCGAACTCGCTCTCTACCAGATAGTCGACCAGATCGTCAGGAAAGTCAGATAAGTCCTTCCTCGGGATACGAACCAGCCATTGCACACCGTCGACAAAGTCAACGAAAGCATGGTAATTCGCACACCCCAGGAGGTTGCGGCCAATAACCTCTCTGCTCGGTCGAAACTTGCATGCCGCGCCAGCACGTAAGCTTGAGGCATGTTGTTCGAGCTCGGGTATGTCAAGGCTGGACGTCAGTCCTTCTATCTCCTCGTCTAGCTGCCGTGTCCAGGTCTCGTCGTCGATGTCCTGTTTGCTGTCAACGGGGGGCTCGCGGGAGGTACATCTCAGCACTTACCTCTGCGGCGCAAGTGTGCACACTTGGTTGCAGATGTACGATGCATAGATGTCGTCGACAGAGTGAACAGCTACGTCTTCGTACTCCAGGGCGATGGCAGCCATGAAAGGAACATGTTACGAATCGGGGGACTCCCAGCGTCATGTCAGGATTGAGGGAAGGGTGGCGGATTGGAAGACGGCACAGCCATGGACAGCAACCATTGACAATCAGATTCTACTCCCAGGACATGTGGGGGATCTAGCAGCCTTTCACAGTTAGATCACAAAAAATTCCAAGCAGGAATATAGAATGTCAGGTTTGTTATGCAGGAGCTTGACGGATAAAAGTAGGAAGCGAGTATGCGTGAGGCTTACGCTAGGTATGTGCCTTGCACAACTCGAGCAAAGTCACACGGGCAGACTGCCATCCACAATTTTGAGGACCAATGATTGACGGTCAATTTGATGTTTATGCATTGATAGCTGCTATCTGCAACTTCGTACCTGCCATGTTTAAGGTCACCTCCTTTGAGAGGTCGAGACCCACATATCCCAACGCCAGACACTATGCTACACTTGATTGATCCAGAAATTTGTATATGGAAGCTGTCGTGAGAATGAGAAGCCTCGGAGAGATCCACAGCATCGCCCTTGCCCGGTTCGTGCGGCTCTCTCTAAGAGCGCATGATTTCGTCAAAGATCAGTTCTGGAACTTGTCAGTCCAGTTTCATGCAATGTTCGATGTTGACTCACGCTTGAGCTGCTCCTTGCTCAGATTGTCCTTGTTCTTGTCAAAATCAAAGAACTCTTCCGGGATAGGCTCGGCTGTTGGCTCATCCTCAGGATCGTGGTATGGCTCGAGATATGGGTGCTTGAGTGCCTCCTCGACTGTGATACGCTTGACAGGGTTGAATGCAAGCAGCTTATCGAGCAAGTCAAGCGCGAGATCAGACGTCTTTGGGAACATGGCCTTCCATGGGATCTTTTTCTTGAAGGGCAAGCTGCGGATGTACTCCCGTGCACGACGACTCTTGATGCCATAGTAGTCCTCCATGGTCGGGGTTCCGAGTACGTCCAGGATCAAGGTAAGCTGATGGTGGTAGTCCTTGCCGGGGAACAAAGGCTTCCCACTCAACATCTCAGCTAGAATACATCCCACAGACCAGACGTCAATGGCCTTTGTGTACTCCTTGAACGTCAACATGATCTCGGGCGCACGGTACCATCTGGTGGCCACGTATTCCGTCATGAACCCCTGGTTGTCCTCGGTCGACGCTGCTGAACGTGCGAGACCAAAGTCGCAGACCTTAAGATCGCAGTTGGCATTGAGAAGCAGGTTGGAGGGCTTGAGATCTCTGTGGAGGACATTCGCCGAGTGCATAGCCTTGAGCGCACGCAGAGTCTGATAGATAAAGTATTGGCAATGGTCGTCAGATAGCTCCTGCGTGCGGATGACCCTGTGCATGTCCGTCTCCATCAGCTCTTGAATGAGGTAGACTTCGGTGAAGCTCTCGTAGTTCCTCGGCCTCTGAATGTCCAGAATGGAAATGATATTCTCGTGGTTGAAGTAACGGAGGAGCTTCATCTCTCGTAGTGTGCGCAAGCAGAACATGCTGTGGTCGAAGGGTGTGATCTTCTTGATGGCGACCTTCTGGCCGGAAGGCTTGTGGTGAGCGGAGCTAACAGTATCAGCATTGTTGGTCCTCTGCAGGGAGTCTGACTTACCACACGACTCCGTATGCACCTTCTCCTACCACATCCTGAATGTCATACTGCTCCGACACATTGAAGGAGATCTTCCTAGATCCGCTCGATGGCGGTGCGCGGGACATGTCTGTTGTAGGCGAGCCCCAATAGCTTGAAACTGCAGAGTATGCTGCTTGCAGTAATGGAGAGGTAAAGTCGAGAGGTTGGAGGCAGAGGTATAAGATCTGACAATGCTCTTTCGAAACGGCGGGGGACAAAGAAGTACAAGCTGGCGCCCACTGGATACCTGCGCCGCTTGTGATTAGTCTTTGTTCCATGATGGAGCCATGTCATGTGAGGCTCGAAGCTGAGCGGGTAGCTTCTTTAGATAGGCGCCCTGAAGGTAGGGTTCCATGCGGGATCGACGAGCTGGGAGGACACGAGACACGTACCTGGATTACCCCAGAGATCAGGTTGGTCGTTCCTCCGGATATATGAGATGGCGGCCGAGAAGAGTTGCTGGTCGGCGAATTGATGGGCGAAAGGGAGGGGAAGGAGTCCCTTGTCAAGTGCAGGCGGTCAGTGCGGATTGATTGATGAGCGCTTTGCAACAGGCCAGCTGTCGGTCGTGTTTCAGGAGTCAATTGGTAGGATTGAGGACGGTAAGTCGAGGACGGAGCTGAAGTGAAGATAGAAGCAGCTGATGGAGGACGGATATCGACGGTGGAATTGATTCAAAAGTCAACGGGCATGAATAGGTAAGGGAGCAATGTGCGTGGTGAGGTGGTGCCTGTAGAGTGATGGTCCGGTGGCCCTGGCGGGGTCTTTTGGTCCATTCATCAGACAAGCAATCTGACTGGTCCGTCCATGACTCGTGCCACATTCCACGCGCCCGCCCCGGGCATTGTTCAGCCATCTGAAAGCGGTTTGCACACCGTCACAGTCTCGAGACAATACAAGATTGATCAATTGATTTTGTACAAATGGTCGCCCTGATGCAGAACTTCCCTGCACCAAGCTTGCCCAGGGGTGTCTGTCCATGGACAACTTAAGATTCAGGGTCGTCCCGCCTGGCGATCCGTCCAAAAGGTGGGACGGGGCCAGAACAGCGACTTCCGAAGAGAATAATAGTAAAGACTCTGCCCTGCTATGGTATAATGCTTATTCCCCGAACGCCTGAAACAGCACACCTAGATCCACTCCTGGCCATGCTGATGACGGTCATCAAGGAACGGAGATGCTTCTTGTGGGTGGCCTTGAGAGATTTGTGCAGGAGTGCCAACAAATCCTGAACGCTTGTTGTCATCCTCGCGAGGTGTCCTGGGTGGCGTCCGTGCCGCATCCATCTTCTGCTGCACCTTGATGATCTGGACCTTCTTTCCGAGGTCAATCTCGACAAGGCCGTTTGCCTGCCTCTCAAGAGTGTTACCACGGCTGCGAGTGTACTCGGGGTCAAAGTCGCGGTTGAGGAGCATGGGAGAGGTAGGCTCAAGGGGCACGTGCTCGAACTCGAGAGCGTGGGCAGCAGGGTCCTTGCAGCCGTAGCAGAAGAAGCCAAAGTGGAGGAGACTATACACATGTCAGGTGAGCTCGAAGGTATTAGTAGGACAGACTGACCAGCTTGTCGCGAGGAAGATGATCGCTGCGATCTCCAGACGCATCTGCGACTTGGGTGCAATGTCGAGTGCAAAATAGAGGATGCAGTCGAAGCCAAAGTTGAGGAAGCCGGTGATCAGGAGAGCAATGGCGACGAAGATGTCGACGAAGATGCAGATCCTGCGGTCGAAGCGGTAGTGCTTTTTGACGCAAAGATCGAACATGCAGAGACCATTCCAGATCAAGGAGAGGGCAAGCTATGGTTGTCAGCAGAGATCACTATTACTGCTACAACTAACATACCCCAAGAAGAGCCAGACTTCCAAAGGCGCTCCTGGTAGGTGTCTTTGACTCAAAGATACCAGGGAGTGCCTGTTGAACTTGATGGGCAAAGTTCTTCCTCGCACCATACCTCATGTCGACAATAAAGGCGAACATGATTACCGAGATACATGATGAGACAATTGTGATGGCCCTGGTCATTTGGACCAAGCGGAGAGTCTGTTGGAAGCCCATGGTTGCTGGTGTAAGGAATGTGTGGACAGCAGTCAAGTGTCGTGACCAGGTGAGTAGAAGATCGTCTTCATGGTAATGTTTCATATATCTAGAGAGCTCAAAAGACCAATTTCTGACCGTTGAAGATTGTGTCACTATCTAATCGCTAGGGGCAGTTGACACCGTTAAAATCGATTCTACTTTCTGATTTTGTGGGTGTTCGTGAGGCTCGACTGAGGAATGCGGAGTAGAGGCGGGTGAGAATGAGAGAGACATACCTACCAACCTCGATGAATATTCTACTGGTCTATCACACTCACATACAAACTGGCAAGGCTGTCAAGAATGTAAAGATGTCAGTGTGCACCAATCTTCAGCCCTGCGGACCCTGCAGACAAGGTCATGCGAACATGACTGCGGGCCGTTGGGTGTATTTCAACGGTGATTTCCAGCCCTGCCAATTCTTCTCAATACAGGACATGGATTGATACTGTTGCCAAAGTCCAGCCTTCGAATTCCCAAATGTACAGGGTCCGAACGGACATGATGATCCTGCCGTCATGTGCTCGGCATGTTGAGGACGCACGGTCAGTGAGGCTGGTCAACCTCGTCGACTTCAACACGTCTGCGTCATTGCAGTAGAGCCTGAAAGACGCGGGGAGACAGCGGAAGGAATATGATGGCTGAGATGTGTCTTGAGATGTATGCTTTTTCGAGATGGATGTCTTTGGAGGAGAGATCGCGTGAGCAAACGATTCCTTCCTGTGGGTCAACCACATAACCTCGGCTAATTGTCTTTCCGCCCGCTTCTGCCTTCCGCTTTCGGAGCACGCTCCTCTCTTCCAGCTCACTCGCCATTTGTCCTTTTGCAATAGCCGTTGTTGATGAAGGCATAGCTCAAGCCGATCCGTATCAATTCAGACGGCCGACGCCGCGGTCGAGATGTATGATCGATCATTTGCGGGATGGAGATATTGCACGACCACAATCCGCCAGCGCAGCATTATGCAGGCCGGCGTCTTAATTGGGCATCTGTACCTTGCCTGCAGCCACGCCGGCGCTGTGTTGTCATGCATGAAGGTGGGCTGCTCTGATCATGTACGACATGATTGATATCGCTCTCCTACTGCTCGATTGTTCATCTGCGTCTACTTCCCATTATGCGAGATGTGTTTGTCTGCTACCAGGATGTAATTCGTGCTCCTGGCCATATACTCACGGAAGATGGCACCGGTCTCATTCAGTGGTGAGACGACTGATAATTCGCCAGGAATCAAGCACAGTGCGTCCACGTCTTCTTTGCCTGAAACCAAGAGACGCGGACGCACCAGCAGCATACACAAGAGCAAAAGTCAGGCAAATATCCTTACTTCACATTCGACCAACGAGAGACGCAGATCCAGCTTTCCAAGCTTCAAAACGAAGCAAGGGACGGATAAAAAGCTAGAACGGACCAGGAAAGGGGAAGAGGACGACCAGCACGGAAGCAAAAGCAAGCGTGAGCGTGAGCGGGACAGAGAGTATGAATATTCGCCTTCGCCTACACGTGAGGGTCGTTCAAAACTCTCCCTTCACACAAAGAAGCTGCCTGTCCGTCGAGTTCGTGCAACAAGGACTGCACCCTACCTCTCGATACACCCTTCTGTCCTCTCGGTATTATCAGACCTGACTATCCTCTCGACATCAACGAACTCCACTATGACCCAGAACAAATACGACAGAGCCGCTGGAAAAATGCGGCTGCCACATCAAGCCGAGAGTGTTGATCACTTGGTCAGAGGTCCTCACGTTGCATCTCCTGGCACGGAGACGATACCTGCGCACCCTCAGCTTCGATCAAGCTCATCCTCCATGAGTTCTGCCACAGGCGCATACACTGCCATTCCCACGCCAACAGCGAGTCCCACGTCGTCAGCTTATCGAGCGATATACCGTCACGGGACGAACATCGGTGGAGAGGACCACTCGTTACCAATGCATGCTTACGGCTCGGAATTATACGGACAATACCATCCTCTGAAGCCTTTCCAGCAAGCTAACTACGCGCCAACCTCGAATTCCAATGCGGACAGCCGATCAAAGTACGCGAGGATACAGCAGATACCAAACCCCGCACCGGCACAATACTACTCGCAAAAGGGGACCATAGCAAACGGCGAAGGTGAAGCTACGTCAGGACAGAATTCTGAGCAAATGCCTCATCAATCGCAGACAGGAGTCGCACCTCCGAACAACGTCTTCCGCCGATTCATGTCCCTGCATCACCGGCTAATCGCTCAGATTCAGTCCGATCTCGTCATCTATGAAAGCCAATTAGCTGGGCTCGAGCAGCGCATCAGGACGTACCCGGGCCCTGATGTGGGCCATCTCCATGACTTGCAAGAGCGTCGCCGCGCCATACTCGCCCATGTTTTCCAGAAGTTAGAACAATACAAGAAAGCGATCGATCTGGCTAGCTCCAACGCCACTCTAGAAAGTCCGTCTCCATCGACCGAGCTCTTCGACAATACAGAGTACTTTGTCATACCAATCAAGCAGGACCCGACGCAAGATCGAAGCGTCCCCCCAACGGACGAAAGCTTTGACTCATCTTCCCAATCATCCCAATCCGATGAAGCAAAGCCATGGCAGGAGTGTCCAGTCGACGCGGAAATCAGAGGCTCGACAACGAAACCGGACCCCTCGCCCACCTTGAACGATTCCGAGATCTCATCTTCAGCATCATCGTTCGACTGGATTGATTTCGCTGTGGCCTGTAGCATCCTCATTATCCTGTGTCAGTTCCTATCATTTGCCGCGACAAAGCTTAGGAACACAGGTCCTGTATTGGAGCTGATCATCGGTAAAATTTTGCCGATGATCTTCAGTGCCATCTCCCTGATCTCTTTGCTCACTTGGATACATCAGGACATCCGTACAGCTTCTCACTTGTCCACGTCAAAAAGTAGGAAAGGGGTCCCCATCTGGGTAGTCTGGCTTGTCATTGGCGCGATTCTTTCCTGGCACTCGTATGAGCTCTATGGGATACTCGGAGCATTCTTGCAACTCTTCGTAATAGTTTCTACGATGTTTGCATGCTTACTATATTGGGATCGTCCTAGTGGAGCAGAAATGACAGACATCACGGATGGACCCCGTCCTCTGAAGACGGTCGACGACGATGCTGCCAGGGAATGTACCAAGGAAACGACCTCCAGCAATACGCCCGCTGAAACTTCCACAAATGTGGACGATGAGGTATGCCTTTCCAAACCAGCTTCAAGATTGAGATCTGACGGTATAGCGGCAGGACCAGCTTCCACCGTCCGAAGATCTGAAATGATTTCGTAGGACAACCTCCCGGTGCCGAGTTATTTTCAGCTTTCACCCCGGCAGGACAGCTGTATCAACACATGACTGGTATAGTGCTTGGTGTCACTTGGGCCATTGGTATATCACGCTTTCTGGTGATCAAGACTTTTCTCTGCGCCCTATCCGATGATGGATTACGAAACTTAGCGTATGAGCCAACGATGATCAGTCTCTGGATTTCGGCTCTTACACTTCCATATTTCTGCTGGCTTACTGGTCTGGTCTCGTTGGTCCTCAGTGCTGGTCTGTTCGAAGCCCGCAGCGATTGGCATGTAGGGCGATTTGGTGAAATCATTGCTGCATACCGGGCCCAGCTTACGATTGAGGGAGAGACGGGATCACTAAGGAAAGCCCATCTCAAAGACCTTGAGAAGTTGTGCACTCGATGGAGAAAGACGACCCCTCGTAGAGAGCATCCTGTGAAGCCATTCGATACCGGGAAAGCAGCTTCGGAGGTTGAGCATGAATCTGATTCAAGCAGTTGCAAGGTCAACAGAGCTAGGACGGACTGACGGGCACGTGAGAAGGAGATAGGCAGAGACGTAGACTTGAGACATTACATGACGGCTTGCAATGAACACTGTTTGCCTTGCTTGCCCGTCTTCAATCAGTGATGCTGGATCGCCTGGTGATATATATTCCATGTGCGCTCGCGTAAAACTTCCCTTTTGAGATTGCTCATGATGGCTCATCGACAACCTCACCTTTACGACCTCGACAAACGAAGCAGTCGCGACTTACGCACACAATGCTGACATGGCTGATCAGCCTGTCAACGGGTCAGTAGGCCCAAATCTGGACGGCGTGCGTTTGGTGCTGCTGTCCAATGCCGCAAAGAAGCGCACCGCGCAGCTACAAGCTCTGCACGAGCTGATCAAAAAAGATGGTCAGTGGGATGCTGGGCGAGACTTCGATGGATACTGACACAACACAGAGATACAAGACGAGCAATGGACCCCCTTGGTCCACAATCTCTTCGACACCCTCCCAGTCTACGTGGATATGAAATCTCGACATGCGACCGAGGATTGCATCAACGCTATACTGAATCGTAGAGTCGAGCAAGGTCCGGCCAATCTGTTCATTGATCTGGTAGTCAAGGAGTCGGAGAAGAAGAGTTTCTCGCCTGGTAATGCATTCATACTGGTTCGATGGCTACACCACATCATACCTGCGATCGGAAAGTCGGACAAGGCGTGGCAGAAATGGGGCAGCAAAACGATACATTCCCTGGTGCGATCGATGAATACCTTTTTGGCCTCGGAGCCGCGCGAGAGTACGGATGCGACTGTATTCAGGGTCACTAGGAGGACCTTTAGGTGGCTGGCAACCAGGTCGGAGAATGGTCAGAAGCTTTTGGCCGACTGTGTTGGGTTTCTCATTGCAAAGGCCGCGGCACCAAGTCCGCAGAATGGTATTCTTCTTGGAATCATTGCTGCGGTGTGCAATCGCTTCAAGGGGATCGAGGTCGACTTCGAGAAGTTGAAGCCGGCATACAACGACTTCTTCATTCGGGAGATTCTTGGTTCGCGGACGGTACTGCCTGACAGGATCGCGCAATCATTGTCACCTTACTTCGAGTCATATGTGACCAGCGAGGACCTGGACAAGACGCTGGTACCTGCAATCGAGAAAGCTTTGCTACGAGCGCCTGAGGTGGTGTTGGTCAATATTCTTGCGTCCGTGATCAGGTCACTACCTACCTCGATTGACCTTGGAAATCTTTTGGCAACCAAGCTCTCAACTCCACTGCTCAAGAACGTGAACTCATCGAATGTTAGCATCCGGAATGGAGCCATCGAGAGCTTTGAAGCACTTTGCCAACGAAGTAAGGACGAAGCTAGTCTGGAGAAGGCGGCAGATGCTGTCCTTACGCCACTCAAAGGCGGGAAGCTTACATCTGCTGACCATCGCACGTCTCATGCGCAGTTACTATCTAAAATTCCAGCGACAGCAGCATTGTCAAAAAAAATACCGTCAGGCCTGGCATCAGTGATCGCTAAAGAAGCGAACGACACGGCTGCCGCGGCAGAGATAGCTGCTTACATGACTCACCTCAGTCACAGCATCAAGCCCGATGGGTCCTCGGAGAGTGGCGTCTTGGATGCGGTCGTCAAGGGACTGGCCGATAAGAAACCCTCAACAAGGAAGACCTGGACCTTACAGCTTGCCCAGCTTTTCTGGAATCTGTCGGATGAGGACCTCAAGTCAGCTTCAGCGACCAAGCTGGCAGATGCGACCCTCGGCAAGCTTGTCGATATTTGGACAGAAGTGCAGAACAACCCTCTTCCAGCAGTCCAGTCAGGCTTAGCTTCCGCTGCGGTTGCTGCAACTGCACTCATCACTGGCAAATTCAACACGATTCAAGCTGAGCTCAAGAACTGGTCCATAGTCAAGAAAGCTGGTGTAGCAGAAAAGAGCCTTGTCGCTGACCCAAAGCCATCTCTCTTGCTCAATTCCAAAGTCTTTACCAAATTCACCACAGTCGACGACCTCACCTGGGTACTACGGGCATTAGCAGCTCTATCCTCCACAGCTCTCTCAGTCAATACCCCGGAATCCGCACAGAGTGCATGGGCTCAGGCGATTGCCTATACTCTTGTTGCAGGATCGTCACCCTCTGCAGTCAAATCCGAGGCTACCCAGACATTACAATCCATCTATCAGAGCGATCCGTTGAAAACAACGAACGTCATGGTGCTTGGTCTGACGCATTGGGCACTCGACGTTGCTAGCGAGAACAAGGATAGTGTGGCTGCAGCTTCACACACGGGTACCGACAGTCTTTACAAGGTCATCAGATGCATTTCAGTGAAGCTTGATCAGTCTGAGGACAACGATGAAACCCCGGATCAACAAGCCCTGTCGTTGCTGATCATAGCACGCCCACAGTTTATGGCGAGAGGTAATTGGATCGAGACTGTCTTGAAGATTGGCATTGATCCCGGTCAATTCGCCGAACGGAACTCTGAAGCATGTATTCGGAAGATCAAGGACTGGACAGAGGATCCACGTTTTGCAGGTCTACCTGCATTCCAAGAAGCTGCATTTGCAGCGGCTGCTGACCTCGCCTTTGTCTCCCCGGATAAATTACTCCATCTTGTCATAGAAGAGGTTTGCAGTGATCTCGATCCGGTACTACTTGCAGACATTGGACCGACCGAGGCTGCTATCTACCGCACACCAGAAGGCACAGCCTTCGTTGATGTTCTTGCCACCCAGGCGCCACCACAGCCGCCAAGCAAGAATTCCAAAGATTATGATACTTTACAGTGGGAAGCTGAGCTCAGAGCTCAGCTGTCAAAGAAGAAGGGCTCGGTCAAGAAGTTGACCAAAGAAGAACAAGCCAAGGTTGACGCACAGCTTTCGAAAGAATCACAAGTTCGCAAAGAGGTCGCGGGCGTCGTTGCTCGAATACAACGAGGATCCGGAATCATCAAAGCGCTCGTGCATGGCCCGCCAACCGAGACTGAGGCCTGGTTGGGTAAGTGCACACAGCAGCTGTTCGACATCATTGTTGCAGGTGCCGGTCTCCTGCTTGGTGAATCAGTCGCTGAGACTTATCTGCAATGTTCGACGAAGATATCGCCACGATTGGGAGCCAACAGACCGTTCCTTGGTGCAGTAGCACTGCGAGCTGCCGGTGTGGTCGCCATCCCTCAGTATGTTCAGGAAGAGCCACTGGGCGAGGCGGTCACCAGGATTCTGTACCGTCTGCGGTTCCTTAGCGAGCAGAGACCTTTCGACCCAGCCACACTCGCATACGCATTGCATCTCGTTTTCATTGTACTAGAGCAAGGATCTGTAGAGCGATCTGGAGAAGAGGCTGACGAGCAGCTCATCCTGGCTGGGGAGATCCTGTCCTTCCACACGGATGTCTGCAGTGATACACGACTACCACGAGCTCGAATCCTTTCTGCCATCATTAAAGCACTTCAAGCATATACACAGCATTTCCGACTGTTCAAGGATTGCTTGAACGACTTCAGCAGAGGGATTGCCGCGACTCTGGCTCCAGAAGAGACAGATGTTATCGTCAAGGCAACAATAGTCCCTCAGGTAGCCGTTCGCACTGCTTCCTTACAAGCAATTAGTGCAGAGCTTGACCTCCCCGAGCACACCTTCTGTAGAGAGATCTGGACTGCTTCGTACGACGATGTGGAGGAGAATGTTGAATTGGCCAAGGAGATTTGGGAAGAGAATGAACAGGAAACGCATGAGAAAGATGTTTCCTTGCTACTCCCATACCTGGAATCGAAGGATATTCAGCTGCGTCGTGCTGCGGCGAGAGGTGTTGCTGCTCTGGTGCAAGAGTATCCGAATACTCTGGCGGGCCTTTTGCAACAACTCCAGGATATGTACAATGAACGAGCCAAGCCAAGAGTACCACAAAGAGACAAGTACGGCATGCCAATCAAGGTCGACTCGGACGATCCCTGGCCAGCTAGACAGGGAATCGCCCTGGCCTTCAAAGAGCTAGCAGAGGCTTTCACTGCGAACGATCTGGTTCCTTTCTTCGAATTTATGGTCAACAATGGCCCACTTGGAGACAGCCACGGCGCTGTCCGCGACACGATGCTGGACGCAGCCACTGCTATCGTCTCAGAGCGCGGCAATCTCAAGGTTGAGAATCTCATGAGCCTGTTTGAGAGGAGTCTGGATGGACCTGACTCTGCCTCACAAAGCAAAGACTTGGTCAACGAAGCTGTGGTCATTCTCTACGGAGCTTTGGCCAGGCACTTGAAGGTTGGCGATTCGCGCGTGCCAAAGGTCGTTCAGAGACTACTCCAGACACTGAGCACACCATCGGAGTCTGTTCAGTATGCTGTGGCACAATGTCTGCCACCACTGGTACAGGCATCAAGCCAAGAAGCTGGTCAATATGTGTCGAAGATGATGGAAGACCTCACTGGCGGCAAAAAGTACGCCGTCCGTCGTGGCGCCGCATATGGTCTGGCCGGCATCGTCAAGGGCCGTGGTGTGGCAGCTTTCCGCGAGTTCCGCGTCATGTCTACTCTAAAGGCCGCCACGGAAGCAAAGAAGGACACCAACCAGAGGCAGGGCGCCTTCCTTGCATATGAGCTCCTCTCTCTTATTCTCGGGAGAGTGTTCGAGCCGTACGTCATTCAAATTGTCCCTCAATTGCTGGGCGGGTTCGCAGACCCCTCCGCTGATGTGCGAGATGCATGCTTGGATGCTGCGAAGACCTGCTTCTCCACTTTGAGCTCTTTCGGCGTCAAGCAAGTCTTGCCCATGTTGCTCGAAGGCCTCGACGAATCGCAATGGCGAAGCAAAAAGGGAGCTTGTGACTCTCTCGGAGCCATGGCGTACCTTGATCCCCAGCAGCTCGCAGTCAGCTTGCCGGAAATCATCCCTCCCCTCACAGATGTTCTCAATGACAGCCACAAAGAAGTACGAGCATCTGCCAACCGCAGTTTGCAACGATTCGGCGATGTCATTGAGAATCCCGAGATTAAGAGCCAGGTCAATATCCTTCTCAAAGCTCTGAGTGACCCTACGAAATTCACGGATGAAGCGCTTGATGCTTTGATCAAGGTCAATTTCATCCACTACTTGGATGCCCCTTCGTTGGCCCTGGTCGTCCGTATCCTCGAAAGAGGTCTGGGAGATCGATCTGCTACAAAGAGGAAGGCTTCCCAAATCATTGGCAGTCTGGCACATTTGACAGACAGGAAGGACTTGATCAGTCATTTGCCCATCCTAGTCGCCGGTCTGCGTACAGCTGTCGTCGATCCTGTACCCGCTACAAGAGCAACTGCATCAAAGGCTCTCGGGTCGACCGTTGAGAAGCTCGGGGAAGATGCTCTGCCTGATCTCATCCCCAGCTTGATGACCGCACTTAAGGCAGACACCGGTGCAGGCGACCGTCTTGGATCAGCACAAGCGCTCAGTGAAGTTCTTGCTGGTCTCGGTACTAGTCGTCTGGAAGAGACTCTTCCCACCATCCTGCAGAACGTGTCAAGCTCGCGACCTGCCATCAGAGAAGGCTTCATGTCGCTGTTCATCTTCTTGCCGGCAACGTTCGGTAACAGTTTCGCAAATTACCTTAGCAAAATCATCCCTCCTATTCTTGCGGGTCTGGCCGATGAGGTCGAGTCGATTAGAGAAACGTCGCTTCGTGCTGGTCGCTTGCTTGTCAAAAACTTTGCTACCAGAGCAATCGACCTCCTACTTCCTGAGCTCGAGCGTGGTCTTGCAGATGACAGCTACCGTATCCGTCTGTCTTCCGTTGAGCTCGTCGGAGACCTACTTTTCAACCTCACTGGTATCAGTGGCACAACGGAAGCGGACGAGGAGGAAGAAGACGCCAACGAAGCCGGTGCATCGCTCTTGGAAGTGCTTGGCGAAGAGAAGCGAAACAAGGTCCTCTCTGCTCTGTATATCTGCCGTAATGACACATCTGGTCTCGTCAGAGCTGCTGCGATCAATGTCTGGAAGGCCTTGGTCGCTACACCTAGGACACTTCGCGAACTTGTGCCGACTCTTACTCAACTTCTTATCCGCCGCCTGGCCAGCTCGAATATGGAGCAGAAGGTGATCGCGGGTAATGCTCTTGGTGAGCTTATTAGGAAGGCTGGCGAAAGTGTGCTGTCAACACTGCTTCCCACCCTTGAAGAAGGCCTGCAGACATCGACAGATTCAGACTCTAGGCAAGGTATCTGTATCGCTCTGCGAGAGCTGATTAGCTCGGCATCTCCAGACACATTGGAGGAGTATGAGAAGACTCTCATTTCGGTAGTCAGGACTGCCCTGGTCGACTCTGATGCTGATGTGCGAGAGGCAGCCGCCGAAGCATTCGATTCGTTGCAGAAGATCTTGGGCAAGAAAGCTGTTGATCAGGTTCTGCCTCATCTGCTCAGTCTACTGCGGTCCGATGATGGTGCTGACAATGCTCTGTCCGCACTCCTCACACTGCTCACTGAGCAGACTCGCGCCAACATCATCCTCCCCAACTTACTCCCAACACTTCTCACCCCTCCGATCAGCGCATTCAATGCCCGTGCATTGGCTTCTCTTGCCGAAGTGGCTGGCTCAAGTATGACCAGGAGACTTCCGAACATCCTCAATTCTCTCATGGACGCCACCGTCTCGTGCAAGGACGAAGAGCTCAAGTCAGAACTCGACACTGCCTTGGACACTGTGCTGCAATCCGTGGATGAATACGACGGTCTGAACACTGCCATGAGCGTCATGCTGGCTCTTGTCAAGCATGATGATCACAGAAAGAGAGCAGCAGCCGACCATCATCTTGCCAAATTCTTCCAGTCCGCGGAGATGGATTTCTCCAGATACTACCCTGACCTCATTCGTGCTCTGCTGCTGGCATTCGACGATAGTGATACGGAGGTCATCAAGGCTGCTTGGACTGCTCTTAGTGCACTCACGAGCCGCCTTCGAAAAGAAGAAATGGAAGGGCTTGTCATCTCCACGAGGCAAACGCTCAATCAAGTCGGTGTGGCTGGGCACAATCTACCAGGTTTCTCCCTGCCGAAGGGTATCAACGCTATCCTGCCAATCTTCTTGCAGGGTTTGATGAACGGTACTGCGGAACAGAGGACGCAAGCCGCACTGGCCATCTCGGACATCATCGACAGAACAAGTGCAGATGGGCTCAAGCCGTTTGTTACACAGATCACAGGTCCACTCATTCGTGTTGTTTCTGAGCGATCCGTGGATGTCAAGTCGGCTATTCTGCTTACACTCAACAACTTGCTTGAGAAGATCCCGACCTTCCTCAAACCCTTTCTGCCGCAATTGCAACGCACCTTTGCCAAGTCACTGGCTGATCCATCGTCTGAGATCTTGCGGACAAGAGCTGCGAAAGCTCTGGGCACACTCATAACGCTCACGCCTCGCATCGATCCACTGATCACCGAGCTCGTCACCGGCTCCAAGACTCCAGACGCAGGTGTCCGCTCTGCTATGCTGAAAGCACTCTTCGAAGTGGTCAGCAAAGCTGGCTCAGCTATGAACGAAGCCAGCAGAAATGCCATCCTTGGTTTAATAGATGCAGACTCTGGAGAAGCTGACCCTGGCATGATCATCACAAATGCAAGACTTCTTGGGGCTCTTATCAAGGTCTTGCCCGCGGATGCTGCCGCTGGTCTCATCAAGAACCGCGTGTTGACACCTCATCCGACATACCCATCTGTGCTTGCGCTCAATGCAATCTTGCTTGAAGCGCCGGAAGCTTTGACAGCCAACTATGCTGATGTCCTTGTCAATCTCGTGGCGCAAGGCATCAAAAACTCTGTAAGTATACCCCTTCCTGCCTGAGAGTGTCAGTACTAACCACTATCAGAATCCGCAGCTGTCAGAGAACTTCGTCGTCGCATCCGGCAAGTACTTCCTGTCCGCGAGCTCACCCAAGGACGAAGCACATGTCCAACCAATCCTCGATGCCCTAGTCAGCATCATACCGCCAACAGGAGGCGCTTCAGTCGATGCTCGTCGTCTGTCACTCATTGTCATCCGGACGATTGCCAGACACAGCCACCCGGACCTGATCGCGCCCTACCTGTCGATACTGGTCCCACCCGTCTTTGGTGTTGTCCGCGATCCACTGATTCCAGTCAAGCTTGCGGCTGAGCAGGCATTCCTCGCCATCTTCGATGTAGTGGATAACGAAGCAGAGGACTTTGAGAAGTATCTCGAGAAAGAAGGCAAGGACCTGCCACCGAATACGAAGCGAAGCATGGGTGACTACTTCAAGAGAGTGGCGGTCAGATTGGGAGCACAAGCCAGAGAGCGCAGAGAAGCAGAAGGTCGTACGAGTAAGGCTGGGCCAGGCGAAAGTTGGCTCAGTGCAGATGAGGAGGAGGACGAGAGGGAGGTGTGGTCTGTTGGGAGGGTGGAGATTGGGGAGATGTGGAGGGATAGTAGTGCTTAGATGACAAAGAGGAATGTGTACATAAAGTCGACAATATGAATGATACAGCACTCTATTGAATCCTCTGCCATCCCATGTCGGCGTTGACGTGATCCAGTCATCTGCTGTGGCCCCGCCAGAACAGGTCACGTGCTAACGCTCCACGATCCGCATGCGGCTCTGCACCTCCGCCCTCAAACTCCGCAAAAGTCCAAAGCTTCACCTTCGAATCAACAAACACGTCGACGCATCCACAGCGCACACCCAATTTTCACATTCGACGATGCCGCCGACAAATCTCACTCCTTGACTCAAGAATTCATCCACACTCCTCTGTTGACCACTCCTGAACCCCAAACAATGGCAGCCGCCCGCAACCAACTCCCGACCTACGACCTCATCACAGGGGACACCTCCTCGAACCCCTCCCGCCTCCCCCTCGCCTCCTCCACCCGCCGCACCTCCCTCTCCGCCAACGCCACCACCAGCAAACTCCGCCAATCGCTCGCGGGTGCCCCCTCCGCCGTCCCGGCGCGAAGCACAATCGACAACGAAACCCTGCGCGCACAACTCAACACGCTGCAGTACGAGCTGGACACGCTGAAGCAAGACCGCGCGATGCAAGTCGAGAAGCTCGCGTGCGAGATCCGGGAGGCGGAGCGGAGGGTGGAGGTTGAGGCGAAGCGGGCCGCGGAGGCGGAGAGGGGGAGGGCGCAGGCGGAGAGGAGGCTGGAGGAGGGGAGGAGGGAGATGGGAGAGCGGGAGACGAGGGGGGCGAATGAGCGGGCGGAGTTGGAGAGGAGGGTTAGGGAGAGGGGGGAGGAGGTCAGGGGGTTGAAGGAGGAGGTGGAGGAGGGGAGGACGGAGGTGGAGATGGTGAGGAGGGAGGCGGAGCGGGGGGTGAGGGAGGTGGAGGGGAGGGTGAAGGGGTTGGAGAGTAGGTTGGAGAGGGCGGAGGGGGAGAGGGATGGGTTGGGGGAGACGGTGAGGGGGTTGAAGGAGGAGGTGCAGGGGAGGGAGAAGAGGGTGGGGGAGTTGGAGCAGGAGGTGTTGAGGTTGAAGGCTGTGACGGGGGATCAGGAGACGTTGGGGGTGGTGAAGAGGGAGTTGGGGGAGCAGGTGGGGCATATCAAGAGGTTGGAGAAGGTGAATGCGGAGATGAGTGGGGAGGTGAAGAGGTTGAGGAGGGAGAGGAAGGCGGTGGAGGTTGTGGAGGAGGAGAAGAGGGTTTTGGAGGGAAAGTTGGGGTTGCTGGATGATGTGAGGAGGGAGTTGAGCGAGAGTGAGATCAAGAGGAGAATGTTGGAGGATGAGAGAAGAGCTTGGGCTACATATTTGGAGAATCAGGAGGGGGAGGCGGCGTTTGATAGCCCGGAAGAGATGGCGAGGGCGTTTGTCAAGGAGAGGATGGAGAAGCTGCAGTTAGTGGAACAGATGGGACAGATACAGCCGGAGTTGGCGGTCAAGGATGAAGCTATCAATGCTTTGGAGCAGGAGCGGACGACTCTTCAAGCTGAGTTGAAGAGACTGAAGACCATGGGTGGAGACGGCACCGCGAGTGGTGATGCAAAGGCTCGAGCGCGATTGGAAAGACAGAGGATGCTCGCAGTGAAAGAGGTCGAGTACTTACGAGCTCAACTCAAATCACTCGAAGACGAAACGACAGAGTTCGATCCAGACAGGGCAGATCAAGGCACAACCTCCAAGACGGCAGAGCTTGAAGCTCTAGTGGACGAGTACAAGAAGGAGATCTCGGAACTTCACGCACAGCTTACCAAGCTTGAAGCACAGCCTGCAACGGCTCCTGCACAGCCGTCACTGAAGCGGCCCGCCCCAGACTCGGAAGAGAACGAGGCTACGGGCACACTGCAACGGAAGCTTCGAAAGCTACAAGGTGCTGTTGTGTCGCTGGACTCGAAGAACGCCACCTTGACGAACGATCTCAAGGCCAGTAACGCACAGCTTGCCGCTCTGAGAGAGTCCAGCCGGACAAGAGTGCTCGAGCTTTCGAACAATCCAACAGCTCAATTCCAGGCCATTCGAGCTTCAACACTCAAGACGCTTCAGGCCGAGAATGAGGCTCTGCTAGCCCAGATCAAAGGCCGGTCACCTCCACCTGCCTCTGTGCCTGCCGCTGTTGTAGACTCTTTGAAGCTACAACTCGAGGAGAAGGATGCCGAATTAGCACAACGAGACAAGAAGACACTCCGCTTGCGCCAGATCTGGTCGGGCAAAGTGATCGAGTTTCAAGAAGCCGTCGCGTCTACACTTGGTTGGACAGTCAAGTTCCTCCCGCACGGCAAGCTGCAGCTCTCGCCAGTGTACTACCCAACCGGGATCAATCCGGAGACGGGTGAGGAAGAGGAGAACTTCATCCTTTTTGACAGCGAGAAGGGGACCATGAAGGTCTCGGGCGGGGAAAGGTCCAGGTTCGCGCAAGAGATAAGAGATATGGTGGAATTCTGGATCGAGGGGAGAGGGGAGGTGCCGTGTTTCTTGGCCGCGGCGGGGTTGGAGTTCTGGGAGAGAAGCCAGCAGGCGAAGGAGAAGGAAGGTGGTTGAGAGGTGATGAAGTTGTCGCTATCCGAGCTGAAGCGATGAATGATATCCCGGCAAGGCGTCCAGGCGATGCAAGCCACCAGCAATAACCAGGCCTCGGGGAACACTTGCCGTCAGCCGCAAGTCGAGATGATGAGAGCCGTGTGCGATACCCGTGGTTATCAAGTAATCATGCCTCGCTCGCGATCGTCGCGATGCGGCAAGCGAGATGGCGCGGATGGCTTCGGGCCTCAAAACCCTGATCATGTTCCGTGTACCGAATACAACCTAGAATATAAGCTCCACAGCTGCAGGTCAACGAACATTTGGGACCCACTACCGATGCGTGAACTACTTGACTACATGGCATGTGAAGATGGACTGACCTGCCGAGGGAAGGCTTCTGTCCACACACCTCATGTCGAGAACTCGTGGTATTGATGCAGGATTTGAGACAGACATCAATGACCGAGATGACATTCAGGACAGAAACGATACGGAACCAGATCAAGCATCCATCCTTTTCGGCACATTGGAAGATCCTGCAAGCTGGACGTTGGACCTTGTCTGACGCGCCTGTCCAGGGGTGAATAGCGTGGGATGCAGCTCTGACATTGACAGCCAGGTCTGTTTCTGCCATTCTTCTCAGGCCATTTTCACATGTCTGTAACTCGAGTCATTGCGACCACAACGACTGGTGTCTCAGATGAAATTAGCCATTCATATCGTGATGGCGGCCAGCAGTGACACACACAAAGGCAACAACATCTGATGGATCATGGCTGCCGTCGCGATATGATGGAATAATATGCAGTTGTTGAGATGCAGCACCCGTCCATAAACGGAAACGAGCCCGTCCTTCCCGCCCCACGCCCTCGTCCCGTCAAACCGGACCGCCAATCACAGAGCTCGATCGAGAACGCCTCACGTCACAGCGGCCATCCTTGGACTTTCACATGTCAAATTCGCGTGTCTCTTCCTCTTGGTCCCTCGTGCTGCCAGCTCGTGCTCTCGTGGCCGCTTTCCCTGATTCTCAGCCCGCGAGATAGCCTGCAACAAAAAGTGACAGCCTGCGAAGTGGGACCGGTGTGGCTCATTTGACATGTGCTCGTCTTGTGTAGAGTGGGAAGGAACGATGGCGCGTAAAGGATCGTTTCTTCGCACAAGATAAGCTTGACCTGCCACCATTGTACCTGCTTCACTTTTTATCCTTGACCGCTGCAGCACCCACTTCTATTGCTTTTTCCCACACCACCACCCTTCTGCTGCAACATTCCTGCAGCTCATCATCCCTCATCGTCAGTGCAACCGAGCTCATTGGCATTCCTCTAGCTTCGTCCACAATCGCTTCCGGCGATTCCTCAGAGCTACACATCTCACATTCACATCCTCCACAGGTCAGTCTACTACTCATCGCTATCAAGTCGTGTATAACACTGACAGTATCTCAGACACATGCCACACGCTGAAGACAAGATGAGCCAAACGCAGGTGCTCACTAACGGTGACTCCAAAAGCCAGTTCCTCTCGGTATGATCTCTCTGCATCACTCTCTTAAATGTGCTAACAACGTCAAGCATCTCAAGTCATACCCCATCGTCTCTGACGGAATTGATACTGTCAAGTCCAACCAGTACGGCGCCAAATCCATCGAGATCGCCGACGCTGCCTACACCAAGATCGGCAAGCCTATTGAGCCCCATCTCCGTGTCCCGTACAGCTACGCAAAGCCATACGTTGAGAAGGCTGATTCTCTCGCCGACAATGTCCTGAACAGCGTCGACAACCGTTTTCCCATCGTCAAGGAGGACACCAACACCATCGTCGGAACTGCCAAGGGCTACGCTTTCTGGCCCGTCCAGCTCGCTTTCGACGGCAAGGACTACGTCCTCAACACCTGGCAGGATGAGTACAACAAGACGGTCAAGCGCAATGGTCGTGGTCCAGGTATCTGGTCATTCGGCCTGTCTATCATCAGCACCGAGATGAGGATTGCCAGCGATGCTCTTCAGATCGCTGCCGACTGGCTCGGACCCAAAAAGGATGAGGCTGCACAGAAGAAGGATGAGTTTATCGGACAGGCCAAGCAGAAGAAGGAGTCATACTCGCAGAAGCTGCAGCAGAAGGAGTAGAACCCTTATTCTCCATTGGAGGAGGACAAGGGAAAAGGCAAGGCAGAGATCATGGGTGATTGACGGTTTTGCTTTCTCATGACCTCGCTGGACTGAAAAAGCGGTAGATGATTGACGGTCGGCAATGACCTTTCGATGGACCTTTACCCTTCATACCATTACGTCCATGATGTACTTTAGACAGGCAGATTTTCGGAATTGCAGATCTAATGATTTTCGACGTTCATGACTTGTGTCAAGGAGTGGTTGATGCCAAAGCTTGAGCTGTCCTGGTGATCCCCTCGGCCTGACGCGTTTCCTTTCTGTACAGCCCCGCCGTCTGCCAACTTGACCTGTTTCAATCCAATCACCACACCATTAACCTGTACCAAACGCAACAATGGCAGCAGATGATCTCGAAGATATTGATGTCGCTACCAAAGCACCGGAGAGCGATGCGCAAGAGCAAAAGACGGCAGATGCGCCCACGAGCGCCGACGAGGGAAAGAAGCCTACCATGGGTGTACACCTTCTCCGGTCCACATTCGTGATTGATGCTGATTCTTGAAGGAACACTGCGTCTCAGACAGACCAAGCCGTATGACTTCTCTCCGCCTCTCTCCGTCCAAACTGTTAGCTAATACCTCCCAGCCCCCGGTTCCACCCCCCAAGGCGTCCGTCCTCCCGCTTCCCTCACCTCCCCTTCTCCCCTAATCTCCTACAGGAAATCACCACCCTCTCAGGCATAGAAACCTACATCACCCGCCCCCCCTTCTACCCCTCCCAACCCGCCAAACTCCTCCTCCTCCTCTCCCCCGGCACCGGCATCCACTCCACCAACAACCAACTCCAAGCCGACCAATGGGCCACAAAAGGCTACGTCGTGCTCATGCCAGACCAATTCAACGGCGACCCAGCCCCCAAGCTGGACACCTCCGACCTCCCCCCCGACGGAGGCGAGCCCGGCGCCGCTGCCAACCCGAGCTTCATCGAGCGACTCAAGCTCGGCTTCGTGGAGACTGCAAAGAGTTTCAGGATCGATATGTGGTTGGCGAGACATACGCCTGCGACTGTGCTGCCGAGGTTGGTAAAGGTGGTGGCGGCGGCCAAGGAGATGTATGCTGATGCTGTGGCGTATGGGGGCGGGGTGTACGGGGCCGGGTATTGTTTCGGGGGCAGGTATATCTTGTTGTTGTTGAGTGAGTTGCCGGATGATGTGGTGGCGGGCACGAGGGATGTGGGTGCTGCATTGCCGAGTCCGAGTGAGAAGGAGGGAGAGGCAGGGGAGGGGTTCGATGCGGCGGTGAAGAGTGAGGAGGGGATGGTGGGGAGGGGCCCGTGGATCAAGGCTGGGGTGTTGGCGCATGGGACGGGGATTGGGAAGGAGGATTTTGCGGGGTTGAAGGAGGGGGGAAAGCTGGGGATTGTGGCGGTCAGGGAGGATGGGTTGTTCACAGATGAGGTGAGGGATTATGGGACGGGGCTCGCGAAGGAGAAGGGTGTGCAGGTGGAGGAGAAGGTGTGGGAGGGTGTGCCGCATGGTATGGTTGCTTTGTTGTAGAGGAGAACATGGCTGACAGGTGACAGGCTTCGCAGTGGTCGGCGAGTACGCTGATCAGAAGATCAAGACGGCACAGAGTGAAGCATTTGACATGATGACGGAGTTCTTGGAGAAGAGCTGAGGTAGTCTCCTGCTGGTACAGGACCTGTGCAGTGAGAAGAAGGCTTCTTATGAGCATCACGATACCACGACAGAAACTCAACAAGCATCTCTGACGATCCTTCGTTAGTGAGTCCGTGCAAACATGAACTGATCCTAGCAAACTCATTCAGACTCGAAATTGAAGTCAATGAAAGGTAGGTCTTGGTGCAGGGAGGGAATGCTTGGCATTTTCGCCAGCTGCTGCCTGCGAGCTGTACTACCAGCAGCACGTCCAAACTTACACACAAGCTTAGCTTCTCCACTTCATTCCAGCTTCACTACCAACTCTTCATCAGCAATCGCACAAAAGACTGGTAGTTCCAGCCTGTTCATACTACCAGAGTTACTCCGATCACGGCCAACATCCGCAACGATGCCGTACAAACCAATGCTGTACGTACCACTCTGGCAGGACCTTCACGTTATCTGACCCGAGAACAGCATCCGGAAGAAGACATACAAGGACGCAAGCTTGATGGGTATCGCACCAGAAGTCCGCCAGGAGATCTTCAGATACCTCGCACCTCGCTTTATCGATGTTGCCTGTCAGAAGATCCCTTGGACAGATCAATTCAATCTTCGTACACGATGTTCACAACGCCATGGCTTCGCCATCATCTCAGTATGCAAGAAACTCGCCCAAGAAGCTATCGTGCCGATGTATTCGAACACAATCTTTGTCCTACACAACGACCTCGCTGCTCGAGAACTCTTCAACAGGGTTGGACCACTGATCGCGTCATGCATTACAGAAATCAGCATTGTCGAATATCAGGAGAGCCCGAAGTCGAGTGCATTGTCTACCTTATTCCCTGGGGCCAAGTCCTTGCAGCACCTCCACCTTGGAAATTACTGCATGTTTACGCCGTCGGAGAAAAGCGTCCAATCCTTCGTCCGAGCCATGAAGCTCACAGAATGGGAGTACGCCAAGGACAAGTCTGCAGACGAGCTTATGGAGCTGTTCACCTCTTCGCAATGCAGCAACTGCATCAAATATGGCGCCGACACGACAGTCCCGAGCGTCGTCGGACTCTTGGCCGGCGATGACTCCACCAAGTTCTTCAACAATATCTTCGGAAAGCTGACAGTATGCTCATGCGGCAGTCGCTCGCCAAAGTCGGAGAGGTTTCATTACGAGCTGAAGAAGGCGTTCGAGGTCATTGTGGCGGAGCGCAAGTCGAGGAAGCGCAAGATCGAGGAGGTTGAGGAGTGACGTGGGGCAGGAGCAAGGAAGAAATGTGTTCGGGAGGAAGATGAGTATGGGCACTGAGAGTAAACGAGGATCCTGGTAGTGCATGAACAGCGCATAAGCGGGGAGTGCAAGCGTCATAAGGTGTAGCATATCGAGCATCAAGTAAGTCAGTGTTTCATATGTGGAAGTACCACCCTCCCACGCTCGTCGCAGCACTCTCGACTCCATTGGCTCGCCATCCGCCTGAGCCAGATTGAGAGCGCAGTATTGACGCATGTGATCGCTCGCCAAAGAGGTACGATTCCACCTCTTCGGGTCGATCCACGTCACCTTCGTTGCTGGGGGTTTCCCTTGGCACCTTCACATGCCTTCTCGTGTCCAGATCTCGATCGGCCCTCCCGCCACCTTCATGGCCCTCCGCATTCCATTCTAACTTTCATTTGAAAATTTCCAATCCCGACTCACAGAACACTTTCACCTTCTTCCACCTCTTCCGCCCACCCCTTGCGGTTTGCGGTCGCATCTCAGTTCCACCCTTTGATGCTAGTAGGTCCACGGCAATACTACCAGCATCAGCAAGCTACCATGCAGAAATTTGATTATGCAGCGCTGCGGCGGGTGAGTCTAACCTCTATCCTGTTCGCTCGGAGCAGAGTACTCACGCTGCGCAGGCGTTCAGGAAACATGCACGTACTACCAGCAATGCGCCCCAAGGAGGCAGCAATACAGGCAGCGTAATCGCCCCAGCCGTCGTCGACGAGTCTCCGCCAGTGTCATACCTGGTAGTGGGCACTCCAGCTGCGGTTTCCAGGATCTTCGATACTCTTGGCGAGGGATGTATTGACCAGGCACCCGTCAAAAAGAGCCGTTCTGGTAGAAGCCTGATGGATCTTCCGACTGAACTCCGTAGCAGGATTTTTGGCCTTCTTGTACCGGTCGTCGTAGAATTCGTCCTTCAGCGCTGGAGTTGTAGCCAGAAGCAACTGCTAGTCTTCTCCTCTACCATACACGAAGCTCTATTCCTAGTCAACAAAATGGTTCATCGCGAAGCAAAGCATGCTCTCTTCCGGCAGGCTTGTTTCTACACTGAATGCTTGCAATCGGCAATTCTCTTTTGTAAATTGATCGGCGACGATATTCAGCTTCTGCGGCACCTGTCGGTCGGCGGGGATGGCACCTTGTACACCGGTGGTTACTTTGAATTGGCCCAGTACCTGGCCAATGCTCGCGCTCTCCGTTCCTTCTACGTTCGGCATCTTAGTCTTCATAAGTCTGGTTCACTGTCTGAGGCTGACGATATTCCCACATCTGGCATCTGGATTAACCCAGTCAGGTTCTTCCATGATCTTCGGCCTCTGGTATTGGCAAGAGGTTCTGAGCGCGGACAGAAAGAGCTACTGACGATTCTGGCGGCCGGAAAGTGTACACGCTGTTGGATCCGACATTTTGTTGAGAGCTCTCAAGCATATTGGAATGGTAGATACCACACCTGCCTATGTTTGAAGCACCTCTTCAAGGCAGATCCTGCTGCGAAGATCATGGCGGAGGCACTTTCGATCTGTGCGAGAATATGTACACAGCGTATAGATGCCGGCGACACGCTTGAATCAGAAGACGAACCGCCTTGGTGTACCTTCCATCAAATCTGAGAAGACAGGCACTTATGCTTTGGAAGACAGGGCATGGAAGCAGACACGTACTATTCACGAAAGCTCCCAATAGAAATGAAACTTCTGATACAAAGCATCTACATGATTCTGTCGTCGTATTGATCATCATCTCCCTCCCTTACCATAAACATCGCTCTCCTCTCCCACCCTTTGACCCGCTACTCATTCACCCCATGCCTCCAAACCTCCTGCTCCTGCCTGGCCGAATACGCGCCCACCCTGAGAATCTCCCTCATCTGATCATCACTCACAAACATGATATTCCTTGCCATGAAAAACCTCACTCCCTCCGTACACGGCGGGCTGGTCAAACTGCCCCTGTACGTCCAAAACTCGGTGAAATTGCCCACGGCCTCGATGGGCAAGCGCAACGGCAGATCGACCTCCATCTGCTGATCCGTCTCGTTGAAACCGATAAACGGCTTGGGCACGGCGTCGAAGAAGCTGTTGTTCTGTCCGCCCGCGTCGAGGCGGATGGCCGCCACGGCGCGGTAGTCCCCTCCCCCGTCGGTGAAGACGTAGTGCAGCTCTGCTTTGCTCCTGTCGCCGCCGACGGTGTGGTCGGCGGGGGTGTGGACGTGCCAGCCCGAGAGGTAGTCGGTTTCGTTGTCGAAGGAGACGGAGGGGAGGGTTTCGTACACGCCTTTGTCGTGGAGGAGGGTGAATGCGGGCCCGTAGCCCCAGTTGTAGAAGTTGCCCGTGTAGAGGCCTGAGACGTTGGAGAAGTCCGGGATGTGGTTGGTGGATAGGCCTTGGTTGAGGGAGAAGCCGATGGGGGATTGTTGCGTGCCCGTCTGGCAGAGTTCGTATTCTGGGTTGATGCGTCCCCAGTTGAAGGAGGCTTCGTAGGCCCAGTCGGCATCTTGGGGGATGCGGGTGGTGCGGTTGTCCGAGACTTGTCGGCCGATGAGCTTGGGTGTGCGTTGGAAGTTGAGGTGGTCGGAGCAGGCGAGGGCGGCGGGGAGGAGGGCCGCGAAGGTGGTGAGGGATGGCATGGTGGGTGATGTGATGGGGGAGATGTGTAGGAGGAGGGAATTTGTGGGTACGAGGATGAGAGCCCTACCAGGATACAGGACAGTCTTTATACTCGTGCCCTCGAGACAAGACAAAGGCAATCTACAAACCACATGGTGGGGACGATACACCACACATCAAGCAATCACAACTGGAGGCAAATGAGAGCCTTGGCGGAAGAATGCAGGACTTCTCACCAAGCTTCGATTACTGGGCACGTCGTCTGGCGGGGTACTCAGCCATAGTCCGGTCGACATAGGGCCAGGATATGTAGTGGCGCCAAGGGCGCGGCGGGACGTGGTGTGAAACTCGGCGGCGTGGCCGAGAACGAGCTGCAGGGTTGCGGAGAGGTCTTGCTGGTGTTGAAGCAGGGATGTGAATGGCTTTTACTGCCTTGATGGAAACAAGGGGTCGCTTGGACAATCTTGAGTGGGCTTGAAGGTTGCCACGAGTCCGGGTCAGCGAGTCCGGGTCAGCGAGAGCGAGAGCGAGGTGTCGTCAAATGTTTGTGATACTGTCAGCGCTTGGCGTGGCTGTTGAGAATCGTACGAATAATGTCCGATGTGGGTGTCATCAAGGATGGCCTCTCGTGTTGTTTAAGGTCACAGAGATTGAAGGTGAGACTTTTTTCCTGCCCCGTCGACAGTGTTTGGGCTGGTTCCAGAGTTTTTCGCTGCCAAGCACAATGCCCTGTCTGCTCCTGCCTCCTTCATCTGCCTTTTCTCCGATTCAAGGCCGAGAAACGGAATTGCACATCACCAACGGAAAGCGTAATAGACAGCATATCGATGCTGACCTCAAGGACAACAGGAGCTGCTCCGAAAATCGACAAATTGACAGGTCTGGATCTGCGAGAAGAGCCCTTTCAGGCAGGGTTGTTTGCTCCGCCTTTTCTCTCACTTCTCCACTTGTTCTGGAAGATCAGGAATCAACAGAGCATCGCCTGGCTGTGGTTGGAAGGTGATCATCGTGGATCAATCTTGGTTTCGACCACGTCTTTTCGCTCTCCTTTCTTTCCGTCCCGGACCTGCAGAAGTTGCAAGGCGCCCAATGTCAAGCGGCATCCTGCCGTCACTCTACTTTCCGTGCGGCTCCGTTTCACTTCAACGTCGAAACCATCTCTGCTGTCCTCCAAATTATCGGGCAAAGTATTTGACTTTGGGCGCAGCATCACGAGTTGCCCACCAAGACTCCAAGAGGTCCAATCTGCACGAATCCAGATCTTTGGGATGCCCAGACCATCTTGGCTGGCCATGCCTTTCTCTTAGCCCATACCAAGTTGCGATGCTTGAGCAAGTATCCTGGTCAGAAGAATTACCGCGGGCGCCACGATCACGCCGCCACCTCGTACAGTAGGCTGTCACATTGGCAAGACTGCCACGGCATACCAGTATCTCTATGGCGGCACTTGTTCCGTCGGCTGCTGACTCTCTCTGTGGAGCACTGACGTACCGTGTCTAGAAGCGTAGCTCAAGCTCTCATCTTCTGGCACTCCCCCAGACCTGAATACACCACGACTCGTCCTTACTACAAGCTAGGCTGTACCGACTTCAAAACTCCTGGCCACATTTTCTCGATTTTGTCGCATTTTGGAGAATGCAAGAAGAGGAGTTGGCGAGAATCAGAGACCGTACTAAGCCCAATTAGGCAAGTTTTGTGAGAATCCACAATGTTCTCAATTCTACTGCTCGACGCGGTAAGCATGTGGTGAGATATTGTGTTAGCAAGGGGGAACCGTCAAGTTGACGGTGCCCGTCACACTTTGCGTGCAAGCGGTGAACGGCGGGTCAACTGGCCCATCTAGTCCAGAAGTGGATGCCGCGCAGGAAAGCTATCGGTGTGATGTAGCCGAGGAGTCAGCAACAGGATCAGAGTATCGCAGCGATACAGATTGCGATAGCGAGCGTGATGAGGGGTCTTCCTCGTGGCCGGCAGGACTAGCGCGACCAGCTGCTCCTCCGGCCTACACAAATCTGCGAGCGTAAATGCCACGCCTTCGTCTTGTCATGCTGCGTTTGGCATCCATGATCTAGAAATATCTTCTCATATAGCTGTAATCTGTTGTCCCTGCTCCCGCCAATCTTTCGCCAGCCGGATCCAATCACGATGCTCACTGTCCCACAACGCTTGATGGAAAGCTGATATGCTCTCGTAGCATGCAAATCTGTTTTCCTCGGATCGTCGACGGCATAGCTTCCGCACAACATCCATGCGCTCTAGATCGGGCCAGCTGCAGAGTCCGGCGATGAAGATTGGCCACGCGAAATTGATCAAAGGCGATCGCTGCTCTTCCGCGGTTCTGAGAAGGCGGAACAGGCGGCGGGAGTGGTATGCTACGAAGTGGCCGGTGTGGAAGCAGCTCGAGCGGTGGTAAGCGTAGAGGACCCCCGCGTGGCTATATGTGTGGAGCATGCGGATGAAGTCCTCTTTGTCTTGCTGGCCCCTGTCTGGGGAGGTGGTAGCTGCTGCTATCAGGGTGGAGCTTTTGGCGCCGTCGAAGCGGTCCTCGAAGTCCGCAATTGTCTGTAGTCTGTTTGATGGGCGAAAATCATAGTCCGTTGCAAAACTGGAAGAAACGAAGGTGGCGCTGGGCAGTGATGAAAACAGCACGTGACCGGATTCGCTCCACATTCGCACCTTTTGGACGTCTTCCCGCCACGTCATATCATCAATAGACTACAGCTCCTACTAGAATTTCATTGTTCAGCATCAGATTCGACACGATGGAGTTTGTGACATCGTATCTCTCTCAGCGCTCACAATTCACGAAGATCACACCGCTGCCACCCGCTTTGAGCCGGACTGCTGCGGTAGATCTTTTACACAACCATGCAGAGGTACGACAAAGGGTAAGTCGAATGAGCTAGACCACTGACGACATTGCTAGATCATTCGTCTCAATCCACTCATCATGGACTTCAAGCAGATCCCAAAACCGGAACGTGCTCCTGATGACGAGGCGCATTATACCTGGTATGAAATGACGGACAAAATTACCTATCTGCCCGGCTTGACGAGGAATGTCACATACAATGGCGCTTTTCTTGACATGCCAGAAGGTGTCAAGACGCATGTCTACGCGCCTGCTGGACTGGAGATACGTGAGCGCTGGTCTGTCTGCGATGGCAGCGAAATTGCTCGTAAAAACGACTCCGGCAGTGCAGGCAGGAGTGACAGCGAGTCGTCCATTCACGGACACAGCGGTCTTGTATTATGCGAAGATATTGACATGACTTGTAATATCCTACTGGCAGCTTTTGTGAAGAAACAATTGCATGCTTCTCACGCAGTCCTTACCCGGAGACTCATGGGCGACAAACAAGACAAATGATCTTTGTCCGTTACACTGTTCGGCCTTCCGACCATGACAACTGCCACCACTCCGCCATGGTAGCATAACCCGAAAGGAGAACGAAATGCACCGCTGAGAAAGACGACCTCCTCTAGTAAATATCAGGCACCAGAACTCGACCCCTATCGTTTCGATATGAGCACACGAGACATCAAGCATTGGCAAACCGCATTCGAAAGTAACCAACTAAGTTATCTGATCTCGAGCAGTCTTGGGCGTTCCCACGGTCATACAGGGCTAACACAACTTTTCTTGCACGATCTCATGTCCCACCCACAGCGTCTGACTGGCCCGCTGAAGGGTCCACGTGGATCACACTGTGGTGCAAGCCATCAGCACGGACTGCCACTTGCGATTCAGCTTCATTCATTGGTAGCGGTCTCGCGACAGAACTCCAGGGCTCATGCATAATCACAACGTTTCTGAGAACGGGCACTTCTGCGAGGATCACGGAGAAGGTTCTCAATCGTATGGTAGTATACCGTGGCGATACGCTGCTTATGAATGATGGCCACTCTTTTCCCGGTGTCTCTGGTAATGCGGATAGTGCATTTGTTCTGCATCCACAGGGACCGCCTAATGTCCATCAGAAGCACGCGGTGAATTCGCGAAAACACGACCAGGGTCAAGGACAAGCATGAAAATCTCAGTGTGAGGTCGGCGCGTGTCGCGAAGTGACAGAATGAAATCAACGGCCATGCATCCCCAGTCCCTGAAAGCTGCATGGTCACCACGGTCGGCTGTTTTGCCCCTGCCAATCACGTGGCGGGGGAATCGTTCACCACATTTCAAGTTTCTGGCACGTCCGAACTCCATACATCCATGTCAAAGCCCCTTTACTGTTATCCAGATCAGATCGGAACCCATGGAACTACTGTTCGTCGGTTCCGACTAACGACGCCGCAACATTCCAGCACCATGGAACACTGGTTCGCCTCCTCGCTTCAGACATTCATACTTTTGCATGGACTTACACATTGTATACCGGCGTGGCTTGCATCAACACCAGGATCCGATTGAAAGTGGTATCCGTTGTTCAGAGATGGCTTGTGGCTGCCCAGTGCCAGCTGAGGATTGGCCCTCTTCCCAACCATCGTATTCAGTCTCTTACCAACTGCAAGCGAGTGATGCCTCTTTGTCTTATTGCATAGCCGTACTTCTTACAGGCAGGGTCCTATATATACATGGTGTCCGCTTGCTGGACAGATAGTCCCTACTCATCACTCTCCAACTTCAAGCTACCATCACGATGCACGCACACTCCGTCCTATTCTTGTCTTTCTTCACCACGTCCGCGTGGGCTTTTCCTGGAGCACATCTGTTCAGAAGGGCAGTATGTAATGCTGATAACTGCTTGCGGGCCGTCAGGGCATGCTCTGCCAAACCAGGCTCGATTTCAGCGTCGGTTGATTGCTCTTCATTCTTCCGCAGGACGGTGACGCCTTGCCCTGTGTGAGTTGACCACGCTTGAGATGAACGCAGTCTAATGAACATACCAGGACCTCTGTCGAGACAGTGTTCAACACAGTCACAGCAATCCCGACGACTATCACCGTGACAAACACTGTCGATTCGACATCAACAGCTATCGTGGGGACGACGGTGAGCTCTACAGTGACAATTAGGTTTGACAGCCTCACCGAGACTACGCCCACAACGGTGATCAGAACCAATACCTTCACTGTAACAACCACGACCACGAGAGCTCCCATCAAACGTGATGCGAACGGCCAACCTCCAAGGCCACTACCAGAAGCTCCATCTCCCATCAATCACCTGCTGAAACGCTTAACCAGTTCTTGCACAGCACCAGCAACTGGATCGGCTTCCAGCGTGCCCACTTATGCATCAGCTTGTTCTGGAACAGTACGCTATTCTTCGGCTTGCTCTTGCGTTGGCATTACGACTGCCGCTACCACTCTCGCTGCGATTACAGTCACAGATGTCACTACGTCCGTCGTGACGGTCACCCCAACCTCCTTCGCTACAGCCACAGCTACTAATATCATACCCGAGATATCGATCTCCACCAGTATCGACTCCAAGACTGTCATCACCACGATTACCACCATCATCGTGCCCTCTCCAACCACCAAGACCACAGATGTTACTGTCACCGTCACCGCAACATCCACACCTTGCAATGCCTACAAATTCGTCGTCGCCAGCGGTTCCAAGGCCGGACAGTACATGATTGGTGACAAGCCGAACGCGAGGGACATCAGCTACGGTAACGTCACCTTCGGTACAAGCGCCACCAGCGCATCTACTTACATCATCCGGCAAAATGGTCGAGTCTACGACAACAACATCTGGGGCTGGACCACCTTGTCGGACTTTGCCTATTACGTCGTCCAAATGACGGATTCGTCTCAACAATTCTACAAGACCATTTCACTATTCTGCACTGTGGGTCGTGGTGACTCGTCGGTCTCTGGTGCTGCTGGGCGACTTTCTTGCACTCAGGAAGGTGGTGCGAGGGTTAGCTTTGCGAGCTGCAGTCAAGCGCCGAATGCTTTGCATAAGATACAGAGTGGATTGGAATCTTTCTTTGATTGTGCTGCGCAGGATATCGCTGCTATTCAGGTCGCATGTCCTCTGTGAGATGGATCTGGGACGACTGATTATGGGGTTACGACGTTGAGAGGGACCACAGGATAGGTTCCTCCGGTAGTAATGCACGAGCCGTGTTATGGCCTTGTCACATGTCCAAGAGTTCGGATTGTGTCTCGTCTTCGGTGGCTGTGATCATAGCATGGCTGCGCAACTCTGTCCAAATTTCCGAAAAGACGCTGATCGCCCCCTCTTCTTTCTCCGTCGACTACAGTTGTTGCCGAGGCCTGACCAGGTGCACGAAGACAATACTGGAAAGCTTAATTGAGCAAACCACGAAGCTTGTCCCGCATACATGCGGGGAAACCGGCAGGTACGACAGCAGAAGATGACAGCATGGTTTGGGTCGGTCAGGTACGCCGCAGGTGACAAGCCTGATCGCTTCCTGGGATGGTAAGGTTCGTCGGACCTCTCTGGTGATCTTGTTGCTGCATAACTTGATACTGAGGAAAGACCACCAAGCCGAGGACTTGACATGTGACAGACGACAGACCTGGTCTGGATGTCCTTTACATCGTCTACATAAGAACACCAATGGTCGACGATCAACTCGAACGAGTTAAACAGCTCTCAATCCCAGCACACAAGCACTCACCAACAACCCACCATGAAGTTCCCAACCCTACCTCTCCTCTCCCTTCTCACCCTCATACCTGCTTTGACCTCCGCCGACGGCGCTTCCATCCTTTCCGCCACCAAATCCGTCACCCGCTCCGCCACCACCTTCAACTCCACCGTCGCCTCCTTCACCGGCGACCTCCCCACCATCCTCACCATCCTGAAGCAATCCACCGACCTCCTCATCTCCATCAAAAAAGGCACTCTCACCGCCAAATCCTCCGCCAACCTCACCGACGCCGAAGCCCTGACGCTCGTAGGGCCGACGCAGGATCTCGTCGCGACGGTGCAGAGTACTCTGAACACGGTGGTGAGGAAGAAGCCGGTATTTAGGCGAACGTTGACGCAGGTGGTGGCGTTGGTGAATCTGAAGGCGGAGAAGGAGGCGTCGGATGCGTTTGGCAGGGCGGTGGTGGGGAGGGTGCCGGTGGGATTGCAGCCTTTTGCTGAGGCTTTGATTGCGCCGTTGGGGCCGGCTTTTGATGGGGCGATTGGGGAGTTTGAGGAGTTTTTCTAGTGGTGACTGGAGAGAGTCTCGCGGATTTTGGGTGTTCAATAGCGACGTATCATCATGATTGGGTGGAGGGAGACGAAGAATGAGCAGAATGGGAGGGTACTACCACCTGTGTACCATGTTGTGGATTTAGTCCCTCATGCAATTTGGGGTAGTTTACATAGACATGACAGGTAGGAATGCATCCAAATCAATTCAGGCGTTCGGAGCAGTCCGACAGACGAGCGAATTGATAAAGTGAAGGCGATCATTGAAAACAAGGTGAGGTGTAGATTGTGGAGGAGGAGAGGAGGAAAGGAGGTGATGTTGACAGTCCCCCGCACTCTTCGCGAGGGGCCCCGGCTTTTTCGGACATTTCGGCAAGAGTGGGCCTCATCGCTTTGACCTCTTTGCTACCTTCATTATTGACATCTGGAATATGACGTCTGACATGCTTTCAGGGCCTCATCAGTGGGTCGGCGTGGGCTTCGCTATTCACGACCGCTCACTGGGTTCGACTTCGTTTATGGCACCCAAGGCGAGCCGAACAAGGTCATCTGTCTATCACTGAACGCTTTTCTACCTTCTATTCTATATCTATCCGCGTCTACCAAACACTCTTATTCGCTTGACGCCTCCATCGGGTATGATTACCAGCTTGACATATGCATACGTTGTATCCTTGATCTCCACCAACTCCGCCTGGCCATACTCATGCTCTTTATCCGGCCCAGTCTTACTCGGCGCCAGGATCTGCACCCACTTTTCATGATCCTCATGTTCTGGCACTTTACCGTCCGCCGTCGGCTTCGCAGCAAACACTTGTACCTTTTGTGGAAAGTTGCCCCTAAAATGCGCCGTGTCCACCACCACCTTCTCAATAACCCCAGGCAGACCCAACTTGGTAATCACCCAATCGACGTGCACCCCTCTACTCCTTTTCGTCTCCCACCCATCCCCCATATCCACTCCCCTCCCCGGCAGGAGTAAATTATCCTTCGTCCCAAAATGTTGATCCGAGCACTTGACCGCCACACCCCCATTCACCGTCGCCGCCAAATCAAACACCTCCCCGACATCCTGCGGCAACACCGGCACCACAGTCCCATACAGCCTAAATCTCGCAATCCCTCCATCGGGAAACATACACAGCCTCACATGGGTATACTGCCTCCCCTCCTCCTGCCTCACCAACCACGCATGCCTTTGACTCGGCCCACACTCCTGCTTCTCCAAAATCGTCTCCCACCCCTGGAAATCCTTCTTCAACGTCTCCCCCTCTTGCTCGTCCGGGATGAAACACCCCTCCACCACCACTTCCGGCGCGTGGTTCCCGTTGAAAAACGCAGTGTCGATTTCTACACCTTTCACCTTGCCGGAGGAGACCCCGAGGCGGAATACCACCCAGTCGAAGGGCTCGGTGTTGTGCCGCCGCGTTTCCCATCCGTCGTACCATGCCCCGGCGTAGGTGAAGACGCCGGGTTTGTGGACGGGGGCCGAGGGGACGGTGAGGTTGGCGGCTTCGGCGAACCATTCGTCTGAGAAGCCGAGGATGCGGGAGCCGAGGGGTTTGGAGATGAGGTCTGAGATGGGAGTTAGAGAGGTGTGGATGAGGGTGGGGATGGGAGGGGGCTACCGATGCTGTCGCTGCCGAAGACGGTGGAGATTTGGTCGACTGGGACGGGGACTGGGGAGGAGATAGGGGCGGTGGAGGAGGGGGGAATTGGTTCTGAGGAAATGATGGGGATGGCCATGGTGGGTGTGCTGGAGGAGTTGTGAGGGTGGGAGAGAAGGATTGGGAGAGCAATTGTTGAATGGGAAAAAAGATGACTGGAATAGAGTTGTAGGGGCACGCGATGTCAAACAGATGTCGGCGGGGTCCGATAGCGGGGCAGAGGGGTCCTCGGGCTGTGGGATGGCGAGGGTAACCGCTGGAGGGAGGTACTTACGTAAAGTGTACTTAGCCTTGATTGATTGGTAAACGACGGCGGAGAAAATGTCCATATCTAGATTTCAGTGGCACCGGAGGAGATGGAGGACTAAAATGCAGCTTGTGAGGTGAAATGTCAAAAATGGTCGGCAAAACTTGCCCTCGAACCCCCACCGCACCGCGAAATCTTGGCCCCGCTAACCAACCACTGACTTCACACCTCCCACCACCGCCGCACACTCCACCGCTGCCCCGCTCCTGTCCTCCATAGCACTCTCAAGAATGGCGCAAGGCCACTTGAGCCACGATGAGGTGAGCCTATATGTCGACACTTCCACGCGACGCCTCAATGGCTGACGATCCCAGTTCTTCACGAAGCTCTCCGCCCTCCTCTCCTCCCGCACACAAGAAGGCCACGGCAGCGTATGGCTGACTCAAAAACGACGTTCGATCCCCTTTCCCCCTTATATGTTCCCATCACTGACCGCCCAGTCTCCCATGACACACTCGAGCAACCCGACCCGGTCAAAGTCGCCGACGATCCACTCTGGGACACGCACCCACCCAACCCTCTCCCGATTATTATACGAGCCACAGATGGCAAAAGTACAATCGACAAGGAGAGCAAGAAGAAGAATAGAGATAAGGTCAGGCTGAGCACCGTGGTGCAACCGGATGATCTGGAGGCGTTTTATACGAGGTATGCGGAGACGTGTAAGGCGGGCATGACGGCGTTGAAGAAGAGGGACAGGAGTAAGCGGAAGAAGACGAAGAAGGGGAAGGGGGAGAAGAAGTGAGTGGGTTGTGACTTTTGGGGTTTGGAAGATGAAAATGCAAAACCCGTAACGACCGCACCAGTCGATGGGGAGCAGAAGTCAAACGTGCAGCAATGCCGGGGGAACAAACACGTATCCAGCCATAGGGCGAGGACTGACGGGCCGGCAGCCTCTCAATTGGCACCGCAAGCAAGCACGGCATGTGCATGAAGAGATGGCAAGCTGATGATTAGACATGATGAATATATTCACCTCCTGCCAAAGCGGCCACGGCCGTTGGCTTTGGAGTTCTTGTTCTTGATCTTCAGACGGCAAAAGTTGGCATGTGCCGTGGCGCTGACCTTTTTGGTCTTCTTCGTCTTGTCTGTTTCCGCATCGTTGCCACCACTCGTCGGACCGGCTTTCTTCGTTGGTTTGCTGACTGGCTTCACCTCAGATTCACTGAATTCGGAGTCGCTTCCTTCGGGCATGGCTTCATGTTCCGATTGATCGTCCTTCACCGAGCTGAATTCCATCAGGTCCGTGGTGTGGACAGCGGCTGGTTTTGCTTGAGGTCGTGGTCGCACTGAAGTTGTTAGCAATTGACTTTCACCTTAATGCGATTGATATTTACTTTTCACTCGTTTGGTCTGCCTCTTCAGCCCCTTCTTCTTCCAGACCTTGCGTGGCTGACCGTTGGCATCTAAAGAACCGACGTCGTTGATCTCTTCATCGCTGAGTGGCAAGGCATCTGGTCCGAGTGGCATCTCAACTTGTGTTTCTAGCACTTTTTCTGTCGGCGGGTCTCTATCCTTCACGGGAACACTCCGGACCTTGTCGTTCGAGACCGACTCAAACATGTCTCCCTCGAGTTCTCGCAACAGATCCAGATCTTCGTCAGCCTTGTCGTCTTCCTGCGCCTTCAGTCCTCGAATGATGCTACTGAGACTTCTGGCCAGACTGCGCTTCTTGAAAGGAGGTTGGGCTCGGTTGACCACGCTATCATCTCCTTCGTCTACGGTACCAAGTTTCGAGCCGAAAAGCACATTCGTCCTTCGAAGAAACTGTGGCGTCGCGTGCACTTCTCGATTGGAAGACGGGGTATGAGCAATTTCCTCCCGCTTTCTCTTCATTGGCGTAGCAAAGGTATCGAGCATGTATCTCTTCCCACTCGAGGTTGGCGTCCGACTTGGCCTGGCATTTTCGGTATCTTCAATCTCTAGTCCAGAATCTGTCTGGGTCTTGCTTGGTGTTGCAGCAACGTTTGTGTCCATGTCGCCTAAAGCGGTCCTAGGTCTCGAGGGTGTACCCCCGAAGGACATTTCAAACAAACTGAGGATTTGTCCGTCTTTCTGAGGAGTTGGACCTAATCGCATACGCAGAGCCTGAGGGGTTGGCGACAAAGCAGCATGCTTCTCCGTATTACCAGGCGTCTTTCGGGGCGACATGGAGATAATCCGAGATTTGCTAGGTGTGCCAATTTGTTGTTTTGCAACGCGCTCTTCGGTTTGACCACCCACTACATGCTGCGACTTTCTGGGCGAGTGTCGAGTCTGGTCCTTTGGTCGACTAAGCTGACTATACTGTCTGTACTTCGCGGCTGTGGCACATGATCAGCAACTTCCAGACTTCTTGTCTTGAGACGCGTACCTATAACTGTATCGGCTTTGATGTCCGCCTTGGTAGCCTTCCGCCCATCGTTGGCGGAAGCAAATGATCTTTCCCATAATTTGAGCTCATACTTGAGCTGCCTCAGCTCTGCTTGTGTCGTATCAGACATAAAAATATCGAGAGTGTATGAAGAGACGTGAAGATGTGGTGGGGGCGGAAATGTGAGTAGAGCAATTTAGCCGCGACGCGCCCACACGCGACAATCTCGAAACTGACGTCACTTGATTCCCACGGACTGGTCCACTGTATCCCTCATTCTACCTTGGCCAACATCTTACATGCTTCTGTCGGAGCCATCATGGGTATTCATAGCCTGTGGTCCAGGTTTCGATGTAGTCACGGATTACCAATATAGAAGCGCATGGTGCTTCGAGGAGAGCTGCAACAATAGCTCTGGCGCGTCAATTCCGCGCTGCTTAGAAACAGCAGAAGTAAAAAGCTACGTTTAATGTTCCGGTCAAGAAGGAAGTATATTTCGAGCATGTTATTTTCCCCTTCAAACATCATTCAACTCACAAGTCCTACATTGTCTAACAATACAGTGCCATCTTTCTCCCTCAAATAGAACAACAAACATATCCAATGGCCGACCCACTTCTCTACACCTATGATTCGCCTCTTCAGGGCTACGAGAATCTGGAACCTCTTCCAAGGTGTGTCAAGACATCAATGCCTAAGACTACGCTGATTAGAATTACAGCGACTTAGCCGATGATGGCAAATCATACGTGAATCCACCAGCCGCTAAGCAGAGCGAGGCATATACCAGCTTCGTGGGACCCATCACGAACGGCATACGTGGTGGATTCGACATCCATATCTACTTCCAACAAAACTCCGAGTATGAAACGAAATTTGCCACAGAGCTATGGGAACGCATACGACGAGAGTTCCCAGAGTTGAGGATATACAAGGTGTGGGACAAACCAATTGGACCTCATCCAATAGGGATGTTCGAGGTTAATGTCTTTACCCCTGTTCAATTTGGCGCTTTCATCGCATGGCTGGTCATTCACCGAGGTCCCTTGTCGGCTCTGGTGCATCCAAACACTGGAGACGACTATCGGGATCATACGCAGAGGGCAACTTGGTTGGGCCAGGAGATTCCTCTCCATCTTCGGCCATTGAAGGAATTCGCTGAGAAGAAGAAAGCCGGCCTTCTGTAGATGAATGAGCAATGATTCGACCTTACATACAGAAAATCATTGTCGTCTCTCTTCCTTTACATGCCGGTAACTTATACATACCTCGGATGTGGTCCTAGTGGGGCCCGGGAAAGCTTGCGTCAGCCATAGATGAGCTTCATCTATTTGGAGCGACCAACATTGTTCTCGAAGGTGATCAAACAGGCACGAGAGTATGGTGGTCATAGCTCATCTGAGTTTAAGTAACAGTATAGGGCTGAAGCCGCTATGCCAATATATTGTCGGACGCCCGGGCGTCTGATGCTGGCAGACAGATCTCAAGCCAATCGCAGAGGAACATCTACAGAGTTGTGCAATAACAGAGAATAATAAAACGTATTTCGCCGCTCGAACAGTTGCAAGGACAAAGCATGCAAGATCCGTCTTGGAAGCTGTACAAAATTGGCCACCCGTTGAAGCTAGGGAGAATCCTGCCCGAGTCGGATGCTGCACACCCTAACCTGTCACGAATTGTTGCTTTGGGATACCTTACACAGCTTGGTCAAAGACCGACCATTGTGCCTGGATGTCGTCAAAGACTGCCATGGCTTTGCTACAAGCTCACGCAGGTCTTACAATGGGAGAGCTACAAAATTGCCCGGCATCCCCGCTTCCTCAGTAGCTCGCAGGAACCTGGTGTACCTGGGCAACGGCGTCGTCACGAAACGATCTTGCAGTTGTTGGGCATGTGCTCGGGATGTCCGTTGGTTGCCATACCACTTGGGCATGACATTCCTCATGCTTCGATCTCAGCAATTGATTCCGGAAAGGCAAGAGCAGGAGTGACAGGGGAGTTCCACGTCAAAATAGACAAGAGAGGCACTCCCGTAATCGAATCAATAAAAAGAGCCCCCAGGAACAATGAAGTAAAATCCTGACCAATGGGAAGCAGAACCCAGCACGACCAGTGAGACAGAACCGATGAGCTCTGGCCACTTTGGGTACATGCAGGAGTCGTTTCAGATCCCCAAGGCCCCTCTCGACTATCACCACCACTTCTCTCCTTTCTTCGTCCATCTGCCAATTCTCTGCAGCATTCCAAGTCGCCCGTTTCTCGTGGCTACCCAACCGTTTGCTCTCTGCTCTCACCTTTCGCCTGCGACGTTCACACCTTCCTTTACTGCTCTTTTGACTTTCCAAGCTCGCAACCCACGTTGCGCTTACCGATTGGGACCTTCTCCCACAGCAAAGTACCTCGCAACCTCCTTTGACAGAACCCGACCATACCATACCAGTCGCCTAGTTGCAGACAACCAATTTGATTTAGTCCGACGGCTTTCAGACTACAATTACCTCTTTCCGACATTATCGGCGCTTCGTGCAAACCCCTGTGCCGTCTGAGCACCGGAACGCACCCTCACATGTGCATTGTGCACAGGTGCGACGACCATTGAAAGAGCACGGCACTACACCATTCTGAGAGCCACACAAGATGTCGATCGCGGCGCTTCATGCGCCTTCGAGGACCTCGAGCGCCTCAACCAATTCCTACCTACCAGCGCTGAATCGCAATGACACAAGAGTATCTCGTGATGGCGCCAGACAATCAAGACAGTCAAAGCGGTACTCCGTTACTGCTTTGTATCTGTCTATGAATGCAAATCAGAGAGATTTAGAAATTGAGGATGACCTTGCAAAAGGTGAGTTGCGATCACAGCAAATACGAGACAGATTGCTAAGATGTATCGCGCAGCTCAAAAAATCCTTCGGGAGCTCAAGACTAAGATCTCATCCCAATCAAAGAAGAATTTCGTGCTTGAGAAGGATGTACGATACTTGGACTCCAGAATTGCTCTGCTCGTGCAGAATCGTATGGCACAGGAGGAGGTAAGTATATCCGCATGAGATGTCTTGAGGTCGCGCTGACAGATGAACAGCGCAATGAAGTCGCAGAGACACTTGACGACGCAGTGGAATTGGCAGAGGGGTCTTTCCCAAACGACGAAAAGACACAACGATACGGCAATCTGCTCTTCTTGCTTCAGTCAGAGCCTCGACATATTGCACACCTTTGCAGACTGGTTACCATGGCCGAGATTGATCAATTGCTACAAACAGTCATGTTCACAATCTACGGAAACCAGTACGACAGTCGCGAAGAATATCTCCTTCTTACCATGTTTCAGGTATGTATTTTGATGTTCAATTTGATAGCCTTACTGACTTCCTTACCAGTCTGTTTTGACCTATCAGTTCGACCACACGACTGACTACTCTTCGCTTCTCCGCGCAAACACTCCTGTATCCCGAATGATGACCACATACACGAGACGCGGTCCTGGTCAGAGTTACCTGCAGAAAGTCCTTTCCGAAGAGATCAACTCGCTTTGCTCAGTCCGGGATCTGGATTGTGAGATCAATCCGCTCAAAGTTTATGAGCACATGGTCGCCCAGATTGAAGGCAGTGGCAATCCTCTACCTGCATATCTGCCTAAAGGCGTCACGGCCGAGCAAGCTGCTTCCAATAGAGAGGTGCAGAAGGTCATCCAGCCAAGAGTCGAGACATTGACCAGACTCGCCAACCAATTTTTGGACACCATCATCACAAACATCGACGAGGTGCCCTATGGGATTCGGTGGATATGCAAGCAAATTCGCAGTCTATCGAGGAGAAAGTATCCGGACGCACACGATACGACTATCTGTACACTGATTGGTGGATTCTTCTTCCTTCGCTTCCTCAACCCAGCCATTGTCACGCCGAGATCCTACATGCTCATTGAGCAACTTCCTTCGGAGAATCCCAAGAGAACTCTTACTTACGTATGTGACATTGACCCGGATATACTGCTGTATTGCAAACTGACAAGTCACAGATCGCAAAGATGTTGCAGAATCTTGCCAACAAGCCGTCCTATGCGAAAGAGCCGTACATGTCCTCATTGCAATCATTCGTCTACGACAACAAGGAGAGGATGAATCGATTTCTTCTCAACCTCTGTGAGGTCCAGGATTTCTATGAGGCGCTGGAAATGGACAATTACGTTGCATTGTCGAAGAAGGATCTCGAACTGTCAATTTCTCTCAACGAAGTCTACGCCATCCATGCACTTCTCGAGAAACACCAGACTATTCTCACGAGAGACGAGAGTTCCCATTTGAACCAATTGCTGCAAGAGCTTGGACACGCACCATCTCAATTACCAAGGAAGGAGAATCGCGCTATCAATCTTCCTCTATTCAGCAGATGGGAGACTGCGCTCGATGATTTGACTGCTGCTCTGGATATTACAGAAGAGGAGGTCTACTTCATGGAGGCCAAGTCAACCTTCGTCATGATCCTCAGAACTTTGCCGAGGAATGCAGTCGTTACTCGAAGACCACTCCGACTCGACAGAATCGCTGAAGCTGCTGCTACAACAAAGAACGACTCTGTCATGGTACGAAAGGGTATCAGAGCCATGGAACTGCTCAACCAGCTTCAAGAGATGGGTGCGATCGAAAAGGCGGACGGTTTTGCCGCACTTCGTGATGAAGTCGAGCAAGAGCTGCACCACCTCGGTTCGCTTAAAGACAAGGTTGTTATCGAGACACAAAAGCTTGAAGAAGTCTACTCTACCATCATCGACCACAACAATTATCTCAACGGACAACTGGAGACCTACAAGTCATACCTGCACAACGTCCGTGGTCAGGCTGAGAGTCAGGGAAAACGATCTGGAGCACAAAAGGTTCTTGGACCTTACAAACTCACCCACGCTCAAGCTGAGAAGGACGGTGTGCTTGTCCGCTCCAACATCCCCGAGAACAGAAAGAGCGGTACATATTTCAACATGACCAGCCCGAGTCCAGGCACATTCATCATCTCGCTCTGGTACAAGGGCCGCAACAGAGGCATCTTCGAGCTCGATCTCAAGCTCGACGATCTTCTCGAAATGCAAAAGGATGGCAATGACGAGCTAGACCTCGACTACATCACCTTGAATGTCCCTCGACTTCTGGTCCTTTTGAACAAGAAGTTTGCCCGCAAACGAGGCTGGTAGAGCATCAGTCAACCAGCTTTAGAAACGACTTCCCAACTGTACTATAACACTCACGCAGCATTCTTACGACCACGACCCTAGCTAGACTGGACACAGCACACTACCGCACGTACCAAACTTGACGGACGATCTTCAAATTATCCCTACCCTTCTATTCTAAGTTGGATTTGAGATACCCTGGTTGTCCAATTTCATTGTGGAGGGGAAAGACCTTGTATATGTTCATTGTATTTCAGATAACCGCGTGGTGGAGCAGAATTTACTCCGATTGTAATGTCATGAATTATTCAAGAACTAAGGGTCTTTCTACGCTGCTCTCATGTCGTGGAAGTCAGAAGATCGGCAAATCGCTTCCCTTTTCGGTATCTTGTATGGATGCGTGCCCTGAGTCATGAAACCTTGAATTGGGGAACGTGACTCGGGGTTCCCCATCATGTCATCTGCTGCCATTTGCCTATCTTCCGAACCTAGATGGACAACCTGTCGTTCTCAGGTATTCTCGACTGCAATTAGCCACTCTCACCTCTTGCTCTATTTGCTCTTCTCCAGGACTGTCAGAGTAACATATCCTTTGTCTAGCTTTCACATGCTGCGATCGACCATTCATCTGCTCGGCTTCCCTCGGCGTTAACTTCCGACCATGTCATCCTCCATAGCAATCCCCAAACGCCGACGTCCACGCAATAGCAGCTACGGCGGCAGCAGCATTGCATCATCGTCTTCATCTGCTGCGGCATCAAGTTCAGATTCAGCTTCGTCATCATTTGCGAGCTATTCAGCTGCTCACTCTCCACGCACACCGTCGGCGGCTTCTCCGAGTATGGCAGCTCCGTCACCGCCTATGGCGTCGTCGAGCGAAAGCAAGAAGAGTAGGGATTGGACAAGGAGGCCTTCACTGCTGGGTATGTGGTCTTGGAACATAACCAGTATCCCGGTCGACTGGTCGCTAACGAGACAAAGGCACCTCCCTATCACACTCCGAGTACACCGTCGTCAACGTGGCTGGTCCAGACGGTCCTCCAAGGCTGGTAAGTAGTCAATACAGGTACTCAAATGCTCAGATCCTGATTTCTATGTAGGTAACTTGCGTCAAATCATCCCAGGGCTTCGACTGGAACCAGGGTATGCAGCACTACCCTCGAGCAAGTTGGGCATACTGACACTGACCAGACATCTTCCTCCCTTCGTACATTGACTACGACTCCTCGGACTTGGAGCTCAAGCCAGACCCGGTCAAAGACATTATTCTCACCGACGAAGAGGCCGAAGCTCTGCTTCCCAAGTGATGAGGCACAGCCGACATGTACATGACACAACACGACTCCCGAACTCCACAATGGCACGATTTCTTTCCGATTCACATTGATTCTAATGGCACAATCTCGAAGCTCTCTACGCAAGCTCAGAGAGATCATGGCGTACGGTGGGTCATACACATGGTGTGGAGGGCGGCCTTCCAGAGGGGACCAATTGGCAATGGGATAGCACAGATACTCCACTTTGAATTTGATACTTGAGAACTTGACAAGGTGCACAGCTCTGGCCGTACTACTTGATCGCATCTTGATTGCGCTTGACAGAACTTGCTCATGCTCGTATTCCGCCCGTCTATGAGATAAGAGGGCCCCCAGCATCAAGGTCCCGATAACGCTACCCCGCATGACGGCCGACTTTAGCTCAGCCCTACCACTCCCGGGAGCCGCGGCGGGCGGGCTTGATCCGCGTCTAAACAAAACACGTCCTGCACGTCCACCAACTTCACGCCAGCACCACAAGAACCAGTCTCTCTTCAATCACATCATGCAATAACTGAATATCACCAGCATACCAGCTCCTCGCCGCTCCCAAGTCTTCAATCCTACAACGCATTCCGAAATGGACACAACCCACCGCAAAATCGAGCTCCAATCCCCCTCGGACCTCCAACACCTCATCTCCAGCGCCTCCCTCCTCGCCCGCCAAAAAATCGACCTGCACTTCCCCCCCGCCCCACCCGACCCTCTCGCCCCCTCCCCGACCACCCCGGACCCCATGCGCCGCCTCGTCGAAGAAGAAGTCCAATCCTTCCTCACCCGCACCTTCACGGGAGTCAAGGGCAACATCTCCATCAACGGCCTCGAAGGGGACGACATGGCGCGTCTCCTCGGCGACGCGAATGGCGAGGGGCAGGGTGGCGTGGGTGTCGGTCAAGAGACGGAGGCGTTTGACCACCGGCTCGCGAGGAGGGTGCAGGCTGTCGCGAGCGAGATTGAGGAGTTGACGTTGACGTTGGCGAATTTGAGGCGGGAGGCGCCGGGGAGGGCAGCGGGGGTGTGGGTGGAGAGGGAGGAGGAGGGGAGGAGGGCGTGGGAGGGACGGATGGAGGAGGGGGAGAGGAGGAGGGGGGGTGGGGAGGTGGAGGTGGAGGTGGAGGGGTTGGAGAGGGTGGGGGAGATGAGGAGGGGGTGGGAGGAGGGGACGAGGAGATTGGTGGGCGTGAAGGAGGGGATTGGTGGGGTGGTGGGGAAGGGGGAGAGGGCGAGGGAGGGGGTGAGGTATTTGGAGGGTGTGTGAGGGGGGATGGATGGGGAGGTTGTGGAAGATTTTTGTTGACGAGCCTGGCGATGGCGAGGTTCGGTGATTGATCACACTTCTGACAGCGCTTGAATGGATACGGAAAAGAGCGCGGACACATCATGGATACTGAGAACTTACGCGGATTAGCACTTACTTCGACATCTGCGATCAGCCTCTGGGTATGACCCGGCGTGACGGTAGGGTTGGGTGCGTTGGCAGATGATCAGACATGCTGGGAAGTACGGGACGGTCGCTGAACTCTTTCAACTGGGTTTATGCGCGCAAGTGGACAGCGCACCCGCACCAGCAACCACACGACAGTGTAAATCTCGTACTTTGCGAGGGTAATGAACGCTTGTGGACAAGTCATCGAGGTGTGACGAGCGCTAGAGGCTATAGGTTGACGGGGGGGTCCCGTGTACATGGTACCACTCCTGTAAGACAGCGTCCAGCGCACGAGGAAAAAATATAGAATTCCGAGGTTGTTGGAACTCGGGTAGTGAGCAGTCGTTTATATGCCATGAAAAGACAGTCGCGTACTGTATGAGAATAGAATGCGAGTTACATGCATATTGAAATTCAAGCAAGGGTCGAACTGCCCCTGCATTGCTTCCACACCCACAAAAGAACGATCGGAGATTTTCGCAAGCGTCATTGGCGCTTCCCGCAGAGCCGCACGATGATCAGAAAAGAAATCGTCGATATCGCAGCGGTAAGGTTCGAATGAGAAGTAAATGAGGCTCTGCTGACACAACAGCCACGCGAGACCGGTGCGATGATGCTGCAGGGCTCTGATTAACTTAGTCGTGACCTGAAGGGGGTTGAAGGCTGGAGTCACGGCAACCGTCGGTGTCACCACCCGGACAATTCTCATCACTGATTCGCGAGGCATCGCAAGCCATGCCAGGGCAGGGCAGAGGCGTTTTCCAACCGACCAGGGACGAGTAATCGGGACTTTTCATCGGTATCGCGCCTGTGTTCTCCGTGCAGTAATAGTACCCACCATTGTATCGAAGATGGATCGTGACATAGCAAGCATTGATTCCCCTAGTGCTTCACAACCCATCCCTGTCGACCGGTTCGTATATCGACGATGTATAAATATTTCATATGGACTGTATCAGGTGCGGATTCCATCACACCACCCGGGTCAGGCCACAGGTGTGTGTACCTGTAATTCCAGAAGTCTGCGGACGCTAGATGAATGCCTAAATCGTCGATGAGGGTCCGATTAGAGTACTGAGGCGTCTGGACCAGCGGGTTCGGATGACAACCGACACAAAGGAGTGTGACGAGGGCAATCAGGCCACGGGGTCGATGGCCCGCGAACGACAGATGTTGCACCTCGCGAAAGTCTAGACCGTTTGAGCTTGGCACGACCTAACTCCGCACCACGTCCGATTGCAGGGTTGCGCGACCTCACACCGCGATCGAGACCTCGTTGTGTCCCGCAAAAAAATGTATCCGCACGCTCTCTTCCCGCATCTGGGCTGTGGATCGGTCTTGTCTGCAGAAGCATTCGATCCCAAACCTTTTCAATCAACCCCCATCGACGCTCTCCTCGCCCTGTCTCGCCTTCCGCCCCGATGCGCCCTTCGATGCCCCAGTCGCCTTGCGATGTTCGACCGTGACGGGTCGCTGGATCTCGGGAGAACTCCTTCACCTGATCGATTTGCGACGGAGAGCATCCACCCACAGTTCAACTCACATCGCCTTGAGTTTTTGCTCTCCGTCAGACACCGTCACTTGGATCTCGATCCTACCTGGCCGCTCCTGACAGCGCCCCTTCACCTTCGTCCCGCCTGAACTCTTCACCAACTCTGAGACTACAACAAGTCTTTACCACAATTCATTTGGATACTATCGACTTGCCGCCATCATCCAGCTTGCCCTCTGCAACGACCGCACCTTGCATTCCACATTACTGCAGACACCATATGGATACCACCAGCGATCAAGTCTTAAACACCTTTCTGGATACCTGAACGTTCTCGTCGCCGATATGGACGTCGATACGTCAAGTACCAACAGCCTGTCATCTGGTGGGCCACATCCTCGTCGACCCCCGGCCCACAAGTCAGTGTCGCTGCTGCATTCGCCAAGAGCCCTCCGTGCCCGCAGCCATGAACCTGGTGTCGGTCCCGCCTCGCATCCACCGGAGCCTATCAAGCGGCCTTCCAGCTCGCCGTCGAGCTTAAAGCCTTTGGTGGGCAAGGATGATTCGGGAGAGAGCAGTAATGCGGAGAAGTGGTTTGAGAAATCCAACAACCATGCGTCCAGGAACAGCACATCCTTTGTCGACAGTACGTTCGCCTGCCATGGCTCGAAACCCGATCGCTGACGTCCTATAGATTCACCACCTTTCTTCCTCCAGAACTCGTCATCGGACGAAACACCACCCGATGGCGTCGCCGCTCGTGCTCTTCGCGACCAGTTCCTTGGCACAGGTCCCTCTCCAGGTTCATTACCTATGAGGACAGGTTTACTCCACCTAGGTACCGATAACAACAGCACAGAAGACTTCAGAAGTGTCATTGACGATCTCACCATCGAAAACAAGAAGCTGAAGAGAAAGTTGAAAACATACGAAAAGCTCCACGATTCCCACTTGAAGGATCAGAAGTTGTTCGAAGTGAGAGTACATGGCTTGCCAACGTCGAAGAAGAAGGAGTTGGAAGAGATGCTCAGACAATTCGCTCTTGGCTTGAACCAGTCCAGTGGAGCCGAGGCGACGAACAACATGTTCAAGAGCTTTGCACCGACATTGGCGCAACAAAAGTCAGGCTCATCCTCTGCTTCAAATGCTTTCGCCGACTCGGCATACCATTCTGCTTCTGCATCCGGTCAGGGTTCATCAAATCAGTCAATGTCCGATAAGCAGAAGAAGCCTGCTTCGGCTTCGGCAGCGAGACGTCAGCAGCAGAGCATTCAGACGTATCTTCACGATATTCCCGAAGGTTTTCTACCTAGACATCCTTCTGCCATGACCGAGAAGTCAAAGAAGAAGTTGATCGTCCGCCGACTTGAGCAAATCTTTGCCGGCAAAGGTGCTGTAATTGGCAACAATCAACCACAACAACAACAAGAAGTTAGTCAGTTGGCTGCAAAGATGGACCGCACTGCTATGGAAAATTCTGGACAGAAGGCGCCAATCGAAGGTCTCCGAGAAGCACTTATCATGTCCGAAATTATCGCCAGTGAAGAGGCCCAGCAGCAGGCTGCAGAGCAGGCAGAGACGGGCAAGAAGACCAAGGAGTCGCCCAAAGCGTCAAAGAAGGTTTCACACGAGCAGCGACCAACACGACCTCTCGATCTCGATCCTTACCGTGCTCAAATTCCCGCCGAAAACATGCAATACATCAGGCATCTTGGTTTCTCTCCTCCTGGTGCTAGTACCATGTCGCCACCACACGATGGTCATGGCTGGATATATCTTAATCTTCTCACCAACATGGCTCAGCTTCATACCATCAACGTCACTCCCGAGTTTGTCCGCAAGGCCATTCAAGATGTTTCCAAGAAGCTGGAATTGTCGACTGATGGGAGAAAGGTCAGATGGAAAGGTGGTCGATCCGTTACAAAGACGAGCAGCGACGGTGGTACGACACCTTCAATCGGTGCTACTGGGTCGAATGCTGTATCCTCCGACCGAGGCAGTCCACGAAAGAGGCTAAAGATCTTACAATCAGGTAGCACTTCGGATTCAAGACCATTTAGAAGCGAGCTTGAGCGACAAGAGCAGAAGCTAGCTTACACGCCACTCTTCCACCACAACACCAGTCAAGACGACAGTGATTTCACATCATCAGACGAAGAAGACACTACAGAATCAGCCTTCCCAATCGTCCAGGCTGGTGACTCGTCAGGCATGACCAGCTCTGGCGTCAAGACCACATCGACCAAGCGCCAGAAGGCTCGCGAGAATGGTCCGATCATCTTCTACAACAACGCCAAGTTCTGCACCGATTTGTCCGGTGATGCGAAGACGGAGGATGCAATGCTCTACAATGCTTTTCTTTACCACAGCGTTGCCACCCAACCCGTCGGGACTCTTGACTCTGGTTCCGCTACACCAGCCTCGGACATCAGGGGCCCGTTAGCGACTGCTGCCGAGCTTCCGGAACCAATGGATTTGGATGACAACCCGATTCCCGCAACGCAAGAAGTCAGCTTTCCCAAGGCATCACCCCTATCATCTCAGGCTGGCAAGGATCGTCGAGCAATCCAATTCGAGGTATCAGGTCTTGGTGGCGTCTACCCTGCAGACAACTTCGCCATCAACGTAGAGTCTCGCCACTCTCGTCTGGATGACATGACGGCGCCCACGGAGCATCGCAGTCACCCACCTCGACATTATCCAAGCCATATTGCCGAAGTCCTCGCAAAGAGCGACGATGCATCAGGTCGTATCGCGCGCATGGCTTTCCACAAGGAGTTGGTCGACGCCAGGACAGAGTTGCTGCCTCCTAGCAAGCTTCCCGATGCCTCTTGCTTCATGCCAGCTGGCGACACTACACCGGAAGATGATGAAACCAGCGATGCCGAAGACGCCATGAGCGTGTCCCCCATCAGCGCCGATGCACCACCGCCGTCCGCTGCACCTCAGAGGATTGACATGGAATACGCCTCATCCTCGAGCGATGATGGCGACGACGAAGACGAGGAGTCTGACAGCGGAAGTCTCGACCTACTCGCGACCGCCCGCGAGCTCGACCCCGAAGCTATCCGCAAGCGCGAGCGCGAATACGATGCCCAAATGGCCGATCGTCTAGCTGAGGAGATCCCCGCCGGGTCGTCCGCCGCCACAGCTGGAGGAGGCAGTGGGTTCGGTAGCCCCGCAAGCGGCGTGGATCGCGAGGAATGGGAAGTTGCAAGACGACAAGTCAGGGAGAAGCTGAAAAATGTCGAGCGCGAGATTGGGGCTAAGAAGCATGATGCGGTACAAATGGAAGCTAGAGGCATTCTCAAACGAAGGAGGAGTGAGGCACCGGCAAAGCAGTAGTGCGGATTTGCACGCAGGCGGAGTATTGGCTGCGTTGGGGAACGATGCGGAAGTTAACGTGCATATTGTTTTTCATGGGCATGGATGAAAGTCATGATATATATATATATGATACCCACAGTTTTTAGATTGATGGTTGGAGGTCAATTGGAGATCATGAGAAGCCAAAATGTGCACGAAAAGCTTCATATGTATAGTCCAGGTCGGTGCTACCTTAATGTCGATGATTCTCAAGACGTCTGCCCAGGTCGAGGAGGTGCAAATCATTGTGCATTTCTGTTTGACCATGGCCATGAGCAAGAATGGCTTGCTCTTTGAGCTTTCAACACCAAGCCCCATTTGCTTGTGCGGATCCTCTTGCCATCTTGTTCATCATCAATCGCTGCTCCTAGGATCCTGGCGCCATCATAGTGGAAGCACCACGCCCGGCTGCAGCCTTGCGTCGCTGCCGCCCTCGAAACCTGAAATGGGTGGTCCGATGGAACGCCGCTTTCGCTGCGGCTTACGCCTTGGTGGCGTGACAGTCGGTGTGGAGGGGCATGAGCATACCAGACCCATCCAAGGGACACGCAATCACGATCCCAAGAACTCCTCTTCAATCTTCCAGAAGCACACTGTTCAGACGATACCATATCGCATCTGCACGCGGTTGGTGCGGCAAGCTTGACAATGGCTGATCCACTGAGCATCACTGCCAGCCTCATTGCTGTCGTGCAGATTAGCGGCACCATTATATCATTCTGTTACGAATACAGCCAAGGTATCAAGGATGCCCCTCGGGATGTGAAGAGGATCCTTCAAGAAGTGCGAAGCACAAGAGATACGAGTGAGCGAGTTCTGAGTATGATTGACGATGATAGAGCAAACGACCTACTCTACTTCCTCTCTCTACAGAAGATGGATGGCCCCCGGGGTTCATTCTCACAGCTTAAGGCGGAGCTGAAACTACTGGAGAAACAATTGCAGGAGCCTGTAAGTCAGTGGCGCAAGCTCGGCAAAAGACTCATGTGGCCACTCGTCGAGAGTCAAGTCAACAAGACTCTACAAAACATCTCTCGCATCAAGGATAGCATCGAGACTGCTCTTGCCACAGATACTGCGGTATCCGTCATGGAAATACGCACAATCACGTCAGACTTGCGTACCACTTTACAAAACACTCAGCATGAATCAGCTGAACAGGAGAAGCAATCACATTATTCCACCATACTGCAATGGTTGGGTGGTATTGATCAGACAGCGAAGCGTAAGATGCTCGTCCAGAAGCGAGAACCTGGTACCGCCAATTGGTTCCTGCAAGGTGTCGAGTACAAATCCTGGAAACAGGGCGCAGGCTCATCACTCTGGCTGCATGGCATTCCCGGATGTGGCAAATCAGTCATTGCTGCTGTCGCTGCCGAGGAGCTGCTGGTAGTGAGCGCACAAGATGAAAGGATTGCCACAGCCTATTTCCATTTCGACTTTAGCGACAAGGTCAACTCGACGCTGGGGATGCTGCTGCGATCAACACTCACACAATTGACTCAACAAGCTGCTGTGTTTCCGACGTGTCTCGAGCGTCTTGCCGAAGCTGGTATCAAGCAATGGAAAGCGGCACAATCCAAAAGCACGTGTAGGGATTTCATAGCACATCCTGACGATCAGGAATTGGTTGATACTCTGTCGACCATCGTCGATTCGAATTTTGGCAGCGTTTACCTCGTCATCGACGCTTTGGACGAAGCCAGTGATCTTGAAAGCCTACTGCATTTCATAACCAATGTTCTTACTCAACAGTCACCCAAGCTACACCTTCTTTTGACCAGTCGGAAGGACATCCTGATCGACTCAGCACTTGAGAATGCAACCACTTGTTTGGTTGGAATAAACCCCCAGACTACGAACGCCGACATTAGTCTCTACGTGGCAAACGAAGTAATGCGTCAACCAAAGCTACAAAGATGGCGGGAGGATCTCAGGCAGGAAGTCCAGACCACTCTGAGCGAGGCTGCCGACGGCATGTAAGTGGCTGCTGAGTGGCATGATGATCTGATTGTAATTGACGTGCCTAAGGTTCCGTTGAGTGGAGTGCATGCTTTCCCTCATCAGCAAATGCTTGACCGCCAAAGACGTGAGAAAAACACTAAAGTCTCTTCCGAAGTCCCTAGCTGGGACATACCACGCCACTCTTGCACGTATCGATGAGGAGCATCTGCCATACGCTGCAAAGATACTGTTATGGCTCGCTGTTTCGCCGCGCCCGATCCGATTTGGGGAAGCCATTGATATCCTAGCCATTGACTATGAGGACAATGGCGAAACAGTCTTCGATAAGGATGCGCGGCTTCAAGATCCCACTGATCTAGTACGCATTTGCTCCACGCTCGTCACGGCACAGAAAATCGTTCTCAAAGACGGAGACGGAATCACAACTGAGCACGATATCCTGCAATTAGCCCATCAATCTGTGAAGGATTATCTACTGGGAATGCCATTTGCCGCTTTGCCAATCCCGCTCTCGATACCTCAGACGCTTGATGACTTCTATTGCATGGCCACCAGAAGTCTCATTGCATATCTCCTCAATGTCGAAAAGGAAGTGACCGAAGCGGACTTGAATGCTCTTCCATTGCTGCGATACGCCTCGGAATACTGGACGCATTTTTATCGCCTTGCTGAAAATTCAGAACACCATTATGTCGCTGTCCATCAAGCCTACTCTTTCTTCATCTGTGGCTTGTCTCGTGAGAGGCAGTACAACAAGTGGCACAAGATTTTCGACCCCGATCGACCGTGGGCAGGACCGGATTTCGAGAGGTGCGATCCACCGAGCTTTCTCTACCTCGCGTCTGTTCAGAACCTTCACGAGCTGGTGAAACGAATGTGCGACGATCAATACTTCTCTCCACTTGATCACCTCAAACAAGGCGTCCATGGAACACCACTGAGCGCTGCTGCTTTCCACGGCCATCATGAAGTCTTCAAGATGTTGTTGGACACTGGATGCTGGCATGAGTCGTTGAGAGATGTCGTGGATATCGCTGCACGCAGGGGTGATAGCAAGATTCTTGACATGTTGCAGAGTCACAACATCAAGGCTGGTGGCGAGCTAAGACCGATGGAAGGTACATCTCTCCTCCAAGCGGCGGCAGGCGGCTATACCGATGTGGTGGAACGCCTGCTTCGTAGTGGTGAAGATCCCAACTTCTATAACCGTAAAGGGGAGTTTCACAATCCCCTACGAGCGGCGGTCCGCAACGGTCATAGAGACTGCGTCAAGGCGATGCTACCTTGCTGTAGTGAGAACACGGCACTACATGCACTTGACGACGTGCTTAACGAATCAGATTGGGAAATGCTAGAGCTGTTCCGAGTCAAGGCCCCTGATGCAGTCCTCTACTATGCCGCTGCAATGGGTCATCACAATCTGGTCTCTGAAATGCTCGCAAAGGGCGCAAAGCCCGAGTCAAAGCGCATCGTCTCGTCCCGCCGACACCCACCTGCTTCTGCCCTCGCCCGAGCCGCTGGGAATGGCCATCTGGCCATTGTCAGAGATCTGGTTGCACAAGGCGCAGACGTCAATGGAGAAGACATGGATGACTTTGCCATCATAAAGGCCGCACGCCAAGGGCATCTCGAAATTGTCAAGTTGTTACTCGACAATGGTGGGCAGACTGAACCCGGTGGAGCTGATGGGCCAGCGCTGCAAGTCGCAGCATATGGAGGACATCTCCAGACGGTCAAACTACTTGTTGCACACGGAGCTGATTTGCACAATCCAAATGGCAGCTACGGCGGGCCTGTACAAGCAGCCGTGCATGGTGGTAAGATTGAAATTTTGGAATACCTTGTCGATCAAGGAGCCGACGTCAACATGCCGTCAGGGGAGGTGCACAGAAGAGCATCAGATGTTCAAATGGCCGATGCTCCGCTACAGGCAGCTATCATCACAGGCCAGAAGAATATGATCGACTGGCTTCTCGATCATGGTGCTGACCCAGACGCCTACGGACGTGGGAAATTGTTCAATCTGAATCTGGGAAAGACTCCTCTGATGGTCGCCGCGAAGCAGAAGGACATGACCGTCATTGATCAATTGGTGAAAGCTGGTGCCAACGTGAACAAAGCCAGCCAGGGAGATCGAAGCACAACGTGTCTCTTCATCGCCGTCTCAGCATGCAGCGTGGAAGCCGTACGCCATCTATTGCGCCTCGGAGCGGACCCAAACAGCTCGGGCTGGAACGACCGCCACTTCACGACCATGACGGCGCTCACGAATGCCTGCACGCTGGACAACACGGACATCGTCCGCGCTCTACTCGACGCGGGCGCGGACGTTCACCTGCGGAGCAGCTTCAAGAACTACAGTGAGCCACCACTCCACACAGCGGCAAAAGATAGTCGGCCGTCCGTCATGTCGCTGCTTGTACAACGCGGCGCCGACGTCAACGAGCAAGTCGAAGACGGGTGGTCAGCACTTCATTGCGCCGCGCAGCAAGGCAGCGAGGCGACTCTGCGGGCGCTGCTGTTCGACCACAAGGCCGATCCAGCAGTCAAGCTGATCAACGGGAGCCAGCCGATTCATTCTGCCGCGGCGAGGGGTAGTGTAGGCTGCATCAAGGCCTTGCTCGAGGCGGGCGTCGACATCAACGTTGCGAACATGACGGGACGGACGCCGCTGCATTGGGCCGTGGACAGGAGGGCGGTTGACGCCGTGAGGTTCTTGCTGGGCGACGGCGCGGATCGTGGTCTTAAGGAGATGGAGAGTGGGTTGACGGCGAAGGATATGGCGGAGATGAAGAAGAGGGAGTATCATTGGGACGTGAGGGTGGGGGAGATGGCGGCTCTATTTGAGTAGCATCTTCGTGGTGACTTTGGATTTTTTTTTATCTTTTATTTTCTGGTAATTGAACGAATGATGCGAGGTTGGCGACGGCGCTACTGACAATCGATGTCCTGTGATATATATATCAGGAGCAAACCCCCACTCGGGACCTTTGTGCCATGCAATCGTCTTGTTGAGATGCGTGATGTGGTGAAAGCGTGGCGTGACGAACTGGTCTACGCCTGGCAAGACTTTGTGTAGACTTGAAAGTCTACTCATAGACTTCCTCTATGGTGTGGTCACGCAGAGGAAGTGCTCTGAGTAGGTGCGTGACCTGTCGCCAGAAGTCAGAACCTCCTCCTCTAGCATGACTCGCCGGTTTGAGCTCGCTGACTCGCCGGTTTGAGCTCGCTGACTCGCCGAAATTTTGCTTCCACTTCATGGGATACACCTACTAAGACAACCCGAGACTATTTGACTTGCCGACCAGATTATCCACGCTTGGACACTCTTTCGAATCAAAAAGTACAGCCTCGGTCTTACCAGAGCCGCAATTTCATCGAACAAGACCCACGGACGAGGTAACAGCATCACGACACCCCGGTAACCTCCTCCGCCATGGCAAAGAAAGCCATGGCCCGCGACCAACTGGTCAAGCTCCTCGTCGGCGCCGGACAAGCATCGCCTTCGCCGCCCGTCGGACCAGCTCTTGGAAGTAAAGGAGTCAAAAGCATGGATTTCTGCAAAGTACGCCTCCCCGCTCTCTCCAGTCCCTCTCCAGTCCCTCTCCTCCCTCTCCTCCCTCTCCTCCCTCTCCTCCCTCTCCTCTCTCTCCTCCCTCTCCTCTCTCTCCTCTCTCTCCTCCCTCTCCTCTCTCTCCTCTCTCTCCTCCCTCTTCCCACCCCTTGCCCCCTCCCCTCCCCGTGCCACACAAGCTAACACCACCAAGGAATTCAACGCCCGCACAGCCCACTACATCCCCGGCACCCCCATCCCGGCCCTCGTGACCGTCCGCCCCGACCGCTCCTTCACCTTCCAAATCCGGACCCCACCCACCTCTACCCTCCTCATGTCCGCAGCGGGCGTCGCTCCAGTCAAGAACAAGTTGCGTGGCGCAGGCAACACGGCCGGACCACGCTCTTTGGGCGCGGCGGTCGCGGCGCAGGTGGCGAGTGCTTCGAAGAGTTCTCCCTCCTCGTCCTCATCCTCATCCAGTTCGACATCGGGAACGGGCGCAGGAGCAGGAGCAGGGGCTGGATCTGCAGGATCAGAACCAGGGGACGGGACAGAAGCGGCCGACGCGCTCGTGGCGGTCGACGGACGGGCCGCGTACAGCGTGGATAAGACGGGCAAGGCGTCCGGGAAAGAACTCATGGGGAATGCGAAGCTGGGTACGGTGGGCACGGTGAGTCTGAAGCATGTGTATGAGATTGCAAGGATTAAGAGCGAGGAGACCCGGCTGAAGGGGTTGGGGTTGGAGAAGATTGCGCGGTCGGTGGTGGGGCAGGCGGGGAGTATGGGGGTGTTGGTTGTGCCGTAGTGTATTTTGAAGGAAAGGGGTTGGGTTGCAGGTTACAGGGTTTGGATGCGGTGGGTATGGCAAGGGGTCCGAGGAGAATGAGGGAGACGAGGGATGGTAGGGTAGAAGAAGTCTCGTGAGAGGCTGGCTGGGAGGACCTTGTGAGCGGCAGAGCTGCCTGGGCTCCAATGGACTTGTCCTCGGGCAGAAGTCGGTACTGGAGTGCCCTTTCGAAGAGAGAAACGCCCCGCATAAGTATACAGCGGCACTACCGACTGGGTCACACTGAGATGCAACGACTGCACTCGTGGGGACTTATCTCACCTCAACTCAGCGTGAGAGCAGAGACCCACAGGCCAGCGTCAAGGGTTGTTGGACTGCAGCTCGACATACACAGCCGTGGCGGCAAAGACACGACATCTTCAGCAAGAAAGTAAGACAGCTTGTCAGTCACCTATGCAAGCAAATGTTTTATAGACATGTACAGTACTTACACCATACTTGATCAACCAAACAAATTCAGCATCAAAGGAGCGCCGTTCAAAGGCAGTATACAATATATGCGCATGGAGATATGGTAATATCGATTCCAAAAAAAGACTAAGATCCATCTATCTGTATAGGATATGGCCATTGGCTCGCGCGCAGTGCAAAAGAGGCTATCAAAGCAAAGGCAATAAGACTCGTTCTCCGTAATACATGCAAGATGAGAAAGACCCTTTTGTGCCGCGCCGGGGTGGTATGCAAGCAGTCTTTGCCCGAGAGGCGCACGCGATATTACAAATGTTGTGGCGTGCAGGGAGCCGGTGGTGATTGTGTATCCTTCCCTGCTTGATCTCCTGATCTGCATCCCTTCTCGTTCTGATCCAACTCATCTCGTCCATCTCATTATCATCGCATCCTCCGTTCCTTAGTAGTGTACCGTCTACTGCCCGCTGTTGGAAAGCATGCCTGTAAGCTTGGAGGCGTACTCCTTGGGATCGTACTGGGGGAAGGCGCTACCGAGTCCACCGAGAAGGATGAGGACTGTGATGAAGATGATGAAGATGGTGAGGAGCTTCCTCATAATGGGGCTCCTGTTGCCATAATCGGCCCACTGCCTCGAGCCCTCAGAGGCGTACTCCTTGAGCTTGTCGGCACCGAGCTTGTAGTAGACGAGACCGCCGAGAGCGATGCTGTAGCCGAAGAACTGGAGGCCAGAAACCGGATCGCGGAAGATGAGCATCGAGGCGAGGACAAGGAGAATATCTTTGAGCACACCAGATAGGGTGAGAACGAGGGAGGAAGTCCTGCCGATCTAGAATACGTCAGCTCCGTATCTAAGTTAGGTGCCTCCAGACTTACCAGGAAGACCACAGAGACGTTCAAAGCAAAGGCAACAAAGGCATTTGCGAGCAAGTTAAAGTATCCAACCTTCTCAATGTCGGCCAGGGTCATCTTTGGAACTTCCACAACCAACGCGGTGAGACCGTTCATAACAGCGCAGGCGGGCGCAAAGTAGTACAGAGATACAAGCGGGTCCATCTTGAACTCGGCGGAGGAGAGAAGTCGTTGAACCATGGTAAGACGGATGGCCTCGAAGACAATACCACCGATCTGGAAGAGGAAACCGATGAGGACGAATTTGATCTCTCCGACAGAGGCAATGATGACACCGAGGACAATGAAGGAGACGTTTCCGAGAGTTTTCATGTTTGGTGGGGCGAGACCCATTGACCAAGTAGCCAGGAGCACAGCGACGGGAGTTGTAGCCTGGCATGTGTCAGAGATGTACTTCCTCTTGTAGCATATTGTCGTACCTTGAGCATCTGGATGAAGGAGACTGAGAGGTAAAGATATGTCAAGTTACCGCAAATGAGCGATAGCGAGAACATGAGGCCGATTGGAACGATGGCGCGGAGGTAGATGCGGCCAGTCATTGGCACCTTCTTTCTCGAGTCGAGAGTGGATGTGAAGCGAGCCATGATCTGGGTCATGAGGGTAGCGAATCCCAAATGCCATGTTGTCAGGACAATTGCTGGGATCTGTTAGGATTCCTTGTATGTGATGCTCGATGGGGATCTCGTACGGAAGCCTGTTGCATGGTCAGTCACTGAAGCTCTCAAATCTTTTGACCAAGCTACTTACGGAAACCGGCACTACTGAGAATCCACTTGTTGAAGAGAATAACGCTCGAACTGAGACCAATCCATGCCCTGGAAAAAATCAGCGAGGGTTTGTGGGCGACCGTTAGACTATCTGAGGACGTACGCAATGTAGACACCTGGATGGATCGAGTTTGATGGAGGAGCTGGCTTCTCAGCCTCTGGGTTGACAGTAGGCAGGACAGGCGTCTGAGGAGCCCTCTCGACCTCTGCTGATTTGCGTTCCTTTTCCATTGTGTGTACTACTCTTGATGACGATGGCTTCGGGAAAGTATCGGCGTCGCTCTAGTTTGAGCTGCTGCGAGGCTGGTCTGGTTGCCGGAAGGAAGAAGCTGAAAGCGACAATTGGCGTCAAAGATGGTGTTACAAAAAGTGAAAGGAGAAAAGCCACTGCAGCAAGATGGAGGGGTAGCAGACTAAAGTAAGCTGGCAGTCAGGGGAGAGAACGTTGTGGTCAAAAGGGATAGCTAAACGGGGCCAGGAAAAGTAGATGAACGAAAGCGAGGACCTCTCTGGAACTTCCATTGGACCCCCGGGCTGCATCTTGTGCATGATTCGCCTTGCCAAGACGCGTCCTCATTCGGCTCTTGCTCTTCGAAGAACTGCAGGGGGACCCACTCTTTTGCCTCTTCAAGCCACAGAGGGCAGCATGTCATGTAATTTTAAATTATTGCCATGGTGAGTACTCGGGTTGCAACTCTATCAAAGGCGACTCCTGTACGAGGTGAGTTGATTGCTTGATGATTTGGCTTGTATTGTAAGTACTGTAGCACACGATACGAGCGACGATAGACTAGTCTCCCCATCACACGTTCTGTAAATTATCAATCACGATGGATCCCCAGAGTTCCCGAAGCAACTGCCTTCTCCCCACCATCCGTACGTGTCCCCGTCAGAGTACGACGCAAGGTACCCAGAGCGAGTGGGTTCCGTGCGGGCTGCAGAAAATTAAAAAAAAAGGTTGAAAGCTCGGTTCTGACGCCGGCGACAGCTAGCAGAGCTAGCAGATCCCGACACATGGGACCAGGGGCGATGCATCAGATCTGACGGCGAATCGGAGTGCCAGCCCGAGCCATGATGAGACTCGAAACGCGTGTCACAGAATTCATTTCAGGTCGCTGGTCGCATCCACAGCTCGGCCTAGAGATAGATACCCACCGATGGGCGTGCGGGCTACAGCTCGATCCAGAGATACACGTAATTCGCAGTTATCAGAGACAGTGAGCACTAGTAACAATCTGTTGGACATGCTTGAGGAGCGTGTTGGTGAGGCCTACCACTGCATACAGCGACAACGTGAGCTGTAGCCCGGCGTTCATCCACAATCCTCCCGCAGTTTAGAAAATCCACTCCGTTAGCCTGCAGAAGACGCAAAGACTCCGGATAAAGAGCGAGATCTCCTGGCCGGTGCCATCTGCTTTTCTTGGCTTGCCAGGAACGAGCTGGGCCCGAGAAGGCGCCTCTTTGGGAGGCAGGAGAAAGGGACAAGCCGACAAGGGACAAGCCTAAGGGTCAGTGTCAGGGACCTCTTTTTTGGTGGCGTAGCTAGCTCTGAAACTCCTGAATTGCTTTGCTCCCATGTCCCAGCTGTAGAATTATTCTCTCGAGCCGCATCTCATCTTCCACAACACCTTTCCTATCTATCCATCAACACTTTTGCTCTCCTTGTTCACGATACCCATCAACAGCCTTGTAATTCACGTCCTTCACTAGATCACGATCATCAAAAATGTCCGGCAAGAACATGTTCGTCTGCTCCAGCTTGACCCTGATCAGGAGCTTCAAGGAGCTAATTTTAATCACAGCGACATCGATGTCCTCGTCATTGGAGCTGGCCCAACAGGTCTGGGAGCTGCTAAACGTCTCAATCAGATTGTGAGAGCTTCTCGAAAGCATCTTGAGTATTTAGAGAACTGACAATCACCAGGATGGCCCTTCGTGGTTGATTGTCGACTCCAACGAGGTGCCAGGTGGTCTTGCCTCGACCGATGTCACGCCAGAGGGTTTCGTGAGTATTCATCTCCATTCATCCCGAGTAGCTTCTAACTTCATCTCAGCTCTACGATGTTGGCGGCCACGTCATCTTCTCCCACTACAAGTACTTTGACGACTGCATCAATGAGGCACTTCCAAAAGAGACGGATTGGTATACCCACCAGCGGATATCCTACGTCCGCTGCAAGAACCTCTGGGTTCCATATCCTTTCCAGAACAACATCTCCATGTTGCCAAAGGAGGACCAGGTCAAGTGCATGGATGGCATGATTGATGCTGCCCTCGAGGCTCGTGTCTCCAACCGCAAGCCAAAGGACTTTGACGAGTGGATCGTCCGTATGATGGGTACTGGTATCGCCGATCTCTTCATGAGGCCATACAACTACAAGGTGTGGGCCGTGCCAACCACAAAGGTCAGTCTTTCTACGTCTACAATGCTTGGCAAACGCTGACAACGGCACAGATGCAGTGCGAGTGGCTCGGTGAGCGTGTCGCTGCCCCGGATCTCAAGAGCGTCACCAAGAACGTCATCCTCCAGAAGACCGCTGGCAACTGGGGTCCCAACGCCACTTTCCGCTTCCCTGCTGAAGGAGGAACTGGTGGTATCTGGATCGCCGTGGCAAACACTCTTCCCAAGGAGAAGACTCGCTTCGGTGCCCACGGAACTGTCGAAAAGGTCGATGCGGACAAGAAGGTGGTCACTCTCAAGGACGGTACCACCGTCAAGTACGAGAAGCTCATCTCCACAATGTCTGTCGACTACCTCGCAGACGCAATGGCCGACAAGGAGCTCCAGGACTTGACCAAGGGTCTCTACTACTCGAGCACTCACGTCATCGGTGTTGGTATCCGTGGCCACCGCCCGGAGCGCATTGGTGACAAGTGCTGGCTCTACTTCCCCGAGGATGACTGCCCATTCTACCGCGCTACCATCTTCTCAAACTACTCCCCACACAACCAGCCAGTGGCCACCAAGAAGCTCAAGACCATGCAGTATGCCAACGGCACCAAGCCCAAGGAGGATATCGAGGCCGAGGGTCCATACTGGTCCATCATGTTGGAAGTCTCCGAGTCTGGCATGAAGCCAGTCGACACCGAGAACCTCCTCAAGGACTCCATTCAGGGTCTCATCAACACCGAGATGCTCAAGCCCGAAGACGAGATCGTCTCCACCTACCACCGCCGCTTCGACCACGGCTACCCCACTCCATCTCTCGAGCGCGAGGGTGTGCTCAAGCAGCTCCTTCCCAAGCTTCAGGCAAAGGACATTTGGTCCCGCGGCCGCTTCGGCTCATGGAGATACGAAGTCGGCAACCAGGACCGTAAGTTGCCCGACCCTAGCAATTCTAGACCAGTCCACTAACCCCTCCCAGACTCCTTCATGCTCGGTGTCGAAGCCGCAGACAACATCGTCAACGGCGCCGTCGAACTCACCATCAACAGCCCGGATTACGTCAACACCCGCGTCAACAGCGAGCGTCGCCTCGTCGACGGCGCCCAGTACTTCAAGAGCATGAAGGGTATCCGATCAGACGACAAGGCGTTTAAGCCATAGATGGGAGACTGACGGTGTGATGAGCAGGTCGAGATGCTTCCAAGAGCTAGAGACAAAGTCAAATGGATAGAATCCGGGAAACATTGCGGGGAGCGGAGGGGGTTGGTATAGATATAAATTTTACAGTCACGGGCACTGGTTGCTTGAAATATATTGCACTTATTTTCCCATCGTTCTCTCGCGTGATGTACATGAAATCAGCATATAATGAGAAGATAGGACGCACTTTGGCATGGAATGGTTGATAGCGAAGACGTCAACACTGTCAAGACATGGACACCACATCACCTACATCACCACCACCACCCATGACACATTGATCAGATCAAGTGGAAAAACCAGTAAATAGATTACCCCTCCCCTCCCTCTTTTCCCTGCCCAACGCTCGAAAGAGAATTCCCATCGCTACGCTACATGTCCTCATTCCCTCCCGCTTTCATTCCCATGCATCTCCGAAACACCTATCGTCTTTTTCAAAGCGAGAAGCTGTCCAATGCGACGATGCTACTTATCCCAAACACCCAAGATTCCCATCCAATTGCCACCCTTGCGTTTTCGTGGCCCTCGTCGTGTCCCTCGTCGTGTAACACTTGTCGTGTTCGGCGTGATGTTGCTCTGCTCTTCGTCCTGTCCACGGCGTATTTACCCCGTCTGCCTCGGTCTGCTCATGCTCAGCCGTCGTGTTTGGCTGACCAGGTACCACCGGTTTATCCTCCGGTTTGCCTACCCGTGCTTCGCCCTGTGAGCGGTCGGACTCATCTCATCTCGTCTCGTCTCGTCGTCCCATCCTCCCTTGAGCTCCTCCCTCCTCCGGTATTTCATAAGCGGAACCTACTCCTCCCCCCCCTCCCCCCTCAACTCCCCTATCCTCTTCACACTCATCGGCCTCCCCCCCGGTCCCCCCGCGCCGGGACTCACCACGCTCCCCTGCCTCTCCCTCCCCTGCCTCTCACGGATATTGATCACACTGTTCGGCCTCTGGCTCACCACGCTCGCCGGCCTGCCCGAGCCGGAAAGCACACTCGACCTGTCCCCGCCGCTCGTGGCCGTGCTGATCCGGACTACGCTGTTGGGACGATTGCTCGATGCGACGCTGCTTCTGTTTGCGCCTGCCCCTGCGACTGGTCCGGTGCCTGTGGAAGCGCCGTTGGAGAGGACGCTGGTCCTGTTTGCGCCTGAGCTGGAGCCTGCACCGGAGAAGAATGAGGAGCGGGGGTTGGAGGCGTAGGATTGGGGACGGTGGAAGGGTGGGTGTGGCTTGGAGGAAAGAAGGTGAGGGTGGGATTCTTTGATGTCTTGTAGCTCGGAAAGTTGGCCGAGTATGTCTCCGAGGATGTCGGAGATGGGGCATGCGGAGGCGAGCATGTTGCCGGGTCGGAAGGGGCGGAGAGCGTTGCGGAGGACGAGGGTGGTGATGGCTGTCTGGGAGGGAGGTTAGTTGACATACAATGAGGGCAGGGTCAGAGGCATGTACCTCGATTCGTGCGACTTGGTGTTCCACGAAGCCGACGACGAATGGATCTGTAACTTGACCGTCCTCCATCTTGTAAGATCGGTCGGTCAGGGTCGGCTCGATCTTGGAGATGGACTTGACATTCGGGGTCTCAAGTGTGCTGCACAGCATCTCGAGTCGCAGACTGACGTCGCGGAGCTTCCAAAGGCTCTCTGGATCGACGGCTAGTCGACTGTTCTGTGGTCGACCTTCTGAGGTTCCTGCCGCTGCAGCCGCTTCGGCCTCGGCTCTTTGCTGTTGGACAACGAGACGACTGGCGAGAGAGTGTGGGTACATGAGGTAGATGTACTCGGGGTTCTCAAGACCCTTGAGGTGCTTGAGACCGAGATCCTTGACCTCGAAACCCTGGCTGGACAAACTCCTCAATTCTCTGCGGATAGCAGCGTTGATGTGATCGTCCGCCATTGTCTCTTCACTTCCTGCAGAACCTGCGCGATCGCTTTCGATATGCGTCTCAAGAAGTCGCTGGATCTCTGCTATGAAATCGCTCGACACTGTGATTTGACCACCATCGGCAACGGATTCGATACGAGCAGCCCTGTTCACCATAGGACCGAAGTAGTCCATACGCTTGGTGATTGGATCGATTTCGCACACTGGTCTTCCCCAGTGGATACCCATTCTGACGCTGAGACCTCGGAAGATGATATTGTCTTCTGCATCGAGAACCTCTTGACCTTGAGCCGAGTTGAGGATCTCTGATGGCCATTGAACTTCGAGAAGCTGGCTTTGGATCGTAAAACACCAGAGCAGAGCGGACGTGACAGTCGGGAAAGCTACCATGAAAGCATCACCTTCAGTCTTGACCTCATAACCACCAATGATTCGCAGATGCCGACGCATGACTTCGTTGTGCATCTTGATAGCGCTACGCATGGCAACAGGATATGACTCCCACAGCATGGTACTGTTCTTGATATCGGTAAAGACAAGTGACACATCTCCAGTAGGTGCTTCGACTTCCTGGTCTAGACGGGCGAGCTTGGAATCGCCAACATTGTCTCGACCACGCTTGGCCCTGCGTGCTGTCGCAAAGTAGTCGTCTGCCATGCCAGTTGGTCCCATTGACATGGAGTGCGTCCTGAACCGTGCTCGTTCTCTCTTGCGGAGATCGCTGACACCAACCATCATGACCATGATCTTGCTAGTAGCGCCGAAAGCAATGGCCAGATCACGAAGCTTCTGCGCAGCTCGCATAAGGTCTGTACGTTCCGAACGAGCAATATCCACTGCGAAGTCGAAAGTCAAGTAATCCCAAAGCTCTCGTGAGGCCAGCAAGATCATCTCGTCAGTCTCCTTGAGGGAGATCTTGGACACATGAGGTGCAGCAGTCACCACTGGCATGTACTGAGCATATCCGAAAGCACGGGAGACTTCCAGAACATCATTGAGCTTTCCTTGTCGAGAAACGAAGCCACCAGCAGTCTTGATACGTTGTCGTTCGCCTGCTTCTGCTGGATCGTGCTTCTGCGTAATGATGCGGTGCGATCCTTCGGAAGAGATGAGTAGGGCTTGAGCGTCACCGACATTCGATACATAAAGGTCCATGCCGTGAAGATAACAGACTGTAGCAACAGCACCGGATGAGATGTCATCGTCACCGAGTTCTGGTCCACCGACTGATGCTCGGTGTATCGTACCAGGAGCAGCTTCTTGCTTGTCAGTTGCCTGTGTAGCCGCCGTTGCAAGCTCCTTGTTCAGACCGAGGTACGCTCTTCTCAATGCATCGATCGGAGTCTCCTTGTCGGCCTTGAGCTTCTCTAACTCGTCAGACAAATGGTATCTGAACTTTTCATGAAGGTATCGAGCAACACGAGAGCCTCCAGATGATAGAGCTTGACCATCAAACATGCCGAACACGGTCTGATCTTCGTGACCTTGGAAGTTGGGAATGACCATGTCCAGAGTACTGAGATGTTCAGAACGACCAAGAGTGTCAGCCATACCGTACGGAATGCTGGTGCCGATAATACTGCCGGCTGTACGCACTCGCCGATCTGGACCTTCATCGGGTACAGAAGGAATCGTAAGGGTCACATCCATGAGACCAAGAATGCGAAGATTCGTCAGTGTCGAGAAGTCGGTAAGATCCTTAGTCTCGCCTCTCGTGATCGCATTGGCATTAGGACGAATCTCCAGACGCTTATTGCCCGACAAGTTCAGGTAACGCAATTGTGGGTTGTAGTTCCAATTCCAATCGTACGGCCAATTGGTCACGTTGTACTTTAGAGAATTAGACGCCACGTCCAGCGTCTGCAGCTTCTGAATCTTGCCAATCTCAGCTGGCAAGACCTGGAATTTGTTGCTGTTGAGGTGGAGGATTCGTAGAGAGGAGCCATCTTCAAGGTCTTCAGCTGGGAGAGAGGTGAGATCGTTACCGGACAGGTACAGCTCGGTCAAGTTGGGCCATCGCTTGATCGTCCTTGGGGGCATGTCGTAAATCTCATTGTAAGACAAGTTCAGTTGTCGTAATTCCGTAAGTAACATCAATTCGTCAAAAACATCATCAGTCAGTCGATTGTCGGCAAGGATGAGGGTGCGGAGACTGGATGTGAATGTCTGCGCAAGCTTCCCAGAAAGTGTGGAATCTTTCCTGTTTGCTGGAGTAGGAGTGCCAAGGTTAGACTCTTGTGACGACCTTGCTGTCAAGGATGGGTTGCGACCAGAGCTTAACGCTGATGCCGTTGATCCTTTGCGCAGATTTTGGGACGGTCCTGGTGACGTCTGACCTGCTGGCATGGGCCCCCCAACATAGCTGGGTCTCCGCATCTGGAAGCCTTCGAGCTTGCCAAGTTCATCAAAGTCGGGGCTTGATGACAATGTGCCGGGCGTCACAGTTGGAGTCTGACCCATGATGTCTCCAGGCATGTCCTTGGGTGGATTACCTGGCTTGGGAAAGTCTGCAAGCACGTTCGACGCTACGTTGAGAGCTTCAAGTCTCCGTGCATACCAGATCTCCGAAGGGAGTCGATTGAGATTGTTCTCCCTTACGTCCAAGTAGCGCAGATTCTGCAGATGTCCAATCTCAGGTGGGAGACTATCGAGAGCATTCTTTGCGATGCTGAGATGTTCGAGCTTTGCAAGTCGGCCAACTTGTGACGATACGCTAACCAAATGATTCTTGTTCAATACAAGCTTGGTGAGCCCGGACATTTTCATGTACAGGTCATCAGGAAGCTGCGCTAGCTTGGCTGACGCGATATTGAGTACAGAGAGTGACGGTACAGGAGATGCAAGACCGAATCGAGTGACTGGGTTATGATCGATAAAGAGGAGTTTGAGTCGTGAGAATGTTCCTTCGAAAGCGGAGATGGAGTTGTGCCCGACCATAAGATGTTCTAGCTTGGGAAGTTGTGACATGACATCGATGCTGTCAATCGTGTTGAAACGCACATCGAGAGAGTTAAGGCTGACAAGGTCTCTGAAGTTGTCAGGGAATGATCCGGACAGCTTGTTGTTTGTGGCGAAGAGGCGTTCGAGGTTGGGTAGTTTTCCGACGCTTGGTAGAGAGGAGATGCTGTTGAAGGAGACATCAAGATCGACAAGAGTGTTGAGCTCGCCGAGGAAGTCGGGGAATTCTGTCAAGCTGTTTGACGCCAGGTTAAGACTTCGCAGCGCTTGATAATGACCCAGGTAGTCTGGCAATGCGACGAGCTTGTTGTTGGATAGCTTCAAGCTGATCAAACCTTGCAGTCTATCCAGATCGGAGTAGTCGAGATTCTCCAGTCGATTGTTGGAAAAGTCCACCATGGTCAATTTGCCAGCAAGGGCAAAGCTCGAAGGTATACGAGTAGCCTCATTGCTGGTGTATTTGACCTCTCTTAGATTCATGCAACTTTGCATAAAGTCCTTTGGGATATCGAGAGACAGGTTTTGCGACAAGTTGAGCGTGATGATTTCGCTTGCCTTTTGATACAGAGCGATTGGGATGGTGACCAAATTACGGCCAGCCAGATCGATATGGTTGAATCTTTGCATCTTATTGAACCCTGGATCCTTTTCCAGACTCGAATATCCCGTCATTTTCGAAGGCAAGAACGTGAATCGACAGAGGTATCCATGATCTTCTCTTCCCAGATCCGACAGGTTGTCATTGTCTTGATATCCTGCCATTTGCAAAAGTGCTGTCTGAATCTGTAAAGGCTTCTCAAACCCAGAAAGTTGCCGGCTGAGTCCTCTCTTTCGCATGACAATCTGGTAGGTATCCAGCTCATCTTGGAGGTAGGTCTTCTTGGCCATAGTCTGTATCAATTCTGACGATGTGGTGTTGACGCCAGCTGAGATGACAGCAAAAGTACTGTCAGCACGGAAGATGCGCATGAAGAACATTGGTCCAGCATCTTTGTCCTTTGGTCCATTCTCTTCTTCCTCATCATTGTCGGCCGGCATATCTGGTATCCGCTTGACAGCCCAACTGTCGGGGGCATCCCAGGCACCGGCGCCTGGCGCATCCGGAGGTGGCTCCGGTACATTGAAAGGGAAACCTTCTTCAGCATTGTCAAACTTGCCAACTGGTGGAGTCATGACAAAAGAGGGCTGCCGTAATTGCTGCAGGTCGATAATACCCTCCATGTTGCCCATATCAGTGTCCAAATGCCACAGTGCCGCGACATTGCCGTTCCCATCTGTCTTGATACCATTCGGATCTTTCGTCCTCGGTCCATCATCTCTTGAGTCGCCCTTCTTTGACGACTTGAAGGGCAAGCGGTGTTTCTCCTTCGATGCTGTCTTCTCGTTCCCACCAAATGGTCTGCCGAGATCAGCGAGTGTGGGTTTCCTGTTCTTGTTCGATTTGGAGGTATCGACTGTGCTGACGACGCTGGGATGTCGTGGTGATGGAGTAAAGGTACCCGCAGAAGATGGAAGTGTCTTCAACGAACGATCTGGTGGACTATCCTTATGCCGACCAGTGACTCGTGAGAATATGGAGCGCTTTCCCCCTTGTGAAGTCGATGCTGTCCTAGTAGAGAACGTGGTGTCTCTGCTCTGGATACTACCCATGCTCGGAGTGGGACTTGAAGATCTAGGCTTGAGTGTTGATGTCGAGCTCACTGACGCGCGAATACCATTTTGATCATAATCTCTACCAGCCGGTCGTCCGTCGTCCTGCGAACTCTTCTTCTCATCCTGGCTCTTATTATGTCGGTGACCTGGCAAATGTAATCGTCCGGGAGCTTTGGACTTGTTCGGTGTCGCAGTGCCGGATTCTGGTAGTTGAGGAACGTCCTGTGGTCCATCAGTCTTGCTCTCCCGCGCGACTTCCCTCCCAGGAAGATCAAAGTCCTTGGTCAACGTCCGCACTCACATTTGTCTCTTGAAAGTCCCATGGTGTGACCTCACTACTCGGCTTTGGTCCTTTCGGCTTGATGGAACCGTTTGGACTGGGTGGGCGGTATCCTGATGTCGATCCTTGTCTTGACATGACCGATGCACCATGTCCTCCAATTGTCCTGGATCTCATCGAGCGGGAATCATCGTTGCCTCCATACGGACGTGACAGCATCGACATGCCATCGCCGACAGTCTGCATGCTCTGAGCAAGACTGCCATCTGAGCCCTGGCGATTACCATGCTCGTTTGCGTATTCCTCACCAAAGAAACCCTGGAGCTTCTTTTTCTTGAATGTTGTAGCAAGGCGTGAGCCCGACGCGGTTGATGATACCGTCGAAGAGCTCGCGACTGATGGCCGTCTTTCTTCCTGCAGATAATCCCCGCTGTTCATGGGATGGAAGCCCGGCGACATGGCGCCGAAGTCGTCGTTGACATCGAAGCTGGCGCCGAAGACACTGGACGGTAAACGTGAAGGTCTGTTTGCGCGGCTGTATTGTGGTGTCGGATCTTTGAAGGGTCCGGCGGGCGAATGCGAGGTCGAATTGTTCGGCGAATGGCCGTTTTTGGGAGGTACAGGAGGACCTGCGTTGAGTCGCGACAGGTCCTTTCGATGGTCGCCGGACAGGTCATCGGCTTCCCAAGGAGCTACGTTGTGTCTCGAGCCCGGAGTGACGACCGTGTGCGGAGATATTTCCAGGTCTCTATCTAGTCTGGGGGGATGTCAGCTATCAATCCGTTTGTGGCCGTATAGTAGAAGCTCTTTCAGCAGCTCCTACAGTCAACCTCAAGGTGTCAAGACACGTACGGTGACTTTCTTGTCGACTTGGTCCGTGGAGGAGTTTCGAGACTAGCGAATCTGGTGGCTTCTCCCTTGACCGTCTCGGAGGACCTCCATGATTCAGCGATGGAGCCGGATGTCGAACCTTTCCGTGCGGTCTCCATCCTGGAATAATTACCAGCTCATCCAATTGTCGACCATCACCGAGAGAGCGAGTTGTGCGGGCACTGTCAAGATGCGGCGAGCGCTGAAGCTTGTTGCGGCCGAATCGGGAAAGGTAGCGGAGGTGGAGGTGTTGTAGCAGTTTGGTTACAGATCATGACGAGAAAAGGGTGCTCATGACGAGAAAAGGGTGCTCATGTCGTCGGAGAGTCGCAGTTGATGCTGATGGAGCAATCGAGATACAGGACAGATTGGCAGAGTCTTCGAAGACGGACGACAGTCGACGACGTTGTTTGAACAAGACGAAGCAAACAGTTCTCGATGGGGAGTTTAGAGGTCTGAGGTTCCAACGTCAAGCAATACTGTGGGGAGGGGGAAGATCATCCTTTGGACCCAAGGACCTAGGGCCGTGGGCCTTTGGACTAGCCGAGCAGCAAGCAGACAGCAGCCAGCACATCGGCCCTCCTCATCACGGAGTCACAGGCCTCACGGGTACAGGTTCACAGGGCAGGTCGAGATCTGCTTGTCTGATTTTGCCTTTTCTCTGACCACATGGTCTACTTCTTCTCATCAACTGTCAGTCCGTTGCCTTTTTTTTCCCACACATCATCATGCACGTCTCAAACGTAGATTGCCTCATCTATTATTTTCCTTTCCTGGCCGGTGCTGATGCCCCTGCTTTCTTTGTTCTGCCCTGCATTCCTGACAGCGGCCCTCACGTTGTGATAGGCCTGTGAGCCTCGCGCGTGGTCGCCATGGCAGGACATACGGGTCAAAAGGTGAATCGTCCACAACGGTCAATCTTATCGTTCACTCATTTTTGGTCACTCCTTTCCAACGGAGTGGACATTGGAACCGGTTCATCTTCTCACCACGGGCCGACTTCAATTTCCCACATGTCAAACCCCATCGATTGAGGAGAAAGCACTGGCTCGTGCATGTTCATTGGAAGGGAGAGTACATTCATTTGCGTTCATGTGCTTCGTAGCTGGTATCTTTGTTGGTAATCAATGGCGCCTTCCCAATGTCTTATTACTGTCCGTCCATAGCTCCTGCCGGCGCATCTCGTCCGAGCCATCCCGGAAATAGCTTTCGAAGTGCAGCATACTTGTCGTTTAATGCTGGCATCTGTGGAGGTGCCCACATGAATTGTGGCGGTGGTGGAGGTCCTTTCTTCTGCGGTACCTGACCGGCATTTTGAGGGTTGAGTAGTTGCATCTCTGGCTGGTTGTACAAGTAGGTGATGTTGGACGACACGCGGTAATACACCCTGCTAAACTTAGTCGGACATTCGAGAGCGAGGCACGACATGACTGACTGAATATACTCATCAGAAGCAAGTTTGTCCGATCCACCTTGCGCCTTCAAAGCAGCGGCCTGTTGTGCATTTGGCGCACCACCTTTGCCCTCTGCCTGCAGCTTGCTCATCTCTTGCAGTAGCTCTAGATTAATCTCAAGCAGTATAGCTACTCTTTCCTTTTCCCGTGCCGCGTGCGCTGCAGATTGCGGGGAGGAAGGTTGCGATGTCGACGTGTTCGAGTTTGGACTCTGCTGGCGCACCGAAGCAGGCAAAGGCGGTGCTGCCATTGGGTACTTTTGAGGTGATGCACTGCCGGAGTGCGAAGGGGGTGTCAGTTGCTTGTTCGGTGACAGTACGGGGGCAGCAATGCCAGCTGTTCCTGCAGCAGAGGTATAAAGGTTTGATTGGTTCTGGACTGGCGCTGTGCATAAATCAGCTGCATGTCCTTGAGCCACTTTCGGTACGGCGGATGAACTCACCTATACTCCTCGGACTCTGGACCTTCGCCTGAACATTTCCAGGCACGTCATGTCGGTTGACCTGGTGGTGTGGTGGTGCGACGGGAGACTGGGGAGGAATGAATTGGTGCGACAAGGGTGAAGGAGCTGCGGCGTAGGGAGTCTGATGGTGGATCTCATACGGGTGTTGGAAAGAAGGTTGGTACAAGCTCTCGATTTGATTCATGGCTGGCTCGGTTGATTGGTACAGGGGCGAGAATAGGCGAGTGGGCGATAGTGGGATGCTGGGCCCTCGACAAGGTGTGTCGTGTGGCAGAGGGGGAATCAGCGGTCAGGGCGAGCTTAATCGGGGCTGATTTGCAGATCAGTGGCTTGCTGCCGTATTGGCGGCTACGAAATCGCGTGCCAGAATGGCTTTGATCCTGGGACACGGAGGGGTGGAACGCTGCACGACACACGAGGATCTTTGGCGGTGCTGGCGACAGAATTTGCTTGGGGGAGGAGAAAGGTGACCTGAAAGCAAGTTCGGGTAATTCGTTCGCAAAAGCACGGCTCATCCACCGCGCTAACGCTACTAGTCGTCCGGATGGCGCCGATCTGAGGATCCACAACTGTCAATCATCTCATCACTTTGATAGGAGATTAATGGACATGTGACAGCCGTCTGGGGCCTCAAAAGGTAGTGTTGAGTCCTCTTCTGCATCACACACTTTCTTCTGTATCTCACTACACTTTCACCTCTAGTCATGGCTTGACCGGCCAAGTATGCACATTCCCAAGCCTCAAACGGCCATGTGGCATCCCTAATTAGGTACACTGTAATCTCAACGGTCAAAGGCAGCCCGGTCTCGATCCATAATGTGGGAGAGGCCGCGGATATCGACCCGGCGCAGGGCGCTGTTCGTCCAAACGACAGAGGATGTTCCCCTGATGTGCCGCGGGGCTATGGCCGCCAGTTTCGTCTGGCTTCTATTCATCCTCTGGTAATATCATTCCAACTACAGATGAGTCGGTATCCTACAGCGGAATGGTCACGCCTATCGACTGGCTACCACTAGTAGTCGTCTACCTTATCCTCTCTACAGTGGCCGTTGGCTTGCGATCATGGATCCGTCTCAGAGTCACGAATTCTTGGGCTCAAGACGATGTCATGCTAGTAATGGCGCAAGCTGGCATGGTAGCACATTTCGGAATATATTTCGCAGTTTGTGCAATATATCCCCGGACAGGACTTGATGTTGACGAACAGACCTATTATAAGATTAATACCGTGAGCACTGGTTGTCCAATCTCACTAGACGTGCTGACAACATACAGTTATGGTTCTGGGCAACATTCTGCTATGCTGGATCACAGGTCGCACTCAAACTGTCCATGGGTCTCTTCTTTCTCACCTTGGCTCGAGTGAAGTGGCAAAGACTCATAATACTCATCCCTACTGGGATCTTTGTCGCATATAACACGGCTCTTGGTATAATACTGGTCTTCCGCTGCGGCGCAAGTCCTGTCAGTCCTTTCATCGTCATGACTCGAAAGGAGTGCGCTGTCGATGGTCTCGCCTTTACGAAATTAATCGCGGCAAACGGCACCTTCACCGCTACTCTTGACTGGATCTTTGCAATTGTCCCCATTTTCATGGTGATCCAATCACGCTCGTTAGATGCACGATCCCGCAAGGCGGTCTGGTTCTTGATCATGCTCGCCATGGCTGGCAGTGTCGTCTCTGTAATTCGCATACCATTTACCAAAGACTATCAATTTGGTCCCGAATGATGGCACAAATGTCTTCGAATATCGATAATTTCACTGACCGAGACAACAATAGGCACAATCGCCGTGTCGATGGCTGCAATGAAACCTATCTTAAGACCATTCAGACGTTTCTGTCGGAAGCTATTCGTCTTGACCATCAGCACCGGCTCCAGTACCGAGAGAAATCGTCCATCGGATCAAGATCCCGAGGGACGTGCGGCAGAGGAGCCAGATGACACTGTGACGATAGAGTTAGACACCCGTGTCATGCGTGGGATTGGTTTGCTGCCGAACAGCACAGTCGATGGTGGCAATGATGATAGCTACGATAAGAGTACCAGTAGTAGCCGTCTTACTAAGGTGACGACGTCCATGTCCTTCAGCACAGAGGCAGGAAGTCCTCGGCGGGAGAGATTACTGTCAATCGATGAGGTGTCTCCAAGGGAAGAGGACGAAACCTCAATAGCCACCAGAGCTCAGGGAGGACGAAACGTGAATGAGAATATTTAGCGTAATGATGGAAATGGATGATAATGATAGCCAAAGCTCTTCCTTGTCTAATCACTAGCTCCATACCTCGGCCTTGTTCCCTCACACGACACTCGGCAAAGGTGCCCGACTTGTCATTCCTGTTGTGCCTTTATTCATGCTCATTCCAAGAGCAAACGGTAAACCAATGTGGGTCAGATATCGGCCTTCTCAAGGCAAACGAGGCACGCAAGGCACGCAGTCATCCTAATGACAATCACGAGATGTGCTTCGCCTCACAAAGGAGAAACAGGCCGTCGATCATTTACCACACAAGGCAAGACGCTAGAAGGCTTCCAGAAGGACGTTCTGAGATCATCACTCTCCCGGACAGCACCCACACTTACGCGGAGTTCAGGTTCCGATCCCGTGGACGTGCTGGGGCTTGGGCGTTCTGCCTTTTTTTTCTCATTCGCGCTGCATGTGTTGGACGGACGGGTAGCCCTGCCGTGTGAGCAGATCTCCTTCGATCAGCAGACCCATGTTCCGATTCGCATCTGCGAGGTGATGGAACAGATTACACGTCCAAGACCGCACTCAAGACCCATGCCGTCCATGCCGAGCGTAGGCATTCGCATGCGATCCAGGGTTGGTTCATGTCAGCCGTTGATATGCTTTTGCTGAGACGTAGCTGCATAGTATAGGGGTGAATGGAGACATGCCATTCAGTCATTTTAACTGCCGGCGCATACTGGGACAGCTGCACCTTGAGCTGAATCTGGAAAGGCGGAGCCGCGAGCTGGAGGGAACGCTTCAAGGGCATGTCGTCACAGCCTCGATAGGGCCGGCAAGAGTGGGTCCTTTGGCCGACAGGCGAGCGGGAAGGGTAAGCTTGACTGCGCAGCTAGTGCGCTTTTGGTTAGATCTTCGCTCCATTCCTCGGGCACACAAGGTCGTCTACATCATCTGAGGCAATAGATAAACAGAGCTTTAGTCCCTGAGATTCACTTTTATCCCATCAACGACACTTTCACATTCTCCGCACATATCGCTTCATCACATATCGAAAATAAATAATGTCTGCTCTACCTCAACCACCCAGCCAGAGCAACGGCAACGGCAAGGCTTCCGTCAACGGCAACAATATCACAGATGAACAGTCACTCGGGAACATGATCAAGGTCCAACCACCAAAGCGCAACGACCTCCAGCCATCGTACGCTCAAGTCATTACTCCAAGTAGCCAAGATGCTGCTGCCGACGGCTGGTATGGAGGCATGATAGACACTCTTGGATCTCTGGTCGGAACTCTAGGCGCAATCCCTTGCTGTATCGTCTGCCCGAACCCATACAAGCCTGTCACTCAAGGAAATGTCGGTCTGGTCACAAAGTTTGGTCGCTTCTCGCGCGCAGTCGATCCCGGTCTTGTCAAGATCAACCCTCTCAGTGAGAAGCTCTTCACAGTCGATGTAAAGATTCAGATCGTCGGTAAGTTGACGAGCGCGACTTGGTAGCGGAATACATTCTAATCCATTTGCAGAGGTGCCTCAACAGGTTGTCATGACCAAGGACAATGTCAACGTCCACATCACATCCGTCATCTACTACCACATCACCGCTCCCCACAAGGCCGCCTTCGGTATCTCCAACATTCGCCAGGCACTCATCGAGCGTACCCAAACCACCCTCCGCCACGTCATCGGTGCCCGCGTCCTTCAGGATGTCATCGAGCGCCGCGAGGAGATCGCCGAGTCCATCCGCGAGATCATCGAAGACACCGCCGCCGGATGGGGTGTCCAAGTCGAATCCATGCTGATCAAGGACATCGTCTTCTCTCAGGAACTTCAGGACTCTCTGTCCATGGCCGCACAGTCCAAGCGTACTGGTGAGGCCAAGGTCATCGCTGCCCGCGCCGAGGTCGAGTCTGCCAAGTTGATGCGCCAGGCTGCCGACATTCTTTCGTCTGCTCCTGCCATGCAGATCCGCTACCTCGAGGCAATGCAGGCCATGGCCAAGTCTTCCGGCAGCAAGATCATCTTCATGCCTGGTCCTTCTGCCAACCCGACTGGTCAGACTAGTCTCCCGACCGTGCAGAACGGCAACAACGATCAGGATGCTATGCAGCAGGTCGTCAACTCGCGTGTCTTCGAGAACATGTAAGCGCGGAGTGAGAGGAACGCTGTGATGACGAAACTGGAGGAAAGATGTTAGGCGAAGGGCGGAGAGTTCTCCGACATGATACCCGATTTCTTTGTCTTGGGTTTCTGCACGGTGCGGTCACACATCACATCACGATCTCATGAGGTTCGCGTCTTGGTTCTTATAGTCTGTCGTTAGTTGATACCCGCTCAATGGATGCTTCTTTTCACGAGTCATCATTCGAAAGCGTGTTCGGCAATGGCTGTGCTGGCCTGTCTGGACGCGTTGACGTTGCACGTGACATGCCAAGATTGCGCCGCACTTCAACTTCTGCCGCATGATTGCATCTCCAAGCGTACATCACCCAACTGTTCAACGACGCATGATGGAAACATTCTCACACGAGCGCTCACGCGACCCGGCCTCCAAGTCCACCTCTTGGGATAAGGTACTCATTCGCCTTGGCGTCCCTCGCTACCAATATATCTCACCTTGGCAACAAACCTGGTAACTTGGTTAAGTTATAAAATCAGGATAAACAAGTCAAGGTGGCTGCCCAACCTCAACAAACCCCACTATTCACAAGCAATGCTCATACTGTAGTTACACCAAACCTCCTTCACCTCCGCTCCATGACACGATAGCAGCATGGAGGTGTAGGTAGCACGCACTCCGAGAAGAGCTGGTCCTGAAAACTTCGCCGCTCGACCACGACCTGGTCCCTCTCCAGTAACCTCTTCGCCGGTCCTGCCTTACGAAGCCAATGCTCAACGAGATCCAGAGATTCAGTCGCACAGAACCAAACGCATGGCATTCCTCTTCGCCTTCCTCCTCGAGCTACTTAGCTGGCTCACTGCCCCCGCCACCAACATACCGAACTTACATTACGTCGGTGGGACTATGGTCATGACCGGCTACTTCACCACGCGGGGAGTGTATCAGTTTCAAGAGATTAACAGGCGATGCTACGGTGACTGGCGCCATGCTCGCGTGGGAGGTCTTCACTGCTCATATGCTGTGGCTCAGCAAGTGGGTTGGCATGCTTTCGCTGGCTCGGTCGGCGTGGCAGGTGGTGAGGTAGTGAGGTTGTGGATGGAGGAGGCCAAGGTGGACAGGCCCATCACGGGTATTGTTAAGTTAGGGAAAGAGCTGTGATCTTTTGCGCTCATTATCCTCTCGGCCCGTAACTTAACACCTCATCCTGTACCTTCTCATCCATACCATTCCATCCCCTAGCCCGTCCGCGATCCTGGAAGTCGGGGTCAGTCCGCAACCGAATCGTCTAGATCATGGTCCAAGGGAACAAAAGCATAGAGTCATAACACATAAGTTAGCGGTCGAACCAATCAACGACTCTCGCGCAGAAGTCCATATATGCGGTAGCTTAGCTCATCCTGTTGAATCCCGTGACCCTCATTCTGGTAACTTATTAACGTCAACTTAATCTAACTTAACTTATGTCACCACATCGGACCTTGGGTTAAGTTACCCCTGCCCTCACGAGCGCATTATAGAATTCATCTGCTTAGCTAGGTGGAATGCAAGTGTCCTTGCCTCCAACGAACTGCACGATCGGAGTCGCGTAATTTACTTCCCTGCGAAATGGACCGGACTTCGAGACTCTCTTGCGGATGGACGTAAGAAGACATCGTTGTAGGCCCCCGATGCTAGTGAGGCTGTGGTACGAGTGTCAGCTCGTTGTGGGTGCAATATTTACATTGGAGTCTTCGTGGGCAACTTAACTTAACGTTATCCACCGGGAGTTCGCGCACCCCTAAAGTTCGCGCACGGCCCTATATATTTAACACGTAATCTTCGTAACTATCTTTCCTTCTTACGTAACAAACATCATTTTTTAAGCTGTTTCTTTATATATACTAAAGCTGATGTTTAGGCAGCTATCTATGCCTATTAATATAACAAATATAACTTAATTTAAAAGGCTACTAATACGTTTAATATTCTAGCCTCTATACTTTAAGATTAATTATAAGAACAATAATCCTATACTAACTTATATATATAAGGCTAATTACTTACTCTAGCTAGAGAATAGATGCTTATAGCTTACGTAATATAGCTTAATAACCTTAGAACACCTACAATACCTATGTTAATCTATTAATTAGTAATTAAGATTATTTATTACTAAGTATGTCTATCTAATAATAACCTTCCTACATTATTAACGTAGCCTATTAGTAAGAACTAGCTATTATAACTACGTTAATATTATTTATAGCTTTAAAGCCTTTATATATACTAGCTAGAGTTATTACACTTTAAAGCTAAAACGTATAAGGCTATTATACTATTCTTTAACGTATTATCTAACTTATTTAAAAAGTATAACTACTTCTCTTCTAACATCTATAACCTTAATAAGGTAGGCGCTAGTATTAGTTTAACTTAATTAATATAGGTAGTAGTTAGTAACTTACTAAAAATAACTATTATTAAAAGAAGGTATTAAAGCCTTATATTAAAGCTACGTATATCGTAATATAGAGAACGCCTATCTAACTAAATAGTCCGTTAGTAGTAGAACTAATTACTATTAAGCTCTAGGCGTAAGTACTATATAGAATATTTAAGTATATTATATAAGCGGAACTAGCTACTACTAAGTGCTACTCTAATACTAAGCTCTTATAATTGCCTTCTCCTCTAAGAGAGCTATTCTTAGCTCTTAACTAGAAGTATATAACATATAGTATTATTTAGAGGTAATATAAGTATAAGGTAGTTAAGGCATTTTTATAAAGGCCTTATATATATCTTATATAATGTCTAGTAGTAGTAGTCCTAGGAATCTAGTTCCTAGAGAGGCGTTTATCTAGTCGCTATAGCGCTAAAGCTAATTAGTAGTAATAATATTACTTTTCTTAGAATTTCTAGTAGTATTATAGGAGATATATACCTTATACTAGTAGCTATAATAAAGATATAGTATACTAGAGATTAGTCTATATAATCTTATTATTTTCCCTTATATTTTTCTTTTCTATCTAAAATATATTTATATTTTCTTAACCTCTTACTATATAAGTATACTACCTATAACTATTATATTATTTAACTCTAGCTCCCTCGTAGCTAATACTTATAGCGTAAGGTCTACTAGCGCCTAAGGAGCTATTACTACTAGCGCTAACTCTATAACTCTCTTACTTCCTAAAGAGAAGACTAATACCTATACTAGGTATACTAATAGCGTTACTAAGGGTAAGCTAATAGAGCTCTTATAAGAGATATAACTAATTTATAGTAGGTTATATCTATACTAGAGGTAACTTTAGTATCTTCTTCTATTATAAGTATAAATACTATACCTATAGTAAGTATATATACGAGCCGCTTCTATCTATCCTATATAATATATATATTAACGCCTTTAATATAGTTACTAAGCTTAAGGCCTCTAACTAGGCTAGTATTACTATAGCTAAGAAGTATATATATACTATAGCCTATAAGAATATCTCTAAGGTTAAGAAGTTTAAGACTATACTTAAGATATACTATACTAATAAGAATAAGGTTGTTAGTAAGGTCTTAACTCCTTATATAAGACCTATAGGTAGCTTACTTAGTAGTATCGCGCTTAAGTATAAGAAGGTTAAGGAGCTATAGAAGATTAGGTATAGCCTTTATAGCTTAATTACTATCGGTAAGAAAGTAAGTTAGACTATACTTCTTATATATTATAAATATAGCTAATAGGTTTAGATAGTATATAACTCTAGTAGTTCTACTACTAAAATTAACTATATTATAGCTAGTAGGTAGCTTATAGCCTCTATAGTACCTATAGAGAAGAATCTTAGTATAGAGGTAAATAAGAATAGTAATAAGGACAAGTAGGTATATATAAGCTAGGTACGCGTCCCTAGCGCTATACCTATAATAAGGCCTTATATAGAGTATAATAGAGTATAGAGTTTAGGTTAATACCTATAATAGTAGTATAAGTATAGCGCTTTATTAAAATATATTTCCTTAGATAAGGAGTTTACTCTTTACTCTATTTATGTATTTATATAATTTATCTACTTATATACTTTATAATTTATATCTTTAGCGACCTTTCTTAGCTACTCTTAGCTATAACTTATATATAGTAATTAACTCTCTTATATTTATATAATTCTCTTTAGGTTTCTAGCTATTAAACTCGATAGGCTAGTCCTTCTACTTTACTAAGTAGAATACCTTACTCTTTATAGTTCTCCTATCTAGAATCTTCTCTACTATCTACTTATCTACTTCGTTAGTAAGAGGTATACTCTCTTCTAGCTTCTTATTAGCTCTACCTATCTATAGTTTAAGAAGAGATATATAAAAGACATTATAGATATAATACTAACTTAGTAAAGCTAGGTAATACGCCTACGATCTAATTATATTAAGTATATAAAATAAGCTAAGGAATTATAGTTCTATCTTCTTCTTTAGTATAGGTAGCTATAGGTTCTTAGCTAAGAGTAGTACTAAGTTATCTACGCTATATACTCTTAGTATATACTTCCTATTATAGTACTTAGCCTAGTAGGTAGAAGTCTCTTTCTATTACTCTACTAGCTTTATATATATATCTTATAAGTATTACGCTAACTCTACTACTACTAGTACTCTTCTCTCTAAAGTCTCGTCCTAAGACTTAATAGCTATTACCTCTAACTCTAGATAGTAGCTATATATTATTTAGAAGAGGCTTATACGTAGCGTAGTATAAATACTATTATTACTTATAAATTCTACTTATAATAGATATTTAGCCTAGTTATTTTATAGCTCTATATAGTAGTACCTTAGGTACTATTCTAACGTCTAGTTTTACTACTTAGTTTAACTATCTATCTATAGGTAAAAGGCTATACTAAGCCTACGCTTTATACGCGTTTCGTAATAGAATTTACTCTAGAACTAGCTAGTAAAGACCGATTCTTAATCGCTTACTATTCCTCTTAGAATACTATAATAGCGAATAATATAGTTATATAGGATCTCTACTAGCTCTATAGACGTATACTTCTTAGTAGTAGAGATATATAGTAACATCTTAGTATAATAGTCTATAATTACTAGTACTATATTATAGATACTACTACCTCGCTTACTTAGTAGTAGGTTAGTAATAAAATCTATTATAATTTCTTACTATAGGTAGTCTAGTATCGGTAGTATATATAACTTACTATAGAGGTAATAGTAGTATACCTTATATTTCTAGTATACTTAGTATAACTATACGTAGTTATTAATGTCTTTTCTTATATTTAGCTAGAAGTATTTCTATAAGAGAAGATAAAGTGTCTTATCTTTACTAAAGTAACTAGCCTATTCGCTATTATAGTATATACGTAGTACCTATACTCTTAAGGTACTATTATTTAGAATAACTAATATATCCTAGTAGAATAAGAGATTATCTTATAGGTTCTATAGCGCCTTACTCTTATCTCTACTACTTCCTACTTATAAATATAGCTTTATAACTTTAGGGTCTTATCCCTATAGTAGCTCTTTAACTAATAATAAATTAGTAGATAGATCTTCGAAGGGATTCTCTCTTACTATTACTATAATAGTAACTTACTAGGTTATTATAAGGCTCTAAGAGTTCTTAGAAGAGATTTTACCTTTATATAGCATATAGGCGGCCTAGGCCTACTCTAGAGTAGCCTCGTATATAGCTTAAATATGTCTAACTAGCGGAGTAGCTTCTTTAGAGTTAGTAGTCTAGTTCTAGATTTAGAGCTTATTCTAAAGAGTTAGAAGGAGGTAAGATACCTTCTACTTCTTAGCTACGTAGTTAGAGCGCCTTAAGGGTATATTAGCTAAGTTCCTTGTACCTAGCTAATACTCTATTATAAAGTTAAAAGTAGTAAGAAAGGTAGCCTAGTAAGCTTATTAGCTATTTAGCTATTTTAGCTTTATAAATCCTTAGAGATTATTATAGTTAGTAAGTACTTAAATTATATACGAGGTACCTTCGAGGTAGTACTACTATTACTTAAATATATATATAATTACTAATAGCTTTTAGTTATATATCTCGTAATTATACTTAGCTAGAATAAACTTCCTTAACTAAAAGGTAATTAGGTGCTAAGTACTATTAAATAGCTAGGATAGGATCGCCGCTACTACAAACTTTAATATATCGCTTTCGATACGTAGGGGTAGCGTAGGATTATAGTAATAGAGGATAGAGGTACGTATAAAGGCGTCCCTAATGTCCTTAAACGCCTACTATTCGCTTACGCCCTATATAAAAGAGCTATACTTACGACCTTTAACTAAGTATTTAAGAAGGCTAGAGAGGAAAGTAATAATCTTAGAGTAGTACTATACGAAGTAATAATAGAAGTTTATAAAGCTAGTAAACTACTAGACTTTATAATAACTCTTCGGCCTTAGCTAATTCTTAATTATAGTTACTCTACTAGAATCTATCGAGACGCCTATAGTAGAGATAATATAGCTAAGGAATTCTATCTCCTTAGTAAAGAATTTATATTTCTTAAGGTTAGTATATAAAGTAAACTTCTATAGCCTCGCTAGGATCTTATAAATGTAATATATATAGTTCTCCCTCGAATTACTATAGATAAGAATATTATTAAGGTAGATAATATAGATAGTATTAACTAGCCTACCTAGCGCCTTATTAATATATACTTAGAAGATAGCTAGGGTGTTAGTTAATCTAAAAGGTATAACTAAGTACTTAAAATAGCTATAGCGTATATAGAATATAGTCTTCTACTCGTCGCTACGCTTAATAGAGATCCTATAGTAAGTATCCTTTAGATCTAACTTCGAGAACTACTAAGCTTACTTAAGCTAATTAAGTATCTTACTAATAAGTAGAAGTAAGTAATAATTCTTAATAGTTATCTTATTTAAGCCCTAGTAATCTACGTATAAGTATAGAGTACTATCCTTTTTAAGTATAAATAAGATAGAAGTACCTACCTTACTTATAGAGTACTAGATCTACCTATTTAATTTAGTAGTCTCGAGATAGTCCTTAAGTACTTCTAGCTTATTAACTAAAAGGTTATATAAGGGCTAGAATAGAGGCCTTTTACTAGGCTCTAGCTTAATTATATACTCGGCACCTAGTAGGCGTAGTAATTTAGTAATATCCTTATAGATAAAGATATTAAAGAACTTCGCGAACTCTAATAGTAAAGCTAAGTTACCTACGATATAGGTATAGTCCTTAGACGGAGTCTATACTATAGCGTATACTCTTAGCTCGTTCTAGAGGTTCTTTATAAAGTCTTCTAGTTCGCGTAGGTAAACTATATATAAGAAGTAGCTATATAACTAGTTATCTATAGCGCTATCTATAATTATATATTATCTTCTCTACTATAGACGCTCTAAAATAACTAGAGGGCCTAGTCCTAAGTCTATAGCGTAGAAGAGGCTAATTATCTCCCTAAGGTTACTATAGGAGTCTACTAGATATACGCGAAGATAGTATATACTATAGTAGAATCTAGCTTACTCTATAAAGGAAGATATACTTAGGTACTAAGTATACTTAACTCTTAGTAGATTATAGTAAAGAGTAAATACCTAAGATATAAGATTAACTTCTATATAATTATCTATAAGGAATATATAGTCTTCGTAGCCTATAGGCGCTATAATAGCGCTATAATAGAGTAGTAATAGGTAAGCGTCGATTAAAAGGGAAGTAGGGCTTAGTTACGCTTATTAGCTAAGCCCTTAGAGTTTACTAGCTTAGAGTTATTAACCTTATCTATAGTAGCTACCTTATATACCGCCTATAACTTCTTATCTTTCTATAAGTACTTCGATCTATACTCTAGCTTAATATAGCTAGTTCTACTATAGCTATAATACTTAGCGTTCTTCTTCTATACCTCGGAGATGCTCCCTTACCTACTAAACTATTTAGTAGATAGGTTAGTAGTCTCCTACTTACGATAAGCTTAAGAGCTACTACTAGACTAGTAGTAGTTTCTACCTCGAGAGCTATCTCGAGTCCTACGCTTATATAGTAGGTCTAAGTTCTCTTCGTAGGTAGAACACTTATAGCTTATATAGTTTAATAATTTAATACGAGAGCTAAGAGATACTAATTCTTAGCGAGTAGCTAGAATAGTATAGTACTTAATAATAGTAGTATATAGCGTAGGCTATAACTTAGTAAGGAGATAGTATACTCTTTATTCTTCTAAGTAGAGAGCTAGTTACTTCTCTAGAGTAGTAAGTTCTAAGGTAAAGGCCTAGATAGATTAGCCCTTACGTTATTAGGTACTCTTATATATAAGAGTTATATACACCCTATAGTTAATAGGGTTATTAACTACGTTCTATACGAACTAGCGAAATTGCTCCTATATATAGCTCTCTAGGCTATCTATATAGTAGTAGTAATACTATATCTTATCTAGCTTACTAGCGAGGAATATAACTCTATATAGTACCTTCTACTAATTAGTAGAATAAGCCTTAGGGGCTAGAGTAAAGATAACCTCGAGATTCTTTAGGAAGAATCTTGCCTCTTTAAGCGTCTTACTCTAATAGGAATAAGGCTTTCTTAATTAAGGTTATCCTAAGGATAGCCTTATAAATAATCCGCCTACGCTACGTACGCTCTAAGTACTAGCTTCGCTTACTACGTACTCTATAGAGGTACGCGAGCTATAGCTAAAGCTAGTAGAAGTATATTCTATATTATATATGTAATATATCTACTTAATCTCTTCCTCGAGGCTCTAAGCCTTAAGCTTTAGCTCTAAATACTTACGCTTAGCGCATAGGTATAGTAGCTACTCTACGAGAGTTTCTTCTTTCTCTAGGGAAGTCTACTTAATAGAGTCTATCTCTATAATATTGTTTATACGAGGTATAGGCGCCTCGCCGATAGAGTTCTAGTTGTCTATAGAGTCTAATAGATTATAACTATAAGGGAGTAATTAGAACTATTAAAGCTTTATATTAAAGCTATATATGTTATAATATAGAGAACGCCTATCTAACCGAATAGTCCGTTAGTAGTAGAACTAATTACTATTAAGCCCTAGGCGTAAGTACCGCGTAGGATATTTAAGTACGTTATATAAGTAGGACTAGCCGCTACTAAGTGCCGCTCTAATACTAAGCCCTTATAGTTCTCTTAGTTAAGGTTATCTAGAGGATAGCCTTATAAATAGTCTACTACTACTATATATACTCTATATACTAGCGTTACTTACTATAGGCTTAGTAGAAGTACGCGAGCTATAGTTAAAGCCTTCTTAGTAGTATTCTATATCGTATATATAGTGTATTTACTTAATCTCTTCCTTAAGGCTCTAAGCCTTAAGCTCTAGCTCTAAATACTTACGCTTAGCGCGTAGGTATAGTAGCTACTCCGCGAGAGTTTCTTCTTTCTCTAGGGGAGTCTACTTAATAGAGTCTATCTCTATAATATTATTTACGTAAGATATAGGCGCCTTACTAATAGAGTTCTAGTTGTCTATAGAGTCTAATAGATTATAACTATAGGGGAGTAATTAGAACTATTAAAGCCTTATATTAAAGCTATATATATTATAATATAGAGAACGCCTATCTAACTAAATAGTCCGTTAGTAGTAGAACTAATTACTATTAAGCCTTAGGCGTAAGTGCTACGTAGGATATTTAAGTACGTTACGTAAGCGGGACTAGCCGCTACTAAGTGCTACTCTAATACTAAGCCCTTATAGAAGGCTAGAAAACGTATTATTAGCCGACAAGAGTAGATATTAATCCTTAAGTATATATAAGTCTCTAGAGACGCTCTTCTCTCCCTTATTATCTATAAGGCTAAATACCTTATAATATAGTAGATTCTAGATCCGTAGCTAGCTAGATAGTGTTTCTTAATATCGAATAAAGGCTAGACAAGTAACGCGTATAGTTATAAGTAGCTTATAACTACCTTTAAGCCTAAAATATATAATATCGATAGCTATTAACGCCTCCTTATTTTAGATAGCTATAGCTTATATGTTATAGCTATATTTATCTTCTTCTATTTTAAGTATAATATTAACCTTATTATATTTCTCCCTTACGTATTATATATTCTTTAGCTACTCGACATTATATGTTTTTCACTATTAAAGATAGCTCTTACAATAGAGATTAATAACCTCTAACGTCTTAATTCTAGCTAAATATACTATATATAGTAGGCCGAATCCTATACGTATATAGAGATATACGCTCTAACTAACGTATAAGAAATATTAAATCTAGTTTTAGATACTCTAGTATCTATCTAATAAGCCCTATTATAGTGCTTACTAATTTACTATACGAATTACATAATTAATTAGTTACTCTAGTAGAATAGGTCCTATCTAACAAAAATGTCTTATAGTTAGAGCTATAATCCGGCGTACTATTATATCTAGTTAACTATAATTTTAACGCGTATATAGCTATCGTAGATATCGAATTACTAGTTAAGCGATATATCTTAAGAATGACATTATATTTAGAATTAATAACTATAGCTTTTACATTATTATAGCGTAAAATTAAATAATAGTAATAGCTCCTTAAGACGCGTAAGTATAAGAAAAGTAGTAAGCGTATTACTATTAAAGGCTATTTCGTCTTTAGTAAGCAAGAAACGATTAAAATTCTTTATAAAGCTAAAGAAGCAATAAAGAAGAAGAAGTAAAAAAAGTATAAGAAATTACCTATACTAGAAGATATACTCGAGGAAGAGAAAGAAGAAGAGCTAGAGCCTTTAGAGTCTAATTCTAGTAACGAATTAGCTTAATTTAATAGAGCAATTAAAGAAGTTACTTCGTTAATGCTATTTTATATATGCGAACTTTAGGGGTGCGTAAACTCCTAGTAAATAATATTAGTAGAACATTACTAGCGATAGCTCCTTAATTACTAGCTAACTTAGACTCTTAATAATTGTAAAGAGTAAGCCCGCAATAGAAGATATAGTCTATAAGGGTGCCATTTTGTCGTCTTAGGTAATATAATGCAAAGAGTAGCGTTATACTAAGCTAATTTATTTAGAGGAATTATAACTAAGGCTAAAATGTAATTATAGTAGAGCTAGTAGGCACTCTAAACGCTAAGACTATCTAGGGTAACTTAAGTTAAGTTAAGTTAATCTAATGTGTGTTATGTGTTATAGCTCCTAAGACTATATAACTTAACTTAGGTTAAGTTAACATTACTCCTCTATAATCGACGCACCTCTATAAGTAACTTATACCTCCTTATTTTTTTCGTATATACTTCGTAATTATCCTTCCTTTTTACGTAACAAACATTATAATCTAAATTGTTTTATTATGTATATAGAAGCTAACGTCGCTACCGCCCTAGATAGCTATTAACACAAGCAATTCGACTCTCTAAATGCTACTACTAACGCGTTTAAAATCCTACGTACTATACTTCAAAAACGATATTATAGCTAATAATTACGTCGTTTACGAAACGAAGGACATTAATTACTATCTTCTACTAAAGAATAAGCTCTTATAGCTTATATCCTTTAGCTTAATAGCCTTAGAACACCTACTACGCTACAGTTTATTTGTAATCTCGTAACTAAGATAATTCGTTGCTAGTTATGTCTATCTAACAATAATTTCCCCTTGTCTCTAATGTAGCTAATTAGTAAGAACTAGCTTTCTTAACTATATAAATATTATCCGGTGCTAAATTTACTTCGGACTTAGCAATTAGAATCGTTACGCTATAAAGCTAAAATATATAAGGCTATTACGCTATTCTTTAACGCGTTATCTAGCTTATTTGAACAATATAACTATCTACCTTCGGACGTCTATAACCTCGACGAGGTAGGCGCTAGTGTTAGTTTAACTTAATTAACACAAGTAGTTATTAATTTAGAGAATACCTATTGTTAAAAGAAGGCTAGGAAACGCGTTATTAGCCGATAAGAGTAGATATTAATTCTAGAGTGTATACGAGCCTCTAGAGACGCGCTACCCTCTCTTATTATCTACAAGGCTAAAAACCTTCGAACAAACTAGATTCCGGACCCGTAGCCGGCTAGATAGCGATTTTCAACATCGAATAAAGGCTAGACAAGTGACGCGCACGGTTTTAAGTAGTTATTAACAGTGTTTAAGCCCGAAACACGTAATATCGACGGCCGTCGACGCCTCCTTGTTCTAGACGGCTATAGCTTGCACGTTATAGCCGCATTTGCCCTCTTCTGTTTCGAGTATAATATCGACCTTGTTATGTTCCCTCCTTACGTATCACACATCCTCTAGCCGCTTAACGTAACGTCGCGCGTCTACGAGTCGCGTACGTCTACGAGTCGCGCACGTAAAATAGTACTTTTGAACAAGAATAGTTAATAACTCTAACGTCGTGCGTCCACAAGCGACGCGCGTCCACAAGCGACGCACACCTCCATTTTTTTTACGCGTTAACTTCGTAACTAACCTTTCTTTTTACGCGACAACAATCGAAACTTGAGCTGTTTTATTATGTATTCTGAAGCTGATATTGCTGCCGCCCTCGAGGGCTATCGACACGAGCAATTCAGCTCGTTAAGCGCTGCTGCCAACGCGTTTAAAATCCCGCGTGCTACGCTTCGACATTGTTACTACAGTCGACAATTACGTACTACACGAAACGAAGGACGTTAATTACTATCTTCAGCTGAAGAACAGACACTTGTAACTTATATCCTTTAGCTCGATAGCCTTGGAACACCTGCGACGCCTTGCTTTGTCCGTGAGCTTGTTATCGAGATAATTTAACACCGAGTACATCTATCGAATAACGAACTTCCCCCGTCTCTACTACACCCTATTAGTAGGACGTGGATACGTCGACTATATAAACGACATCCAGAGATTAAGACGCGTTAATCCCGTCAACTAGAGTCGTCACGGTTTAAAGCTGGAACCTACGAGGCTATTGCACCGTTCTTTAACGCGTTATCCGACTTGTTCGAAAAGTACAACTATCTGCCAACAAACGTATATAACCTCGACGAGGTAGGCGCTAGCGTCGGTTTAACTCAATCGACGTAAGTAGTAGTTAGTTCAGATCCTAGCCGTCGTCGAAAGAAGGCTAGAAAACGCGTTGTTGGCCGACAGGAGTGGATATCAATTCTAGAGTGTATTCGAGCCTCCGGAGACGCGCTACCCCCCCTTGTAATATACAAGGCTAAAAACCTCTAAACAAACTGGATTCCAGATCCGTGGCCAGCTGGATGGCGATTCTTAACATCGAATAAAGGCTGGACAAGCGACGCACACGGCCTAGAGTGGCTTACGACGATTTTCGAACCAGAAACACGTGACATTAACGGCCGTCGACGCCTCCTCGTTCTAGACGGCCATAGCTCGCACGTTACGGCCGCCTTTGCCTTCTTCTGTTTCGAGCATAACATCGATCTAGTTGTCTTCCCACCACATGCGTCGCATATCCTTCAGCCCCTCGACGTTGCTTGTTTTTCGCCGTTAAAGACAGCCCTTACGAAGGAGATCGACAATCTGATGCGTCTCGATTCAGGCCGAATATACCGAGTACAGTGGACCGAATCTTACACAAACGCCAGAATACGCGCTCTAACCGCAAGCAATATTTAGGCTGGTTTTAGACATTCCGGAATCTATCTAATAAGCCCTATTACGGTGCTTGCAAATTTGCTATACGAATTACGTGATCGACCAGTTACTCCAACGGAAAGTATAACGGAAAACGGCCAATTCGACTCGGAAGTCTTGCGGTTAGGGTCGCCACAATCCGGCGCAAGTTTACGTACGGTCAACTATAGTCTGAACGCGCGCCTCGCTATCGTCGACGTCGAAACACCGGTAAAGCGATATATCTCGAAAATGACGTCACAATTCGAATCGTCGACGGCGGCCTTATCACTACTTCAACGGGAGGTTTAATAACAGCGCCAGCTTCTAGAGACGCGTAAGCGTAAGAAAAGTGGTAAGCGCGTCGCTATCGAAGGCCGGTTTGTCTTTAGCGAGCAAGAAACGATCGATATCCTTCGTAAGGCCGAAGAAGAGACGAAGAAGAAGAAGCGAAAAAAGCATCAAAAGTCACTTACGCCGGAGCCTATACCGGAGGATACGGAGGAGGAAGAGCCAGAGCCTATTGAGTCTGATTCTGGAGACGAACTAGCCTGATTGAATAGAGCAATTGAAGAATTTACCTCGTTGACGCCTTTTTATGTGCGTCGCTTGTGGACGCGCGTCGCTTGTGGACGCACGACGTTATTAATCTAAGCTAGCTCGTCTCCAGAATCAGACTCGATAGGCTCTAGCTCCTCCTCTTCCTCAGGCTCTGGTGAATCCTCTGGCGTAAGCGATTTCTTACGCTTTTTACGCTTCTTATTCTTTGTCTCTTCTTCGGCCTTACGAAGGATATCGATAGTCTCTTGCTTGCTAAAGACGAACCGGCCTCCGACAGTGACGCGCTTGTCACTTTTCTTACGCTTACGCGTCTCGAGAAGCTGTCGCTGTTGTTTAACTTCTCGTTATAGTAGTGCTAGGGCCGCCGTCGACGATTCAAATTGTGACGTCATTTTCGTGATATATCGCTTGACTAGTGTTTCGACGTCGACGACGGCCATGCGCGCGTTGAGACTACGGTTAGCCGTACGTAAGCTTGCGCCGGATTGTGGCGACCCTAACCGTAAGACTCTTTAGTCGAATTAGCCGGTTTCCGTCGGGGTAATTGCCCAATTAGGCGATTTGTCACGTAATTCGTGTGGCAAATTGGCAAGCACTGTAATAGGGCTTATCGGATAGACGCCGGAGTGTTCGAAACCAGATTTGATGTTCCTTGCGGTTAGAGCACACTCTCGTACGCGCGCGTAGGATTCGGCCTACTGTACACGGTATATACGGCCTATATCGAAACGCATTAGATTGTCGATCTCAATCGTAAGAGCTGTCTTTAACGGTGAAAAACAAGACACGTCGAGAGGCTGAAGGATATACGACGCGTAAGGTAGAAAGATAACAAGGTCAATATCGTGCTCGAAACAGAAGAAGGCGAATGCGGCTGTAACGTGCGAGCTATGGCCGTCTAGAACAAGGAGGCGTCGACGGCCGTTAATGTTACGTGTTTCAGGCTCGAAGATAGTCGTAAGCTACTCGTAACTATGTACGTCACTTGTCTAGCCTTTATTCGATATTAAGAATCGCCATCCGGCCGGCCACGGGTCTGGAATCTAGCGTGTGTTAAGGTTTTTAGCCTTATATATAATAAGGGGGGGGAGCGCGTCTCTAGAGGCTCGTACACACTCGAGGATTAATATCTACTCTTGTCGGCTAACAACGCGTTTTCTAGCCTTCTTTCGACGACGGGTATTATCTAAATTGACAATAACTTGTGTCGATTGAGTTAAACCGACGCTAGCGCCTACCTCGTCGAGGTTATAGACGTCAGAAGGGAGGTAGTTGTGTTTTTCGAACAAGTCAGATAACGCGTTAAAGAACGGCGCGATAGCCTCATAGGTTCCAGCTTTAAACCGTAGCGATTCTAGCTGCCGTGACTGACGTAGTTTGATCTCCGGATGACGTTTATAGAATCGACGTATCTATGTCCTACTAATAGGATGTGTAAGAGACGGGGGAAGTTCGTTATTAGTTACTCGTAACCGATGTTAAATTATCTCGTAAACAAGCTCACGGACGAAGGAGGGTGTTGCAGGGGTACCGAGGCTATCGAGCTGAAGGATATAGACTACAAGCGTCTGTTCTTCGGCCGGAGATAGTAATCGCTTCGGTAGGTTACGTGTAGTACGTGATTGTCGGCCGTGATATCTATCTCGAAGTGTAGACGGTGGAATTTGAAACGCGTCGGCAGCAGCTCAAAGAGAGGTATAAGTATCGTTCTAATAGCCTCGGAGGGCAGCCTCGATATCGGCTTCAGAATACATAATAGAATAGCTCGAATTATAATGTTTGTCACGTAGGAAGGAAGAATAGTCACGAAGGTTACGCGTTAGATATATAGGGGCGTGCGCGACTTGTGGACGTGCGCGACTCGTGGACGCGCGACGTTAGCCTGTTTTTCACCGTTAAAGACGGCTCTTACGAGGGAGATCGATAATCTGATGCGTCTCGATCCAGGCCGAATACACCGTGTATAGTGGGCCGAATCCTACGCGCGCGCACGAGAGTGTGCTCTAACCGCAAGGAATATCAAATCTGGTTTCGAATACTCCGGCATCTATCCGATAAGCCCTATTACTATGCTTGCTAATTTGCCACACGGATTACGTGATCGACCAGTTACACCGACGGAAAGTAACTTAGCTAATCCGGCCAAAACGTCTTGCAGTTAGGGTCGCCATAATCCGGCGCAAGTTTACGTACGGCCAACCGTAGTCTCAACGCGCGGATTGATGTCGTCGACGTCGAAACACCAGTCAAGCGATATATCTCGAAAATGACGTTATAATTTGAATCGGCGACGGCGGCCTTATCGTTATTACGACGTAAAGTTGAAGAGTAGCGTCAAGCTCTAGAGACACGTAAGCGTCGTAAAAGTAGTAAGCGCGTCGCTGTCGAAGGCCGGTTTATCTTTAGTAAGCAAGAGACGATTGATATCCTTCGTAAGGCCGAAGAAGAGACAAAGAAGAAGAAGAGGAAGAAGCGTAAGAAAGCGCCTACGCCGACACCTACACCGGAGGAATCAGAAGAGGAACAGCCATCAGATCGACCATCTGATTCAGAAGACGAACTAGCTTGATTTGATAGAGCAATTACATGATTTACCTCGTTGATGCCTTTTTGTGTGAGTCACTTGTGGGGGTGCGTCGATTGTGGGGGAGTGACGTTAGTTAACTTAGTTACCTATGGCCGGCGCCAGCCGGCAGGAGTGGTTGAAGAAACGAGGGCTGGATGATCTGGGATCGCGTCTCTTAATTCTTGGTCTGGCTTGTTCCAGTGTAGTTAAGTTAGTGAGATGGACGCGGGGTTGACAATCTTGTAACTTATCCCTTGGTGATCATTCGTTTCCTGAAGAAGAAGGAGAGAAGTGACTAGCGGCGCCTCACCGGAGCTCGAGCGCAACTGATCGACCTCACTGGTCCATGACCCTCTTCTCAGTGAGTGAAGCCGCACGAATCTTCGTTCATAAACGCGATTGTGAACAACGAAGAGCAACCTAGACCCAGGTGAGAAAGAAAATGAGGTGGTAAAAGATCAGAGAAAAGGGAACAGGCGGGAAGGGAAGGGCAGGAGGAAGGAAAAATTGTTAAGTTCAAAAGAAAAAGAAGAACAGTCGAGAGGAGAAGGACTAGGCAGGAAGGCGAACCAGGCTGCGTTCACAATTGGATTAATGTCGACGTGCTAACTTACTTTGTGATGCAGCGTGTGCTCTTCTGTATATTGTCGGTCTGTATGATTGTAGGTCAACTTATGTGGATGCGTTAATGCCACGGTGGATGCATTGCTGTTGACCTCATGCTCGGGGTTGACCAGCCGGGCGGCCATGCTAGAGTCGGAATGCGATCGCGAGCATGCCTTGCCAGCATCGCTCCCATTAAGCTTCGGGCAATCAGTCAGATTGAGACGGACCTGAGAATGAGCTCGTGCTCGAGGACCCTTTATTGCGGTGTTCCACATCTTCTTTACCACCGGTTTGGCCAAATTGCCAAGATGCATTGCCCCAGACTTCGCTTCGACAAACCGCAAGCATTTGCGAACCTAGTCCTCGACTTGAGCATTGATAACGTGATCCACCCACAATCCGCGCATCCCCACAATCCGCGCACGCCCCTATATATTTTACGCGTTAGCTTCGTGATTATCCCTCCTTCCTACGTGACAAACATTACAATTCGAGCTGTTCTATTATGTATTCTGAAGCAGATATCGAGGCTGCTCTCCGAGGCTATCGGAACGATACTTACGACTCTCTTCGAGCTGCTACATACGCGTTTAATATTCCACCGTCTACTCTTCGAGATAGATATCACAGCCATCAATCGCGTACTACAAGGAATCTACCGCGCCAATTAGTATCGCCGGCCGAAGAAGAATCGCTTATTGACTATCTTGTTCAGCTCGATAGCCTAGGAACACCTGCTACACCCTTATTCGCACTAGAGCTCGTTGTCGAGATTATCCGCCATAGAACGCGCGTTTTAAACAACACTCTTCCAACGTCTCTATTATAGCCTATTAGCAAGAATTGGCTATTCCGGCTACGTAAACGTCATCCGCGACTAAAAAGCCTTTAGACTCGACAGCTTAAATCGTCAAGGATAAAGGCTAGAACGTACGAGGCTATTGCGCCGTTCTTTAACGCGTTATCCGACTTGTTCGAAAAGCACAACTACTCTCCTTCTAACGTCTATAACCTCGACGAGGTAGGTTATACAGTCGGAACAACACAATCAACACGTGTACTAGTCAGTACTAAAAACAACTACCGCCGAAAGAAGGCTAGAAAACGCGTTATCGGCCGACAAGAGTGGATATTAATTCTAGAATGTGTACGAGCCTCTAGAGACACGCTACCCCCCCTTGTAATATACAAGGCTAAAAACCTCTAAACAAACTAGATTCTAGACCCGTGGCCCGCTGGATGGCGATTCTTAACATCGAATAAAGGCTGGACGAGTGACGTACACGGTTTTGAGTGGCTTACGACGATATTTAAGCCCGAAACACGTGACATTAACGGTCGTTAACGCCTCCTTGTTCTAGACGGCCATAGCTCGCACGTTACGGCTGCGTTCGCCCTCTTCTGTTTCTAGCACAATATCGACCTTGTTGTGTTTCCTCCTTATGCATCGCACATCCTCCAGCCACTCGACGTAGCCTGTTTTTCACCGTTAAAAACAGCCCTTACGAAAGAGATTGATAATCTATTCCGCCTCGATCCAGGCCAAATATACCGCGTATAGTAGGCCGAATCCTACGCAAACGCAAGAACGCACGCTCTAACCGCAAGGAATATCAAATCTGGTTTCGAACACTCCGGTATCTATCCGATAAGCCCTATTATAGTGCTCGCTAATTTGCTACACGAATTACGTAACAAATCGCCTAATCGGGCAATTACCCCGACGGAAACTAGCTAATTCGATTAAACAGCCTTACGGTTAGGGTCGCTATAATCCGGCGCAAGTCTACGTACGGTCAACCGTAGTCTTAACGCGCGTATAGCCGTCGTTGACGTCGAATCACTAGTCAAGCGATATATCTCGAAAATGACGTTACAATTCGAATTGTCGACAGCAGCTCTTACGTTGTTACGGCGCGAAATTGAACAACAGCGACAGCTTCTCGAGACGCGTAAGCGTAAGAAAAGCGGCAAACGCGTCGCTGTCGAAGGCCGGTTTGTCTTTAGTAAGCAAGAAACAATTAATATCCTTCGTCAAGCCGAAGAAGAGATAAAGAAGAAGAAGGGTAAAAAGCGCAAAAAAACACCTACGCCGACACCTACGCCGGAGGAATCAGAAGAGGAGGTACTTATTGAGATACCTGATGATTTAGAAGACGAGCTAGCCTAGACTGACTGAGTAATTGACTATTCTTGTTCAAAAGTGCCGTTTTGCGTGCGCGGATTGTGGGGATGCGCGGATTGTGGGTGGATCACGTTACAACAGTTCTCCAGCCTGCAGCATTGCGTGTGCTTGCACACCATAGGCGGGCGGCTTCAGGGACGTGCCAAGGTACAGAGACCTCACTGCCATTTCAAATGCTTTCATGGCAACAACGTCTGCTGATTCCAGTCAGCGTGCCGTCGCACTTCAGTCTGATTGCGCCATTGTCCTGTTGCTCAATGTGCCGCTGACTTGCAACCCAAATCCATTGGAGTTGTCGCGATTCCCATCGGTTCCAGGCATACCACGAAGGCATCGCTTGTGAAGCCGTGAAGTTTTCGTCACGCGGTACCGGCTCGTGAGTTCAAAGAGGAGCCAGTTTTTGAGGTGCCTGAACTTCTTATCACGATTGACCACAATTTTGCCCTCTCGAGAGACCAAAAGTGAACAGGAGCTCAGATGCTACCGAGGCCCAGCACTCACATTCGAGCTGTGCGATCAATTGAAACCTATCCAACCCTTGTTGGTCGGGGACGTCGAGTCTGAGACACCCTCTGCTTTTGCTTCCCCAAGTTGGCGTTGTCCACCTCATTGCTCGACTGAAACATTGCCCTGCCGATAACTTAACCTTCTGAAGACGCAGGTGAGATTCCCATGGGCACTGACTGCAACTTCTCAGAAGTCCAGGCAGCTCGCAATCGGAAGCGACTCGTCAGAAGATCGTTGGAACCTTCTTCCGAGGACGATGGACCATCGAAAACCATCCAAGCATCTGTCCTACTCAAGGTCCAGGGCCCAAGGCAGATCCGACATCTCCGCAACCCCCAATGTCCCCGCATTACTAGCCGCTGTCATAACTTATAACTTAGGCGGCTTTTTGGATTCAAATCGAAGGTTGTTCCGGTGAAAAACTTCAGGAGCCTCGATTCCGAGAGCCGACATTAGACTAGAAGGTCTCTTGAGTCTTAGAAGGTGCAAAGTGATGACTGCTTGTAGTTGATGGACAGCGAGGACTAATGAGGTGGAATGTTCAATGGATGATGAGCGAAGGGCGCTGATGACATTCGGCTCGGACAGAGCAAAGCAAGAAGGAAGGAAGGAGGGAGGGAGAAAATGAAAGATGGGGAGGGAGAGGTGAGGGAGCAAGGGACGGAGGGCAATGGTGAAAGAACCATGAGAAGGATGATGGATGAACTGCAGCGGAGGGAAAGGGAAGAGCGCGATGAGCAGAGCGATGAGAAAGCACAATGTGCAAGGATGATGAGAAATGCAATGAGAAAGGGCCACGACAAGAGCCAGAGGTCCAGCAGCGATGGCACGGAAGGAGGACAGTGAAAGCATCAAGGGGAAAGGGCCATCATGGAACATGGCGCAGAGAAACATCGGGTGTGGCAGCGAGGCAGGAGGGAAGAATCCGAGTGACAATGTCGGAGGGGTGTCGGGAACTTGGTGATGCTTCCTAAGTTAAGTTAGCGCTCGCATCACCGGATGGTGACTCCGGCGGCGGCGGTCGTCGCATGTATAAAGTGGCTTCGTGAGATCGTATCGGTGCTGCTCGCGCAGCCTGGTATTCCTTCAAGCTATAAGTTATGGCTACTAATGTATACAAGACCATCAAGTTCTGTTGAGACCTTGACGGAAGAAGTGAAACCCAAACCGAGCCCATACCAGCGAGCAGAGGGCTCATTTCGACCTATCATAGCTGACAGTCCACCCGTGGGTCATCGATATAGCCCTGTCGTCAGTGCGATGGTGGTTCTGATACTGTTGATCCGCCGGCCTCGGCCTCACCTCAACTTGATGCTCGACTTGATCAGGTCTCCATGCCCGGGGAGAGGTCCCTGACTGCGAGATCAGGACTCGTTCGTCTTCGCTAGCCTCTCCGCTGCCGCCTGGTCTTACGGTCTCGTGCATCATCTCCTTGTCAGTCCGTGATCGACTGCTCGTGCTGTTGAGCTCGTGTACCGGTCCTCCTCTTGATCCCTTCATCCCGGCGCTGAATGCGGAAACTCCAGCATCTCCAGCGCTGGCGACGAAAACGCCAGGAGCAAATGGTTGGAGGAATGGTTTCAGGCAGGTGACCGATACCAGAATGAAGGTGGCATTCATGACTGCCTCGGTGAAGATCAAGCCGACGAGGGGGGGCTCGACGACCTCGGTATCATCGGCGGGGTAGAGCTTCCAAAGGCGAAGGGCAACGAGGCCGATAATCCTACACGAATCAGTATGGTGTCATGGTCCTTGGCAGGGGACAGCAATTACAACAGACGACTGCAGAAGATGGCAGCGACAGCGAGGCGTTTCCTGAGCGGCATCTGGAGACCCCAAATCATGCACGTCGACATGACTACCGAACCAATATCGATAGCAAGACCGACGACTTCGACGCCAACCCATCGATAGTACTGAGCAGCGTTAGCATTTCGGAGGATTTGTCGAAAATCTGGCTGAACCATACCATTGACGATGAACCGTCCGTTGTCAACCATGGTTCCGCAAGCGGACCGCGAAGAGCGATGATCAGGGTCGAGACAACCGCCCATAAAGCGTATAACCCTGTCAAAGTATTTGCCAGTAATCGAGTGCGAAATGTGCGTGTGAGAAAGCGTTCAGAGAAGAAGCTCATCGACATGCGAGAAAGGCCGATTGAGAGAATATAGGTGACTTGCCCAGCGAAGAAGGCCTGTTGACAGCGATCAGCGACGGAATTTTCTCTCGAACGAAGTACAAGAGCTCACCTTGAGGATATCCAATTGTACGCCGGATTCAATGGCTGTCCAATCGCCCCCATAGCCGCGGTGTATGGCCCAGCACACAGAGACGACGTGTGCTAGAGACGCGAACTGTAGAACACCCAGTCAGATGCGGCCGAACAAGAAGCAGAATCCAATACTCACAGCAGCGAGTGAAATTGCAGTATCATCTTTGCCAAACGTGTTACCGTCTCGTGCTTTGACCCATAATCGGATACCCAGCGACAATGCGCCCCAGACGAAAAACAAGACGGTCGCAGTCGTTAACCCAGGTGCTGTATTCCCTGTGCCAACCACCTCTGGCGGCGCCGCGTCGACTGCACCTGTCGTATCAGACATGTAGTCACAGTTTCCAGAGTCAAAATGCCAGAGGTCCCGCGTGGGACGGAACCCAGGTACTTTCTATAACATTCCCCCGTCCCAGATACAGCCATGGCTTGTTTCCCATCGCAAGGAACAGAGTCAGGATAAAGCTGTTGTGCGACGGGCGGCCGTATGGGAACCTGTAACGGCAGATGCTATGCCGTAACGCGCGGGCAGACTACCAGTCGAGCTTGGCCACGCTAGCATCTCCATCTCCGCCTTTTGGCGCTTTTCCCAGCATTTTCCAACAGATCAGTGAAACTCAATCAACCAGCTCTGGGACATATTTACCGGGAGGGGGGGGCGAAAAGGACAAGACTTGCGAAGCTCTGTGCATGATCAATGGCGTGGGTGAAGCCGCCAATCCCCCCACCAATCATGCAGCCACTGGAGATCCCATGTCGTAAAAGGGTCGGAGACCACTGCAGTCCAGATTCAACTACCGAGTCAGCGGCGACATGTTGGTCGAATCAGAGAAGCCCAGATCTGACATTGGGACCCTGATGCGGCGTACAGTACCAACGTGCCGTGTCGATATTGCCTCCTCATCTCGTTAATCTTACTGATTTTTTCCCTCCCGCCGCCGCCAGAGTTGCCTAAATTCGCTTGCGGCTTGGACTGCGACAGGTACAGGAAACTAGACCAGCCAGAGGAGAGTGGTGCGCATCGTGCGCATACATGGTCGCGGATCTTCCGTCGTATGAGGAAGGAGAATGCTTGTCCGTGTGCTATACTGGCTGTGCCGCATTTCCCGTAAGGACATTATTCAGGCCAACCCCGATATTTTCAAGTACCGTCTTTTCATCTAAACATCTCTCATCTCCCCCAATTCTTGCGTTCGAGATCGAGGTCGGAGGCTTGACCAACGTTTGATTTTTGAGATCTGTTGTGCGTTCGTTTGACAAGATGCAGAGACACCAGGATATGGAATTGACTGACAGGTCGGGTATCGCTGCCCACGACAAGGATGATATCAATCCGGCAGTCAAGGAGTTGGACGGAGAGAACTCCACTTCACTAGAGGCCCAGGATGCTATTCTCGAAAAGACAAAGTCGACCTCGGCGGATCATGCCAACATGAGACGTATGGGCAAGGAGCAACAGCTCGTCCGATACTTTCGCTTCTTCTCCATCACATCCTTTACTGCCATTGCGACTGCCAGTTGGGAGCTCGGTCTGTTCTTGATCACTCCAGCACTTGTCGACGGTGGTCGAGCAGGGTTGCTGTGGAACTCTCTCTGGTGCTTCGTCGGGTTCGCTCCCATCTACCTCTCCATGGCCGAGATGGCATCTATGGCGCCTATCGCTGGGGCACAGTACCACTGGGTCAGTGAGTTTGCGCCAGAGAACTGCCAGAGATTCCTGAGCTACATCACTGGGTAAGCACCGCGAGCCGGCACTTTTGAACATACCTAACAAGTCTCAGCTGGGTATCAACCATTGCATGGCAAGCTGGTAACTGCGTCGGCATGTTTTTGGCCGGATCAATCATACAGACGATCATCCTGCTCAACAACGAAGACTACGCCTTCCCGGCCTGGCACAGCACACTCTTGGCCATAGCCTCCATGCTCGTCGCATATGTCGCCAATGTATACGGTTCCAGAGCGCTCCCCTACTGGCAGAACGCGGTCTTCGCCATCCACGTTGCAGCATACTTTGCCTACCTCGTTCCCATCTGGGTCAGCTCTCCAACTGCCACCCACACTCAGGTCTGGGCCGAGTTCGCCAACGAAGGTGGATGGAGCACCCTGGGCCTCGCCATCCTCGTCGGCCAATTGTCCGGTCTCAGCAACCAGACTGCTGTCGACACCGTCAGTATCCCCCCGTACGCACACGTCCCCACCACTAACCCACCCCACCAGGCAGCCCACATGTCCGAAGAAGTCAAAGACGCCGCCGTCACCATCCCCAAAGCCATGATGGCGACCTACATTATCAACTTCCTCCTCCTCTTCCCCGGCATGGTCACCGTAGCCTACCACATCCCCGACCTCGCCGAAGCCCTCGACGACCCCACCACCTACCCCGCCATCTACGTCCTCCGCCCCGCCATGTCCATCGGCTGGATGTCCGGCCTGCTAGCGGTCATCACCCTCCTCCTCCTCTGCTCCAACATCGTCTACCTCGCCGCCGTGTCCCGCGATCTCTTCGCTTTCGCCCGCGACCAAGGCCTGCCGTTCTCGAAATGGCTTAGCACTGTCGACTCGAAGCGGAACATCCCGGTGCACGCGTCCCAGTTCTCGTCCGTCATCGCGACCTTGTTGTCGTTGATTTACATCGGGAGTCCGGTGGCTTTTTACGCCATCACCTCGCTGGGTGTGCTGTCGTTGCTGTTGTGCTACACCATGTCCATCGGGTGCTTGTTGTGGAGGAAGATCGCCCACCCGGAGACGCTGCCGCCGGTTCGCTTCTCGTTGGGACGATTCGGTGTCGCCATCAATGCCGCGGCCATGGTTTTTGGTATCTGGGCTGCGTTCTGGGTGTCCTGGCCCCAGGCTACCCCGGTCACCGCGGAGGGCATGAATTGGGCTCCGGTCATCTTTGTCGTCGTCATGTTGGTGTCGTTGGTCTTCTTCTTTGTCAAGGGCAAGAATACATACTTTGGACCCGTGGTGGATGTTGAGGGTAGGAAGGCGCATTTTAGGTAGAAAAAGAACAGCGACGACCTCGTCTGGAAAAGTTTGCAGGGCGTCACGGCCAATGGAATGAGCTCCATGTCACATTTTAATTCCATGCTTGCTCGTATCCGGTCGCGTGGAGATGAACGGGTGCAAATGTCCTGAAAGTGACTTTGGATGCTCATACCAGCGACTGTAGGTTTGCGGTAACGCTATCCGGAATGGACACTGTTAGGGTCGCGAAACACTCGAATGTGGCGACGGGAAGGTTCTGACAGAGGGAGGGTTTTGCCACTGCGGGACTGTGGTGGCGCAAATTAGTCCAGCGTGAGGCACTTGCTTTTCCCACTAAAGGCCAGGCCGATGCTGGAGTCCTGAGAATGGGTTGCGGTATTCTTCATGGCAGGCTCGAGTATGGAAATGTCATATTCCAGGTGGATTAGGATTTTGCCAAGACAAGGTCACGTGAGTCCACAGCCCTGGTTGGTGTATACGAAGTCATATCTATTCCTGGTTATCCAGATAGGGTACGACTTGATCGTGCAATGGATGAAGCCCTCACTTCTGAAAATTACAGGTGTCTGCTTTGGTGGACGGTAAGCATTCGAGGAGAAATGTTCCGTGTAGCACAAAGTGCTCAAGGCTGTAAATGATCTCTCGTCTCTCGCTAAAAGGACGTGATCACCACACCAATCTTTTCTCCGCCTTCTCATTACCATACCACCTTCGACATGCGCTTCGCAGCTGCGTCTCTCACTTTCGCTCTTGCAGCCATTGCCTCAGCTGCTCCAGTCGAGGCAGGCTCCTCGATGGACCTCGCAATCGCAGCTGGTCAAGGTACATTCCCAGATCACCACGACAAGCAGCATACAAGCTGATCTAGTGACAGAAGCTGGTACCGGCTCCCTCCTTCATTCAGAGGCCACTCCAGCCCTCGTTCCCGCCCTGCACAAGCGGACCTTCACCAAATCACTGAGCTCTGACACGGGTACTTTCTACCGCGCCACCATCAACGGCATATCCGTCTTGATCTATATGTACTTCGACCTCGCCGTCAACCGCGCCATATTCTACTGGGAGCCCAACGGACGCGGTCCTCCGCCTCCTCCCTCCTTCAGAATCGGTTTCCGAGACTACACCAAGCATTTGTTTCAGGCGGCCGTGGCGCTCGGTCCTGGCCAGCATCAAGTCATTTATAAGGCCGGTCCAGGGGATTCGATCAATGTTTTCAAGCAGGATCGTGCCGACGCGGCAGAGGAGGATATCCTAGGTTAACGCCGGCGAGGTCCACTTTGGGCACTGTGGATATTTGCAGCGCCATTAGTAGATCATGAAATAGTTCTTTCCTCACCGCTGTGATGCGTTATCCCTTTGCCTAATCTGGCTTTCAACCTTGTCCCTTGCGTAGTGTGATTGCTCAACCTCGATCATGTCCTTGGTTCTGTTGAAGCATAGTATGGCGGGTCTCGAAGAGGCGCAGCCAAGATACGAGGAAGACGGCTTCGATGGTCGTGGTCATTCAGGGCCGAATGAGTCTGTACAGAAGAGGGTTGGAATGACCTGGCTTCAACAGCTCTGATGGACTGGCCTATCACGTTCACCTCTCATTCAAGCGTGGCTCACGAGAGCACTCGTCATCAGTCAAGACAGACTGCATTCTCCAGCTATGTGTCCACAAGCACATGTTGGCGTTGAAATCATCTTGACCAAAAAGGCAAGAATGAAACTGTGGAGATGGCGCAGATGGATCGTCATTGACTTGGAGGACATTCTGCCCGGAGAACCTATGTGAGGCCTGCTCGAACTGTGTGTCTGGTACGTAGTGACGGAGCATGTCGGAGGGACCCCTTATGGAGCTGTGTGTTGGACCTTGTGATGCCTCCGAGGCTATGAGGCGATCAATCGGGTACAAAACAGCTCATGTGACCGGTGGGATGAAGACCGTATCTTTTTGAGATGAAAGGAAATGACGGAAGATGAGATGAGGTCCACGTTGAAATGCGCTCTGGGCAGGATTTTAGTGGAAAGCATGCGCTGGCTTTGTGCGGGATCCCTGAATCGCAAATCGAGTCCTTTCATTTCGCCTGGCGCGACTCCGACTCCATCTCTTCACCACAAAGGTATAGTACGAGTATTTGTGATCAATGTTGTTTCACGTCAGCTGCCATGGTCGCGAAAGTCTGTTTGAGTGGAGACTCAGATAGGTATGAGTTGCGTTCATGCCCTATGCCCTATCCCCCCTCTGCCCTGCTTTCCAGAAGATCCCATCGTTCATAGCCATGTGGTTCAGTACGGTCATCACGCTGCTCAGCGTGACCTTGGGCGCCAATGCCTTTAGCAAAGGATTCGATCTGTCATCTACTGCAGCCATGGAGCAAGCAGAGCGCGTGACATGGTACAACACAAACGGGCAAAAACAGTCCATCGAAGCCATACTTGGTGCGAATGGTATGGACTCGATTCGTTTGCGACTATGGACTGGGAGCCAGTATGGCGTCAATTATGTCCTACCCCTTGCTCAGCGATTCTCAAAGCAAGGATATAAAATCTTCCTCGACTTTCATCTATCTTCGACATGGGCAGACCCAGCCCATCAACTCACTCCATCTGGCTGGTCAACCACATCCATCTCGAGTCTCAGCACGTCGGTTCGCAACCATGTCAGCTCAACCCTCAAGGCCTTCCACGCCGGCGGAGTCGATTTGTCCATGATCTCTCTCGGCAATGAGATCCGTTCAGGCATGCTGTTCCCACTAGGCAAGATCAACAACGACGACTTCAACAATGTAGCAACATTGTGGGCCGCGGCTCGAGCGGGTGTAAACGACGCTACCAGCGCTGGTGTCAAGAAACCCCAGGTTATGGTCCACCTCGACAATGGGTGGGACCAGGGCACGATGACATGGTGGTTCAAGGGCTTTTTCGGGACCGGCAAGGTCAAGACTTCAGACGTCGATGCTTTGGGTTTCTCTTTCTACCCATTCTTCGGGTCGGGCGCAACCACGAGCAACCTGCAAAAGAGTTTGAACACCCTGGCCAGCACTTACAAGAAGCCTCTGTACGTGGTAGAGACCAATTGGCCGACAGCTTGCTCGGGCAAGACCATGAGCGCCAACTTCCCTTTGACTACTGCTGGACAGAAGCAATGGGTCCAGTCGGTTGTCAAGACAGTGCAGGCCGTGCCGAATGGGCTCGGTGCTGGTGTCTACTATTTTGAGCCGGGTTTCGTGAACAATACAGCCCTCGGGAGTGCTTGTGAATCAGCGACTCTGTTCCAGGCAGACTGGAAGACATGGCCGAATACCAAGGCCACGGCCATGACATCTGTAAATATGTTTGTGTAGAATGCCGTAGCCATTACTGTAACCTATCAGCAGACGGAATTCGGACAAGGGAAGAATGAGAGTCGAAAATCAGCCACTGAGCAAAAATCAAAGCTTGTCCTGAAGCTTGAGCCCCGCTCTCGCTGTTTCTCAAAGCCCGAGCTGGCCGCTGTTTGCCGCCACAAAGCCCGGAAAAGCGCCGCGCTGCGATGGCACTGTTCAAGGGTTCCTCCCTTGATGACTCCGAAAATTTCTATCTGTACCACAAAGTTTTCCCAAACGGCATCCCAGCACCGCATGTTGGGACCGTCAGATCCCCAATGGAGTGCCACATGGGTTTACGTACAAATAACCGCTAATGGCAGGTTTGCTCGAGTAGGTCGTTTTACAACCAGTCTTGCTTTCTTACCTTCGCCTCTTCCTGCTGTTAGCGATCATTTCTTCACAAAAGTTCAGTGACCTACCACGTTTGTGTTTCTGAATCGGACATCATGGCTTCGAACCAGAAGATCGTGAATGTAAACCAGCAGCCTATCACGGAGAAGCCCAAGGCGACGAGCCTCGACGGCAGCGATGTCGAAAAGGCCATCGATCATGGCGTGGGCAAATCAGCACAGCTCCAACGTCGTCTCAAGTCTCGACATCTTCAAATGATTGCCATTGGTGGCACAATCGGTACTGGTCTGTTCATCGGTTCTGGAGGCGCGTTAGCCACAGCTGGTCCAGCTGGTACCCTCATTGCATACGCCTTCGTGGGCACTCTCGTCTACAGCGTCATGGTCGCCCTCGGTGAAATGGCAACCTACATCCCCGTCTCTGGAGCCTTTACCGCATACGCATCCCGCTTCGTCGATCCCAGCTTGGGTTTCGCCATGGGATGGATCTACTGGTTCTCCTGGGCCATCACTTTCGCTCTCGAACTCACCGCGTCTGGCCTCATCATTCAATGGTGGGCACCCTCGCTCAACGTCGGCATCTTCATCGGTGTCTTCTGGATCCTCATCACCGGCCTCAACATGCTCCCCGTCTCCACCTACGGGGAAGTCGAATTCTACTTCGCCAGCATCAAAGTCATCACCGTCATCGGCTTCATGATCTTCGCCATCTGCATCGACGCCGGCGCCGGCCAAAACGGCTACCTCGGCTTCGACACCTGGAAGACCCCCGGCGCATTCAACCCCTCCCCTCTCGTCCCCAACTCCCCCTCCCTCGGCAAATTCGTCTCCCTCTGGTCCGTAATGATAACCGCAGGCTTCTCCTACCAAGGCACCGAACTCGTCGGCATCGCAGCAGGCGAGACCACCAACCCCCGCAAAACCGTCCCCGCAGCCATCAAAAAGACCTTTTACCGCATCATCTTCTTCTACGTCCTGACCGTCTTCTTCATCGGCCTCCTCATCCCAAGCGACAACGAACGCCTCGCGTCGGACGACACCAACGCCTCGGCCTCCCCCTTCGTCATCGCCGCCGACCTCGCAGGCGTCAAGGTCCTGCCCAGCATCATCAACGCGGTGCTCGTCTGCGTGGTCCTCTCCGCCGCCAATTCCAACGTCTACTCGGGCAGCCGCATTCTCGTGGGCCTGGCAGAGGAACGCTCCGCCCCTGCGATGCTCAAGCGCACCACCGCGTCCGGCGTGCCTTACGTCGCGGTCCTCTTCACCGCCGCCTTCGGGTTGTTGGGGTTCATGAACGAGTCCGCGTCCGGAGGGGAGGTGTTCAATTGGCTGCTCAGCATCACCGGCGTGGCGGGGTTCGTCAGCTGGACGTGCATCGGGGTTTCGCATATCGCGTTCATGAAGGCGTGTAAGGCGCAGGGGGTGGCGAGGGAGTCGTTGCCTTACACTACATGGGGCCAGCCGTGGTTCACGTGGTATGGGGTTGTGTTCAACATTTTGATTATCCTCACGCAGGGGTTCGAGGTGTTTGTCGAGTGGAGCACGAGTGATTTCTTTGTGTATTATATTTCGTTGATTTTGTTTGTGGTCTTGTATGTGGGGCACAAGACGTTGTTTAGGAAGCCCTTCGTCAAGGCGGAAGAGGCGGACCTGGATTCGGGGAGGAGGGAGGTGGAGGAGATGGTTTGGGAGGAGAAGGTGCCGACGACGGTTTGGGGCAAGTTTTGGGCTTGGTTGGGATAGGTGGTTATGAGAGATGGATTTTGGGGTGGGGTTCCGGTATAGGGGTTTGCATAGTTGGCGTCAGAGCGAATGGTTATACCAGATAGATGGCACTCATTCATCTACTTCACTTATCCCGTCCCTATTCGAGGTCTCTATATCGCAATGTCTTCGGCCGACCTTCCTCCGATTTCGGCAGACACTTTGGGTGGGACGTCACCAGCCCTGAGTAACTTAGATTTCCCCCACCAAGGTCAAGCGGGGCACGTTGGTAAGCAGTTCCCTACCCTAATTCCTATGTGTTTCTATTCCAAGCACGATCTGGACATTCCAGTGTAACCTGGATCTCGACACGATGACAGTCTCAAACGATGTGCCCTCCACGACAGGTCCCAGCCAGGGTGGCATTCGAATCGCCATCGACCGCGGTGGAACCTTTACCGATTGCGTGGGCAACCCTGGCAGCGGGCTCATGAAAGACGACGTAGTCATCAAGCTCCTCTCCGACGACCCTTCGAACTACAAAGATGCGCCGTTGGAGGGCATTCGTAGACTACTCTCCCACTTCACAGGTCAGGACATACCGCGAGGTCAACCTCTAGACACAAGCAAGATCGAGAGCATACGTATGGGCACAACAGTAGCAACCAATGCTTTACTGGAAAGGAAAGGAGAGGATATCGCTCTGGTAGTTACAAAAGGCTTCAAGGACTGCTTGCGGATAGGAAACCAATCGCGGCCAAGGATCTTTGATCTCGAAGTGCGGAGACCGGAGATTTTGTACAAGAAGGTAGTGGAGATAGAAGAGAGAGTGACGCTTGAGGACTATGCGGAGGACCCGGAGAGGACGAGTACGGACGCTGTCAAGCTCGAGGAGGCACAAGAGAAGGACGACCTGGTCAAAGGCTTGAGTGGAGAGGCTGTCCGGATACTACAACGCATCGAAGAAGGCGCGGTAAAGAAGCAATTGCAGGAGGTGTACGACTCTGGGCTGAGAAGCGTGGCGGTCTGTTTATTACACGGCTACACGTACCCAAACCATGAGAAAGTGATAGGTCGGATAGCGAAAGACATCGGATTCAAGCACGTCAGTCTGAGCCATGAGCTCATGCCCATGATCAAGCTTGTACCGAGAGCGACGAGTGCTTGCGCCGACGCATATCTAACGCCGGCGATCAGAAAGTACATCGATGGGTTTCAGGCAGGATTTGAGGGCGGATTAGGCACAGAAAGCGTCAAGAACGAAAAGGGCAGCAAGGGAGCGAGGTGCGAATTCATGCAATCAGACGGCGGCCTTGTCGATGTGGACTCATTCTCGGGGCTAAAAGCGATCTTGTCTGGACCTGCTGGTGGCGTGGTCGGGTATGCGCTCACATCATATGATCCAGAAACAAAGACGCCGGTAATAGGATTTGACATGGGTGGCACATCGACGGATGTCAGTCGGTATGGCGAAGGCAGATATGAACATGTCTTTGAAACGACAACGGCAGGTGTCACAATACAATCTCCTCAACTGGACATCAACACAGTCGCTGCAGGCGGTGGCTCAAGATTATTCTTCAAGAATGGCTTGTTTGTTGTAGGTCCGGAATCGGCGAGCGCACACCCTGGTCCAGCATGCTACAGGAAGAGTGGACCTCTCACGATCACTGATGCGAATCTGGTGCTTGGAAGGCTTCTGCCAGAGTTCTTCCCAAAGATCTTTGGCAAGAACGAGGACGAGGGCTTGGACATTGAAGCGAGCAAGAAGCTGTTCGAAGAGCTCACCAAGCAGATCAACGATGACGTGTCATCCGACCAGGAAGGCCAAGTCAACGGCACGGGTGGGAAGAAAATGTCAATGGATGAGGTAGCCTACGGGTTCATCAAGATTGCAAACGAGACCATGACACGACCGATCCGATCATTGACGGAGGCACGAGGACACGACACTTCAAAACATAGACTTGCGACTTTTGGCGGTGCTGGTGGACAGCATGCGGTGGCCATAGCAGAGGCGTTGGGCATCAAACAAATTCTTGTACATAGATATTCTTCCGTTCTTTCAGCGTACGGCATGGCGTTGGCAGATGTGGTCGATGAGCGGCAGGAGCCAGAGTCGAGGGTTTGGGGAAAGGATGCAGTGAAGGACCTTCAGGTCAAGATGGAGGAGTTGAAGAAAAGGTCATCCCAGCGATTGAAAGACCAGAGCTTCGCTGAAGACAAGATTGAGTTCGAGGAGTATCTCAACATGCGGTATCGAGGTACCGAGTCAGCATTGATGGTCATCAAACCCAGCAAGGAGGAGACGAACGGAGATGAGTGGGCTTTTGGCGAGGCATTCATCAAACAGCATGAGCAAGAGTTTGGCTTCACCTTGCCGGACCGAGACATCATTGTCGACGATGTCCGGGCTAGAGGTATTGGCAGGTCGTTTCAGATCCAAGAAAAGACAGTGGACACGCAACTCAAGGAGATCAAGCTCAAGAATCTCTCGACAGACACGAAAGTACACGGCACAGCTTCGGTCTACTTTGAAGGTGGTCGAAAGGATACTTCAATCTACAAGCTCGAAGAGCTCGAAGTCGGTGACCAGATCCGTGGTCCCGCTATCATTGCGGACGGCACACAGACTATCGTTGTAACACCTGGAGCATCTGCCTCGATACTACACACACATGTGGTCATTGATATTGGAGATGAAGGTGAAGACTCGGACAAGAAGATCAACACGGAGAAGATTGATCCAATCATGCTCAGCATCTTTGGTCATCGCTTCATGGCCATTGCTGAGCAGATGGGACGAGCATTGCAAAAGACCAGTGTCAGCACGAACGTCAAGGAGCGGTTGGACTACTCCTGCGCTTTGTTCGATGCTGATGGTGGACTTGTTGCTAATGGTAAGCTATCCTCAGTACATGCACAAGTTATATGACTGACCTCCTCTCCAGCTCCCCATCTACCAGTCCATCTAGGCAGCATGTCGACCTGCGTAAAAAAGCAGTCCGAGATCTGGCGTGGCAAGCTGAAGCGTGGCGATGTTCTAGTATCGAACCATCCGATGTACGGAGGCACTCACCTTCCGGACATCACAGTCATCACGCCAGCTTTCTCCGACGACAAGATTGTCTTCTATGTTGCCTCTCGAGCACATCACGCCGACATTGGCGGTATCCTACCGGGCAGCATGCCACCCCACTCCCGTGAGCTCTACCAAGAAGGCGCAGCCATTGCATCCGAGAAACTCGTCAGCGAAGGCCACTTCAACGAAGACCGCATCGTCGACCTCCTCCTCCGCGAACCCGCCCGCCACCCAGGCTGTTCCGGCACCCGCTGCCTCGCGGACAACCTCAACGACCTCAAAGCCCAGATCGCCGCCAACCAAAAAGGCATCAACCTCATCTCCACCCTCATCACCGAATACACCCTCCCCGTGGTAGACTTCTACATGCGCGGCATCCAACTCAACGCCGAAACCTCGGTCCGCAACCTCCTCCGCACCGTCGCCTCCCGCTTCCCCGGGCCCCTCACCGCCCTAGACCACATGGACGACGGCTCCCCCATCCGTCTCTCCATCACCATCGACGCCTCGGCCGGCGAAGCCACGTTCGACTTCTCCGGCACCGGCCGCGAGGTGTACGCCAACACCAACGCCCCGGAAGCAGTCACGTACTCGGCCATCATCTACTGTCTCCGCGCGCTGATCGCGCAGGACATCCCACTGAACCAAGGCTGTCTGGCCCCGATCAAAGTCATCATCCCGCCTCGCTCGTTCCTCTCCCCTTCCCCCACCGCAGCCGTAGTGGGCGGCAACGTCCTCACCAGCCAACGCGTGACGGACGTGGTGCTGCGCGCGTTCCACGCCGTGGCCGCCAGCCAAGGCGACTGCAACAACCTGACCTTTGGCTTCGGCGGCAACGTGTCCGGGGAGAAGGCGGTGCGAGGGTTCGGGTACTACGAGACCATCGCTGGCGGGAGCGGAGCGGGGGAGGGGTGGCACGGCGAGAGCGGGGTGCACACTCACATGACCAACACGCGGATCACGGACGCCGAGGTTTTCGAGCGGCGGTACCCGGTTGTGTTGCGCGAGTTTGGGCTGAGGGATGGGAGTGGTGGGGAGGGGAAGTGGAGGGGGGGCGAGGGCGTGGTGAGGGATGTGGAGTTTAGGAGGGAGGTGGTGGTTAGTATTCTCAGTGAGAGGAGGGTGTATAGGCCGTATGGGCTGGAGGGGGGAGGGGATGGCGGGTGTGGGGTGAATTATTGGGTGCGGAAGGTGCCCCTCGAAGATGGGGAGGGGGTGAAGGAGGGGGAGGGGAAGAGGGATGAGAGGACGGGGGAAGGGGTGAGGTGGGTTTATAGGTGGGTTAGTTTGGGGGGGAAGAATACGGCGACGATGAAAGAGGGGGAGAGGATTGTGGTTTGTACGCCTGGTGGGGGAGGGTGGGGGAGGAAGGGGGAGGAGGTGGTGGAGAGGGAGAGGGTGAGGGATCCGAGAGAGGGGTGGAGAGGGGGGAGCATTGCGGGGAGGCAGGCGGAGGCGGAGGCTTCTGCTTGAGGAATGAGTGGACAGGGATGATGTGGTTGTAGATGAATTTGTAGGTGGTTGATTATGTACAAGGATGAATTTTGCTCATCAGTCATGGACTCGTCATCAAGCAGTGATGCAGAACAGAGCGGCGAGGGGCTCAGTAGTCTGGCCAGGAGGGGTCCACTTTCTGCCGCCACGCTCGGAACCCGTCCCTCATATCGACTACATTCCCTTTTGCAAGACCCGCGTTCTTGATCATCCTTACCGCCTTTTGAGAATCATTACCCATTCTGCATACTAGCACTACATTTTTCTTGTTCAGCCATGGCGCCGGCTCCTGTTGAGCGCGCTTGATGGTGCTGGCAAAGTCTGTCCATGGAATATTGATCGAGCCGTCAATCTTGCAGAGCTCGAATTCCGATGAAGGTCGCACGTCAACGATGGAGATGTTCTGGCCTTCTTCTGGGATGTGTTGAGCCAAGTCGTAGGCGTCGACTCGCTCGTAGTTTTCGAGTATGTTGACCGGTTCTGTGACTCCGCAGAAAGCGATGTAGTCTAGCGAGCCCGAGGTTAGGGATTCTAGCTTGACGGTGGCGGTGGGTGAGCAAGCGGCGCAATCTTTCCGTCGGGCGCGGATGCGGACGCTGCGGAATGGCGTTTGGTTGTATGCGGAGAACATGTGGAGGGTCGGTAGTGATGGAGGTGTGTCTTGGCCGTTCATGAGGGAGTCGATCGTTGGTGTCGATGTGATGACCTTGATTGCTTCTAGAGCTTGCAGGACACCCATGACGCCGACGACAGGACCGAGGATGCCACCTTCGCCACAGCTGACAACAGTGTCTGGTGGTGGGGGCGTTGGCCAAATACATCTATAGCAGGGACTACCTGTGGTGTCACCTGGAGGCTTTGGTGGGTTGTTAAGGACTATAAGTTGACCTTCGGTCCGTAACGCTGATGCCGAGACAAGTGGTCGACCGGTAAGGACACAGGCATCCGATATGAGGTATCTCGAGGTTGGATGATCTGTGCAGTCGAGAATTACGTCGTACTGCTGGAAAAGGTCGACGGCTTCCTCGGGTGTGAGATGATGGTCGTGTGGGATATAGCGGATCTTTGGGTTGAGCTCCTTGAGGTAGGTAATGGCACTCTCGACTTTTGGCTTGCCTATCCGCGATGTGGAGTGCGCCACTTGACGGTGGAGATTTGACAATTCGACAGTATCGCCGTCCATGATGCCGAGGTTGCCAACACCGGCACCTGCGAGATAGGCGGCGGCAGGGGAACCTAGGCCACCTGCACCGACGACCAGGACTTTGGAAGCCTTTAGTCTGATCTGGCCTTGAAGACCAACCTCTGGCACGATCAATTGACGTCCATAACGACGGTAATCATCGGCACTCAATGGCCAACGACGATCCGTGTTGGTTGGTGACGATCCGGAGTTGTTTGTGCCCACTGAGGGTGGATCAAAGGCTGTGGGGAATAGATGAGAAAAGACCTCATAGGCTTCATGTCGCCATGCATGAGGGACACCGCCTTGGTGAGCGATCTCCAAATCCTGTGCGGCGCGGGCTTTTGCCTCTGCCTGTTGAAGCTGCAGGTGGAGATTGGATAGCTGACTCTCAGTGTCGGTGATCTGCTGCTTGAGTCGGGAGATCTGTTCTTCGATCTCGTCGGTCGAGTACATGACCGGTGGTTTGGGATGCGATGCGCGGGATGGGCAATCGAGGTCCAGGCTAACACGGGTCGGCCAGCACTGTCGCGGTGAAGAGCAGGCGGGATTTAGCCACGAGACATGAACGTGACGGTAGGTGTTGGACGATATTCACTGCGGGGAATTAGATGTGCCAGATATTGCTTGGTCATTATTGATTCAGACTCGACAAAGTCGGAATTGCACCCGCTGACGGGCCGAAATTATGCCAAATTGTGACTGGCGACGAGAGTCAGTGCTCGCTGCACACCGCTGAGCTCGTGCCCTTTTTTTTCGTGTCCTCGTTGCGGCTCTGTTAACAGACACCAGCAGTATCAGCTCATTGACTTCTACCTTGCAGGCTACCAGAACCACTGGAGATGCAGCAGATGAGCTGCAGCCCGCAACTGCCAGAAGCAGACACAAGTTTGAGCCTTGTGCTGATTTCCAAGATGCTAGCCTCCTCGCACGGTGCTCATCTCACGGCCGACAGGGATCAGCGCAAGATCTCGTTCGGCCTGATTGTTCCCGTGTAATAAAGAGCGGGTCCCGAAACCAGTCCAGAGTCAGCATCTGCCCGCGAGTGGCCCTCCTTTCTGGCTCCTTTGAGTGCTTGCATGAGACAAGTCTGCACGGTGAGCAACGAGCATGGCAAAGCCGGGACCGGGCTGCAGCTAGCTTGACAGGCCCACGAAACACCGGGCTTCGCTCTTGTGACTGTCTGTAAAAAAGGATGAACAGACTGTGGAGAGGGGAGCTTGGGCCTCTCGAGATCTGCCTTTGTACCTCCTTCATCCACGGTTGAGCCTCTCTACGGCTTGCTCTCCCCTCGCCGTTTCTGCGGGCTGCAGCTCATCATCATCGCGTCGTCTGGTGGTCCCAGTTTTAGGCGATCTGCATGCACTACCCGACGTCGCTATCATCCACGACTCGTGCACACGAGAGCCAGCAATCAAGCCGCGCTGTCCCCTGGCAGAGAGCAACTCTGTACCTGAATATGACTTTTCCGTCCCATCTTACTTCTATTGTCATCTTCGAGACACATTATACATCAAGTCCGCTTTTCGATTCCTCTGACAGCGGCCACGGCATCCTTCCAACGCCACGTTGAATAGCGCGTCCGACAGAACAGAAACACCATAGATCCCTGGTCTCCCTTGCATCCAAAGCCTTGAAAACTCCACCTCGCATCCCTGTTGCCATGCTGTTGTGCCTATAGCACGATTCGCAACGTTTGCTACCCTCGCCACCCGCTTCGTCGACGTCAAGCGCGAACACCTGTCCTGGCAATGTCAGGATTCAAGTAGCTCTTCATTGAGTGAATGTCCGTCAATCCAAATATGGCTACCCAGTTCTATGCACATTCCGAGTCCTTCAGACCCCCGTCACCTACCGACTCCGGTAACGCGCAGCAAGAGAACTCATGGTACCGTCATAGTTCTCAGACCGGGGACGTATCCTCAGCCCGCTCCACTTCGCCAGGCAGTACCAACCGCAGATCATTTCTGTTCAATGAGAGCAAGTCTTCGTCACTTGACCCGCGGCGGATTACCCCTACCTTGCACGCCTCACTGGTTTCTGAGATTCTCAATCTGCGCAGAGAGCTGGACAGCAAGAATGCTTTCATAGACGACCTCGAGACGAATCTTCAGTCGACCAAGCTCGAATATGAAACGACAAACGATCGACTCAACCAGACAATTCGCGAAACAAAGGCCAACAAGAAGCAGTCTGAGGATGCCGAGAAGCATCTCTACCAAGTCACCGAGGACTTGATCAAAGAGCGGGATGAGGCCATCTCTACAGGACAAGATTTGAGGACAAAGTTGAATGCCTTGACCTCTAGATCACGCCGACAAGAGCAGGAATTTGAACAATGGCAAAGAGATTGGGAGAGGAAGAACCAATCTTGGGAGACGGAGAAGCGAAACCTGGAACTTCGTGTGCAGACCACTGAGAACCAACTACGGACTGTTGTGCAAGAATTCAGGACCACCGCCAACACTCAACGAGCGAACAAGACAAAGCCCTCACTCGATAGCGGGTTCGGCAATGACAGCCCATTCGCGAGTCCAGCTTCTCAGAAACCCAGACATCGACGGAATATCAGCAGCCTAAGCGGCCGCAGTGAGAATTTCCTGGTCTCGACACCTCCACGAGACTATACCGCTGCTCTCATGGCTGGCAAGAGTCTAGCTGATGAATTGGAATCCAATGAGGACGATGAACTAGATCTACACAGGATGACCAGCAACGATGACTCGCTGCTGGAAGTCACACCCTCTCGCAATACCGAGTCTCCAGACAAGGCCAGGAAAATTCTAGGCCTCGACAGACCTAGCCATGTTAGGGATACTGACGAGACCTTGGCAGATCCAGATCTCATCACAGACCCCAACAGCAGATCTGCCAATGCGACTTGCGGAGACACTGGCATGCCAAATGATTACTTTGCAAACTGGCGGAGAGCTCAAGAACAACAGACCGGAGCCGAGCCATCACCGAGACCCACACCCATGGTGGCCGCATCCACGCAGACGGACGAGCCCATCCCGGCATGGAAGAATCGCACATTCAGTGCCGATCTGACACTCCCAATCGAGGGCGACACTGTGCCGCTACCCGTCGAGCAGGAAAAGAAATCTACCACTATTGACAGATCCTTATACGCGGACGCTAGCACTCAGTATGATCCCGAAACACTCCCTGAGATATCCATTACCCCTCACACTCCCATCATCGAATCTGATCGATTCGCGGTCCCACATATCGCCATTCATCCACCGTCGACTGCTCCGCCATCTCCAAGAAACTCAACTGTACTTCCGCCTCAGACAGCAAGCATTGGCTCACAAACGGACCCATCCATCACCACCACTTCTATAGACGCCCAAGTCCAAACTGAAGAGATCCGGATCGATCTTCGCCGTTTCAGGGCACATCTGGAGCCTGACGTTGATCAATTGGACAGTTCAAACGAGCGACGACCCATCTCTTACGAAAGTCAAATCAGCCGAGATACCATTCAGAGTGTATCAGTTCAGGAAATGGCTACCAATTTCGAGACCCAAGCTATCAGAGATACTGTGGAGAGATCCGGCCTCGGCAAGTCCCCAGTCTTTGATGAGTCCAGGAGTTCTGGAGGTCAAGCTACGCAGTCCAGCCTCTGGGGAGGTCATTCAACACGATCTAGTGACATGTTGAGGTCTTTGCACGACGGTCAAGGTATCAAGAGTGGTCAATCATCGATGCTTGGCCGCGACATGCGCAAAAGCCACCTGTCCGACACCTCAGAGCCGTTCATGCTACAACACCAGCAGAATAGGGACAGCAGCAATCGTGACAGCGATGATCGATGGACGAGTCTCAGAAATTCTGATCAATCAAACAATCGAGACTCGGGTGCCCTGGGTCTTCGAACGTCCTTCAGAAGTCGCGCTTCTAGCATTGACACGGTAGATTCTAGTATCTTCAGCGCTGCTTCGCAACCACCACCCATACCAGTCCCCGATCGCTCGAGCTCCCGCATTCATGCTGATATACTGGAAGAAGAGTTGTCAGGCTCCGCTTACGACGGCAGTCCAAAGCGACGCACCCCAACTTATTCGTCCGGCAGACCTACCGGGGTTCGAAAGACTCGATCCTCCAATAGCATCAAACGTGCTGGTCAGACTTCACCAAAACGGAGAAGGAGGGCTGCCACTCGGCTTGCTCCCATACAGAGCATGGCTTTTGAGAACGAGCTTGACGAATTGGACGATCCCTATGCACCTATCGAGGAGGAACAGCTCGACTCCACCCTGTCACCCAGCATCGAACCATCTCCAGCTCAAGTGCCGGATGACCGTGATACGCCGTTGGTAGACTCCATCGCTGCAGCCATGGTCGGCGAGTGGATGTGGAAATATGCTCAAAAGCGCAAGTCTTTTGGCATGGTCGATAGCGGGAAGGAGTTTGGCAACGATACCAAAGACACAACACGGCAGAGGCGCTGGGTCTGGATCTCACCCTACGAACGTACCGTCATGTGGAGCAGCAAGCAGCCAGTGGGTGGAAGCCAATTGATGGGCAGCAAGGGACGGAAATTGTTGATCAAGACTGTCCTCGACATTGCTGATCCCAGCCCGCTTCCGAAGAACTCGAATTATGCGACCTGCTACACCAGATCGATTGTCATCCTGACTCCAGAGAGACCTCTGAAGCTCACTGCACCCAACAAAGAACGCCATTATCACTGGTTGATGGCCTTGTCGTTCCTTGCAAATCCTTCTTCTGGCATGCCATATGTACCTCGAGTTCCTCAAAAGAAGCTCAGCGTTCAGCCAGAGACAGAACAGCGGCTCGGTCATGTTCGCTCCGAGACTCTCGAGCACAAGGACAACGTTATCAGTGCCTCGGTCTCCAAAGCCTCCGCATCTCAGTTGGGTGTGCACATACCACAAGGTCGCAACTTTTCTGCTCCAGCATCGACTAATCCTCATGCCGGTCAATCTCAAGCCAGTCGACCCCGTGGACTGCAGTCCCCTTCAGAACCAAGCTACACGCTAGTCTCGGGTCCTCAGAGTAGCAGTCTAAACACTCGTGTGTATCAGCACCCGGACATGCCGCTTGGTATCCCCGACATTCAGACACATCGTTTCCGACGTGGCTCAAATGTCTCCAACATGTCAAAGCAGTCATCTCAGCCGTCACAAGACCAGCAGGGGACCTCTCGTCGGGATACATTGACCTCTCCAGGCCCCAATACCGAGGCTCTCTCCACCTTGGCTCATGGCACGGAACCTACTCTGACCTCGACCTCCTCTCAGACGCACATGCGCCGCCGCTCCAACACCAATCCCATTCGTCTGCCCACATCCTTGACATCCCTCGTCTCCTCCCGCCGGGGCACTCTCACCAGCGCCCAACAACCACTCTCCCCAGCATCACCATCCTTCCCACCTGCTCGACCATCACCCGCACCCTCCTCCTCCACCTCCTCCAACAAGCCCTCTACAATGCGAATGACCGCCTTCGTCGACCCCTCCACCAACTTCCCCACCCCAATCAGCCCCGGCCTCGCACGCCCACTCCCTCCTTCATCCGAAGAACTCGCCCGCGACCGCACAGTCCAAGACCGCAGACCAAGCGTCCAATCCCTCGCATCCTCCGCCTTCTCCACATCAGGCAACGCATCAGGCCAACGCACCCCGCTGATAACAGGGCACTTCCCGGCCTTCGACCCCCGGCCCCGCATCGCCCCCACCCCTTCCCCCCTCCCATCCCCCGGCCTACCAGACCGTAAACCCGCCCTCGACACCCCCCAACCCCGAGCACGCCCCGCCCCGACCCCCACGTCCCTCCCCCCCTCCAACGGCAACGCACACGGCCCCACCTCCGCCCCAATCCCCGCCGTAGGTCTCGGTCTCAACCTCGCTCTCGGCACCGGTCTCGGCACAGAAACAGCCGTCCGAGGAGGCGGGGAAGGAGGCAAGTGGCGCCGGAGCTTCAACCCCGCTGGTGCTTCGCCCCTGAGTCCGATGGAGTACACTTCTTCCTCGTCCGGCACGGTTGGGCTCGAGGGGAAGGCGGGGTTTTTCTCGTCTTTGGCCGTGGCGGCGGGGGAGGGGATGGTTTCGGGCAAGGGGGTTGATGGGGTGGGTTCCGGGGCGGGTCGTGGGTATGACCGCGCGAGGGATAGGGACAAGGAGAGGGAGAAGGAGAGGGAGAGGGGGAGGGGGAGAGAGCCGCGGACTGGTCTTGGCTTGGTCACTGGGCTGAGGAGGAAGGTCGTACCTGGTGGATCCGGCTCTCATTCCCAGTCCAACGGTGATGGGGCGAGTGGAAGGGAAAAGGAGAGAGGTGATGGGGAGTCCCTGTTTAGTCTACGGCAGGGCAGCGTGGGAAGCATGGGGACGAACGCGACGAATGCCACGAATGCCACGAATGGGACGAGTGGGACGATCGGGACAGTAGGTACCAAAGGGACGGTAGGCACGGAAGATAAGCGCCGGCTTGGGTACGTGTTTGATGACGAGGGCAGGGATCCTTTCAGGGGTTTCTGAGGATCTGTCTGGTGAGGTGGGACAAAGGCTGGGATGGACAGAGGGACGCAAGCGGAGATCCATGAATGGTTGAGAGCGGAGATGAGAGAAGGGATTGAGAGTGGGACACGGGCATGGAAGGAGAGCGGTGCGAAGGAAAGGGGCAGTGGGGGTCTGAATTCGTGGTGAAAGGCAGGGCGAAGAGTGAGGAGGTGTTTGGTAGTACCCCATGAGCAAGTGGTGGAGGTGGATCGATTGTACATGTATACCTGGATCGGAAAGGATTGGAAACGCAGGTGAAATGGAAAGGGATGGACAGGGAGATCAAGCCATCCTTGGCTTTTGTGTATAATGTATAGAATCTTTGGACATACTCAGGTATTACTACAACCTCTTTCTTGACTGTATGTGCCTATGACTTCGCTCTCACATATCCTGTGACCGTGAGTGGGAGCCCTTAGTTCGCAATGAGAAGCACCGTCGATCGTCATCACCGAGGCGACATGTGGAAAGAGAAAGTCGTGGAAGTATGCTCTTATTATGTGCTGCACTGTCAAGTATACTACACCACATGCTTTCGTCCCCGCTGCTGAAGCACGGCATCACGTTTCTTGTAGCGACCACCATCATGCTGTCCTAATACAGGGCTGGAACAAGTTGTCACTAGCAAGTTTCCGCCCCCAGCCCGTCTTCCCTAACCCAACACGATCTTTGCTCGTCGCTTCCAGATGCTCGCTGTCCCTCCTTCACTTCTTCCTAATCCTCTCCAACCTTTTCCTCTCCTCCTCGTCATCCTCATACAGCCTTGGTCTCGGCACCATGACCACATCCCTCTTCGGCACCGGGGGTGCGTCCTTCCTCCTCACCTCGGAATGCAGCTCATCGTCTTTGCGCTCCTTCTCCTGCCAATGACCGCCGATCCCCGTCCAGGCTCGGTCGAAAACCTCGGCTGTTTCGTCCAGCGCCGCGCCGTCGCGCCATCCCCAGACTACACAGTAATGGCTAGCGAGCAATTGCCATTCTTCGATCTCGTCAAGCCATTCGAGCTTTTCCACGCGCTCTCGTTCGGCGGGAGGAATCCACATCTCGGAGTAGTCAAGGTTTTCGGCAGATCCGGCCGGAGCGGCAGAAGGGGAGGGCGTGGCTGAGGGAGGAGACCAGAAGTTGAAATTGGGGCTTGGTGTCGGACGGGGAGGGGTGCGGAGATCGATGAGGTCGTCGGCGTCGGATTCGATGGGTGTGGTCGTGGTGTCGCCGGATGTGGTATCGACAGGCTCATCGCTCGTGCCGTCCAGCTGTGGAATATGGCGTGGTCCTTTGGTCTCACCGGCTGCTGAGGCAGTCTTTTCTACACTGTCGTTTTGTTTCCGCTTCAACGCTGCCCTGTTCGGGCAAACCTTGCGCCAATGTAGACCACCGCAAATTTTACATGGACCTTCCATCAGTTTGTCCAGCCCCGGGTTGTCACCTCCTGTGCATGGTACAAGTGGACCAGTTGGGCGATCGACTTGTTCGCGATCTGTAGCCGGAAGCGCCCGATCAGGGTTGCTTCGGAGAAATGTTCGTGCTTCTTCTCGTCGTCGGTGCGACTTCTCTCGTTTCCCCTGCTTTATCGCGTTCTTGAACTGCTCGCTATGCTGATTGTTACGACGGTAGGCCGATGTAAAATCCTCCTGTAGTCTGCACTTGTAAAGTGGATGGATCTCGCCACACGCAGCGCAGCCCCCGATCGTGCAATTGCCGTCACCATGAACCTGGCCGCATACTTCACAGCGACTAATAGTACATTCGCGATGCGGTCCGCCACAAGACTGACACAAAGGGTTCGGGCAATTTTTCTGGCGATGGTCCCCGTTGCACTGCTGGCAACCTGTACTGCCAAGGCTGAAGCGGATACGTGGGTGTTGGTAGCGATTCAGCGTGCTTTTGGGTATTGACATGATTTCTTCGTGGAGCTGCTCTGCTGTCCTGACCTCGCCGGCGTATATGTCGTAGACCGTGCGAGCACCGGCTTTGAAAGTGCTGATATTCTGCAGACGTTTGCGATGGCATTGCAGTGTTGGCAGAGCCTTGAGCGAAGGCATCTCGATATTCCTGGAAGCGAGATTGCTGGACATTGTCTTGCCGAAAGCGTCCAGAGGCTTGATTGGCTCGTACAGAACGACTCCGACCGGAGTGGCGGGAGTGAGCCACTTGTACAAAATGTACTTAAGGATTTGGTTTGATGCATCCAGCGTAAGATATGTGAGGCAGCATTCCGAGAGGATCAATGTCGGGATATCGGGATTGAGGTTGCGTAGTGGCGGTTGATCGGTGGGATGATCTACAAGTGTACGAAGGTCGAGGGCGTGGATATTGAGCTTCTTGGAATAGAGACAATCTTTGAACACGGTGACTTCGAAGCCTTCCCCATTTTCGTGAGGATCTTTGAGCGTGTTTTTCAGGACTTGACTGTTTTTGATCTTGGAAATCTTCGTAGAGGTATTGTCGGCAAAGTCGAGCTCGTGGTAGATCAGATTCTCCACTTGGTGCAGTCGGAAGAACCGTGTATCAGACCCGGCACCCAGTGAGATGATCTGCTTTGGTGATCCATAGTCCGTCTGTAGAAAGATCTTGATCAGGCAATCAATGGCAGTGGTGCGTACATATGTACCTCTGTTGATGAGTGGGTAGCGACGTGGTGGCGGAAACGGGGCAAACGCCTGGGCATATGGATCTTCCAGATAACCAAGCGACACGGCCGACATTCTTGAAGATGCCGCGTCATTGTCAGTCTGCTGGATCGTCTGATCCCGGAGTCTCGCTTGGCTGGCTTCGTCGTCTTCGGTGCTTTGACCACGGCCGCGAGCTCGTCCGCGGAGTCCGCCTCCTCTGCCGCGCAGTGTGGCAAGATTTGGGATGGATGGTGCTGCCATGTTGAAGGATGAGGTTGACGGACTGTGTGCGTGTCACGCTCGAGACATGACACAGGGGTGTTCTTGTGTCGTGGCTATATTAAGTAGGTAAGGTGAAATGTTATGAAGCAAGCTGGAGGTCAAGTAAATATGAGAATCACCTAGCTGGGACCCAGGGCGCACGAGCGCGTAGTGTGACGTCGAGACAATGCTGATATTTCAATCCTCTGTTGTGAAATAGGAGAAAGGTGTCTGAAGAAATACAATCACCTGGAGAGTGGCCGTAATGAGAAATACTGAAGGCATTTCCATACCCAGAGCTGTGTTTGTGCCAACCCATTCTGCCCAGCGGTGAAGTCACGAGTCATGCAACTTTTCTGCAAGACCTGACGTCCAACCTCACCTTTGCGCCAACACCACCACCTCCCCTCACACCACCACCCTCACCATGTCCGACGAAGACAGCCGCCGCGAGCTCTCTCGCATGTGGCGCGTCTGGAAAACCACCAAACAAATGCTCTACGACCGGGTAGCCTCCCCCCCCCTCCCCTCCCCCTTCCCTCGCATCACTAACCCCCCCAGGGCTACGAACTCACCGAAGAAGAATGCAACCTCCCCTTCGAAGAATTCCGCTCCCTCGCCACCCCCAACAACACCCCCCTCAACAAATCCACCCTCAACTTCTCCGCGCGCCCCACCCCCGCCCTAATGGCCAAACACACCCCGCTCCCCTCCAAAGCCAACCCGGAAGGCACCCCGGCGGCCACCGGCACCATCTACGTCGAATTCAACCCGGACGCGGCCATCGGCATCAAACAACTCCGCGTCTTCGCCTCCTTCCTGCACGAACACAACTACTACTCCGGCGTATTCGTCACGGGAGCGAGCATCACCACGTCTGCGCTGAAGAGCGCCGCCAACCTGCCGATTGGCATCGAGGTGTGGCCCGAGCAGGATCTGTTGGTGAATATCACGCGGCATGAGTTGGTGCCGAAACATATCCTGCTCACGCCGACGGAGAAGAAGGCGCTGCTGGAGAGGTATAGGCTCAAGGAAACGCAGTTGCCGAGGATTAGGATGGAGGATCCGGTCGCAAAGTATTTGGGACTGAGGAGGGGGCAGGTGGTGAAAATCATCAGGAAGAGTGAGACGGCGGGGAGGTATGCTAGTTACAGGTGGGTGATTTGATGTTGAGGCAGGCGTGAGGGCGGAGAGGATGAGAGGACAAAAGGGATGCACCATGCGTGGCGTTTGGGAGTTTGTGGGAGAAAAACAGGCTGGCTGCAAGGGTCAAGTCGTGATATGATCAATATGGATTTCTTGTTTTGGTATATATGCCGTGAGGTCTTTTTGCCCACCGACCACCATCATTACATTCATGCTATGCTCGTAACCAGCTGCAAGGGTATCTCATGCCAGCTCCATCATATCTGCTTCCTTCCAATGTCTCGAGGAAGCCAACCCACCTCACCCTTGATTGCTTGGGTGTGTCGGCCAACCGGCCCAGGTCTGCAATCAATTGTGACTGCCACTCCTCCTTACCCTCAACCCGAAATTTTCACCAGCCAGCTCTCTAGCCAGCCTCAAACTTTCTTCCTCCTGCATTTGCTCTTCCGTCTTGATCTCCAGCCCCGGAGTCCTGCTCTTGCTTCTGCCCTTCTCCGACCTTGATGGTGTGCGAGCCTTTGGTGCGGCCCCGTGCATAACAGCGATAACGTCATGAAGGAGATCCGCTGGCATAGCTGCCACGCCCAAATCGGAAGCGACTTCAGCCGAGCCATAGCCGTTGATGGCCGTCTTGGAGGGAGTCGCGTCTCTTGGCTTGGCAGGCGAATCGACAGGTTGAGGAAGCAGCGATCCTGCAAATGTCCTGTTGGCGAAGCGCTCCACCGGCTTGGCACTTCGAGTGGATTGGCGGACACTTGCTGACTCGGCAGAATGGTACAGTTGTTGAGCCGGTTCTGGTGTAGCATGTGTGGAGCTCAATGGCGAAGACGCTGACGATAGGGATGGTGGATCGTTGGCGACTGGAGTACGAGGTCGCCTGCTTTCCGGATGCTCGATTGAATGCGCAGGCTCTATTGAGGGTTGAACGTCCACTGGAGCAGACAAGGTCGCCTGCACTTGCTGTCCGGCCTCAGAAATGCCATTAGTAAGAGGCTGGTCTGTGCCGACGTTCAATTGATCCGAAATCGTTGGTACATCGTGGCTAGCGAGCGAGTGCTGCTCTGGCCCATGAGATTCAGCATCAGCCATGATTTGGTCCACATTGTGTTCTTGTGGCGGCGCAGCAAGCAGGTCAACTTGATCAAAGTCCGCTGTTGGCTTCTGTCCGGTCTCTTTGGGAAAGCTCCCCGTCATGGCGACTGCAGAGTCTGTGCTACTGGTCTCGTGAGTCGCAACCAACGATTCGTGCTTGTGTGTTGCAATGCTCGGATCGACTTCGGCATCCATGAGCGCTGGATCAACAGCATCCACTATGTTGCTTTGCTGTAGTGCTTGAGCCGCAAAGTGCTCGAACGAGGCAGTGGAACCTGCTCCATCTGCACCTTCGAAGTCCGCCGTCTGTTGGTAGTCGGCATGGTCTGCGAAAGCATCGAGCTGTGGATCGATAGCAATGGCTTGCTCTGCTAGTTGTTGTGTGTTACTCCGTGCAGGAGCGACTTGGATATTAGCTTGCATGTCGGAATAACCAGACGAGTAAGAAGGTCCAGGATAGATCTGCAGTGGATCCTGAAACTCGTTCTTGAACCGTTTGATCTCGACAGAATGCCCATCTGTGCTCTTGCGTTTCTTCGTAGCGTTGCTACGTGGAATCGGGGCCTGTTTCTCCTTGACCGGATCAATCTGGCCATTCTCATCATGTACGCATCGACGCTGTATGTTGTCAGAAAAGATGGGAGATGGACTGCGTGAAGTACTCACTTTGCTCTTCCGGCAATCCGCGCATGCCTTGCTTCTTCCTCGCTTGGCACTGCCATCGGCGCTGGAGGGTTGCGTCTGAAGCGAAGGCATGGCGGGTGTGGAAAATTTAGGACCTGTCAGAGGCGCGACTGAGATTGTATCCGATGATGCCTGCGAGGGCGTGAACGGAATCATGGATCCGGGTGTAGCCTTTTTCGATGGTGGATTTCTTGGTGTTACGGCTGCTGGAGGAATTCCAGCAGCCACACTTTTGGACATCCTTGGAATGACAACTGCTTCAAACTCTCTTGATCCCCTGCGGTCCGACACTGGCATTGCAGAAGGTGCAGGATGGACGCCATCTGCGATCTGATCCTTGTGCTTGCAACGAATTCGTCGACGCCTGCATGCATCACAGGCAACCCGCTTCGGACCCAGTCCAGACGTCTTAGGTGTGGAAGTGAGTGGCTGAGGTGACGAATCTTTATCCTTTCGGTCCTCGATCTCCTTTGCTTTAGCCTCGTCCTGCTCTTTCTTCCGAGCCGACTGTCTGCCAGGAAACATCTGTCGTGCTTGGAATGCTTCTTGTCTCTGCATCGCTTTGAGCACTTTTGCCGAGAGCTTCTTTGGCTCGACATTGGCTTCTTTCTCCGGCAGACCTGCATCAGGATGAGCCCATGCAGGAGGATCTTCATTGCCGCGTTTCCAAGCCACCCATAGCGCAAATGTCTTGGCCAATTCGAGTGTGTCACCAAATGTCTTTGGCATTGACGCCATGACAGCCTTTCTGGACTCTTGTGTAACCCCTTCTATGCGATCCTGTGAGATCATGACGGTTCGGAAGATGAAGCTGACGAGTTCTGGTAGCCCGTCAAGCTCCTGCTGTGAATAGTAGCGTGCGTTGTATAGCTCGCTGCCCTGATCCGCCTTGTCACCTACGAGGTCAAACTCCTGCCAGGTAGGATATTCACGCTCGAAGCGCTCCCCAGAATAGAAGATTTCCCGCACAGCGTTCGGCAGAGGGTCCTCCCTCAGATATCGCAGAACAGAGTACCACATGACTTTTTGGAACTTGGGGTATCTGAACTTTTGTGGTGTCTTGTTGGCTTTTTCAACTTCAACGACCCGAAACTGCATGGAATAATGCAAATGTGTCAAGAAGTTACCACCGATGACCAGACTGTTAGACGGAGTCCAGACGGCATGGATCCAGCCCGACGGAATAAGCATGGTGTCTCCTTCAAAAAGATCCACTCGATAGCATTCGCCGGTGATGTTCGGCAGGAAGGTGAAGTTCTGCTCCGGCGAGTTGTTCCAGTCCTCGTATGCCTTGAGGTGCTTCGCCTTTGGTGGGATGAAGAAGAAAGTCTTGCTTCCGCGGATGATGTGGTAGTAGACGGATGATCCACCAAAGTCGATGTGGAAGTCTGTATAACTGTCCGCAGCAGACATCAGACAGTAGAAAGCCACACTCTTGGCCGGCTCTTCTGCAGGCCAGACATTGTCTTGTAAGTCGATTTGACGGACAACCTTGGGCCTTCGCAAAAGTCGACCAAGTTTGGTAGCAGACACCTCGAGGCTGATGACGTTGCGGATATCCTTCTCACCTTCGAGCTCGTAGTAGTCTGCGAATCTGCCCAAAGTCTTGATCGGACCCTTTGTGTTCTGATGTTTGGTCTCGATAACATCCAAAGGATAATCTGGTCCGACTAGCTCAGACACCTTGCGGACTGTAAGATTGGGCGGGATGACCATGTCCAGCTTATCTTGCCCATCGTCAGGCACGCACTCATACTCAAAGTCCGGGAGAAGGTCATCATTACTGCCCGATGGCAGCACATCGGCAGCGCCGTCGAGCATCATGTTCATGTCTTCGTCCATTTGTGACTTGCGTTGCGTGTTTGCCTTTGGGTTGAATTCGGCAGGGATGAGAATCGGCTGATTGAAACAAGCACTTCGCTCAAAATAATCAGCAGTCACCAGCTCTGGTCTCATGCGCGGGAAGACCTCCTCGTCAAACTTGAAAGTACCATCCTTGATAGACTGGATGTAGTGATGCTCTTTGCAGTCTTCAGAAGTCTTGAGCACACCTTGATTCAAGCCCGCATAATCCACAGCAGTGTGCGCCCGTGTCGATTTGCGCACGAATGTGGTCTGTCCGTGCTCGGCTTCACAAGCGGTGCAGAAATACTTGTCGATATCGTGTACCTCGCGAATGCTCTTGAAGCCGGCACAATCGGCATGGTACCACTTCTTGCAACCGTTACAACTGATCCAGGTATCAAGCTCGCCAAAGGATGATTCTCTTGCTGTTGTGCAGCTACCACAGACGGTATCCTTTGTGAGTTTCGGTAATGCCTTCTTGCCGCCGGTCGGTCGTGGTTTACCAGGCACGAATTGGCAGTTCGGTGGTACTGAACTTGGTCGACTCGAGCTCTCGTAGTCGAGGCTTTGATGAGGCAAGTCGATTTCGGTGAACGACTTTCTGCGGGGGGGAGGCACATCGTCCGTAATCTTTGCTGCAGCAGGTTTTCGTCCTCGCCTTCCGGTTGGCTTCGGCTTCGCGGTGGCTGTTGCACCGCTCTTCCTTGGACCTCGAGGCTTGCCTTTTGGCCAACCCTTCCTCTTCGGTTTGGCCTCCTCAGACTCGGCAGGTGTGCCCTCATGCGCCAGCTCTTGCTCGAACACACCGGCCTTCTCATCTGTCTGGCCAGTGCCTTGGACGACGTCCTCGGGAGGAGTATGTATCTGCATGTTCGTTCCTGTTGTAACCACATCTTCCATGTGATCGTCACTGCCAGTTGCATCATGATCTGATGGCTCTTTCGAGGAGATGTGTGGCTCTTCTGTAGTAGGTTGGGGAGAAGGCAAGTAGCTCGAGTCAGCGTTTTGCGGAACGAATGGTAGTGGTGGTGGAACAGGCGCATAGATGGGAGTTGGGTTCGACCAATGATGCTGCAACTGAGGAGGTACTGGCAATGCCGGCGTACGCTGGTGAGTTTGAGGATAGTAAGAGGGCGCAGGTGGTGGTGGAGGAGGTGGTAGTGCAGCTACTGTAGGTGCATGACCACCGAAGGCCAGCAGAAGCTCAGCTGCCTCATAATCGGTACTGGCAGGTGTCCTATTCGCATGCTGGGCTGGAACATTGCTCGTTGCTGGTCGTACGTTTGGCTGGTATGAGTATGAGGAGTGGACAAAGGCCTCGGAGCGTGCGCGTTTGGCAGGACGAGCAAACGGAGTGACCGGAGCAGGGGGTGAGGTCCACTGCACGCCATGGCTTCCCGGATATTGACTGTAAGTATTGTTGAATGGATATGAGGGGAATTTGGACGATGATCCTGGTGCTGGCTCGCTCACGGCAAGAGCCACTTGAGCAAGTTCGTCAATGGTATTGGAAGACTTGCGTTTGTGTTCATTCGGAGTGCGTGGTGTCTTGTCTTGTGGTGTCTTCTTTGCTCTTGGTTGCTTCCGTTGTGTTCCCTTTGCTTTTCCCGACTTTGGCTCTTCTTTCGAGTAGTTCTTGAGAAAGGCGGAGTACGGTGTGTCTTGCGGCGGAATTGTAGGCGAGAGAGGTTCAATGGCAGGCGCCTCGGGTGAATGAAACCTCGCATACGTTTGCAACCCCTCGTAAGGAGGTTTGAATGTTGAGCGACCAGGACGGTCCATTGTAGATGGTGACGGATGGGAGCTGCAAGTGTGGTGTGAGGTCGGAGTGTCTGATAGACGCGTGTTGGGTAGCTCCTGTAGCGCAACGCACACTGAGCAGATCGGTCAAGGCGTAGGCATGATATTGTTTTCGAGTGCTTCTGGGTATTTGACAACGTGAGCTGAGGTCTGCAACGCGGTTGTGATTGTATGATGTTGTGTGAGGTTGTCGAAACCTCGGTGGAGGGGCAAGCGGCTGGTGCGAGCTACGGTCCGAGAACTCGGTAGGTAGTGCCTGGAACAGAGTAGAAAATGCCCAATGTCGACGAGAGCAGGCTGTAAGAATGATTTTGGGTCTCTCAAATCGAGAGAGCAAGCTGGATGTGCGTGTTGAACGAGCAGGTGTCGTCGCAGCGCCTGGAATGAGTGCGAACCGATCGCGGAAATCGGAGGAGGAGTGAATTCTGGATCTGATTCGTTGATGAAGTGGTGCACAAGACTTTTGGTCGTGTCTGTATTTGAGCCAAGGGAGATACGGGCTGCCTCCATCTCAGTGTACAAATGGCTCAGAAGTATACAGGCAACTCCGCAAACGCATTGTTGCCTATCTGGACTGCCAAGCCTTTCATGCCGCTTCCGACCTTCAACTCATCCTTGCGCCCCTCTTCCATATCACACCCAACAACACTCTCTCGAGTGCTTGACGATCTTTACGACAGATCAGATACCAGCCCCTCCAATTCCTTCACCAAGCTATGAGTCGCAATGTCAAGCTTCCACCAGAAGTCAACCGGTACCCTCTCCCTTGAAGAGTAATCACGCGATCAATTCCTGACCATTCTACAGTGCTCTGTTCGTCAAGAACTTGAGCTACAACGTCTCACCCGAGGAGCTGTTCGATCTCTTCGGCAAATTCGGTCCTGTCCGGTACGTTCACTCCCCCTCGACATCTCCGATGCGCATCCCGAAACCCCCTCCACATCCCAACTGCTGACTCCTTCCAAGCCAAATCCGCCAGGGCATGTCGCCCAACACCAAAGGCACCGCCTTCGTCGTCTTCGAAGACATCATGGACGCCAAACAAGCCTGCGACAAACTCAACGGCTTCAACTTCCAATCCCGCTACCTCGTGGTGCTATACCACCAACCGGAGAAGATGCTGCAAAAACAAGCCGACCTGGCCGAGCGCGCGGCCAATTTAGAAAAGCTCAAGAAGGAGCACGGCATCGAATAGCGGGGGCGGGGGGACGCGACAGAGGTGGGTTCGCCCGGGGCTTTCGAGGAGGAAAGGCTCGAGCGGACTCCCGCGCGCGGGCTCGGTGATGGGGCTCGCGTGCGCGCTGATGGGCGCTCTGATGTGTCTTCCGTGAACGCGAACGGGAACAGGAAGAAAAGTGTGCAATTTGGCGTGGAGGAGAGGTGGGACAGGGGTAGGAGGGGAAGTGATTTGCTCAAGGGGAGGGGCGTTTTGGCGAATTGGACGGCTGGGTTACGAAAGGCGATTGCCTCGAGATGAAGGTCATGAGATTGATATTCTCCTTCTCGTGTGGGTGTCAGTGCGACTATACACGGATTGACTGGGGGGCGGGCGACAGTAGTATATACCCAAACATGACAGTTAAATGGATGCGGTTTACGCCCAGGCACTACCTCTCTCCATGTCACAGAAGCATCCCGACCAAGGCACTGTTCATCCCCACAACATCTCATTCATCTAAACTTCTACCATCAACCCCCCCTCCCAAAGTATCTACTCATACAAACCCTCCCCCTCCCCCTGCCTACCCCTCACACCTCACAACACCAACCCCCAAACCTCCCACCACCCCCACCCAACAGGTCCCACCAACTTCTCTCTCCCCACTCGGCCCCTTCCTTTTCTCCTCCATCCTTCCTCACCTGCCCCTCCCCCTACCACCTCACCTCCCCCTCTCCCCAGTCGAGCTACCAAAAGCAGATCTAGTACCCCGTCCCCCTCGGCCCCGCCGGCCGCGTCCCAGTCGGCCTCCCTCCTCCATGGCCGCCCTTGCCGCCATTTCCACCATGCCATCCTTTCCAGCCTTTACTTGGGCCTCGGGGGCCGAGGCCGTCGAGTCCTACGTGGGATTTGTTGCGGAGTTGGTACCCTGATCCGCTGCGATGATCGGGTCAGTTGTGATTCGTGGGGTTGGGGGCGGGGGGTGAAGACGGTAAATGGATGGAGGAGGGGAAAGGGGAGGGGGAAGTGGGGGTGGGTGATGATGAAGAAAGAGGAGGAGGGAGGGAGGGAGGGAGGGAGGAGAGGATGAGAGGCGGAGGAGGAATGCGGCGCTGGAGGAAGATGAAGGGAAGGAAGTGAAAGAGAGACGAGCTTCAAGACATCGGGGGAGAAAGTAAGGGCGAAAAGAAGAATGCGTACCCCTTCTTTCCACCTGGAGGGCCGTATGAGCCCGAGGGAGGACCACCGGTGGGTGCTGCGCCTCCTGGAGAGACGCCAGTGGGAACAATACCAGTCGGGAAGGGAGCGCCGGCTGGTGGTCCGCCTGGTCCGCCGCCGGGACGGTCAATGGCGAAGGGAGCGCCGTGGGGCTTGGTGGGTGTCGCGAGAGCGGTGGTGGTGAGGAAGGCGGCGGTGAGGGTTGAGAGAGTGGAGAATTTCATGATTGTGATTTGTGGTGGGAGAAGAGGAAGAGGATTTATGAATTTCTTGACAGGAATGAAATGTCCGTGGTGAACAGAGGGGAATTGTAAGCGGTCTATGGGGAGGTGTTATAGGAGAGAGACGATCGTGGTGGAACCTTGCGTCGTCTGCGGAGAGTTGGGGTGATCGATACTACGGACTTGATGCCATCTTGGACAATCCAGTGAGGTCGTCACGCAAGACTTACAGGTTCGTGTTGTCGCAGGTGTCGTTGAGGCGGAGTGCAGTGCACCCCGGTCGATCGCATACACGTGCTGCAGGCTCTTTCCAAGTCCAGCGACAGAACGTCAGGATATCTGCACGGAAGGAGGAGATTAGATGTTGTGGATACCCGTACTGTCGAACGGGATGCAATGGCCAATTGCGGCACCATTTCGAGCTATGCTGCCGTGTTCGAAAGCGTTCAAATCCCTCCGATCAGCGCCATAGGTGACGGATACGTAGATAGCGTGCGGACGTGGGATAGGTCGAGGGCGGGAGAGATGAGATCTATAGAGGCCCACAGAAGCAGGGAGAAAGTCTGAAACACAAAGGGAAGGATGCAACAGCAAGATAGGACGTCACGTACCTTGCAGCCATATGCCATTCAGTGTCAAACAAGGTCAGTAGATAGCTCAGATATGTCTCTTGGCGAGCATCACCGGTGGAGAGAAGCCTCGCGTCTTGTGGCGAGGGTGTATAGGAGTACCGACGTGTGTTCCTGCATCATGGCGGCATGCATCTCACCAAGCTCATCACAGCCAGAATCGGATCGTATCTGCACGTGGAGCAAGGGTCTGAAATGCGTAGCGTCATGCAATGATCACGGGTTGATTATTGTGATGAAAATGTTGAGGTCCGAAGAGGAGGTTGAAGGTGTACAAGATCTGCGGCGGCTCTCCAATGCCGGCTTCGGGTGTCACCTCTCTGACCCCTGATGTTGACTTGTGTAGGGGAGGAAAAAGGATTGATTACTGCCTGATCCACCAAACTAAGGTGGATTGTAACTACATAAATACTTAATCTGATAAACTAAAAGATAGATAAATTAATAGAACTCCTAAGTAATAACAGATTAAGACAATAACTATCTAATTTAATTATAAATTAGTAGAGTAGTAGATAAGTGTTTAGTTTGACCTTAGGATGAACTAAATCAGGGTCTTCTTAGCGCTCTAGCTTATACCTCGGTTAACATACCCCTTTACTAAGTAGCTGTAACTCTATAATAGCTAGTTAGTAGACTACTAACTCGAGGGATAGCTATTATAAGAAGGTCTTATACCTCCTAGGTAGCAATAATTTAGTAAATCTATTAGCTAAGGTGTCTACTAATAGTGTCTATATTACTAAGATAGGGCTAGATAGATCTCTAGCTAGATTAATCTCTTGTCTTAGCTAGTAATAATAGATATTAACATAATAAAGGTATATATTAAGCTTCTTAATTAGACTAGTAATAAGGCTAATTATTTGCTAATTGTTACATTAAATGCTAATATGCTTAAGGGAATAGATAGAGGCTATTAGCCTCCTCTACTATATAGCTTACTTAGTAGTCTCTATAAGAGTAAGTAATTTAGCTTCTATACTTAAGGTTGTAACTATTAGCTACTTAGTAGCTTTCTAGTTAATTAAGCCTTAGAACATCTTAAATAGATAACCTTAAAGGCTCTTCCTTAAAGAGTAACTACTAAAGCTAGCATCTAATAAGGCTTAGAAGATTAGAGGTAGTATTAAGCTATTAAAGGTAAGAGCTAAATTTCTAGTTTTATAGAGATACTAGATTACTCTATTTACTAGCCTCTAGTAAGTTAGTAATAGATTAGTTAAGTGCTCTAACAATCTAGAAGTAGTAAAGGTAATATTAGGCCTTATAATAACAGCTATAAAGTTAATAGATCTAACCTTCTACTAGTATAGGTAGATCTCTTATAGTAATACTTAGCCTTTATAAGGCTAGAGTATCTTAATTAGGAGTAGTGTTAATATTAGCCTTATTAGCTCTATAATAAACTTACTATACATCTGCTATATATACTAGGCTTAACTAAGCTATAGCTTCTTAGTTACTCTATCTCTTATAACTTAGATAGCTAGAAACTAGCTTAGATCTCTAAGTACCTTTATCTTATATTTAGCATAGAGAGCTATAATAACAGAATTAGCCTTCTCCTTGTACTTCTTAAGATATATAATAGTAATATTATCTATAAAGAAGAAGATTATTACTTTAGAGGTTAGCTAGAGGTAAGAAGCCTTAGGAGCCTAAGTAAAACTAATACTCTTTAGAGTAGTAGTAAATTTAGCATACTAGAGAGCTAAAGCTTATTTAAGACTATATAAGGCTTTATTAAGCAAGAGAATTATATCTAATAGAGCAATACTAGGATAGTCCTTTATAAGATCCCCTACGACTAGCTTAAATCTAGTAGGGATAGTATAGTAGGTAGTCTTATTAATAGGACTATTAATATAGGTATTAACAATATCTATCTAGATAGCCTCTATGTCTTTATAAGTAAGTAATGCTATAAGTATTCTAAAGATCTTAGCTACTAGAGTTGCTATATAAGTCTTAGATTCTATTAATTAAAGATTACCCCTTATATAGATTCTTACTTTATGCTTTATAACCTCTCCTTTATTATTAACTTTATAGGTAAATACCTATATTAAAGGGATAGGCTTACTAGTAGCTTAAGCTACTAGTATAATAGTCTATATATATTTTAAGTATAAAGTAAGCAATTTAACCTTTATAGCCTCTTAAAATTGCTTCTTATAAGAATAAGCCTTAAGTTCTTTAATATTAGCTAGTAGTAGTAGAAGATTGTCCCTTAATTCTAGCTTAGGCTAAGTTAGTGTTATTAATAGATAAGCATTAAAGGCTTAGTAATATCTAGGAGCCTTATTAGTTTATATAAGAGTAGTAATATATACTTACCTTCTTAGTTTTCTTATTCTTCTTATTATAAGAATATATTTAGAAAAAAGGTTAGCTAACCTTATAGTAATTCTTTAAGGGAGTTACTTAGGCTAAGCTTTAACTACCTCTTTAGTCTAAACTTCTATCTTATCTCCTTTAGCTTTATCTCCTCCTAGTAGTAGAGGAGATAGCTATACTACTATAGATAGTAGTAAGGTTAGAGTATTAAAGAACTATTTATTTAGTAAAGATTCCTAGATCTAAGCTAGGTTTAGATCTAGAATAGCCTTATCTAGTTAGTCTAATAGAGGTAGTAACTAATCTAGTATAATAGGGTAACTCTTATCTAGCTACTAAGATAGGCTTAGCTCTTAATCTAGATTACTCTAACTTAGAGTCTAAGATAGTATCTAGTTTAGCTACTAAACTAGATTCTAAACTAAATTCTAAACTAGATACTAAACTAGATACTAAACTAGATACTAAACTAGATACTAAACTAGATACTAAACTAGATACTAAACTAGATTTAGTTTAGTTATTCTCTCTACTTTATATACCCCTTTAGATTTATTAACCTCCTATAGGAGCCTTAGTAGATTAAGTAATCTAATTAGTTTTAGCTAAGGTTATTCCTCTAGCTTGTAGAACTAAGTTTTATTAAATCTAATATCTCTTATTCTAATAACCTTCTTAGAGGCTAGTATAAAGATCCTAAAGATGTTAGTTAAGTTATAGCTAACTAGATAGCTAATATAAGCCCTTAGTATAAGCTTGTTACTACTTATAATAAGCTTATCTAAAGTATAAGCTTTATATCTAAGTAGCCTAAGATAAGCAACTAATAGAGGACATCTATAAACTAGCTTAAAGAAAGTCTTCTAGTCTAGCTTCTTAAGAGGTGTTCTATTAATTAGATAGGCTACTAATCTATATAGTTTAGAGTATAATTCCCTTAGTAGATTAGTAAAGATAGTAATTACTCTTACTCTCCTTAATAGTATAGCTCCTATTCTTTTGTTATAACTATTCTAAGCTTAAGTATAGGGAGTAGATAGCTTATAATAGATTCCTTTACTGTCTAGGAAGATAGTAAATTTAAGGCTAAAGGCTCTCTTATTATTACTCCTAAGGAATCTAATTTTAAAGCTAAAATTACTTTTAATATAAGTAATTATCTTAATATAGATTTTATTAATCTTATATCTATAGGTATAGGTAGCAACTAGTTAATAGTTAGTAGTCCTATAAGTAAAGTAGCTTATATATCTTGCCTTATTATAGCTAGTAAATCTGTTAATAATAATATTAAAGGTAGTTCTCTTAAATAGCTTTAATATAGTAAGTTTATTATTAGAACTCCTTAATATAATCTGCTAAGTATTTAATAGCTTATAAGTCTAATATAGAGACCTAAGATAAATTAGTTAAGCTACTAAACTAGGCTTAGTTAGAGTTAGTTTACTACTAACTATAGTAGTTAAAAGGTAATTAATAGACTCTAGGCTTAGATAGCCTATAACTTTATACTAAGATTAATTAGTCCTTATAGTAACTATAGTAAATACTAATAGTAGATAGTTATTATTATCCCTTAATACTATAGTAGCAACATTAGGAGCTTTAGAGTTATCCTTAAGGATATATTAGTTATACTTTAGTGTAACTAAGAAGAGTACTCTTCCTTTATAGCTAATTTCTATAGTTTAAGTATTCTAGTAAACTCTACTATTAATAAACCTCCTAAGGCTAACTAGATTAGTTATAATTAATAGTATATAGGCTACCTTTATAAGATAGATAGTTATAGGCTTTCCTTTATAAAGAGCTATAATATTAATAGTTCTCTAACTCTTAATACTAAGTAAAGTATTACTATAGAATAGCTTCTTATAAGGTTCTATAATTCTAGTAACCTTATATCTATCCTTTATAGTGTAATTATAGATGTAATTAGTTGCTCTAGAATCTAGTATCTATAAGCTTAAGATATTAGTAGTAGCTAAGATAAATACTAAGTATAATCTAATAGTAATAGCTATATTAATTAACACTAGTAGGGTTAACCCCTTTTAATGTTATACTTCCTTAGTAATAGAAGTCTTAATCCTCTCTTTAAGAGTCTTATTATTTAGCCTCTATCTAACCTCCTTTATAGTCTACTAGTTTAGTATCTATCTATCTAGCCTTATATACTTATTTAAATAATAGCACTTACTCTACTTATGCCGGCCTTAATATATATATTTAGGCTCTCTAATAGGACTAGGTTTCTTATAAAGAATATTCTTAGTAGCTATAGAGAAGGCCGTAGCCCCCTTACTAGTCTTTATAGTATTATATAGCTTATAAAGTTTATAGAACTGTCTAAATTTAGTAATTAGTTTAAGTATAGTTAGTAGAGTTAGTAAATCTAGATTAATAAGGTACTTATTAGTAAATGCTAGTTTAGCCTTTAAGATAGAGAGTAAGAAGTCTCTCTATAGCCTTAAGCCTTAAGCTTCTAGTAGATTATAGTTCCTAGCCTTGTCTATAACCTCTTCCTATTACTAAAGCTAATAGTCTATATTCTATAAGGAAGAGCTAGATAGCTACTTCCTCTAGAGTGCTTTAACCTCGAGCTAAATAGCTACATTAGATAGAGCAAATCTGTTTTTTAAGGCTTGAAGGATAGCCTATAGGTAAGGATCTCCTTCTAGTTAGATAATAGTAAGAACTTATAGTGCAATTAATAACTAAATAAGGCTTATAAGATCTACTAAGGCCTTAAGCTATTTATTATACTATACTTATTCCTCCTTATATATCTAGAAGAGTACTAAGAAGTTAATATTTGCTACTTCTAGCCTCTAAGGCTTAGGGAGCCCTTCTAGTTTAATAGTCTTCTAGGGATTAATAAGGTTCTATATCTTAGTATTTAACGCTCTTGTCTTAATAATATATAGCTAGCTAGCCTATTTAGCTAATATAGCAAGAATAATAGGTGTTCTAGCTATTAAGGTATTAGTATCTATAGTTGTTTATCCCTTTGTTAATACCTAAATCCTATAGTTATAGTTAAGGTAGTTCTTAATAGATTCTAATGCTTAAAAAGCAAGATAGTAGAGAATTAACTAATAAATAGAGTAGGAAAGTAACTAAGTAATGTACTTATATAGGGGTAGTTATACCGGGCTTATAACTATTAACTTATATAGGAGAGGAAAAAGGATTAATTACTACCTAATCTACTAAACTAAGGTAGATTATAACTATATAAATACTTAACCTAATAAACTAAGAGATAGATAAATTAATAGAACTCCTAAGTAATAACAGATTAAGACAATAACTATCTAATTTGATCATGAATTAGTAGAGTAGTAGATAAGTGTTCAGTTCAACCTTGGGATGAACTGAATCAGGGTCTTCTTGGCGCTCCAGCTTATGCCTCGGTTGACACCTGATCCGGCTCACATGATCAGCTTGCCACAACTACACGAGCACTTTCGATACTGTATTGGGTGGCTGCACGGACAAGCTTGATTGGCTACAGTAAATACATCTCTATGAACGCCAGTCGCTAATCATGCACTTCAGTCCCTGCTCCCGTCTACAGTACACATCCAACCTCCATAATATCTCTCCCCGTTCTAGTCGTCTTCCGAATACGCCTTTGAGAACTTGACTAAACTGCTAAAGTCCTCGTATCCAGTCACTCTTACCCGGCCTTCAATGCCCGTCATGCCCAGATCCACATTCTGTCCGACCAGCCAGCTCTTTGGCATTAGCCTGAACACCCCTTTGGTATCCCTGATCAATTGCGTGCGCTCCGCATGTGTGCCCCGTACCTTGACCGTCGGCTCTTCCTCTGACCCTTGTGATGTTCCAATCTTGACACTGATAGCGTCCGCGCCAAGCTCTGACAGTGCGTCAGCTCGCCGCTCTCGATGTTCCAGGATGTCCACGTCGATCGTATCCAAGGCGACGAATCTGTACACCTGAATATCCTTGGTCTGTCCAGGACGCCTCACACGGCCGATCGCTTGAGCCATGGCTGCGTCGTAGCTGTATTGCGAGTCCGTGAGAAGGGGACTGAAGAAAAGCACGTGGTTGGCATTCGTCAAATTGACGCCAGCGGCGGACGAGTCGGACCCATTGAGTATGATGACGGTGGCGCGAGTGCGAGCGTCCTTCTCGGTCTGGAATTTGGTGACCTGAGATGAGGCCGAGGAGTTCTCGCGGACGCACACGCTGCGGATGCCAGATGCTGCACATGCTGCTTCCATATCGTCAATTTGCTCAGCATACTGCACGAACAAGATGGCCTGCTCATCCGCGTCTCTAATCTTGGCAAGGAGGTCTATCACGGCCTTGGCCTTTGTCCCAGGTAGTCCGACCGCTGACTCATCAGGCTGAGCTTGCTTGAGTTTCTCGGATTGGAGTAAGTGATAGCTGTACACGGGGGCGTTGCAACCTGTTGCGGAACAGAGTCCAGTACTTGCTTGGAGTCCTATCCAGCAATGGTCGCAGATAAGATGTCCGCATAGTGACGAAATCGACATGCTTGAACCCAAAATCTTTGAGCAGTCCGCACTGTTACAACATTGAGAAGTACTGCCGGCGAGCAGGGTCTGAGCGTTGTTGACGAATCGAATGGAGCGCACGGTGAGCATGTACTGTTTGGCAAGCTCGTTGGTCCTGCTTAGCTGTTCCTTGAGCTTCTCAGGCCTAACTTTCACAGCTGGCTTCTTTTTGGCTGCCTCTAGAAATCCGGCGATGACTTGGCGACAATCCTCATCTCCGAGCGACCCTTTGGTCAGAATGTTTGACTTCCAGCTCTCATAGCCTGGGTCACTCTTGCTCTTCGTCATAGGTACCAGCTGTAGGGTGGCTTGCTCGAGTCGACTTTGAGCCTCTGTCGCTTGCTTGGAGCGTTTGCTACTGACTGCTGCAATAGTGATCCTTCCATCGCAGACATCGTACTTGGAGCTGTCAAAGGTTGCTGCGAGTCGGACGAGCGCTTCTTCGGCACTCTTAACATCCTCCAAAATGTCGGCAATCTGATATTCGCGATCGCGGTCCTCTGACTTCTTGGTCTTCTTGATGCGCATGTCAGCGCTATTGAGATGTTGAGACACTTCCGTGTAGACCAGACGATGAGCATAGGCTAACGAGACGGGGACGAGGTGGTCCTGATAGGGGAAATCGTCGAATTCCAGGATGTTTTGCCGAACGAATGCGTCGAGGAAATCCTGTGCAAGCTCGAATGTCCTCTTTGTGACCGCCATTGACGCACTCGTCCTGAAAGTCTGGAATTGTTCAAAGTCGGTCTTCTCTTCTAGTATTGCCTTGAGATTTTTGGCTGACAAAGCACCAGGTGCATTCTCGCTGACTCTCAGCCGGACACCTATGAGGTCCGCCATCTTCGCAATGTCATAGGGGTCTTGTAGCTTTGCCGTCGCTGACAAGGCCCATTTCTTGTCCGCTTTCAGATTCTCCACGGCGGCGTAGTCCTTCGAGGTCATGTAAGTGAATTCATCGATGACTATTCGATTGAAGTGGAACATTTCGAACAATGCGTGGCCAGTCGCTGCGAGTGCTTTGTTGTCAAGATCAGGAATGCGAGCGTTTTTCATTGCCGAACTGGCCATGTCTCTACCAGCATAGGCCTGTCCTTTAAGTCGCTTCGAGGGCACGAAGGAGGCAAAGTCAGGGTCATCCTTATGCTGCTTGTAAACGGCTCTGATCTGCTTCTCAAGGCCTTTGCGGCCCTGACCTCGCATGATCCTCGCGTGCTGGTGGATCTGGTCATTCACAAAGTTTAGCCAGCTAGCATATTGACGACTTCGTGTGCTGTTAGGTTCTGGCACCCCTGCGAAAGCCGCAAGGCGCTTCACATAGCTATCGGAGGTCAACAGGTCCTGGTTGACGATGATGATGCGAGCTCTCTGGAAATTCTCGATACTGTGCTTCGCAAGATCTGTGATGGTGTTGATAGCGATCGTCGTTTGTGCAAATGATCGACCGAGAACCTTGTTCACTTCAGAGGCCCACTGCTCGACCAGAGTCTTTGGCGCCACGACCAAAGTGCCTGCATGATATATAGGTCCAGAGGCCACTCCAGTTGGGGCTTGCATATCCGCCATGATGTCGTCTGCTGTTCTTTCGTGGTAGTCTGAGCCAATGAGAGCCAAGGTACAGATGGTCTTGCCGAAACCGGGATGAGAAGCTTGAATGCCGCCCTTCACCTTGTGCTTGCGTTGTGCCTTGACTTCCACCCGCCAGTCGACGCTTGGAAGTCGATACTCTTCAACTTCCTCTATTGTGTATTCGGTGCCTGAACCGGACTCCTGTCGAATCATCCATGCCAGACTTCGCTGCTGCTTCGGCCAAAGAGTGATGTTTAGCTTGACAGGCGGCATTTGGGTCAGATCGCGATCATTGTTTAGCAGCGAGAAGTTCGGCAACTCAATGTCTGTAGTTTCAGTGTAGCCGGGGTCCACGCTCCAACATAAGCCGGTCTCAAGGTCGCCGATGGAACTGCAGAGACGGTCTAGCTTCCCCAGAGCACGATGGGCCAACGTCACAAGGTTCAGCCTGACAGAGAGATGAAGTACACCATCAGTGGTAGTAGACTGCAGCTGTGCTACCGCAGGACGGTTTTTGAGTTTGGCCTCAAATTCTGTAGCTGACGCAGGGTGCTCATAGGGGCGTAGTGCTTTCATGTCTCGTGTCCACTTCCATCGCAGCGGCGCTGCAGGAGGTAAGCACGTGGTACATGCAGACATCCCACCAACGAGGCCAAAGGGCTGATCTCGGATGGCCGGAAAGCCATCCTGCGAGTTGCTGAACATCCAAGCTGCGTCTCGGAAAGTCGGTGCATCAATGTTACAGAGCTCGGCCGCAGCGTTGAAGTTGACCAGTTCCACAGCGTGCCGGCACTCTGCGAAAGCGTGTGTCGGTACAGTCGACGCATCAATGAAAGTGGCAGTCAATTCGCTGCGTGAAGCGGTGAAGTGCAAAGTGCTCGCAGGCAAGTCGAGCCACCCGTCAGTATCATGGACACTTGGAGTCTGAGATTGTGAGCCTTTGACCCAGGGTCTCCAGGAGGGCTGCAAGCACGCGTGAACGTCACGGTCTTCGCCATAAGACTTTGCAGTGATGTCGCTCGTGAACACCATTGAGTCGTCCTTGGGATCTCCAATCGGATCTGGATCGAGCATCAAGTAACATGGTATCTCTGTGTCGCCTGTCCTTTTGTAAAGGCTTTCACTTGCAGTTCCGCATCGTGGCAAATACGAATACGTGCCGTCAAGACCTGCTGTTGCCTGATCTCGACTTTCGACACTGAGCTCCGTTGGGACTGTCTGGTCCTCGTATCCTGGTAGCTGTAGTCGCGCCAGCCAAGAAGCGCTTACCTGAGGTCCATGAGCCTTGATTGTCAATTTCTTTGAGGATTTTGCCGGAAAGCGCCAGCGCCATTGCACGCAGAAGATGCTATCTGACCGCACGTCTGCTGTTGCGATGGGACGTTTCAGAAAGACCCTCAGCTTGTCGTTCGCAGCCAAGGACTCCTCAACGTGAGCATACAGGCGCCACTGGCTGCTCTTTACACCGAGACGAAGCTGTAGTCTCGCAGTGTCAGAAGACCAGATCACCGACCACGCTCTGCCGCGCTTTAGAGCTTCGAATTGGAATCTGGCATCCAGGCACTGGCGGATCGTTGCGAGATACGCAGCCTCCAAGCCCGCCTGTTGGCCTAGAAAGTACTGCTGAACCTGGTGCGACCCTTCGATGCGTAAATGTGTCGGAAACTTGTGCTTCCAGCGACGATGGAATTCCATCGGGTCAAGACGGTCCTCTCTCTGCACCTGTACCGACTTGTAATTATGTAAGGGTTTGCCTCCGCAAGCCAAACATGTTGTATGCCCGCAGTCGTGGCAAGTCTGAATCGCTTTCCTCGTCAAATCGAATGGTCCTTCGCAACTGCATTTCTGTGACGAATCTTCAGCGTCCTGACACAAAGCCTCGACATCGATCATCTCTTGGTCTAATGTCCTCGAATTGTGCATAGGAGTAGCAACGACTTCTAGCGCAGGCTCGCTCGTCGTTGCATCCACCTCAAGGCTCTGCTGCTCGGTTCCCAGAATATCTGTAGGTGTAGCCATCAGCGCTGCTAGGATTGCAGCACCAACGACTGTCGAACTCATAGCATTCCCTGCCATATCTTGGATTTGACGACTAGTCTCGGTAGTGAACGTGATCTTGTCTAAGGGCAGACCTTGTAGGGTCAAAGTCTCTTCGGCGCTTAGCGGACCGCCCCGAATAGTCAAGTAAAAGATACCAGAAGGAGTGATGCATGGTGCAATCCCTGTTGGCGTACTGTCGGGATTGCGGTCAACGTTCTGGGAAACATTGATGATTCGACTTTTGAAATTGATATCGATACATCCACCATTAGGCAAAGCTTTGCGCAACAATGAACAATCGATCATGTCCAAAACACGCTCAGGCATAGACCGAAACCAAGTGACGTCGGCGTTGTCAAAGAGCTGGAACGACCCACTTTCTTGCCATGAAGTGTAGGGACGAGCATTGCCAATCTTTTGCTCTAGTCTGTACTGTATGTGTCGGAGGAGGCATTTCAGCCAGTCAACTTCTCTTGTATAGGTGTCTAGTATACTTCTCCGAGCTGCGAGAGCGCTCGCACGTAAGACTGCAGGATCGTCGTTCGAGAGAAGAAAAGCCGCAGCAGGCGAGCTAGCCTGCCGACGCAGGGCGAGCATGTTCTGAGTCCATTGCTTGACAATGTTCGATGACTGCTTGTCAGATTTACAAGCAGCAGTGTCAATACAGAACATGTATCCGCGTTGTCGTGTCTGGGGCAGGTAGAAGTTCTTTGTGTCTGCAAGCACCCCGGAAGCTGCGTAACCAATAGCTTCATATCGAGCTAGCATGTCGTCCCAAGGTGCTGTGAACACATTCTCCAAGATCAGTATCCGCGGTCTCCAGACCTTTGCATAAGCAAGGACAGCTTTGAAAGTATCGCCGGATTCGCCATTCTCGTCGATGCCCTTTTTCTTGCTATTTAGCATAGAGTAGTCGACGCATGCGGTGCCAGCGATGATGATATCGATGTCTCCTGGAACTAAAGCCTGGGCGCCATATGCTGTCGTCGCTGTCGCCGTTTGATCTTTCGCTCCTGTAAGCTCTGTGATATCTCGGAAGATAAGAGGCACCTGGAAATTCCTTTCAATGTATGCTTGCTTGTAAGGTACAATTTCGGCGGAGAAGAGATGGACAGCGTTAAACGTGGTACCGAGCTGCTCCCTAAGTGCCTCTTGTATGAGCTGTATCGCAAGTAAAGGGCTCTCTGTACCCGAGCACATTGTAGCAACACGGAGGGCCCGGCCCTCGAGTCCACGGACTGCCTTGTCGAAGCCTTTAGAAAGCGAGACTCGGACCATGCCTTGGAAAGCTTTTTGCACGGAGTTGATAGGTGGAAGATTGAGGTCAAGATTCTTCTCATTCAAACCCTTCGCCAGATTGACCATGCGTATCTTTGTGTCCTTTGTCGTCTTTCCTGGGACCGTAGTCGTTACCGTTGTTGCTTTCGCCAAGACCGTGGAAAGCTTACTCGGCTGAGACTTCCTCCCCTTACTTCGATGTTTGGGCATCCCCAGGTCCGAGAAGGACTCGTCGTCGGTAGGGGAGGCATCCTCGTCACTTGACTCTGCCAAATTTAGCAGGTCGTCGTCATCTTCGTGACCAGAGTCAACTTGATCATCTTCGGGCGAGAAGTCAGACTCGTCGGCCTTGGCTGCATAGGCATTGAGGTCATCACTCGTGGCGCTAGCCCCGTCATCGTCGTCGTCGTCGTCGAAGAAGTCTTTAATGAGGATCTTTCGACTCGTACGCCGTCTGGGGATGGTTTCGGAATTCGCAGGCTCGGAGTCATTTGATATGACTGACTTGGTGGTGTCTTGCATGTAAGTCTCGACCGGAGCTTCATCACTAGAAGTGTCCGTGAAAGGATGTCGATCAGAAGAGATTGGGTCGATTGAAGGCCCTGGCCGGAAGGCCTGAATTGTCTTCTGGTCAGGCCTGACGATTTCGATGACTGGTACCAAGGGAGGTGAAGCAAGTGACGTCGCTGAAGGTGTATCCAATCCTATTCCACGGACAGGGTGACTGGTGGCGGCCGAGCCCTTGAAGAGGATCCTGAGATCTCCGTACTGTGCTTTTTTGGCGGACCTGCCTACACGAGATTGCGGGCTCTCCGCTTTGCGTTTGACCATCTTGTCTACATTCGAATCGGACAAGGGTGCACTGAATTGTACGCAGAAGGCATAGGAGACGACTTTCGAAATGTCGCTCGAGACCCTTGGGCGCGAGAGGAGACGCGATGTCGGGGTTCACGCGTCGAATCGCCGACATTGAGCTAACCAAAATCGGACCCAGCCGCAACGCACACCTACAAAGGCGACAGCAATCAAGTATGGCATTCACGTTTCCAACGCCGCAAATACTTACTAGATGTGCCATCTTTAGCAAAATCGACGTTGTGCGAACTCGAAGTGGGATCACGGCGTGGTATGCGGGTAATTACTGGAGCTCCAGCGGCTCATGACCGAAACGAGACGAGCCGTGGCAACGTGCATGTGCATGTGCATGCGTGTCCAGCTTCAGGGGCTAAATACGACGGTGAATGTCACTGCATGAAATCGATCCTACATTCCAAACTCCGGCAGCAAGTGCTCAAACTCCTCACTTTTAAACAGCAACAGCCCTAAGTAGCATAAGAGCATTGCGGACAAAAACATCATGCCCGCATCGTACACATTTGAGGACCTCAGTGGGACAACAGCAAGCAGCTCTGGTAATCCCTACGATGGGCTCATTGAAGCCTGCAACGACGACCCTGTAAGCGAAACGATTCTGATCATCGTGAATTGTGCTGACACAATTTGTAGAAGCAGATACAGGCCAAGTACGAGACACACCGCAACACCAGGGAGGGCCAGCAAAAGGCAAAGCTGCTTTCGCCAGCCTTCGATGCTGTCATTGTAGACGAGACACTGCTCAAGCTCGAAACTCAGCCAGGATTCGAAGATCCTAGACATTGTCTAGTATTTTGGGCGAGACCGCCAAAGGCAGTCAGATCACTCATATCGGAAGTACAACAGCGATTGAAGGAGGTCGCACCACGTCCGTGGCTTCAACCGACCTGGATGTTCTGCACTGACATGTCTAGGGTTGTGGCTGATGCCCGAGGATTGCTTACACACTACCACATTGGAGATCACACATTCTCTCACCGAGCCCGAGATCACAGACTTGGTCAACCGTCTCAAACCCGTGGCCAGCAAGGTTGTCAACTACACACTTGATCATCGGGCCAGAATCATCAAGCCGAAGATCACATACGATGCTCAGGCAATGGCTCTGTCTTTTCTGCCTGCCGCCGGCGAGGGCCGTAGTGCAGCGGATGACAAGTTTACCTATCATCATCTTCGCAAGGAGCTTTGGTCTGTCTGTACCGAGGCTGGAGTCAAGGTCGAAAGTCGATACGTCGTTCCATCTGCGCACCTGACGATTGGTCGATTCATCTTCGCCGATGAGTTCAAGAAGAGCGACGGAAGCTTCGACCACGATCGTATGCAGAAACTGGTGGAAGTGATAGAGCAGACCAACAAATGGCTTGAGCAGACTTACTGGCCAGATGCGGAAGGGCGCATCAAGGAAGGAGGCGAATGGATTCTCGGCCAGGAAAAAGGACTTGATCACAGACGAGGCACCATCTGGTATGGAGGCGGCGAAACTGTTGTGCTCGGAAAAGGATTTTGACGACATGACGGGCACACAGGTGAATAGACAAAGATAGACAGTTGTAGACGAGGTCAAATGATCCAGCAAGCGAGGCAGGCATTCGGTTGGAGACGTTCAAGTGGATCAATAGTCGGTGATCGAATAGATGGAAATTGTGGGTGATTTTGTCACACGAAGACATGCTTTCATCTGCATGGCCCATCGGGGTCGCGTCTCCGGTGGCCCTAGCTTCAGCTAGTCCTGCAGCTATCTGGGTCAAGCTTCCGTGTTGCGAGACGTGAGGTCCAAGAGATATACAGCCGGATGAGAAGGAACTGGTGAGGTCCGGTTGGTGAGCAGCCTTGTGGTACTCTCGTGGTGATACAGAAGACAATGATGTGCCACATGTAATTTCCAGACGAGTACGAGCGGTGCCACAAGACCCTCTTCAAGCACAATCTGTCATGAACCCTCCCAATCCAGCATCTGCACCCAAAGCTTGAATCTCGTCATGACCGAAAGACAAGGCAGCATTCCATGACCGTAATGGCCAGAGTGAAATTGGGCTCGCAGATCCTCCCGCTCGGCAGTGTCAACACTGTCAAGTTCTGTTCGAAAGGGCCAGGAAATATGCTTTGGCGGTCCCCACTTTTATTCTCCTGCCGGGCCAGCTGCCCTCTGATGAGGTGCCACGCTTGGCGGACAGCTTTGCCAGCTCCCCAGCTCTGCATGTGTCTTCTCTGACTGCTGATAGCACCAACCCTGCGTGTCCACACCAGTCCGCACACCATTGCCCATCCGGAATCCCCGCTATTCATCAGAGTCTTGGATCCGTTGGCACCTTCGATCTCCCTCATCCAACCTTTCGCCCACAATGGGTAAGTCTGACCCCATCCTGTTCCCTCTCTTCCAATCTCTTTTGCCGACGACTCGTCCATCCATCTCCACCTTCCCTCACCTCTCCTCTTCGAGAGCCTTGTCTCGTCTTTCTTGAATGTCGCTGACCCATTCTCCTCGAGCAGACGATTCTTATCGCCCCCGTGAAAGTGTGAGTAGCAGACTTTTTCCCCAAGGACATCTTCAACACCCTATACCATGTTCGCGGCCTGTCACTGCGGTCGGGAAATAGGAAAGAGTATGGTTAGAGCAGGTCAATAGCAGTGTCCGGACCACATCGTCAAGTTGGACCTACTCGATACTTCACCTAATACTCCGACCACATATCTACCCGACCTCGTCGAGTCATTTCAACATCCCGACCTTCGACTCCAGCAGATTTGCGCCGGAAGACGTCTTCTGGTATCGGCACGACAAATATAGTCCATCTCCTCGGTTGAGGCTGTATGCAAAATGCTGGAGACAACATCTGGGACACTTGACCAGGAACCATTGTTGACCTGCCCCTCAACTCGTCAACAGCTATTGTTGGCACCTCGACAACGGACATATGGCTTCACATGAATGTCGCCAACACATCAGCTGCCACGTCATGAAAATCTCTTTCACTTGCCAACAAATACCTTGGACCTCCCACCTTCCTCTTTTCTCTGGAATCACTCGCCACGTTCTCCTCACGACAATCTGCTTCTGGTACGATCACACCACCCGCTTGGACCTGCTTTGACCTGCTCTAATACTATAGCGCTCTCTCAAAGCCATCATGGGGACACACATGTGGACGGATAAGCTGACATTCAGGCAGCGCGACAGGTCTCGTTCACGCCGTCGCTCAAGAAGCCCTCGTCGCAGTCGCCGTGACTACGACTCACGCTCGCGTTCCCGCGAAGACTACAGACGTTCCGACCGTCGCTCACGCTCTCCAGCCAACGGTAACTCGGGTGGTTACTCAAATAACTACAACTCAGGTCGCGGAGGTCCAGCCCCACAGAGGTCATTCGAAGACCGTGCCGCAGCGAAGGAACAAATGATGTCTTCAGTTCGCGACAACTCTCAGCAAGACCGTCGTGTCTACGTCGGCAATCTTTCCTACGATGTCAAATGGCATCACCTCAAGGACTTTATGCGTTCAGGTCGGATAAAATTCTGCCCCACTTTCACGTGTCACATGCTGACTCGATCGCAGCTGGAGAAGTTCTCTTCGCTGACGTCTTGTTACTTCCGAACGGAATGTCGAAGGTGGGCACATGATCGGCTGGTTTCCCTGGCTTTGGTTTTGTATTTTTGATGGACGTTTGATTGACGGATTGGACCTTGGTCCGGGTCATTATAGGGATGCGGGTAAGTCACTTTACTCTCGAAACATTTGTATCATACTAACAGTATCAAGAATTGTGGAATACGCCACCAAAGACCAGGCTCAGAACGCCGTCAACACTCTCTCCAACCAGAACTTGATGGGACGCCTCATCTACGTGCGCGAAGTATGTGGTCGATGGATCCGGTGGATGATGGATGTTATCTGATGTAATGTGCTAGGATCGTGAGGCCGAACCCCGCTTCAGTCAGACAGGCGGTGGTGGCGGCCGTGGCGGGTTCGATGGCGGATTCGGCGGCGGCGGTGGCTTCCGTGGAGGCTATCAAGGTGGCATGGGTGGCGGTATGGGAGGAGGCATGGGCGGTGGCGGCGGCGCTGGCCGCCAGGTCTTTGTCTCCAACGTGAGTGCCATCTCTACATGGGTCTGATATTTCTGACCTGTCTCAGCTTCCCTACACTGTCGGATGGCAGGATCTGAAGGACCTCTTCCGTCAAGCTGGTACGTTCCCCAACAATCGATGGACTGGCCCAAGGTGGTACGGTCCAATACTCAGTGCTGACTCCAAAATAGCTCACGCAGGATCCGTCATTCGTGCCGACGTCCACATGGCTCCCGACGGTCGTCCCAAGGGATCCGGTATCGTGGCGTTCGACAACCCCGAAGACGCTCGCAACGCCATTCAGCAATTCAACGGCTACGACTGGAACGGCCGTGTTCTCGAAGTTCGTGAAGATCGCTTCGCTGGTGCTGGCGGTCCAGGTGGCGGTGGTTTTGGTGGCCGCGGAGGATTCATGGGAGGCCGTGGAGGCTTCGGAGGAGGGTTCGGAGGTCGCGGTGGATTTGGTGGCGGTCGTGGTGGATTCGGCGGCGGATTCGGCGGTCGCGGAGGTTTTGGAGGTGCACCAGGAGGAGGCTACCAAGGTGGAGGAGGAGGTGGTTATGGCGGTCCTGGAGCTGGACCTGGTGGCGATCAAGCTGCCGCTCAGCCCAACCCATTCACCGACTTTGCGACTTCTGGTGGAGAGGCCAGCCCGATTATCTACGTCCGCAACGTAAGACAAATCTACGTCGTAGATGAGGCAGATTACTGACAGAACATTAGCTTCCCTGGTCAACCAGCAACGAAGATCTCGTCGACCTCTTTACCACCATCGGCAAGGTTGAGCGTGCCGAGATTCAGTACGAACCCAACGGTCGCTCCAAGGGTACCGGTGTTGTTGAGTTCTCGAGCCAGCCTGATGCGGAGACTTCCATCTGTGAGTATCTCTCATCTGTTGATTGGCGCCATTACTGACTGTCTCAGCCAAATTCTCTGGGTACATGTATGGAGGTCGTCCTCTCGGCTTGAGCTACGTCAAATACCTCAACCAGCAGGGCGGCGGTGGTGACGCCATGGAGGCTGAAGCTACTGGCCTCACTCAGGACCAGATCATGTGATTCAGTCCAGTCACAACACACGATCCAGTTTCTACGAGTCTCTCTTTCAGCCACCTGCACTGATGGTGCACAGGGTTGGGCTTGTCTCATTTTGAGCATCTAATAAAAGTTTCAGGAATCAAGGGCTGCATCATTGACTGGCTGGTATGGGGACGGCGCCAGCAAGGGAATGGACGACGATGCAGCCTTGCTTCAATAGCATAGTCTCGAGACGAGATTTGAATCTGACACTGCTTTCTACATGAGTCTTCGAATGGTCTTTATGCCATCGCAGGCTTTGCCTCGGGTATCGTCAACACACGCATGATCCACTCATATACTGCCCATTGCACAGCATTCACAATGAATGCTCTAGCGCTGCATACTCCTAGACCTCTAAAGAAAACACCTGCTCCTTCTTCTCTATACAATGTGCGTGCTAACTGTACAGCCCCATGCCGTACCTGGGGTCTCCGCAGCATTGATGTCGCCTCTGTGATGGGCGAAGTCGGAGACGGGGACAGCCCTTGAGTTTGTACCCTGGTTTTTATCACGTCTGTCAAGGTCAGCATGCATCTCCACGCACAAGCAAGGCGCTCAGCGCACTTACCAAGAGGAAAGATTGATGCCCACGTTACGACGCCTGCAATGCCTCCACATAGCAGCACCGACATCCACTCTGGGCTGTCCACATCGCGAGATTTCATGAATGCCCGCTTGCTCATCTCGTATGATACATAACTGTGAAGCATCAGCATCATTCACATTGGTGACTCCTTCCGGTACTACTCACTAGAAGCCATAACCTACGCTGTCCCTGACACTGGTCACTCCACCTCCCCAGTACAATCCTCTCAGCCCATCGGCCCGCCAGATCTCCTTTGCAGCAGTCCAGCTGGAAACATTCTGCTTGCTCACTTGCACCCGACACTTGATCAGTTCGGTCGGCGCGCTGACCACGAAAGTAGCCAGACCTGCCACCGCTCCAGCCAACCAAGTCTTTGCTAGAGAATGTGGATTCAGGGGGTCTTCATGCATGAGGTACATGGACCTGTTGTACGACATGAAGAGTAATGCATTGAGAGCTCCATATCCCAGTACTGGGGCAGCAGAGCCCTTCACCAGTTCTCCAAACCTGGATGCAGATGGTGGAGGGGCAGCGAGGGCGACAGGACTAGCGGCTGGAAGGGATGTGGCTGTCCCTGCTTGTAATCGAGTCTTGATCAAGTCGAGAGGGTTGCCAATTATGATCCCTGCTGCTCCGGAGATGTAGCCGGCCCAGAAATCGGCACTCATTGCTGAAGGAGAAGAAGGGGAAACATGGGGCGGGGTGAAATCGACATGCAGGACCGAGGATGTGCACCAGCCACCTTGTGGCGCTCTCAAGCCACAGGAAACAGATGCTAGCTTTTGGACCCCTCCATGGCCTTCCCGAGATCTGGCCGGCTGCGGGAACCAAATCGATCTGGGACCTTGTGCGTCACTTTCGACACGGACACATTCGCCATCTCACATTGATTCTCGCAACTCACCCGCACACCTTGTCAGACTCGATATCACACTGCTCGTTTGCCATGCATCAAGGCGTTTCTGTGTCTTTGGTCTCGCATTCTTCGTTTCAGAACATTCACGGATTGCCACCAGGCTCGATATGATCGCAAGGACAGACCATATATACCTAAGCTTTCGCCCCCTTTCCTAACGCATCATTAAGAGCATCACTCGACAGAACCATCCCCAAATGGCTTCCGTAGCTTCGGATAAGCCGTGGGACTTTACGGCAGTCTACTCACTACTTAATACGCTGTCGGGAGACAACATCCCTCACAAGGCTCTTGCGCCGACTAAACGCAACAATGACTCCCAGGACAGGGAACCGAGCAAGGAACACACAAAGCAGAATACCATAAGCAACACCACAACTAGATCAAACCCCGCCAGTGGTCTAGGAGACTTCAGCCAGCTCTGGCAATTCTTGGGCACACCGCCCCCGACTCGAAAGAATGACCACCTGTCACCGAACTCGTCACCCACTCTCCATTACCGCATCCCAGTGAAGACGGAGTACACTAGTGACGGAGCAGCGTACAATGTACCGGCATCGGCAAAGAAGCTGCAGTGGAGAGACGAAGTGAACGATGGCACACTTACAGACGTGGCTCCTGCCATGAGCGATGGCGAGCCGAGCAAGCTGTCTAAGAAGCAGCGTAAGAAGCTCAACAGGAGAAAGAGGATGGAAGAAGCAGAAGACGCTCGCAGAGCTGTAAGCGATATGGAGTCAGAGGCCGAAATGCCCACTACTCCTCGCAATCCAGCTGCAAAGGCTAGCATACATACGGTTCCGACATCAGGAGTACATAAATACAAGCTGCGAGCAAGAGACGAGAATGGGCGTGCTATCACGTCTGAATTATCACCAGGACAGAAGAAGACACCAAGCAAGCAGGACAGCGTCGTTGCTGTGCCTTTCTCGGAAACGACAAACATGCCGCACAAGGACGAGAGCAAGGCGAAAGAGGATGCACTTCGAGCACAAGTTGCCGAGGCAGGGCGTAAAGTCCTCGCCAGGTACAACTTTGAACCGCCAGAGTCGCAGCCTGCGCCTTCAAAGGAGAAGGTCGTCAAGAAAGAGTGGCCGGTTTCGAAACCGTATGACGCGAAAGCTCTCTCGATGCTACCGGCATTTGTCCGTCCTAATCGCTCGCCGGCACCGATGACCGAAAAGTCGACAGAGGAATTGACCTCACAGTCCTCATCCCCACCGAAACAGCCTGAAATGGCCGTGACCACATGGACTACACCCTCGAAACCAAGCGCTCGCTTCTCCATACAACCCATCACTATCAGACCACCAGAAGAACGCCATTGGGCCCTCCTCCTCAAACTCATCAACCACTTCTGGGAAGACAAACGCTACCTAGTCGCCCCAGCCAACCTCTCCAACCACTCCTCCTCACCCACCGGAATCCACGTCTTCATCGACGCCTCCAACATTCTCATCGGCTTCCACGACGCCCTCAAGCGCGCCCGCGGCATCCCATCTCACGTCCGCGTCCCCCGCGTCGACATCAGCTTCGACTCCCTCGCCCTCCTCCTCGAACGCCGACGTCCCATCGCCAAACGCGTGCTGGCCGGCAGCACCCCTCACATCCCAGCCTTTGACATTGCCAAATCAATAGGCTACGAATGCTGCATCCTGGACAAAGTCTACAAAGCCCGCGAGTTGACCGACCGTCAACGCTTCTTCATGTCCCAAGACGCCAAAGCCTCCCTCCGCCGATCACAGCGCCGCAGGTCCAATCCCGGCAACGACAGCGAAGGCTACGCCAGCGCGGGCTCCACCTCGTCGACCGACGCGCCCAACGCACTCGCGGATATCCCCACCCACGCTCCGGAAAAGTTCGTCGAGCAAGGCGTGGATGAGATCCTGCACCTGAAAATACTGGAATCGATCGTGGACGCGGACGAACCGACGACCATTGTGCTGGCGACGGGCGACGCGGCGCAGGCGGAGTACAGCGGGGGGTTCATGAAGATGGTGGAGCGGGCGTTGGAGAAGGGGTGGAGGGTGGAGCTGGTGAGTTGGCGGGCGGGGGTCAGTAAGTTGTATTTGAAACGGGGGTTTAGGGAGAGGTGGGGGGAGAGGTTTAGGGTTGTGGAGCTGGATGGGTGGGTGGAGGAGTTGTTGGAGATGTAGACTGGATCAGACTTGTCGTGAGGATGGTGGTTTGATCATAGATGAGGTGGATGGAATGGATGATGAGCGTAATGGGCAATGATGTTGTTGGTGCCGATGTGATTGTGTTGGAAAGTGTGGGTGGGTGTGGACAAGAGGGCGTGGTGGGATGTCTATGGCTGTCTTTCTTGGGGTGCTAGGTCTACTGAAGCATGTCCTTGTGTTCCCCTGCCTGCACCTCGACTTGCTGCGCTGTGGCTTTTGGGACGAGCAGTGTATGACAGTTCGTCTCGTAGACCGACTTCATGCAGCTGTCCTTGTATCCTTCTTCCCTGCTTTTCCGGACCTTTGCCCTTGCCTCCCTCATGGAATAACACCTACTACCTCATACAATTGTCTCCAGCTTCCTCGCGTACCCAAGCGCATTCTCAATCACCGTCCCGCTCGCGGCCAAGACATCCTTGTCCCCACTCTGTCCCGCCTGTTCCTCTTGCGTTGGGAAATAAATCCTGCCTTCCTGCGCGACCCAACCTCTTGATCGTGCGAACTCGATGACTGCGCCTTCGGAATCAAGGAAGAGGAGATTCTTGGCGTTGCTGATCGGGAGAGAAGGGTAAGCTCGTTCACTGCACGAGGCGATCTCTGCGCGGATGGTGGAGATGAGGACCTGCGAATTAGTCAGTCAGGATCATGATACCAGCAGTCATAAATGCTGAAGGGAGATACACACCTCCGTAAACACCGCAAACTCCTCCCCGGGCACCCTCTCCCCCTTGGTCTCCCCCCACACCCGATCATAACTCCCCTCCATCAAAGCCTGCTCCAACCGCATCGGGTACGCGATGAACTCATCCTCCTCCAACTTCCCCTTCCCTCCGTCCGCGCTCTCCAACCGCTCAATCTCCGTGTGAAAACCCGCGTAGTCACCCTGGCTCAGCAGCAGCAGGAGATACAAGCCAGTGACTTTACTCTGGTTCCCCTTGGTCGCGGCAGGGGCGGCGCCGGAGCGAGTGGCGCGCTGCCCGGCGGACCACCGCTCCGGGGGAAGTGCGTAGAAGGATTGTAGTTGTTGGAAGTAGCGGGTGAAGGCTTCGGGGTCTTTGAGGCGGATGGAGAGGAGGGCGCCGGTTTCGAGGACGTCGCGGGCGAGGAGCAGGTGGGGGGTCGGGGTGGAGGGGAGGGGGACCAAGGCGTTGAGTTTGAGGAGGGAGATTTTTGCTTTGGAGAGGAGTTGGGGGGCGGATTGGAGGTGAGAGGAGGAGAGGGATTGCAGTTGGCTGAGGAGGGTGGTGAGGTCGCGTTCGGCCATGGTGGGGAGGTGGGTGGGGTGGTCAGTCAGGTTGTGGTGATGGTTGGGTGTTGTTGTGCGAGATGATGAGAAGGTGAGAGCTGTGATGCGATGGGTGGATGAAGTGTTGTGTTGGGTGATGAATTTGGTGAAGCTGTTCTTCGATGCAGACGGGAGCTGTTGGTCTGACTGCCGATGATGAGATCTTGGGTCTGACGCGAGTCATGTGCGCAACTGTGGCTCAATCTCTAAACAGCGACGAAAAAGTGCCGGCAATATTAATCCTTCAAAAGACGGTGAACCAGGATCATCCATGAATCTCAATCTCCAACGAATGGGATATCACAATGTCGAAATTGATAGCCAAAGGTCAAGCAATGTAGTCCATTCAGCCCAAGCATGATAATATCATATTGCCATGAAAGCATATGCCGGTAGACAAATGGGGTACTTCCGTTAGCATACACCTGTCGCACGGCAATATATTACAAGGTTCAAGGTTGTCTGGCTGGAGCCAATCGACCGCCATGAAGCCAAAAACGGGAACAGGAACTTGATAATAATAATCATAATGGTTGCGCCGGTTGGCTTTTTGCCGACGACGTACTCGTACCGCAACGCAAACGTCTTTAGTGCCGCTTGATCTCTTTTCTTGAGAGTCTGCTCGTCCTTGGCGATCCATCGACCACAGAAACCCTGACTCCCAAAGGGTTGACCTGCTTTTGCTTCCCGTCACCGAGCTCGCTTCTCGCTCCAATTGATCTCCATCACGTCGCCATCCTTCGTTTGCCCTCAGACCCCCGGTCTCCAGCATGATTCGAGTCGACGTCCTGCACGACATTTTCTGACTTTTTGCACGCCACGTCCTTCTCCTTCCCCGGCAATGCGATAGAATTGGGTGGATCTTGTCGTTTCTTGCTCATTTGCAACCTCTGATCTCCGGTCCCGCAGTTCTGGGATCATTTCAACCTCCAATCATGGACATCAACAGCGTGTCTCCCCGAGCCATCGCCGACGCGCCCCCAAAGCAGGAAGTCGATGATTTCTTGCGCAGGAAACGAAAGGTCCGTGAGCACAAGGCATGCTATCCCTGCAGGCAGCGCAAAGTGAGGTGCGACTTGGCCCGTCCATGCAAGACTTGTGTTGAGCGCGAGCACCCAGAGCTATGTGACTACCACCCACCTGCGAAGAGGCAAGCCATCGGTCTGCCTCATCCTGGTATCGACCATCATGATGACGGCGCTTCAAGCTACCAAGGCGGTGGCGGCACTGTCACCATATCCCAGATTGACTTTGCCCATCTGTGTCGCAAGCTTGAATCTGTCGAGTCTACCATCGAAGAGCTTCGTAGAGAGCTCCGCTACTCGAATGCTCTATCTAATTCGAAGACCCCAAATCTATCCGGCCCACCAACGCCACTGGTCAATGGAAGGACGCTTGATGGTCAGAGGACAGACCTACCTCTCAACAGCACAGCACTACCAGCCTTTCACACCAAGAATGCTCTCACTGGACAGATGGTGCATCTCGGAGGGTCGTCGGTCCCCGCGCTGGTCATGGCTCTAGGTCAAGGGAATCGCGAACAACCAGAATTGCAAGATGTACTCGGAAAATCAATCCTACCTCTTTTCGGACTCGACAATGAAACCGCCACCTATCCTTTTGTCGATCTTTGGGGACTGGCCAATGGTTGGACTGCCAAAGCTGAACAGTTGGCAAAGACCATTCCTTCAGACAACCAGTGTTTGAGTTTCTTCCACTACTACCGCGATCTCGGCCATGTCATTTTTGCCGGCGTCGCCGACATTGCCGGATTTGAGCAGGATCTCACTTCATTCTTGATGACCAGAGCTAGGTATGCAGAGCTCGATCAGAGAAATGATGGGAGTCTACCACCTGGAGTTACTGAGCAGAGTCTGTACGATAAAGATCTCAACTGGATAGGCCTGCTCTTCGCTGTGTTGGCATCTGGATGTCAGTGCTCGAATCTGCCCAGGAAAGAGCGGGAATTGACATCGCAGGTCTATGGTAAGCGCTCTACACGTGTTGAACGATGTATGCTAACAGTCGTCCAGTCTGTTGCAGCTTCGAATGTCTTCGCTTCACAAACTTCTTGTCAGTGCCGACGCTCGAAAGCATTCAAGCACTCCTCGTGCTCGGCAACGTCATCTCAAACAACATGAATGCAGGTACATCTTGGAATTTGATCGGTCTCACAGCACGATTGGCCCAATCATTAGGTCTGCACCAAGAGTGTCCCACAGACATGCATCCAAATCTGAAAGCACAACGCAACAAAATCTGGTGGACTCTGATGTGGCAAGACTCTTTACTGTCCATCACATACGACCGAGCATCCTTCTCAGCTTTGGTTGATCACTCACCCATGGCCGACCCTCGCAATCACATCAACATCTCACCATTCCACAGCGCCATTCTACGAGTCTCAAAAGTAGCGCTCGACGTCGTTAGAGACCGCACCAAGCCCATGACCGCTCGAGAACTCTTCAACCGCATCACACGCAGCCGCGACGAGATCAACAACCTCCTCCGCGACTGCGCCGAATTCCTCCGCGACTCCCGCAAATGTCGTTCCCTCCGCGAATCGATCGAACACTGGTGTCTCTACCTCCACGTCTCCTACGTCATGTCCGAACTCTGCCGCCCCGCCATCTCCCCCTCCACCTCGGACCCCGAACTCGCCCGGGCCTTCCGCCAAACCTGCCTCGACTCGCTCATCAACACCGTCGAAGCCTGGCTCGGCCTGCAAAACATCACCGCCTACGCCCGCCAATCCTGGGCCTCTGTCCACCGCGCCCTCTCCTCCGCCCTCCTCCTCGGCATCATGCGCGAACACGCCCACAACGAACGCTGCCGCAAACTCCTCGGCCGCTTCATCGGCCTGATGGGCGACATGACCTCGGGCGTCAACCCTGCCGAGCTCGCAGCCCCCATGACGCGCGCCATCGAAGCCCTCCGCAAACTCCGCATCCACGAAACGCCGACCGAGGCGCACGCCACGCCCCATTTTCCCCCGGGCCATATGCCGCAGAGCGCGTACCCGCTCGCTCACACGCATCAGCTGTATCCCCAGCAGCATAATCAGCCGCCGCCGAGGTTCATCGAGGATATTGCGCTGGGGAGCGGGCCGAGTCCGCGGACGGACACGAGTAGTCCGTCGGTCAGACATGGGGAGTTGGGGGGCGGAGGGGGGAGTTGGCCGGGTAGTGCGGCGAGTCGGGTCGCGAGTGCGCATAGTAGTTCGGATGAGCAGAGTCCGTATAGTGTTTTGAACAGTATCCTGTGGGGGAGTGGGAGGATGCCGGGGGCTATTGGGTAGGACAGGGGATGAGGGGAGTCGGGGCGGAAGGGGCTTGGGATGGGATCGTTAGAAGGGTATGATAGATGGGAGCAGGGTGGGGAAGCACAGCTGGTGGCTGATCTGGTATTGTTACGAGCGAAAAGGCGGAGCTGGTTGGATTACGACAGACTCTTCTCGGTATAGCTTCTGCCTTGGGGTCGAAAGTTGGTGGCCGTATATTCTTCACATCCACATTCTTGTCCATCGAACAACCAGAGACCCTGTTGATCAACGTGACAAGTCCAATCTACCACCCTGAGAAAAAGTACGAGACACGATTGATAATAACATGGTGTGAACAAGGCTGATCATTATCTGGCGGTATTCTGATCTTGACTAATGACTTTTCCCTTCCCTTTCACTCTCCCTCTAAGAGCTCTGGTCGAAGACATACGTCAAGTGGCAGCGACCGCAGTACTGGCGGTTGTGCATGGCAGCCATGAAGATACCAGCACCGCAAGTGTCAGCGGGGCACTCCCTCCTCAGACGCTCAATCTTTCCGTCGCCGTCGACCTTGTAGTACTTGAGGACGGCCAACTTGGTCTTCTTCCTCTTGTGCTTGATCTTCTTGGGGGTGGTGTACACTACAGGATGTGTTAGACGAGGAAAGCGAAGGTATATTTGAGCGCAAACGTACCCTTCTTCTTCCTCTTCTTAGCACCACCGCGCAGGCGGAGCACTAGGTGGAGGGTGGATTCCTTCTGGATGTTGTAGTCGGAGAGGGTGCGGCCGTCTTCGAGCTGCTTGCCGGCGAAGATCAGGCGTTGCTGGTCAGGTGGGATGCCCTCCTTGTCTGTGAGAGGGGAGTTAGTATGGGGTGCCACTGATGACCAGTGAAACACGTACCTTGGATCTTGGACTTGACATTGTCGATGGTGTCGGATGACTCCACCTCAAGGGTGATCGTCTTGCCCGTGAGGGTCTTGACGAAAATCTGCATGATGGCGGCCTAGACAATGATGTCTTCCTCAGTCGCGATGGGAGGAGAAATAGAGGTTGGCGGTGGGTGAGGACAAATTTGAGCGTGGGTCGATGAGTAAGCAGAAGTTTCTTCTTGGCGGCTCCGGATGTGGGCTGGCTCAAAATGCTGGCTCAAAAATGTGGCTTGCTCCTAGCTCCGAACTGCCGATTGCCGATTGCTAGGGCGACCATTCTGACGTCCCGAGTGTTGATCTGAAAGCTCACCTCGACCCCAAGTGGTCCCCGACTCGTTTTTCACATACCTCACCATCCATACCAGAATATACATCTGTTACAGAACAAACCCCGAATCGAGAGAGAACCAGTCTATACCAGTCCAGGCGAATAGCCTGCTTGTAACACTACCCAAACCTCAATAGGCCGAGAGGCCAACCTTTCCCACGTGGAAACTTCACATCAGTCAGTGACTGAGTGAACTTCACATACCACACCGCCCGGCGGCCCCGGCTTGCACTGCGTGAGGTACGTATGACAATAGGAGCCTGGTCGACAATAGGGACAATATCTGACATTGAGGCGCAGTTTCGGACACACATCTAGGTATTCACTTACACTGGATTTCGACAAATTCTTCCGGACTCTTTATCCCTGCACATACTATGCTGTCCAACAGCTCTTCTAGCATACAACGACGACGACGACAACACAGACGACAAAACTCGCTAGAAGCGCCATTACTGGTAACTCAAATCCCTGGAACTGTTCCTCAACAACGACCGACACACCGACGAGGACAATCACTGGACCAACACCACTCGACACTGTCTCCAAGCTTTGGAAGACTTTCGACCCAGGATCAACCATCACCAAAGGACACTAACATAGGACAATACCCACAGCATACAATGCAAGGAACGCAGCAGCACTGCACAGCCCAGCCGGGCCTCCAACATCGACACCACCCTCAACAACAACAAATGGACCCAAGGATGCACGCTCACATGCTACAGATGATGCAGGAGCAAGCGTCACGACAAAATATCGCACCACCAGAGCAAGCGATCAGAAATATTCAAGATCAGATCAAGTCGTTTTATGATCATTACCCACAATACATCAACACCTCTCCTCAAGGGGCATCCCCCAACCTTGAGGTTCCAATGAATGCGAGTCCAATGATGCAAGCTACTACGCCTGTACTCATGCAAGGATCTCCAGCAAATGGATTTCTACCATCTCCTCCGCCGACACAGAAGACTGGTGGTCGTTTCGTCCGCCATATGGATGCTGCACCAATGCCAATCAACCTCGCCAACGTCCCCATGGTACACATCCAGCAACCCCAGACACACGATATGCCTCTCTTCGAGCAATCGTTTGGTAGCGACTACTCTTCTTACCAGTCATCGATGGTCGACCCAATGTCACCGCACATGTCACCAGCCAAGCAAGCATCATTACGTGCCATGAGCATGCCAACCCTTTTCGAAGATGGTGGCATGATGTCTTCACCAGAAATGATGGCACAACAACAGATGATGCTAGCCGCTCAAGAAGGCCGCTTCTTCTACCCGGACTCACCAATCCGTATCCCCATGTCACCTCGGGAGGCCATGCTCGCCAGCCTTGAAGTCGACGCAACCATCGAAGACACCGGAATCAGCGCCGAAGAAGTTGCTGCCTACATCTCTCCTCAAGACGCCTCGGACAGCAAATGGACCTGCATGTTCCCAGACTGCGGCAAGAAGTTCGGCCGCAAGGAGAACATCCGCTCGCACGTGCAGACCCATCTTGGTGATCGCCAATTCAAATGCAACCACTGCGGCAAGTGCTTCGTCCGCCAGCACGACCTCAAGCGCCACGCAAAGATCCACTCAGGAGACAAGCCCCACAAATGCCCTTGCGGCAACGGCTTCGCCCGTCAAGACGCCCTGACCCGCCACCGCCAGCGCGGCGTCTGCACCGGTGCCCTGCCCGGCTTCGAACGCAGAGAAGTCAAGCGTGGCCGTCCCCGCAAGAACCGCCCTGAGCTCGGCGACCGCACGGACAAAGCCTCCAAGGCCCGCGCCCTTGACGCCCTCCACGGCTCCGACTCGGCCTCAGTAGGAGCCTACTCTCCGGACTCCTCCAGCCACTCGTCCCCCGACTCCTCCTCCTCCAACCCCTTCACCCCGCCCCACATAGCCGACTACATCGACGAACCCTTCACCCTATCTACTCCCGAGGGCGTCGAAGCCTTCATCAAAGCCTACAAAGACACCCCTCCCACCTCCCCCGCGACCGCTTCCCCTTCCCGCCAACATGCCATCGACATCTCCGCCCCCTCTTCGCCCGCCGCCATACCCGGCGCTGCAGATGAGACATTCGACTTCTCCGCCCCGCTCACCTCTCTCGCACAACCAGTCCTCTCCCGCCCCACCTCCCAAGGTCGCAGCCAAGCCGAGTCCTCGGATGCCTACCTCGAGTCATCGGGAAGCTTCGACTGGGCCGCTATTGACGCCCAGCCGAGTCTTGTCAATGATCCGTTTTCTCCGGTCGGGGTAGCCAGTCCTGCCGGCACGGACCTGTGGGGCGGCGAGGAGGATGTGTTTGGGATTGGGAAGGTGGGGGGGAATGAGGGCTTATTCGGGGGAAGGGTCGGGGTTGTAGGGATGCAGGAGGAGGGGATGGGGATGGGGATGGAGGTGGATATGGGGTGGGAGGGGGAGATTAGTTGGTTGAATTAGAGAGGCAAGAGGAGATGGAGGAGATGTTGGAGGAGACGTGAGGAGAGATGAGGGGGGTAATGACAACGACACCGAACGACTGACGACTTTTGATTCTGTTTTTTTGCGACTTGCTTCTGAGATGCTGATGCGATAGAAGAACGACTCACGCTCTCTTGTCGATGACGACGAATGATGCTCCTGCTTCACTGAGGAGGCATGTGGGTTGTGTATGGCGTTTAGGGAGTTATGAATTTGCTTGTATTTAGTTTGAACCCGCTTGGGGATGACGGTCTTTACTGCTTTTAGTTGTGGGAGACGGGAGGGGAGGGGATGAGGCGAAGGAGGCTGAGAGAGGAGGTGTGATTGGGGAGATGGAGTGCAGGCGCGGTAGTGGAGGTGATGGTGAGTGATAGGGAGAGAAGTGAGGGTGGTTAGACAGTAGTGAGGGTGGAGAAGGCAGACAGGATGGAGAGGGCAGGGGCAGGTTGATGGCTATGAAGAGCAGAGGGACGCAAAGAGTACGTTTTCGTAAATAGTGCTGCTGGTTCGGCTGTCCTCTGGCGTGAGGGGTGGGGGTAGTGAGAGACGCTGGACGTGGACAGTTGGATTTTGCCTAGGGATCTTTGGAATTTACCGTGCTTCTTCGTGCTTGTCTTCCTGTCGTGACTCGATTGTGTGGTTGTAAACATAATGCCCGCCATGTACGAAGCTTGTCTACTGCGCTCGTCCAAAGGAGGGACAATTGCAAGGTGGTGTATGTTTCCATGTCAGTATAACAAATGAACCACAGATTGCACAGGTAAGCACGACACTCATCATTCGTCCATTCATCATCACCACTACCCTCGCTATCCCTGCCACCCCAACAACGCCGCATGAAAAGCCTCGGGATCCTCGACCTGCGGCGCATGCCCCAACTCCGCAAACGCAACCAACGTACACGCCGGAATCCTCGCACAAACCCGCGGCCCCAAAACATCATAATGCCCCAAGTCGGGCTTGACGCTATCCGGCGCCCAAGTCTTGCCTATGGCAGTCGTGTCCTTGTCCCCCACGACCAACAGGGTTCGCGGGACGATATCCCCGGCCTCGTAGACCCACGGCTGGGTGAAGACCATATCCGTGGTGGCGGCCATGTTGAAGGCGAATTTGGGCCCCTGGGGACCCTTGTAGATGCTCAGCAGCATGTTGACGGGGACGTCGTACTGGGGCAGCCAGTTGCCGTTGTAGTACGTCGATTGTTGGTAGGAGCGGATGCTGGTGTAGGACGCGTTGAGCTCGGTGCGGTAGGATTTGTCGATGGGTTGGTAGGGGACGCCGAGGGAGAACCAGTCTTCGAGGCCGAGGGGGTCGACCATTATGAGGCGGGTGGTTTGCAGGGGGAACATGAGGGAGTAGCGGGCCGCGAGCATGCCGCCCATCGAGTGCCCCATTATGGTGGCGGAGGTGATGTTGAGGGAGAGGAGGAGGGAGTTGGTGTTGGAGGCGAGTTGGTGCAGGGTGAATTGGTAGGAGGAGGATTTGGTGGATTTGCAGAAGCCGATTTGGTCGATGGCGACGACGCGGTAGTTGGAGGAGAGGAGGACGCGGATGGTGTCGTTCCAGGTGGCGGCGCAGAAGTTCTTGCCGTGCATGAGGACTATGGTGCCTTTTTGTTCTTCGGCGGCGCAGTCTGGGGAGACGTCCATGTAGGCCATTGACAGGTTTTGGGTTTGTGAAATGAAGTTGTAGAATTGAACCGGGAAGGGGTAGACAAAGTCGAGTCCGTTGGCATAGCTGGAGTTTGCGGTCTGCGCTATAGCCACCGGCAATTGAGAGATGGTCGCAAGCACGACGGCAATGCTGCTGAAGATGGATACCTTCATGGCTGGGGATTCAGTTTGTCGAAGGGACGCAATGCCTGGAGTTGAGACTGCTGTAGCGGAGGTTGAGCTCTGTGATTTTATTGATTTTCGGACAGGACGCCTTGCTTCAGGGTCTAGATGTAAATGGCGGGAGGTACTTTTCTGTATCGCATTCCTCCAATCGTACACCTTCCGGATGCTGAGTAGGCAGATTGCGTAGCGGAGCTGCTAGCCTTATTGGAGCGAAAATGAGGAGCAAAAGTCGCTTGACAGAAGCCGGCCGCACCTCAGGCCTTCAAGGGTCTGGTACCTATGGCCTGCGATATGCCGCTTCATCCTGGAAGTCACTGTCAAGGACCGCTGGCAATGATAGCCATCGACAAGTGTATCAGGGAAAACTCGAGTGGCCTTACCGTTGCTGTCACAAGCGATGCACTGCCCGGACTGCGTACTTGCCTTGGTGCTTCGCTGGCATCCTCGCCAGTACTTACTGGTTGGCAATTGACTGCGCTTGGAGAAAGGCCCTTCCTGTTGAAGAGACAAAAGAGGAAGAAGTTGTTATGAGAGCTGCCAGACCACTTTGCAGAGAGACCCTGCGAACGCGAAAACTACGCGTATAGGGCAAAGCGGCTCTTCTCCCAAAGTGTGGCTTGAACTGCTGAGAACAAGAAAGGAAAAAAGGATGACGGGATGATTTGTCGGAGACATCGGCCTCTTTTCGCTGTCCGGCTCTTGTTTCCCTCGTTTTTTCCTGCACGGAGATGCGCGCTGACATCACGCCGACATCCGGGCAGTTTTTGCACAATTCTCAGCCTTGTTTGTCAGATTTGTCCCAGCTGAAATGAGGTGCTGTTGGCCTCCGCGGCATCCGATGGGACGTTCTCACAGTTGGCACAGTTCGCACAGAGTTCCTCACCCGGGCGACGGTTTCCAGAGATGAGCCCTACGAAAGGATATATGCTCGAGAGTCAGACCTGTCTCAAAGATGAACGACAAGAGTCAAGCCACTCGTTGAGCATCATACAGATGTCTACTGTACACAAGTTTGATCGACATTTGACACAAAAATAGAGGCGTCTGACGGGTTCAGTAGCGCTTAGTTATTATTAAGCCCCGAGAGCGTGGGCCTTTGGGTGTGGGCTTGATGGGCTGACACGCCAGAAACAGCCACAGCCATTTGCTCACAAGACGCTTTCCGCGGGTTACCGCCTTGATGTTGCAGAGGTGGTTTTACTCGTTGCTGATACTCGTGATGGATATACAGACACTGAGAGAAAAGCGGGAGGTGGAGTCTATTCCCAATTAATAATCAAAACAGAATCCACTCACCTCCTCCCATCGCCCGTGGTAACTGAAAAATCGGAGCAAAAAAAAATAGAGCATGGATCAGTTTTGCTTTGACTCCCGAGTGATGAAAGTAAGATTGGACTTGGCTTATGGCTGAAAGTAGAGGTCCAGGAATTAGGAATCAGGCCGACTCCGTCATGATTGTCTCTCTGTCTCTTTTGCTGCTGCGTTCCCCCGTTATACTTTGACCACTTGCGCCGTTTCCTCTCGCAACTGTGTGCATAATTCCCACGTTTCTCTGCTTCACCTCGCAATTATCAATCGTCCACAACACCTTCACCATTGCGCGACCTTTCTATCCACCACTGGAGTTGGCCCCGAGGCCAATCTCCTGACGAGGGATCCGCTCACACGACCCTCCTCCAGACCCGCCGCATCCAGACATCACCCATACCGCAAACATGCCCTCGTCACAATACTTCTCCCTCTCGCCGAATGAAGACTCGACGCAGCGATTCTTCACGCGCGCAAAGCTCCCGCTGTCATGGCCGTCCATGCCCACCATAGTTCCTCACCGCTTCCGCCGCAAGTTCCGCTCCACGAGATCAAAGATACGGAGCCGCCAGAGTCCCACATCCTCCATCACCTCTCTGCAGACCTCCTTCAACCCAGCAAACACGCTCAAGTCGCTCCGGACGCATCAATGGTCATACTATGACGCGCAATACCTCCTCATCGCAGTCATCGGCATCTTCTCACTCTGTATCATTCAATCGCCGGGACCATTGGTCAAGACCATGATCGCGACAGCATTAATGACCTCATTGATACTTCCAATCACGCGACAATTCTTCCTGCCATTCTTGCCCATCGCAACATGGTTGATTTTCTGGTTCTCAAACCAGTGAGTGTCTTGTCTAATCGTAATTCAACCACAAGGCTGACCTCCCGCAGATTCATCTCGGGCGAATACCGACCTCCCATCTGGGTCCGAGTATTGCCAGCCCTCGAGAACATCCTGTACGGCGCGAACCTCAGTAATATCCTTTCCGCACACAAAGCCACAGTCCTCGACATCTTAGCCTGGCTGCCATACGGCATGACGCATTTCGGCGCGCCTTTTGTCTGCTCCGCCCTCATCTTCTTCTTTGGTCCACCAGGCAGCACGCCTGTGTTTGCAAGAGCATTTGGATACATGAACTTGATTGGCGTCATCATCCAGTTTCTCTTCCCTTGCGCACCGCCCTGGTACGAGAACTTGTACGGCCTGGCCCCTGCAAACTACTCGATGCCAGGCTCGCCCGCCGGTCTTGCAGCTATCGACAAGCTGTTTGGCGTAGACATGTACACTTCAAGCTTCACCGCCTCGCCTGTGGTTTTTGGAGCGTTCCCGTCCCTGCATTCCGGGTCAGCCGTCATCGAAGCTCTGTTCATGAGCTATTTCTTCCCCAAGCTTCGACCTCTCTTCGTTGTTTACTCTCTCTGGCTCTGGTGGGCGACCATGTACCTTTCCCACCACTACGCAGTAGATCTTGCAGGCGGCGCGCTACTTTCCACGGCAGTGTATCTCATCGCCCGAGCAAAGTTTCTTCCTCGCCTGCAGCCTGGCAAGATGTTCCGATGGGACTACGACTATGTCGAGTATGGCGAGACCAAGCGGGATCACGGCTACTACGGTCTCGCCGACTTTGACGACGACTTCATGCACCCGGACAGCGACGAGTGGACCATCGGGTCGTCCTCATCCATCGCGTCCAGCAGTCGCAGCCCCTCAATCGGCGGCAGGAGCCCGACTGAAGATGGATCTTCGTGGGACGGCGATACTCTCGCTTCCCACTCGGATGGAGAATACAAATCATGATTGTAAATCGTGTGCATTTTTTTGGCTACACATATCCCAGCACGTGTTTTGGGAGCTACGCAACACGACAGCATAGCACGGCGTTATAAGGAATTGAGCATACAGCGCATCTCGCCACCCTCTTGAATGGCATTTCATGCAACATTTGGCACGCTTCAGATCTCCGGCCGTATCAGTGCGATCGACCAGGGACGTAATCTTCACTATAGACTCCGGGGTAGATTTCATCTGTCAGAGTAGTGCCACTCGCTTGAGGGAATCGAGCAATTCGACAGTTCGAGAAGACGAGAAGACGAGAATGCCAAGGGATATGCCTCGGAAGATTGGCATCAGCATGGATGGACAGGGGGACTTTTCACTTCGGATCATGATACCCCAATTTTCACTCGCTCAGACGGGGGATTTGGACGCGGGCTTGGGAAGAGGACAGAGAGGCAAGGTGTACTATACGCTCGCTTGACGCAGAGAAGATGGCTGCTGCAACAGTAGCACATATAGTGATAATTTAATTATTCCATCAAGCCTCCCTCTTGGGATTGCAAACCTTGTCGCTTGACTCGAGTTCTGAAATCGGCACAATCTGGATGATGCAACAACATAATGGCACTCTCCAGCAAGCCACGAGCAGATTACTACTCCCTCCGGCATAATCACAACAATATGATATCCAGACCACAAGCCCAAAGTTCAACACCGCCGATCCATCTCCTCCAGATCTCCCAGATCTGCAGATCCGCGGATCACCCGCCGCCCTACCAAACTCTGATACCAACCACACCCTCTGCGCTTCGCATCAATCTTTAGTCACCTCGGCAAACACCACCAACACAGCGGAATACCTGTCCTCTCCGTCAGTGTCTGTCAAACTTCCCATGGACTCGATGAACTAGGAAGGGATCCATACGTGGCAACAGCAACGAACAACTCGCTCCTCTTGCAGTTGGTGAAGATCCCCACGAGAATGGCGAACGTCATGGTGAAGCACCCGATCATGACCATGCGTTCGGCTTTGGAGAGGTTGGTGACGAGGGTCAGGATGGCGGTGGCGCCGAAGAGGAGGATGAATGCCATTGACGAAACGTCTTGTGTAGAGCTACGTGCGTACCTCATTTTTGCGTGACCTCGGCGAACACTACAAGCACGGCGGAGTATCTGCAACAACTATCAGTATCAATCTTCTCGATTTCAGGGGATCCTGCAGACGTTGCGACAGCCACAAAGAGCTCACTCCGCTTGCAGTTGGTAAATATGCCGATCAGCGATGCGAATGTTGTGGTAAAGCCACCAATGATGGCCATGCGCTCCGCGCGCGAGACAGTGGAGGCAAATGTGAGCACGGCAGTTGCGCCAAACAGCAGGATTACCGCAATGATCACACTCACTATGGAGGTCACCACCCGAGTCGCCTGGTCATTGTAGAACTGTAGTGGTGGCCATTCCTCAGGGAGCTGCCTTTTCTCTCTCTTCTCGCGGAAACACCAACCGAACATAGCATGAACGATTCTGGACAATAGGTCATCCTCTGAGCCGCCTCTATGCAGACTCACGAATTGACTACGGTCCTTGAACATCATCTGGAAGTCATAGGCTGGTTCACGTTGTTCTGCCCAGGCAGCTGCGGTGTCAAAAATGTGCTGCTTAGGGAAAGGAAGCTGCATCAACGCACTGTGGTTGATCAGCGCTCTCTCTGCTCAGCATATCAGAGCCCATTCGAGATAGCAGAACGAATGGGTAGCATCTTACGATAGCGGTCCATCACTTCCTCGATTCGTTTGGCAAGCCGCAGTTTCAAATACCAGCGATTAGCCCCGGATTCATCGACTGTGGCAAGCTGCTCGAAACATGCCCAGCTTCTGTTCGCATTCTGAATGTCCAGCCTCTCTCCAGTAGATGCTTTCTGGATCAATTCCTTCTCCCCTATATCAAAGATCTCGAGCTCCTTCTCCAATGCCTGTAATTGAGCGGAAAGGTGAACTAGGTTGCGTACCGAGAGATCAGCATATCGAGGGAAGTTGGCAAAACTGGCCACCAGCGATAGAAACTTTGAGTATTCGCAATGACCTTGGCTATAAGCTTGTGGGCTGGACATGGCAGATTGAAGCCCAGATTCGTCGTCCGGCTTTCGGGATGGCCGCAAATATGAGATGGCAATGCCTTGCGTGTGGTGCACAACTACGACGGTGACTATGGCAGGTGTCGCTGGCTTGTGAGCTCTCGTCTCAGCTTTTGCCTGAAATTCAGGCAGAACGGACTAATGCAAGCCACATCACGCCAAGCGCCGCCGCGCTGACACCCATGAGCTGACGTCGCTTCTCGGCTGGCGACAGCTGCACTGCGACACATCAGACTAGCCGGAATCAAGGCTTTCAAGTCTCTACTTTTTCGTGCCTTTCTCTTGCTGCCCGACATTCGAGGCGAAGGTAACGCCAGGAGGGTAGCCCTTCAAGAGAAGTCGTGGCTTAGTTGTCATTACTGCTGATCATTTGATTATTGCTGTTGCAAACCCCGGCGCCAACAGGTCGCAGACGAAGGAGATCTGGACATCATCGCCTATCGAATGATGATACCCGGAAGCATTCGAGGGAAACGAGTCATAGCAATGTCCGACACAGGTTCCACGATCAACATAATCGAAACAGGAATTGCTCGCAGCCTGGATCTCAGGATCATGCCCTACAACAAGTACAGGTATGGACATGTTTACACCATGACTGGTGACGAGATTCAATGCGTCGGCGTCGCACATTTTGCCTGGACGTTTCCCGGACAATCCATTATATGGGAAGACTTCTTCCATGTAGTCGATGGATTCCCGGGACCAATGGCGCTCGGCGCCCCCTTCCTTCGGATGACTGGGGTGGTGCTTTCTCCTCCTGAGAAACACCTACGTTCGAGCGCTAGTGTTCGTCAGTGCTGCGAACAAAAGCCCGATCCTCGTCACCACGAAAACAGTGCTCTCAGCAGGACCCAATTTACGTCCGTACTGCCCACCATACCAATCCAGTTTGCAAGCGGCATTGTGCGAGCTCTTGTGGACACTGGAAGCGAGGTTAACGTCATGACTGCTCAATTTGCGGTTGAGAACGATTACGATGTCCGCCTTGCGTCCAAGACTTTAGTGCTTGCCACCGGGCAAGAGATAATGACTGAGGGCTTCGTTGAAGTCAAGCTTACAACATCAATTTCAGGACTTCGAAATGGAGCGCTGGTGGCGAACCCTTGTCATCGTGACTACCCAGTCATTCACAGCCACTCCGTTATCTTCGAAATCATTCCACGGTCATTCTGCAAGGTTGTGCTAGGTACTTCTGTAGTGCGACGCCTCAGGCAGCGAGAGCTCGTCCAGTGGAACGATAGCCCCTTGATCCGCTTCGAATGGTTGGATCTCGACGTCAATATCCTGGGAAGATCGAGAAATGACGAAGCTGAAGTTCCCATCCACTTCTGCAACGCCTTATTCAACCCTCCGACGAAGAAGCTCAGTCGCCTTCTCGTTCGCTTCAGAAAACGCTTAAAGCCACTCATTATCAGAAGAATGCTAAGACCACATCACCGACCCCTCATCCTGTCGATCTAGTCGCCGATATACAGAGATTGGACGACGAAGAGGGACGACGACGCTACCTTCATGTCGTCAAACGAGCAACCATGGCCAGCCGCGACAAGGAGAAGGCTGACAAGGAAGACGAGCTTGCGCGTCTTCATTACGAGCACCGCAGGGCACAGCTTCTGCCCACCAGTCCGCCGACTGCTCTGCTTGTTAGCAGCGCCTCTCCTTCTCCTGTGGCGACAGTGACGCCACCGTCAAGTACTTCTGCCTCGCAAAATTGAGGGCTGTCATTAATCGATCATTTCAATCCAAGGGGCGGTATCAATATCTGCTGAGTGGTCTCCAAACAGAGGTTGTCAATGTTGACGCATGGAGAAGGATGACTATTCAAGTCTACACTTCACACTTCGCTATGCAATGAATCTTCTCGGTGATATCTCGGCTGACTGGGGTAACACTATGAACGAGGTGATTGGACAAATGAACAGCACCATCCATGCTTGAGCAAGCACGTACGTTGGGTCTGAGTTCATGAGTAGTCAGAGATTGTTCGTTGTCAGGAGGCTGGTCAAACTTATTTCCCACCATTTCAAGCGCACTTCCATACCCTGTCTGCACGTAGAGGTCATCGCTGCTCCCTACTTGCTCAGGAAAAGCCATTCTGGAGCGGAACAAGGACGGACAGCCTTCACTTCTCCAGATAGAACAGATTGAGATTCTCAGCTACAGCCGCGACTCTGCCAACTTTCTGATACGGCAAGGGTTGCGTCCAAACTCCTCATGCAACGCTATGCTGCCAGGGCCGAGCAATTCAGGACCACAAACCAATCACGTCTGCAATAACGGCGATTCTCAATCACGCCAAGTTCCGCCTAAAGAACCCCGTCAACAGCCCCCAAGGAATCAGCTCCGTCCTATCATACAAATCCACATGCCCCGCCCCCTCGACCCAACACAACTCCTTCGGCTCCCCTCGCCCTCTCGCATCATGTCAGCCTATCAATAACACTATATTAGCGTCTACGGTGTAGAGCTTCACATTTTGGCCGAATACGGAAGTCAACACATCATACGGATCCACCGGTCTGGTCGGCGATTTCTTGCCACCTCCAGTGACTGCAATCCCGATTTGAGCATCCGCGGTGCGTGTCTATCGTGGATAGATCGGTGGTAGTCGTTTCCAGATGAGGTAACCGATCGAAGAATGTACGCTGCAATAGTCTATGCTCCTGAAACTGGTCTCCGCTGCTGAGCGTCCGCGGAATCTAGCCACCTTATGTACCAAAACACACAAAATCGGTCCTCCTCATACGACGATGACAATAGGAACAAAAACAAACAGATCCAACATGCTCTCCAGATCCCTAGTCGCCACCACACAAAGCAGCCAATCTAGCTTCAAAAAGCTGCAAGTCAATCTCATTCTCCCGCTTCGCCCTGGCGATCTCCACGGGATCGTCCAGCGTCGCAACGTATCTGGCGTACTGTGCCATGCGGCGACTCTCCTGTCTTTTGAGCTCTCTGATGGCGTCTCGCTGTATGGATTCTTGTGATCCCTGTGTCGAGGATGGAGCCTGTGGAGCTTCCGCGTGGGGTCTCTCAAAAAGGCTCCAGATGCCATTGAAGGGCTGCGTGTAGATTGCATGTATGGATGGTGTAGGGGGCGGGGGGGTTGGTTCGAGCGGCCTCGAAGCTGATGGGTTATCGCCGAGAGGGTTCGGATGAAGCGGTAGGTATACGTGGTGGATGCCAACGCGGGAGATGACCTCGCGACCGACGACGACGCCAAACATGCAATGCTTGAGCACGTCGAATTGGATCTCTGTATCCTCGCAGACGTGCCCCGCGGACGACTCACGTTCTTCATGCATGTCTTCGGGGTCATCTTGGTCTGGCGTCCCTTCTCTGAAGCCGTCGCCGTGACCTTCGAAGGCTAGGTCTGAAATCTGCGACCATGGGATGAGCACAACACCTTCGGTGGTCTCTTGTGACCCATCGGCAATCCTGATCGGCCGGATTGGTGCTTTGAGCGGGCCAAGCTGGTTCGCGAGCATGAAGGGTAGGGACATGATGTTTGTGGACGCTCCCGTATCCGCAATTGCCTCCACCTCATTGTTTTGGAATGTGAGGTGCAGCGTCGGAAATTGAGCGGTAGGTTCTGCCTGAAATGCTCCGAATGGTCGAAACGATCTCTTTGACTGGCGCTTGCATATCCTCCTCTTGTGTTGCGTGAGTGTCCCAGTGGTACACAATGCCGGATACCCGATGATGACATCGCTGGGGCTCCCCTCGATAACGAAGAAGCGCAAGGTGAAAGGTAGGGATTCCTCACCGTGGAATCTCCACTCTGCCTCCACCCAGCCTGCGCACGATATGTGCCGACCAGTGAGAGTCTGAATCATGACACGTTCCCCATCCTCGAATTGTGCGAGTTGTATTCCTTGTTGCCTTGCGTACTGGATCGACATGGTGTTGATCGAGGAAGCTGTATCCGGAAGAGCAACGACAGCATGATTGTTGATAGAACCCGGTAGCTCAAGGCTATAGCCAACGGCACAGACACATTTTCGTTCAGCCTCTTGACCTCGGGCAGGTACCAGAGCTCGTACTTCAATCGCGGGATTGAAGCCTCCAACATCGGCGAGCAGGAGGGCAAGCTGTTCGTCTTTGGGCTGCGCCAGGCTACTTGCTTCATCGTCTTTTGATGTGCTTGTGTTGTCTCCATTTACATCAACATGGGAAGTCTGTACCAGTAACCCTTCCAGCAAGTCGCCAGTCACTGGCCATGTGTGATGGGGTTTGGCTGCACTTTTGAGCACTCCATCTGAAGACTGTTCGGACCGAGAATCGCTGTCATCAGCAAACGAGGTTGGTCTGGTGCCATCTGAACATCGTCAGCCACCCAGCCAGATTCACACAGATTGCCATGCTGGTACTTGATCTGTCTCCGCCCGACTTGCTGGTCAGGTTTGAATGAGTCACTGAGCTCACACTACCTGGTCCGTGTGAAGATGACGTTGACGAATTGAAGCGTAGCGACGGTGGAAGGCTGAATGCTCTGTTCCGATCTGAACGAGATCTAGAGGCATATTCGAGGAGACTTGACTTCCGCTTATCCTCTTCTTGAGAGCCATGCTGCACCTCCAAAGAGTCTTTAGGGCGAGCAGGTGGCCGCAAGAACGAGACCTGAAGAGAGACTGGCTGACGGCCGGTGCGAAGGCTCCAAGGCGGTTCATCAGCGTCTCTGAGTAGCGAGGTATCGGTAGAGGGCGGCTCAAGAGGGCTATTGTGGTGGAGATGTCCAGCCAATCCAGATATACCGCGGTCGCTTTCGATCGTGCTGATGCCAGCGACATGTTGGTAGTGTACCACGGGGCTGTCATTGGCATTGTTTCGTCCATTGATCGACGCCTCCAGCGGCGCCCTCGTCTCTCCTGGTAGGACGAATCGATCATTTGCGAAGAGTCGAGGCACATCCAGTGCCACCGGACTTGCCGTGAGTAGCAAGTCTTCGTGGTTGGATTCGTGCCATGTGCCATGGCCTGTAGTCTGCACTGCAAGGGTGACTCTTTTGTTGACTGACTCGAGAGGAGGACTGGTCGACGATGACGCAGCAGCAGCATCACCACAGACCGTGTCTGAGATTCTGTCGGTCTCTTCAAGTGCCTCAGAATGGCTCCTCTTGTGCGATGTCATCGAGGCGTTGGCTGTCGAAGTCTGGTTCTTCGCTACCAGATTACCAAGGAGAGGAAAGGATGAATGGCGAAGATGGCATTCAGCTGATCTCTCGAGGGTGTATAGCCTATGTAAAAGTTGAGCAAGTTTCGGTGGAGTCAAGGTAAAACGCCTTGTGCCCTGCCTCATTCACGGGTCGAATTTCTCTTAGTCTCAGGCAGAATTCAGTAAGGAGCGCGAGCGGCAGTGCAGTGTATCATACCCTCTAGAAAGTCTCAGCTGACTGCAGCCAAGGCCAGCTGTGCTATACGTGAAAGGCAAACTAAAATCCAGGCAAAAACCACACGAGGTAAATACCCCGACGGCTTCAGCATTGACACGGCTTGGCTCACTGTTGAATCTCTTCTTCATCCGATCCTTCGGAGCAATGAGCACGCCATTACAGTACTCGCCGGGATTCTGCGAGTATGCAAAATTTGTGTCTACAGAGCCAGAGTTGGCTGTCTTTCCGCGGTTCAACGATGTTTCCGTGAGGAATCTTGTTCATCTGATGGAGCAGGTCCGAGAACTGCAACTCCAGCTGGAGCGTTTTGACTCGGAGGAAAAAGAATTACTGAAGACGGCAACGGGTCGAGAGAAGATGGGAATCCAAGGTGTGAACCAGAGTTGGGCGGCGTTCCTACATGGCGCAAAGCACAATGAACGGCTTCAGAAAAAGCTGAAAGTTGCCCTCGAGCTGGAGGATGTTCTGGAGCGATACCGTGAGCTCATCCATGGTCTATGCGCGTCGGCATACTGACGAAGACGAGCAGAAAGAGCCTTGATCTCTCACAGCGCGGTCATGCGTCTACCGCCTCCGCAACAGCATGTTGCCAGAGTCTGCCAGAACTGGATCACTCAACAAGAACCGATGGAGGACAACGCCCACCTCACATGCGACCGGAAAGATCTCGTCAGCCTGTACACAGCTTCTCATGAAGAGGATCTGCTGTCCAGGATCGTCCAAAGTCTCTGCGGCTGGTATTATAGAGACAAGAGGGTCGTTCCGTCGAATTGGGACGAGATTCCGATCTATGACGATGAGAAGACGCAGCGGATCACATCCTTTTTCACTGTATTCATTGCAGTGATCATGCTGTTCGGAGCAACTGCGATCCTGACGTTCGCAAAAGATGTAACTCCTGTCCAGAGAATGGCCATTATAGGAGCTTTCACGGCGACATTTGCATCTTTGGTCGGAGTCTTCACCAACTGCAAGAGGAGCGAGTTATTTGTTGCAGTCTCGACGTATGCCCGCTTCCCAGTCGTGGCAATGAATCTTGCTGACAGTCTTCCAGGTACTCGGCAGTGCTGGTAGTATTCGCAGAAGTGACGAATAAAGCGGCATCAATGTAGCATGGAGCTGTGCCTTGTTTCGTGACCTTAAGTTGCCCAAGTTATGATAGAAAAGCGTGATTTTTGTGTGGGAGTCAGGGATCTGTATTTGATGCACCGATTAACAAAAAGGTGCTTGAAGCCAAGGGGAAAATGAATATTGCCACTCTCATCGATACCAGTCAATACACCTCGTCATCCGTGTCAGCATATTTGGATGCGCGCATAATCATTTGCCAGCAGCCCAGCGGAGTAGAACTAGTCTGTCAATGACACTGAACCCTCGCCTGAGGTATTCAGAACATGATGGTGCCCACGGAAGATTCAAGCTCGAAACTTGACCCTCTCCCGTGCCTCACCTGCAACAATAACAAGGCAAATCCGCAGTGCACGCATTCCGCCCACGTCGACAGGCATTCGGAACACCCTTCTCAGCCCCAGATGTATCGAGATCGTACAAAAATCGTAGGAGTGACCGAGGTGGCGGCCGGCAAATGCAACTCAGCTCTGCCTCAGACAGCCACTTCCACTCAGCTTTGCCTTCTTTTTTCGTGTGGGAGCATCTGCAATGCCGTGATCAACGACGGGCGACACCGCAAAGTGTCTCAGACGGGGCTGAGAGGTCCAGGCAATCTGGCTGGTGACGGTCATGTCGTGGTGATGAGAAGTGGTTGAGTGGAGATGAGACCGCGAGACGGACGCGGGCAAGCTCTGTTTTCGGGTACGATCACGTGACAGCAAGCTGGCATTCATTGCTTGCAGCACGACGGGAGGAGTTCAGGTCGGGGGAAATGCATATCAGATACTGTGAAAGTATATCCGCATACCGGGGCTATTCTACATATTCATTCTCGTGACCACGCTCTCGAGCATGTCTGTCGTGACAAACTAAACTAACGAAAGTCATATGCACGTCCCACACAGACCGAACCCTGCTTTTGCCCCCTCGTATCTCGCATTACGGTGGTGGTCCCGCGAACTTACACAAATAGACTGTTGTTGTCATCCAGACTATACTGCTTGAGCACATCCGCCAATTTCTTCGCCTCCTGAGCGTAGTTGATCGGGGTAGCCGAAAGCACTTGATACCTCACCCTGTCGTTCATTAGCACTACCACAACAAATCGACTACGTGAACTGGAACTCACCTCTGCTGATCCTGGAACGTATCCATCTTCGCCCTACACCTGAACATCAGGGCCTTACAGTTCGCTTCCTGAAACAGATCCGTGACTTTCTTGTCGTCTCCATCCTCGCGAGCTGCCTGCACGTCGTTGGCCGGCACACCCATGACCATTCTGCCCACCTCGTCGAAGCAGCTCAGCCATAGCTGGCCAGTGTAGTCTGCTACGTTCAATTGCATGACATAGCGGTAGTCCGGCTTGGGATGAGACTTGTCGCACTTCTCGCAGCGCCACTCGCCTGGATCGACCTCGATGACTTTCTTGTTGCACTCGGGTGTCAGGCAAGCTGGGTAGGCGAACGAATCTTGCTTGACGAAAACGATGGTGGCCTTGAGGTGGAAGTAGTCTGCTTCTTCAGACATGCCGAGATTCTCATCGCGAATCTGACCGATTGTCTTGGGGATGTTCTTCGGGTTGGTTGCGGCTGAGGTGTTCCCAATGGTGTTGGCATGAGTCTGATATTGTCCATCGCGACCAGAAGCATCATACCAGCCCTTGATAGCATGAGCCTCATCAATGTCAGGGTCGATGGTCATGCTACCCGAAGACAGGAGGGAAAGACTGCGACCACCAAAGTCGGAGACCTTGACACCCTTGAAGGCGATGACTGACTCCTCTGTTGCGTTAAAGCTCTGGGCCGTGGCGCCCCAGATAGTGAGACGAATGGAATAGCCAGTGTTGTCGGCGATAGTGAGCTCACGCTTTGAAAACGGCTTTGATGTGGTCTTTGATACGACTTCCGACACCTCGCCGACTCCCTGGAGAATTCCCACACAATCGATAGTGGTGTCCTTCTCCACCGAGTCCAGATCAGCCAGCTTCGTAAAGTTGTAGGTCACCTGTGGTACACCTTCATTGTCCTCGGCCTTTTCGATGGCAGTTTCGCGCTCAAATGTCAGCTCATAATCGTTGTTAACATTCGAGAACTGCCTCTTGGCCAAATTGATGCGACACGGTGATGAGATGTAGTAGACCGAACCTTCCTGGATCATGTCGTAGAACTTGTCCACCGAATCTGTGAAGCCCGTCGCGCGGATCTCGCCAGTTGCATCGAGGAAGTTGGCACTGAAGAGTCTGCCCTCACCATTTTTGTTATGCCATTCTTTGATCGGTCCTTTGTTCGTGCATCTCGCCTTGATGGTCCACTTGTGCGTGTAAGGGGACAGAGCCTCGATGGGGTAGATATTGCCATGCGAAGCGCTCGGTCCGTTTGTCCGCGAGGGTAAAGAGCGCTGCTGTGTGGTCTGTTGCTGCTGCTGGACCGGTTTGTTGCCATAGAAGTTGTTCCCTGAGATGTTGTCTGCCTGGGGTTTCGACTCTTCCTGCGTCTCCGACTTGATCATATCAAGTGCAACTGGCTGACCAATCTTTTCGCATTCACCGTACTCTTCCAAAACGTCGAGATCGAGGATGACGAGGATGCTGTGAAGTGTCAGAAGCCAGGTCATGACAAATCAGAAATGACTCACGGCTTGTCCTTGACCGAATTGGCTTGGAAAGCCTTCAGTCTGCATAGCGAACCCTTCTTCAGCTTCCCTTCCGTCACGATGTAGTTCGTTTCTACCACTGTCAGCTCAACCCTTTCGAGCCAGAGATACGAAGCCTACGTTGTGCGATCATGCTCTGAATAAAGTTGTGCGTATCGTTGAACACCACGCGATACCTCTCGACACCGTTCGCCTGGTTCGCCATGGGCTTGATCTGCACACACTGGACGATGGGGTTGGTGACTTCCTCGCCGGCGAAGACACGGCGCAGGCAGCCCACGGAGAGAACTTCCATCGGATCAGCCATGATTTCTGGAGGTGTGAGGATGACTTCGTCTGGATCGCTGTCGGGTGGAAGCACTGGCTGGTGATTGCGAAGGTGTTTGGTGTTTGATTTGATGTAGGCGGAGGAAGCTTCTTGAGCTTGGTGGGGCGAATTGTTGCCTCCGCTGACGCGACGCGTCGCTAAATTGATTACGCGAGTCATGGTGGACAGACTCGCCGATGAGCACTGGCAGCTTTTGCGGATTGCTTTCTACTTTCCACAGTAGGTGTCGGTCAGAGGGTTTCTGTCAAGCCTGTCGGAGATCCAGAAAGGCTGGATTCGAGTGGAAGAAAGCGAAATGCGAGGAGGTGCTCTAGTATGTGGTATTCGCCTGCTCGCCGTCGTAGCCCTCTCTCACAAGAGCATGCTAATCACCAGAAATTCAAGAAGATTGAAAATGGTGTGGGATTGATTCATTCGTTGCTTAGGAATCGTACACATGGACTAAGAAAGTGGTATCTCGCGTTGCATTGGCAGATATAGTACTCCCTCCCTAGGCAGCAGACCCCCTCATGACACGACCTAGCCAGTTGATTGGAAGGCCGCTCGCCACGTTCTCGTGCCGCATCATGGAGGTTCTCATCACTGGAAGCCAATCCCCTGTCGTAGTACCGAGTGCCTGTCACTCATTGTCGCCTGAAAAAGGTTTGCGTGAATTCTTAGCCAAAACGTGGTTTTTATACAGCCTCCCAAACTTGAACAAATGGTACAAGACTTTCATGCTGTCGTCTAGTGGAACGGGTTCGGCTGCGAGTTGTTGTTACGGCTGCCGGAGCGGCTGTTGTTGGACTCTGAGTCTGAGTTGACCTCGGCGGTGATGGTGGTCATGACGTTGATCTTGCCATCTACCAGAGCCTGCTCCTCATCGCCACTTGGGCGAGCGCCACCGAGAACGCCGGTGGTGAGCTCGTGGTGGTAGCCATCCTCGTCCTCGTTGCGGCTCATGATGTTGGTAGCCTGGCGGGACTTCTCGGCAGCAGTGGATCTTCCATAGTTGGCACCCCTGGAGTTGGTACCGCTGCGAGTAGAGCCGAAGTTGGGGAAGACGCGAATGACGAGAGCCTTGAGAGCCGGGGCGCTGGAGGTGATGATGGCGATGTTGGCTTCAACAATGGACCAAGCGGCAGGTGGGACATTGTCGTAGGAGAAGTCAACGGAGGACTTGGCCTGGTAGAGGAGGACAAGGCGGACAACCGAGATAATGCAGACGCTGGGCAGAGATTAGCTTTGGGTTTAATATGGCGTCTGGGATCCAGCTTACAATGCACCAATCAAGAAGATGCCGCCGAGAGCCATCTTCTGACGCTTAGGCATCTGAAGGTTGCTAAGCACGGGGAGAGGAGACAAGATGATCATCAAATCGGTGATGATGTTCATGTACGAGTTACCGAAGAAGATGGGCCACTGAGGCATGCACTTTCCAGGTCCAGCAGGGTTCCAAAACTTGGAAACGGGCCAGCAGATGAAGACACATCCTGGAGATATATTAGTGAATGTTCCCAGCTCCTTCCAATGCTGCCGACGTACCCAAGAAAGTCCAAAGACCGTAGATGGTCAGGATGACCAACATGATCTTGACGGAGATCTGAAACCTATCCGTGACGAATATGCGCTTGTACTGGAAGAGGATCGAGAACTTTGTGGCCGTGAGGGAGACATTGTAGATCCAGATGCAAACCCAGAACCATTTGAAGAAGTCGCCAATCATGTATGGCTGAAGTTCCCAGACGTGGTGGCCGAGACCGTTCTTGTGCACTGATGATATGTTAGCAGATGTGCCTCTCCTCAGGGACTGTATGAACATACTCATGATGTAGGTCACCATGGTCATCAACGAGGCTAGCCATGCCAAGACGATGAAGCCTTCTTCAACACCGGGCTGCTTGACAATGGCGAAGCGCGTGTAAAGGCGTCCGGCAACAGTGAGACCAGCGAGAGCGACGAAGAGACCAGCAACAGCGACAACGCTGTCACCTCTGTAGTTGAGGGCAGGGTTCCACACTGGGGTCGGTCCGGGGGCAGCTGACATTGTGATCTTGCTTGGTGCGCTTGGTGCAGGTAGTTGTCCAGTGGCAAAGTGGAGAAGGGGTCCACGGAAGCGACGGGTCAAGATACTTATCAGCTTGGGTTCGGGGATCCGGGGATGCAAAAGGCGCCTGGGGTTCTATGTGATCATACTGGCCGGTTTGGTAAACGGTCGGGAGGTGAGAGCAACAGCCGTCAACGGCCGGCCAATACCAGTAGAACGCTGCGGGAGGAAGAGTGGTACGCAAAGACAGTAGACCCTTTGGAATGGTTCGAACGAGCTCGTAAGGATGTCTTGGTCGATTGTTCGCCGTTGAAGTAGCAGGATTACAAACCGAGGGTGATGGGAGGGTATTATTTTGGTTTCGCTTGGGCCACCACGCTACCTGGCGATGGTTGCACCAGACAGGTACAAACCTATCAAACAGAGGATACTAAAGGCCAAAGGCCTGTACTGTGGTCGAGGACAAGCGCATTGATCGCGCGCAATAGCTCGCCGGATCTGAGACCCGAGTCATCATTATCGAGATCCGTGGAAAGTGGAGAGACAGCATCTTCCTGTGCCCGTCAGCTTCAAGCACTGTTTTGGGAGTGTCAATCTCGTTCCATGGAACCTCGCTTCACCCTGCATGCAGATTGCATGTCAAGCCAAGGGGTACTACTGCACTGTATCTGCATGCAGGACGTTTGCCGGTACGTCTCATGCCTCTCCACCTGTACCTGCAAGCACTCCCTGGTGGAAGAAAGCTAAAACGCGGTGAAAACGGGCGAGGCTTGAGAAGAACTGCAAGGGTGTCCAAAGAGGAAAGTGCTTAGCCGGCATCCCCATACGTCGCAACAGTCGTGAACAGCTGTTTCAACGGCACGGCAGAGGTGTGCCGGACGAGGCGAAAGCGTGGACGTCTGCGCCGCGCAATAAACGTGCCATGGAAGTTGAGATTGACAAAATACCTAATCTGGGGGAAAGTGGTCAATCATCTACTTGCCTGCCCGGTATAGTACACTACTATGTATTATTATTCAGTCGACTAGCTTTGAGCGCCCCAGTCTTGCCGGTGGTACCGCTCCCCAGTCCACACCGGATCTCTGGGAGCATTGACCCGGCCCATACGGCGTGACGGCCATCAGTCATTCACCTGCTGTTCATCTGGCTGTTCGCCGGTTGATTGCCGACTATCTGTGCGTTCCTGACTACGAGCCGTGTCTTGATCCTTTGTGCAGCCCTTCCGGCAACTTCAATTTAGGGCTGGCTTTCGTGTCATCCTTGAATCCTTCGTCTGCCTGACTGATGCCCCTCATCATTCCGGACACCATCTAGCCCAGGAGATCTATCAGCATTTGACAAGTTGTACACACCGTGTTTCTCTACCAGGAGCGTTATGTATTCCACAACCGTTGATACATTGACCGAAGTTCAAACTTATCCGCGTATTGGTACAACGTTCAATCGTCGATTGATGGGAGCCGAAACCTCGCGCATTCGGGCCTACTTCGCACATGTCTCGTTATTGTATTTTGTCGCCTCTCCCAACAAGCCAAGCGCAACTGTCTTCCTAATGCTGTCTTGCTGCGAACTGCTTTCTTTCGTTTTCCGCGGAACGAAGAACGGCGGCCTTGACGCTCAAACAGGGACTGATCGTCGCAACCTCCTCCAAAGTGGTAATGACATGTGAGATGATACGATCCATGTCTTCCGCTGGTGGTAGAAGAGCTGCAAGTCCTGGCGAGAGTGTTGCTCCCATCACAAAGAGCGTTTCGGCAGCCGTGTCGTTGGCATGCTTCCAAGCTGAACGCAGATGACCTGTATAGCTGTGAACTGTTAGAAACGCTTAGAAGTGAATTAGAAGCAGTAACATACAGAGCTGATGAGTTCTCTATTTGACGGACCGAGGCTTCCAGAGACTGTTTGCAGTACTCTCGAGTTACATGATCGAGTAGTAGACTACCGTCTTGCATTACCTCGAGCACAATGGGTCGCAGAATCCGGGCTTTGCATGCAAAGAATCCATGACGCAGCTCACTGAGCACAGGATTTGATGCTGGGGCATCCTGCTGAAACCTGGTCGTATCTGGCAGATGCTCATACCAGAGGTTCAGTTGGTAAGTGAGATCTCGTGCTAGTGGCAATGAACCGTCCAAGGAAACGGGGAGCCGGGAGCCTGAAATTGAGGCACGTTGCGATAGACGTTGCAACTCAATCTGGGGAGACAGGAAGGATAATCCGCTCTCTGTGCCTAGCTCAATGTCTCTGGAATGCCCGGTCGGTAGTCCAATCGTTTGTTGGTGAGGGTTCTCCGGAAGCTGTTGCACGGGTAGTCCAGCAGTGATATCTGCTCTCAACTGCTCGACGTTCCAATACAGCCTCTTCAGAATTTCTGCTTCGGTGGGCCCAAGTTCTTCACGCAATGATAATTCCGTTTGAAGCTTGCAAGCCGCGAGGTTCAGACCATACCATGCTTCCAGCGGTCGAAACACGGCGAGGAGAAACGCCGAACCAAGGAAAAGGCACTGCGTTGCCGAGGCTCCTGTCGATGCCACCATTTCGGGCAATGAGCTCCACGCTTGTGCAAACAGTTGGTATCCCAGTGAGTCTTCTAATTTGACGCTGTAGAGCTTGTTCCCACTGACCGCAGCCCATCCAAGCGCCGCTATCAGCAGGACGGTAGAAGTTTCCAATCCTTTAGCGAACCCATTCAATGAAGCCGTAGCGTAGACTGCTTGCCATGTTTCTGGGTTTACAACCGCGTGGTATGGGTGCAAGATCTGGAAGTAAGCATCCACGTGTGATGTGATGTCGTTCAGATCAAGATCAGGCTTTTCCAGGTACGTCAATCTTGGTCGCTTGCTTTCTGATGCGAGTCCGGTCGAATTTGACAATGGATCTGGAATCAGCTGACGGAATGCAGGCAGCTGAGTCAACTCCACAAAGAGAGTTTGTGCTTTGGGTGTCGCACTTGAATACGATTGATCATTGGCACTTAGGGCGCCATTCCTGCGGTCTGGAACGCTGGCATATCTTTGCATCTCTGGGTCGAGAGGGAGTCCGTCGGTAAGACCATCCGGAGGGTAAGATCTAGCGCTGTGTCCATTTGTGGGCGGGTTGTGGTAGTTGCCTTGTAGTAGTCCTTCGATCCGCTGGAGATGCTCCAGAATCATCTTGTCACCCGCATCGAGCTTCTGGCCAGGTTCACGATAGATACACTCAGCACCCAGTTCGGTACACAATCTGCATTTCGCTATCACTTGTCAGCCAATATCAAGATACCCTTATACAAGATGCTCACGTTTCGCGCCGTCGCAACGAGTTTTGCGACCTCGGCAGATTTCGCACTACATCAATCAGAATTGTACAAGATATGATCGCAAACAATACTTACTGCTATCATTGCACGCCTTCTGGGGTAGTCAGTCGGATCTGGCTGTTGCTGCTGTCTCATGTCCGGTGGATATTCATTGGGTAAAGGTTGCTGTCGCATGGTTTGCTGGTAATCAGGGTGCTGTGGCGCATTGTTCATGGGAGAAGGATGGGGCGCGTGTTGTTGAAGGTCGGGATGTAGGGGGATATCAGAAGGGCTTGTCCCATTGCCTCGTTGCCGCTTGCGCGGGCGCGCATCAGTCAGCTGATTGAGATTATGATCGGTCTCCATGATCAGAATCCTCCGTGAGTCGTCTGTATGATGTCCAGATGGATCTCTCTCGTTTTTGGCGACAAATCGTCACGGAGTTGGCAGGAGCATGTCGGGTGTGAGAGGCTCGCAGGCTGTGTGTGTGGCGCGGATGTCAGCGTCGCGCGTCGTGCGATTCTGGAGCAAACAGACCGGACCGCGCGTGGTGTGACGCCGCTCACAACCAGAGGTTCATGAATGAATGACTTTGAAAAGAGCACAGTGGACGTCCGTTCGGTCCGGCAATTTGGGTTTGCGACAGGAATCAATGCGGCGGTCGCGCGAAGCAAGTCTTCGAATGATCTGAGCCAAGATGGTGCACGCCGAAAAAGTGGCGAGTGCGGTCGAAGCCGTCCAGCACGGCTAAACTGCCTGTTTGGGAGGGATCCACAAAAAAAAAGTGAGGCGGCGTGGGGAGTCTTTTCGGGGTCTGGCAAACATCGCTCCCTCCCACCACCACCTCTGGAAACCCAGGGATCTGATATGTCTAAAAGAAGTCGTGAAGAAGCCGAGCTGGCTGGTGAAGCACACCAAAAAGAAAAGAGGGAGAAGAAACACAAGCGGAGAAAGACCGAAGATCAACTCATCACCCCAACAGACACAAATGGCACATCCAAACCCACGGAGCCTGTGCTGTCTGAAGACGATGAGGCCGCCAGGAAGGCTGCCAAAGCAGCCCGAAAGGCCGAGAAGAAGGCGTTGAAAGAGCAAAAGCGAGCTCGAAAGGAAACCTCAGCAAGCGACCCACCAGCTGCTGCCACCAAGATCGAATCGCAACCTTCTACCAATGGCAAGAAAGTCGACGAATATGCAGAGGCTTCAGCTCTGTCTGACTTACCTGAGTCGGATGTGGACGAATTCTTGAGCAAAAGTCAGATCACAATCCTAGACGAAACGAAGTCGAACCCAAAGTTGCGACCGATCATATCTTTCGATCATTTGGAGCTTGGAAACAGCGATCTCAAGTCACTATTCTCTCGGTTCAAGACACCCACACCGATTCAATCTGCGGCATGGCCATATCTTCTTTCCGGTAGAGACGCCATAGGCGTTGCAGAGACTGGGTCAGGCAAGACCATGGCCTTTGGTCTCCCATGCGTGCAGCATGTTTCCAAAAAGAGCTCGGGAAAGAAAGATGCCTCAATAAGAGGTTGCATCGTGTCACCGACAAGAGAGCTGGCACTGCAGATCCACGAAGAGATGGAGAAGCTGACAGCACCTTTCGGTCTGAAAGCAACCGTCGTATACGGAGGCGTGAACAAGGACGCGCAGCGCGAGACCCTCCGTGGGTCGAGTATTATCGTCGCGACTCCTGGTCGTCTCAACGACTACATCGAAGAGGGCTCCATCAATCTGAGCAAAGTCACGTACCTCGTTCTCGATGAGGCAGATCGAATGCTGGACACAGGTTTCGAAAAAGAAATCAGGAAAATTGCATCCCAGACCTCTACCAAGAACCGGCAAACACTGATGTTTACCGCAACGTGGCCTCCAGGGGTCAGAGAGCTAGCGGCTACTTTTATGAATGACCCGGTCAGGATCATGATTGGTGACAACGCTACTGGAGAACTTCGAGCCAACACCCGCGTTGGGCAAAAGGTTGAGGTCATGGACCCGATGGACAAGCAAAGTCGTCTAGTCGAGATACTCCGAAAGCACAGCGGATCAAAGGGTGCACAAGCAGATCGCGCCCTCATCTTCTGCTTGTACAAGAAAGAGGCATCCAGAATCGAGGACTTTGTCCGATCGCGAGGGTACAAGGTGGCAGGCATCCACGGCGATCTGAGCCAGCAGAAACGGACAGAGAGTCTCGATGCTTTCAAGACTGGCAAGGTCCGATTCTTGGTGGCTACTGATGTTGCTGCAAGAGGCCTGGACATTCCCGCGGTGAAGCTGGTCATCAACTACACCTTTCCCTTGACCGCTGACGATTACGTTCATCGTATCGGCCGGTGAGCGACGTATCTAGAGAAGCGATGCAGCAGCACTGACACATTCCAGAACCGGCCGTGCGGGCCAAACAGGCGAGTCCATCACGTTCTTCACCGAGCACGAGAAGCCTCTCGCAGGTGCGTTGGTCAATGTGCTCAAAGCCGCCAAACAGCCCGTGCCAGAAGAGCTACTCAAGTTCGGAACGACGGTCAAGAAGAAGGCTCACGATGTGTATGGTGCGTTTTACAGGGATCCGGGCGAGATGAAGAAGGCTACGAAGATCACTTTTGATTAGAGCACGCTATAGAGATAATGGACATGTGATCTGCTCGCTCCTGGCGGATCTCACTTTGCCATAGCATCCCATTTGACTGTTCGAGCGGAATGGACCGCTGCGGGTGATGCTCCTGCTCAGTCCCGCCGTTTTGACCTGTCGACGGAGACGTCTTCTCTCTCATCGGCAGTGTCCACATCACCCGCCTTCTCGAACAAATCCCTCACCCGCTGCAAATATTCCCCCCGTTCCTGCAACTTGCGCTCGACGAACCTCGTGGTTCCCATCCTCCAGTACGGCCATGCAGATCGATTCAGCTCCCGGTAGGTGGTTGTAGCCTGCGGCCCGTAGCTTTCCTGGATATGGGAAGTGAAGAGATTGAAGACCGCGTTACAGCTTGTGATGGCGTGGAAGTACCAGAAGCTACCTCGCTCCCAGCCTTCTTGCATGATGTCGGTCAAGGTGGTGGCGCACGTGAGACGTCGCTCCGCGGTCTCGCATGCTGATGTGAATTCTTGTCTTCTCTGGTCGTATTCGAGCAGGTCGTCGTCCTCGAGCATGTCTATGGCTCGTTGTGTCAGCCAGTGTGGGGGTCTGAGAAGCTCCACTGGGAGTACGCATGCCCATTCGAGGTCGATGATGTTGGTGATGTGCCCGTCTCGATCAACGAATATGTTGCTCGGGTGGAGGTCTGTTAGTTGCAAAGCGAATGGACCATGTCTGTGCTCTCTTCGCAGGTGATGTCCCAGGAGAGCTCGCATCATGGTCAAGCTCGCTAGTTGCTCGTGTGCGTCTTGCTCGCTGTACATCGAATTTGGTTGGGATGCGATGCGGTTGTCGTGACAGGAGAGGGTATCCAGTATGTAGAGATCAGAGGCAGAGTATGTCAGTTCTCTTGGTAGACCGGTTGAAATGCCTTCATCCTCGAATTGATGGATGAAGTAAAGTAAAGGGCGGTTGCTCAGGGAGAGCGTCCCATCATTGTCCATCTTCAATGAGCCTATGCGAGAGAACGGGACTGACGCTAGCGATAGCATTATGCTCGCCAAATCTGCATAAAAGGTGGCGCGCTTCGCGGAGTCGCCGTCGATCTCGTCCCAGACTGCGGAGAGCATATCGCCATTGGATACGTGTTCAACTAACATGTAGGCGAATGGAAAGTCGAGACCGTGGTCATGGCGTAGAAACGAAGTTCCCCGGCGGTTACCCGTGAGCCATTGAAGTGACCTGCGCAGCCAGGAGCAGGCACGAAGGAGAAGAGGCGCATGTATCATTGCTGTGAACTGTCCCTGTCAGCTTATCGCAGCGCACTTGTGTCATTCCACAAGGACTTACACATGAGCTCGTTGTGAACGAAAATCCCAGCAGTTCAGGTATTGGGATAGCGGCGTGATGGGTAGCGATGTAAGCGTACATTGCCACCTCGCAGCGGAGTTTCTCTTCTACGTTACCTGGTTTTGACGCCTCGCCCACTTTGTACGGTAGGGGGAGTCTCATCATGTATTTCTTCTTTTTGTCGACGTATATGGGGATACAGATGTTGAAGCTTCCATGCAGCCACTCATTGACCCAGGGAATGTGATAACGAGATGATGGCAAGCCCAGATGGTGCTGCAGGACTTTGGAAAAGACACCATTCTTGATGCTTTGGTAGATCTCTGAGCAGAAATCTAGCCTCTTCTCCGGATAGGTAAGCCTATGTAGGATATCGCAGTCTTGCTTGAGGGCCTGGTCGAGAGTGATGCGATCGGTGAGGTTGCCTTTCAGAATTGGCAACGACCTCGTTGGCGTCATCTCTGATTAGGCACAATAGCCACCTGAAAGAGCTCGCTGTCGTTGAAGAAGTCTCCAAAATGCATTTGCTATCAAGCTTGGTCAGGGTTTTGTGCGACAGAAGAGAAGACACGGTGTAGTGTGAGGTTGACGTCTCACAAACGAAAGCAAGGATCAAGGAGCAAGGAGAGACGGAGATGGCCATGCATGACCAGAGGCGCTGTTGTAGATTAGTTAGTTCCATTCAAAGATACCTACATGATGAACAGCCCTCCCAAGCAACGGCATGCAAGGAAGAGTACAGTCGTTTTGAGTTCAACCGAGCTACCCCGGGCTTGGCGGTACTCTTCACCGACTTCTGCTCACCAAAATTGGCTGGCTGGAAGTCTATAGAGAATATAGAGTCGAATAGCTTAACAACGCTGTCTATTTGAATAAAATTGAAGCTGAGAAAAGGTATAATAGACTAGTTAGTATACACTAATGTTACTAAATTATAGCTCGTAAGTGCCCTTCTTCTATAACTAACTATTACTCTAGCTATATAAAGAAACCTTTAAGGGTAGTATAGGAGGTAATTACAATATTCTCTACTCCTCTATCGTTACTGCTAGTCTCTTCTTCTTTAAGGCACTCCTTAAGCTTATTAGAGAAGGTACTAGAGGACCTTTATTATAGTCTAACTATCTAGCTAAAGAGCTATATACTAGCGCTAGTATAGGTAGCACCTTATCTAGAGGTTATATCTGCTAACCTAGCTCTTTAGAGGCTTATAGAGCAAGCTATAAACTAAGTTATACTACCTTTATAAGCTAGATTATAAGCTAGATCTTAGTAGCTATCTCTTTAATTAAGGTTTCTAACCCCTATACTAGACTAGCTAAGGTAGTTAATTAAGTTAGATATAGTACTAGAGAAAGAGCTAGATATATAGGTAATAGAGGTACTATAGTCGTCGTAAGTACTAGAGTTACTAGAGACTAATCCTAGCGACTTAGATACGCTCTATATTAGTTAGATAGTAGAGGTAAGGCTAGTAGTAAAGCTTAGAAGTAAGACTCTATACTATAACAAGTATATATTTAGCTAGCCGAGTAATCTATCGTAGTTAGTACTAGCTAATTAGGTAGTAGAGAAGGGTAGTCTTATTACTTAAGCTATACTTAAGCCTCTTTTACTTAATTATACTACTACCTATAAGCGTCTTAGTATATAGTAGCTATTTAGAGTAGCAATATTAGAGCTAGCTAAGATGTAGAGGCTAGTTAATAAGCTTAAAGATTAGCTTACTAAGGATTACTAGTAGCTTAGGCTGGCCCTTACTACTAAGATAAAGAAGGTACTAATAGCTATAAACTCTATAGTGTTAAGAATATAGCTCTCTCTAGATAGTTAGGCTAGGAAGTTACATGACCTGTGGTCATATGATGCTAAGGCCTAGGGATTCATAAGCTGTTCTTTCTTCTAGTAGATAGACTCCTTAATTAATTAACTCGTCTATCACCTAACTAGTGTGCGGATTAGTTCTATATAATACTCTACCCCTAAACGTGCCTTCCGCTTAACAGGTTATAAGCCCGGCGCTTACAGCACTAGTATAGGATTGTATATAAAGTAGTTAAGCATCTACTTTATCAAAATTAGGCCGGATTCCCTGGTATACTCCTCCGTATCCCCTTTATTATTCGATCCTAGACAGATTAGTAGAGGCGGTGTAAAGCGTAAAAGACTAGTTACTTAGTGCATTAAGTAAGGACTCTCTAACGTAGTCTAGCACAGGTTTTAACCCTGTGAACGCACAATAGCTGCCGTTCATCAGCTGTTATTAACTAACTAAATAACACCTCCGATAAGACTTTTATCTATTTATTTAAATTTTCTTCTCTCCTAGAACTTATCCTTAACTATAGAGGACAATAACACTTAATTAAGGCAGCTAGTGCTAACACTCTCGAAGGACAACTATAAGAAGTAGTTCTAACAGATAGAGCTCTAGCTAGCATCTAAGAAGGTGTTATAGACCCTTACTTCCCTTACTAAACTACTAGTAATAACTCTAGGGTTATTATTAGCTTCCTTATTCAACTCCTAGCACTCTCCTTAGTTAGTAGAGAAGAATAGTGCTGCCCTTTACTAGATCTATAGATATATCTTAGAAAGAGATTAAGAGATAATTCAGGAATAGTAGTAGGCTAAACTAGCTTAGGAGAAGCTAAAGAGCAAGTATATAAAGCAGACAGGTATATAGGTAAGATAATTATAGAGAGAGTTTGTTATATACACTATAAGTAATAAGACAACTATCTTAGAAGCCTAGTCACACCTAACTATGTTAGGAAGGAGGATTAATAGATCTTCACAGGTCAAGTAATACTCTACACTAACGATAAGAATCTAAACTCTGCTTGCTACTCTTCTAGCTTTATAGTCATCTACAAGGGATGCCCTAGATGCTTAGCTATACCTTAGTGTAGATAAGATCTATAATATCCTTAAGGAAAAGGAAGCCTAGAAGGAAGAAGGGGAATCTACTATGTTTGTAAGAGGCAGACTATAAGGAACTAGTAGGAGTTTAACTTACACATGTATCTTATATAAGGAACCTAGACACTCTATGTCTAGGTGCCCTTATCTCTAACAAGCTAAGAAGCATGTCTCCTCCTATAGGGTTACTAAAAAAGCTAGTCCTATAAGGAGATAGTTACCTAAATGCTAGGAGCTACTTAAACTTATAAGACAGCTTACTAAGAGGATAGATTCTCTAGAAGTAGCTAAGTTAAAGAGGAAAGGCAAAGCCTATCTAGCTACTAAAGGAGGATTACTATTAACATCTCTATCTCTACTACTAGAGGTTCTTTCTAGAGGTGAAGAGCTTAAGACTACAGGTTCTACATTAGAGGTTTAAGGTAAGCTTCTATACTATTAGTAGATGCTTAACTCTAGAGTATCTAACTATATAATAGATAGGCTAACTCTCTTTAGGGGCCTATTAAGCAAGATACACACTCGATAGATCTAGGTTAGAGGGGGTTACCTTTAGTTATAGTTAATAGAAACCGCTGTTATTAAGACTAAGAAGGGAGATAAGATAAAGGTATAAGCTCTTTATGTACCTAATCTTAGTGTTAATTTAGTCTCCTATTATAAGCTATATATAGACTTAGGAGTTTCTAGAGTTCTTAATTTAAATTCTTTTCTTGTTCTTAATTTACAAAAGTAGCTACTACTTAAAGCTAGAATTCGAGGGGGGATATACATTATCTAATCCCTCTTTAAGTAGTTAGCTAATCAAAAGCCGTATTCTAGATCTAAGCCCGGCTTAATTCTAGATCTAGCCAATTAGGACATAGCATTCCTTACTACTTAGCTAGTAATTATATTACACACTAAGTATGTACATCTAACCTAGGATAAGCAATATAAGGATCTTATTAATTTAAGACCTAACAACTCTAACATAGAGTACTAACTCTAGCATAGGAGATTTACTCACCTTAGAGTTAAGAAGCTTAGGGATCTTTATAAGGTTATAACTCTTAAGAAGCCTATTAATTTAAACTATAATTTGTTAATCCTATATAAGGTCTGTTCCTTAACAAAGATAAGGAACAGAAGAGGCAAAACTTTATAGAGAAGACTAGAGGTTCTTTAGCTTGTTTATACTAATATCTGTAGCCTAATTAAAGCAAGTAGAGAAGGATTTAGATACTTCCTAGAGCTTATAGATAGCTATTTAAGGATGATATAGATTATACTACTTAAGACAAGAGATAAAGCCTTATAGAGGCTTATTAAGTAGAAGCTAAGGGTTAAGAAGGAAAGTGATACTAAAGTTAAGGTTACTAGATTAGACAATGCTAGTAAGCTTAACAAGATCCTAAAGCAGTAGGAGCGCTAAGAAGATATCTATTATACAACTACTAAGCTATATAATTTAATCTAGAATAGACTAGTAGAGAAAGGTATCTAAACCTTAGAGAATAGTATAAGAGCAATGCTTAAGGACTTAAAGATGCTAAATGAGTTCTAGCCTAAAGCAGTTTAGGTAGATACATATCTAAGGAACAGGATAGTAACTGGACCTATAATTAATAATAAGCAAGTTACACCAATTAAGGCCTATATAGGCATTAAGCTATTAGTTAATTATATTAGAGTCTAGGGCTGTAAGGTATATACCTATATAAACCTAAAGTCCCTTCCTATACATAGAAGAAAAGATAAGCTTATAGACAGAGGGAGAGTAGAAGTATTTCTTGGCTATATAGATAGAACTAACAGGATGTATAAGATATAGGCACCTAATAGGAAGGCAGTAATTATATTACTAAATGTTAAGTTCTCTAAATTTGAGAAAGGTAGGAATATTAATCTTAGTATTAAGATTAGTACTACGAGTAATTAAGCACTAGTTAGGAGACTAATTAGTAGACTAACCTAGATCCGAGCCCGGCTTAATCCTAAGGTGGACTAATTAGATTAGCCTATTTAGCAAGAAGCGCCTATAGGGAGAATCTTCTTATATATTAAGATCCTAAGGGTCAACTCTATTAACCTTACAGAATTCTAACGTAGAGAAGAGCTAACAGTTCAATCTATATTATCTAATTAAGCAGGTTAATCACTTAAGAGATTAAGAGATAAAGAGTCTAATAATAAAGAGCCTAAGGCTAAGCATTATAGAGCATTCATCGCTAAGTGTATTAACTAGTAAGATAAAGATAATAAGATTGCTATAACAGCCTCTATCAAGTAATATGTTCTAATCCTAAGGGACTATTATAAGGCTATTACTAATCTAATATAGGGAAGTAAGTGGCAGGAAGTAATTAATACTAAGCTAAATACTCTAGGATTAAATAACACATAGGAAGAGGTTATTCCCCTAAAGGGATCTAACTTAGTAACATCTAAGTAGGTCTTTAATGTCAAGTACAACATAGATAGCTCTATTAAGAAGTTTAAAGCTAGGCTTGTTACTAGAGGCTTCTTATAGAAGTATAGCATTAACTATAAAGACACATTTACACTAACAGTTAGAGTGGATACACTAAGATTGTTCTTTGCCATCGTATATATACTTGACCTTAAGTGTCACTAGGTAGATATTAATAATGCCTTTATAGAATTATTCCTTAGGGAGGTAATTTATATAAGGCTACTACCTAGACTTAAGGTCTAACCTAGTATTGCCTTCTATATTCTTAGGAGCTTATATAGACTTAAGTAAGCTACTAGAGATTAGAATTAGCACTGTATCTCTAAGCTTTTAAAGCTAGGCTTTACTTAGAGCGAAGTAGACCCCTGTCTTCTTATATACTATAATAAGAAGATTATTCTCTTAGTTTATGTTAATAATATACTATTTGTAGCATAAAGTAAAGAGAATATCCAGTGGTTTAAGTAAGAGCTTAGTAGAATCTTTAAGATTAAGAATCTTAGTAAGGTTAGTAAAGTTCTTAGAGTTAAGGTTATAAGGGACAGATAATAAGGAACCTTAAGGCTTAACTAGACCTACTATGTGGACGATGTGCTATAGAGGCTTAATATAACCTCTAACAAGGCTACTCTAATAAAGTAGCTAATAGACAATAAGCTCCCTTAGAGAGCTTAGACTAAAGATATAAGGTTTAGTAGAACTAAGTACTTATATGCTATTAGAAGCTAGATGTACCTTAGTACCCTAACAAGACTAGACACTGCCTTTGCCTTAGGAAGGCTTAGTTAGTTCATAGCAGATCCAATAGACAGCTATACTATTAAGATAAAGAAGATGTTAAGATATATTAGATTAACTAAAGATCTTAGCATAGTATTTAGGAGGAATAGTAATAAGACTCTTAAGGGATATTCTAATTCAGATTATGCCTTAGACAAGACAGATAGAGTCTCTATCCTTGGATATGTCTTTATGCTTATAGGTGGTTCTATTAGCTAGATAAGTAGGAAATAGAAGTCTGTTTTAACCTCTACTATAGAGGCTAAATATATAGTAATATACTCTTATACAAAGAGATTATAGTTCCTATCTCAGTTACTAAGAGATATAGGCTGTTATAAGATAGTTAGTTAGTCACCTTAGAAACTAACTATAAAGGAGTCTTAGAAAGTAATAATAAGATCACCCTTTACTACTAAGATTAATAGTGATAATTAAGTAGCTCTTTCACTTATAAAGGAGCTATATACTTATAAAAGGGCAAAGCACATTAATGTTGCTTACTACTACGTTAGGAGGCTATAGAGGGACTAGAGGATACAGGTTAAGTTTATAAGGACAGTAGACATAGTTACTAATAGATTAACTAAGCTATTATAAGGTTAGAACTTTACAAGATTTGTGAAGCAACTTGGCTTGTTATTAATCTAATAGCTTACCTATAGGAGCTAAGTAGGAGTGTTAAGAATATAGCTCTCTCTAGATAGTTAGGCTAGGAAGTCATATGACCTGTGGTTATATAATGCTAAGGCCTAGGGATTTATAAGCTGTTCTTTCTTCTAGTAGATAGACTCCTTAATTAATTAACTCGTCTATCACCTAACTAGTGTGCGGATTGGTTCTATATAATACTCTACCCCTAAACGTGCCTTCCGCTTAACATATAGTAAATTTAAGAGTTATATAACTACCTTTAACTATACTAGTTCTAAGCTCTTTAATAGGTCTACTACTACTACCTTTATAGTAATCCTCCCTTAGATTAACACTAGTAAGGATAGTATAGACTCTAGTAGCTAGTATAATACTACTATCTTTATAGGTAGTATAGCTAGCGCTACTATTATAAGATTAAGGCTCGGCGACAAGCTAATTACATAGTACGCTCGAGGGCGTAAATAGTAATAAGGAGCCTCTATTAGAGTTAGTATAGACTTATACTAATCGTAATTACTATAACTATAAGAGGTTATACTAGCGTATATTAACTAGTAAGTACTACTAGATTATAATAGAGAATAAGTATACCTAGGCTACTACTATTTAATGCGAGATAGATTACGAACTAGATTTAGTTAGGATCTAGTTTAGATTAGTTACGTGATCTCGGCATCGTAGCCTAGGCTTCTAGCCGCTTCGCCCTCGATATTACGTATACTTTATATACTAGTTTTCTTCTTCTTCTTCTAAGTCTCGATATCTTAATAAATAGACGTAATTAACTTCTTATCTTACTAGTTGTAATTACTATATTAAGACTTCGAAACAACCGCGACTAAGTAACGGAGCTATTAAACTATCTAGTTATCCTACTACTTACGTAACTACTAATAACTACTACTTATAAAGAATTAAAGAATCGAAGAATTAAAGAATTAAAGAAGAGGCTATTACGACTACAGTTCCTACGTACACTATAATAGATCCTCGCTGCCGCTATATAGGTTAATACTACGAACTACAAATATAAGAAGAAGGTAATAAGTTAAGTTATAGATAACTCTTAAAGGAAGTAGGCTACTAGCCGAAAATTTCGACCCCTTTATTACGTATTAACTTTTTCTACTGTTATATTCACGACTAACTACGCCGAGTATAGCTCGATCTAACTATAGTAACGAAGAGCGCTACTAAAGTAAGCTACCTTAACCTATCCCTAATAATAATAACGCCTCTATCTACTCCTCCTACTATAATCTTTTCGCTCTCTCTAACGCTATACTCCTTAAGAAGCTATAGGAAGAGTATAGTATATAGGCACTAAGAGACGTATTTAACTATATTAAGTCCTCCTATAATAAGTAGACTACGTAGGTAAAAGGCGCTTATACTAACGCTCTCTACTATTACTACGAATTAGATACTACTTAGACCTAGCTCGGTAACCTCTAATCCGAACTAGACGTATCTTAGTCCTATACTAATAGCGTTACTACCTAAGCTACTTACTACCTAGATAAAATCTAAGAGCTTAAGAATAAGGTAAACTAACTAAGAAACGAGATAGAGCGCGGTATACTAGCCCTTTCTATACGTAGCTCTACCTTATTAGAAAAGATACTAGACTCTACTATCTTTAGTATAGGTACACCGGAGTAGTTCGAGGTCTTTAAGTACTAGATAAGGAATAAGATACGCGCTAACGTAGATCGTTTCTCTACGAGGGACACCTAGTTTGCCTATCTATACTTACGCCTCTCTAGAGAAGCCTATACCCTCGTTATAGACTTAGCTAGTAACGACGTTATTAGCGTCGAAGAGGTCCTTACTCTCCTAGCCTAGCGCTTCGAGGATCCTAACTATAGGGCTACTATACGTACTTAGTTTACTAACCTCTTCTAGCGTAATAGTATATTTAACTCCTTTATTAGCGAGTTTAATAAGTACGCCCTTTACGCTAAGATCGCTAAAGAGGAGTAGCTATACTAGATCTATTAGAAGATATCTAATAAGCTACGCGATACTCTAGTTAACTACGATACTAATAACCTTACTACCTTTATTACTAAGGCCTACGCTACTAACTATAATATCTAATAGAATAACCTTATTACTAAGCGCACTTAGGCTTTACGTTCTATACTAGCTATAAGCTACGCTATTACTATACCTACTCGCGTACCTTATTCTACCTCTACGCCTATAGCTCTACCTACCTTTCGCCCTATTACTAGAGGTACTCTATAGCCTTTCTATCTAGCTCTAGTACTTACCTATTATACATACGGCAAGCCTAGACATATCTCTACTAAGTATATAGCTAGCGCCTTAGAGAAGGCTACCTACGCTACTATATACCTCGTACGTATTAGCGCTATAGAAGAAATATAATAACTCTAGGATTACTTAGCTAAATTAAGTAACTAGGTCGATACTAGTTCGGCCTACGAACTAGATCTAGTTTAGCCTTAGTTCGACCCTAAAATAGACTACGAGTCTACTAACTACTCTAGCTAGAGAAATAAGTAGCTAGAGGACAAGTTCTATTCTCTAGCGGAATAAGAGTAATTCGAGATAGATCTAGAGGTATACGGTTACTAAATAGCGTCGTTAGCTACTACATCCCCGCTATTATAACTTCTATTACTATTTACGACCCTTATAACTACTCTTATACTATTACACTTTAAGCCTTTATCGATACTAGCGCGCTTATTAGCGCCGTAGTCAATTATAACGTCCTTAATAAGCTAAAGAGCTTCGGCTACCCTATAGCGTTAGCTAGCTCTATTTAGCTTTAGGCTTATAATAGTGTTCTAATAGAGTAAGTTACTTATAGCGTTCCCCTTACTACTACCGTCTCTAGTAAGCTAAACGCTCTTACTACCTTCTATATTATAGATATTAGCTATTTCGACATTATCCTTAGCCTCGGCTAGCTTAAGGCTAATAGGGCTACTATCGACTATAAGTATAGCTAAGTTACATATAAAGAGGAGTTTTTACTAGTCGTTATTAAGTAGGAGCTACTATAGCTAATTAAAAGGCTAGAATCTAGATCTAAGCCCGACTTAGATCTAGGAATCTAGCTCGGCAAAGCTGCCGTTTTAGTTTAGAATTAGTTCGGCCCTAGTTTAATACGTAAACTAGGTCCTAGCTTAGCTACCGAGTTAGGACGAACTAGACTATATCGGCCGCTAGCTCTTAGGTCGAACTTTAAGCTAAATTAGGGGGAGTTTAAGCTAATCTCCTATAGTACTTAGTTAATGTATAAGTTCTCCTACTTACTTACCTACGTAAGTAACGCTAAATAAGAAGAGCTAACTATCGCCTTTATCGGCGTAGCCGCCTTTATATTAGTAGCTAAATACTAAGAGAACGAGGTGTTTATAATCTTAGTAAAGAATATCGAAGACTACTACTAGATAGCCTTCGAGCTAGAACTAGATCCTATAGTAGTTCTCCTAGAGGAACTATAGGAGTTTACCGACGTCTTCTCTAAAGAATAATCTAATACGCTCCCTTAGTATCGGCCGGATTTCGACAACTGTATTACACTTAAAGATAGCGCTAAGCTACTACGTATAGAGCCCTTACGCTACCTATTACTAAAAGAACTCGATATAGTAGAACAATTTATCTAAGAACATCTTAATAAAGGCTTTATTATACTAAGTTCCGCTAGCTATTCCTTACCTATTCTCTTTATTCGTAAGCTAGGTAGAGAACTCCGTCTCTACGTTAACTACTATAGCCTTAACGAGGTAACTAAGCAAGACGTCTATCCTCTACCCCTTATTAAAGAAACACTTACGCGCGTAAGTAAGGCTAAATAGTTCAGTAAGATCGATATCTATTAAGCCTTCTACTACCTCTATAACTCTGTCGATAGTAAAGATCTTACTATATTCTCTATATATATAGGTAACTTTAAGTAGCTAGTAATACCGTTCGGTCTTACTAATGCCCCTATAGTCTAGTAGAGGTTTATAAATTACAACTTCGTCGATATACTAGAGCGCTTCGTGTCGATCTACCTAGACGATATTCTTATCTATATAAACGGCTCTCGCCGAGAGTACGCCGAGCATATTAAGCTAGTACTCTAGAGGCTCTACGAATTAGGCCTAAACGCTAACATTAAGAAGAGTAAGTTCTACCTAATAGAGGTAAAGTACCTTAGTATTATTATTAGCTAAGATAGAGTTAAGATAGATCCTAAGAAGGTAGAAGCTATATAAGTATAGAAATAGCTAGCCCCTAGTAATACTACTTAGGTAAGGAGCTTTATTAGCTTCTATAGCTACTATTGTCGCTTTATTAAGGGATTTAGTACTATTACTAAGCCGCTAAACAATCTACTTAAGAAGGACGCTATACTATAGAACGATAAGTGTACTACTACGTTTAATTATATAAAGTACGCCGTTACAAGCGCGCCTATCCTTATATACTTCGATCGCTCGAAATAGATAGTCCTTAAGATAGACGCCTCTAACACTACTACCGCTAGAATTCTATCGTAATATAATAAGTCTAACGTCCTCTAGCCTATTACCTTTTTTAGTAAATCTATAAATAAAGCCGAATATAACTACGCTATCTACGATAAGGAACTACTAGCTATCGTCTAAGCCTTCGAGGAGTAGGCCTCTAAGCTTATAAGTACTTAATCCGATAAGGCTATCTACATTCTTACCGACTACTAATCCTTAATATACTTTATAAAGACTTAGAAGCTGTCGCGCTACTAAGCGCGCTAGGCCCTCTACCTCGCGTAGTTTAACTTTAAGATTATATATAGGCCTAGCGCTACTAATAGTAAGGCTAACACACTTATAAGGAGGAATAGAGACGTACTACGTTCGAAAGAAGACCCTAATCTACGCTAGACGCTACTACTATATAAGGTACTAGATTAGCGTATTATCGACGAACTAAATCTAGGTCGCATCCGAACTAGATTACTAATCTAAGCCGAACTAAGATCTAGTTTAGCATCTAGTTCGCGAACTAGTTCGCTGTCTAGTTTGTTACCTATTTTACCTCCTATTTCGCTACCTATATCGGCGCCTATTTCGGCTGCCGAACTAGGTATCTATATAGTACCTATTTCGACTATAGAGGAGCCTTTACCCCTTTTCGATAAGGTAGCTAAGGCTAACTTACGAGACGCTAAGTTCGAGTTAGCTCGAGGCATCTACTATATAATAGAGGCCTTCCTAAAGAGGAAATAGTTACCGTCGACTAATATTATAATCGAGAAAGGGATGCTATACGCCGCTAGCTAGTTAATTATACCTTTCTCTATAGCCGTAAAGGTTATCTAAGGAGTCTATATATCGAAGGATTATATATACGAAGGAGCTACTAAAACGGCTACTATAATTAAGTCTACTTTCTATATCTCTAGATACAATAGTAACGTTAAGAGGTTCGTCGCTAACTATTATAACTATAAGCGCTTAAAGGCTCGCTATAGCTTACTAGCTAGCCTCCTATCGCTATTACCTATTCTAGTAAGACTATAGTAACACATTACTATAGACTTTATTACTAGTCTACCTCTAGTAGACGGCTATAATATAGTGCTCTATATCGTCGACTACCTATCTAAGGAACGGTACTTAATCCTATACTTCTCTAGAGAAGGTAGTACTTTAGCGTTTAAGACTACTAAGCTATTATTCTTCTACGTATAGAAACTATATAGTCTACTAGATAGTATTACCTCGGATCGTAGCCCTTAGTTCGTTAGCGACGTATAGAAGAGGCTCTACTAAATCCTAAAGATTACTACTAAACTATCTACTATAGGGCATCTATAAATAGACGGCTAATTAGAGGTTATAAATTATAAGTTCGAGCGAGTTATCCGTTTATACGCTATACGCTTTAGTAATTAGACACTTGTTCTACTAGTCGTAGAATTCTCTACTAACGTTAACCTATTAGAGAGTACTAAGCTATTACTGTTCGAGGTTACTAGAGGATATAAGCTAAGGCTAAGCTTCTAGCCCCCTTCCGACGTACCGTTAATAAGAGCTAAGCTAAATAAGGTCGACATCCGCGTACTTACTAAGTAACTAGAAGAGGCACTAGCTATTACTAAGGCTAACCTTAGTGTCGCCTAGTTACGGATAGTAGAATAAGCTAATAAGTACCGCTAGCTAATAGAGTTTAAGGTAGGCGATTTAGTTTAGCTATTAACGAAGAACCTCTAGCTATAGGGCAATCTAAAGCTACTACTAAAGTATGTTAGTCTCTATAAGATCCTTAAGAAACAATTACTACTAGTATATAAGCTTAATCTACTAGCTACGCTATAAAGGATCTACCTAGTATTCTACGCTAACCTCCTTACTAAGTACCTAAATAACCCTCTACTAGGCTAAGCCTTTAATAAACTACCTCCGGTAGAAGTCGATAGTAAAGAGAAATACGAGGTAGACGACATAATCGATATATATATACTACGTAGTAAGCTAGTTACTTATATAAGCTAGAAAGGCTATCTAGAGGACCTTACCTAGTAGCTAATCGACAATCTTAAAGGAGTAGCCGACGTACTTCGTAACTATCTAGATTCTTATACGGATAAGCTAAGGCTAAGATAGATCGACGAATAATGTATAATAGCGTTTAAGGGTAAACGCGTTTAAGAGGGGGAGTAGTAATACGAGATAGATTATAAACTAGATTTAGTTAGGATCTAGTTTAGATTAGTTACGTAATCTCGGCATCGTAGCCTAGGCTTCTAGCCGCTCTACTCTCAATATTATACGTACTTTATATACTAGTTTTCTTCTTCTTCTTCTAAGTCTTAATATCTTAATAAATAGACATAATTAACTTCTTATCTTACTAGTCGTAATTACTATTCGTAATAGTAAAGCTACTATTAATTATTCTTCTATAGGCCTTATATTAAGCCTTAATTACTTAAAGGCCTTAAGGAGTGTTAAAAGCGCTCTACTAATACTACTAATACTAACGTCTTTAGTGTCTTTAGCGCCTTTTATACTCTCTCCGATACCTATTAACTATATTAATATTATAAACTTAATTACTCCTTACTAGCTATAGTAGCGCTTAGGGCCTATAAACGACTTAAGATCCTTACCTATTACCTCTAAGGCTAACCCTTATAAAGTTTTAACTAAATTCTTTAAGTAGATAAAGAGAAAAAGAAGCTTTAAAAGGAATATTTAGGTACTAGATTAGGTTAAATTTAAGCTAAAGAAGGAGAATTACAACCTTAATAGCGTAAGAGGTATATACTTAGATAGGTAGAGAGATACCTAGGCCTTTAATAAAGGCCTTCTATACTAGATTTAAAGCTAAATTAGCCCTTTTAAGCGCTAGTATTACTCTAAGATAGTTACACGAGCTAGATTAAATTAAGTAAGCTAGATACCTTACTATCTTAGTAGTTAAATTAGGCACTTTTATCTAGTTTATACTACGTAAATTAGTATCTATATTAGCCGCTATAATAGACAATTTAACTAGCTTAGCGGCCGAGATAGATATTAATCTAGTTTAGCTACTAAACTAGACTTAGTTTATCTAACTTAGAGTAGTATATATATAGTATAGAGTAGTCGTAGTAGTAGTAAAGAGTTTTTACTAGGTCTTAGCATTAAACTTATTTAATATAAGTAATTTCTTATGTACTAAATAGATCCTCTATAACCTTATACTATATCTATAGCTCTTAAAGTGTACCTTAGCGTATAGTCTACTATATAAGTAGATAGCTAGCTCTAAGAAATTAGCGTATTTCTCGTACCTAGCGACTAGATTATAGTATTACTTTACCTACGCCTTTAGTACTAAGAAGAATTACTTAATAGAATTAAAATCTAGTAAATAAGGTAGTAGGTATTTAAGGTAACTTCTATACTCTTATACTAGCTTCTTTACCTTATTACTCTAGTAGATTAAAGCATTATCTATAATAAAGATTATACTAGCTAGAGGCTCTAGTATTATTATATCTATTAGCTAGCTAATAAAGATCTTACTAGTAATTAATCTATAGTAGATTAAAGTACTAGGGAGATAGCTATTAATAGTAATAGCTAGTAATACGCTCTACCTCTTACTACGCTACTTTAGCTAGATATCTATATACTTCTTACTAATAGGCGCCTACCTATACCTCCTCTACGCTATATACTTATTATAAGCTAACTTATTAATATAAATAATCCTATTAACTAGCTAAAGTATATACCTTCGAGTCTAATTTACCCTAAGTATTATATCTCTTTTAGCTACTACCTTCTTAACTACCTTTTAAGACTACTACTAGCGCTAGATCGTGTACTAGATTATACTTAAGTATACCTAGTAATTATATATCTCCCTTAAGAAGGCTTAAACTTTATTAAGATAAGTAGTAGAGATATTATTTAGGTAGGCTATTACCTCCTTAGATAGGTTAGTATAGAAAGAGCTTAGCTATAAAGGACTTCTATCTTCTAAGAAAGGGGTAAGAGTATAAGGGCGTAGTATATAAGCTTTAATAGAAGGATAAGAAGTACTAAAGAACTTAAGGAATAGTTAAATTTAGCGGATTATAGCTCTAGCTACCTTAGTAGTAGTATAAATAGCATAATCGGTATACCCTTTAGTAAGTAAGAACTATACATCTACTAGCTTTAGTTTAGCTATTTAATAATTAACTATAATAGTAATAACCTAATTAGAGTAGTATAGCAACTATTACACCTTTTTTTAGCTTTAATTTATCAATATTCTCTATAGTATTCTCTATAGACTTCTAGCTAGCCAATTTTAGTAAGCAGAAGTCGGTGAAGAGTACCGCCAAGCCCGGGGTGGCTCGGTTGAACTCAAAACGACTGTAAGGTGAGGTACATGTACGGTTTCCGAGATCGATCGCCGACCTCGGCCACCTGAAATGCCCCTCTATTCGTGGTATATAGCAACCAATCTTCTCTCGACCGCGATCATCAATTTTCAGTAGTACTCCTGGACTTTGCGATTCCTCTGTCTACCATATACACCAAGAGCTGTCCGGCTGACACCGTAAAAATGTGCAAGCCAGCAACCTGCGGAACCTGCAGTGAGTCCACCGACGCCACCGCTCATTCCATCTTCCCTTCCACCTCTCTGACTTTCGTTCATTCCACTTTTACCTTCCCGTATACTTATCCTCCCTTAGACAAGAAATCCTGGTGGGGCTGCGGTAGTCACATCCCGATGGTCATGGACAGCATACCAAAGGAGGAATGGTGCGGCTGCGACCCCAAAGTAGAGAAGGAGGGGACAGAGTACCCGCCTATGGGGAAGCTGTGAGATTCCAAAGGAGAGGAAGAGGGGGCTGATTGATGCAGGGTCGTTCTTAGGGGGCTGGAAGAGTATGTTGGGATGGTAAAGAGGGGAGAGAGGGGTGGATGAGAGGTGGCGGGGATGGCAGGATAGCAGGGTGGACGGTCAGCAGTGCGGGAGAGTTGCTGGGAGGTGGCGTATATATGGCGGGCATAGTTGGAGTGATAGTAGATATGGGCGGAATAGATGCTTTATGAAGACCGTTCAGAGCACCCTAATGGCTTTTGCGACATAATGTCCGCAGCTGCAGAGGGAGCCGCAGCAGCGAAGCACCACAAAAATGGTGAACAAGGACCGTTCAGTACATGCTGGTAGTTATTTTCGCCATGTCTGCATCTGTTTTCTATTTCCCCAACCTCTGCGTAATTGGTAGTGCATGTTGTCGCACTATAGGGTGCATTTGCCGTGGCTGGAGCTTGCATGAACAGCCCACCTCGGTAGCGTGGGGGCTTCCACGTGGGGGCTTTGACTTTGTGCTCGAGCAACAATTTCTGTGTCCCACACCTGGAATCAACATTAATTCTTCGAAGAGCTGGGTATCCAACGCGAGCAAATGGTCAACTGAGGACCATCAAACGACGTCAGCCATGCCAACAATTGACCGGCAGCACGACAGTCGGAAGCAAGCAGATGTTTATTCACGATTGCACGAAAGCGGAAGTTTGCAAATCTCACGTCATTGTGCCTGAGGATCCTGGCGCTTCCAGCTCCTCATGATCGGGAAAATAACCAAGGGAACACTGACAGCCACGTCAAGCCACTCATGCTCTTGATCTCGGACTGCGCCATTTCGTCGTGTCGATCCGGCATGACATCCTAAGTGGTTCTATGGGATGGCAGACCAATCATGGAGCAAGCCTGGCGTTGTTGCCCATGCTCGCGTTTACCATTTCTGTACTGCTATCCAGGTTCTTCAGCCATGCCGCACGAGGGCTTGATGAGCGGCTCTTGAAGAAGAGCATCTGGAAGCGAAGTAGAGATAGCTAAGTAAATGGACGTCAGAGCTTTCAGATTTCTTTTCCAGCAGTCATCTTTACACTTTGCGAGCTTCATCTATCCTGCTGACCACACGAACACGAGTACCACACTCTCAAGGCTCCACGGCTCCGCACCACTGCGAGATCACCATTCGCTTTTCATGACAGCCAGCACACGTCAAACTTATGACCATGAGGTGACTTGCTGCTAATCGTCTCCTCATATCTCACTCAATATACTTAATGTCTACTTCTATTCGACACCTCTCACGTTGACGCACCAGGATCATCACAATGCCTACCACACCCACCACGCCTTCAAGTGTCGACCCGTTCTCTTTCGAAGCTCTCATTATGCAGAGTGAGAACTTGATCCGAAGCTGGTCAGGCTTCTCAAGAGACACGCTGCTGCGCGCTCCAAGCACAAGCTCACAGGCCTCACGGAGCACAACGACATCCACGACATCCTCCACGGAAAATCCTCACTTGGGCCGCACTACTCAGCAAATGACCACATCACAACCTCCACCTATCCCAGCGCGAGCACCAGGTCACTCCTTCCATACACCCAGACAACCACTCCGCAAACGCCGTTCACCAAAAGTACTCTCCTTGCGCGAGCTCAGAGCAAAAGACTCGGAGGCACAGCTCAGATCGGTCTACGAGACACAGACGCTTGCGTACCTCAACGACGACATCCAGCCATATCGCAGGCCTGGCGAGAGTCGCCTAAAGTGGTCATATTCCGAATCGAGTAGCGAGGAAGACATCAAGGAAGAACCAGAAGAGGACGAGCAATACTTCATGGCGCCGGAGAAGTGATCGGAACGGTATGGGGAAAAGTCGCAGAGGTGCCTGAATTGCAAGGAAGAGGAAGGAGGTGTGGATGAGTTGCGCCAGCGGCGCGGTGGATGGCTGAGAATATTACGCGATAACCACATCAAAGGATGGATGACTACGGACATGCTTGGGGAACAGGTTAATGGTGGAGGAGGGGTGGAAGCGTCAGCAACGTTGCTGCTGACAGGAGCTTGAAGCTCGGGAGTCGGCACTGGCACGGGGAGCAAAAAAAATTGCCCCGCATGTTGACGTGCCCCGCCATGACGATGAGCATGAATGATTTGAATTCAATTCGGTTGCTCGCAGGTTTCTCAGCAATCTGAGTGGTGCTTAGTGATCAGATAGTTGTCCTTGACCCTCGAAAACAACCATTTCCTTCTCGTTCTCGACCTCGAGCGACCCTTAATCCTGCACCGTATCACTTTCCAAGACACCACCAGACAAGATGGCCACCACCATGCGAGCAGTCGGCACGCCTCCCCTCCCATCTCCCATATACCCTACTAACCCCTCCCAGCAATCAAAAACGACAAAGGCCCCGCCACCTCCCTGCACATCACCACCATCCCCCGCCCCACCCCCACCGACACCCAAGCCCTCATCCGCGTCCGCGCCTTCGGCCTCAACCGCATGGACCTCCTCCAACGCGAAGGCCTATACCCCGTCCCGCCCCAAGCCCCCTCGACCCTCGGCGTCGAATTCTCCGGCGAAATCGTCTCCATCGCCTCCGGCGCCGAACGAGGCTTCAGCGTCGGGGACGCAGTCTTCGGCCTCGCCTACGGGGGCGCGTACGCCGAGTACATCGCCGTGTCCACCCACATGCTGGTCCACAAGCCGGATGAGCTATCGTGGGAAGAAACGGCGGGGATACCCGAGACGTGGATCACGGCGTTGCAGGCCATGTATCTCATCGGCGAGTTTGGGGAGGGGAAGAGTATACTTTGGCATGCCGGGGCGAGTAGCGTGAGTATCTCCGGGATGCAGTTGAGTAAGGCCGGGGGAGCGGGGAAGGTGTTTGCGACGGCGAGGCAGGATGGGAAGTGTGAGTGGATTGAGAAGACGTTGGGGGCGGATAAGGCGTGGAATACGGAGAGGGAGGATTGGGCGGGGGAGGTGTTGAAGAAGACGGATGGGAAGGGGGTGGATGTCATTGTGGATTTTGTGGGAGGGAGCTATTTTGCGGATAACCTCAAGGCGGCGGCGAGGGATGGGAGGATTGTGAATCTGGCGACGTTGGGAGGGGGGAAGGTCACGGGCGATGCGGATATTGGCATGTTTGTCAGGAAGAGGTTGAGGTTTGAGGGGAGTAGTTTGAGGAGCAGGGATGAGGATTATCAGGGTAAGTTGAGGGATAAATTGGTGGAGACGGCGTTGGATAAGTTCAAGAGTGGAGAGTTCAAGAGCCATATTGAGAAGATTTTCGATTGGGAACAGGTGGTGGAGGCGCATCAATTGATGGAGAGCAACAAGACAAAGGGCAAATTGATCTGCACGATCAAATGGTAGTTGATGACTGTAGGAATAATACTCGTACAGCAGAGAGCTTGCATGAAGCTTGGACCACTTTTTTTCCCTCGTTGCTCTGGGGCGTTTGTTTACGCAGCCAAATAGTGCGCCGATCCCGAACTTCGGCTCACTCAACCAAGGACACAGAACACCTCCGCCTACTACCAATCTCTGCTATCACAGCTCTAATCCACAACGTTCTTGAAACGAGTCCACGTTCGCTGGGCCGCTTTCATTGTCAGCACGAGCTCCCACACGATTAAACGACGTCAGACAATGTTTTCATAGCACCACCACGATTCGCTTGTGTACATTCCTCAGAGGAACCCATTCCTCGACAAATCATGCCTTCAGTCGACAGGGAAGCTTCTCGCGACCGCGACGTGCGGCATCAACATTCATACTCGGAGTCTGGCCGCTTGTCGGTGCCCATGTAAGTCTTACTATCCATTCGCGCCGACCATGAAGGACAATGGGACTGACCAGAGTTCTTTCCAAACTTAGGTGGGACAGCGCAGACCCAGACAGATGTCCACCACCTTTACCAATCCCTCCTGGATCTCCCAGTCTTCAGACAAAGTCCAACGCATCCGCCGGTATACAAGCAGCTGCGAACAAGCTACACGAACGCGCCCGCGAAAGTCTCGGATCAGCTTACCTCGCAAACGCTTCCCCTTCCTCTTCACCCGAAAAGTCGCTCATCAAGGGCGCAGCACACAGGCGCATGCAGTCGGCGCATGCCTCGAATGGAAAAGACCTCAAATCTTACCTTGATGGTATGCGATCAGGATCGCCGGAGCGCACGCCAGGAGCGGCAGCAGAATACTACTCGTCATCGAGCAGTCGACCGGATACACCTACCAGAGCTTCTGCGAAGCCAATTCTAGGAGAGAACACACCGCCGTCTGCCACAATGCGAGCTCTACAATCTGCAGTGGTCAAGGACGACTCATTCCTTTCCGACATGACGAATGGAAGAATCTCGAAAGGAGCCGATCCTGAAGTATCGGCACAGCTACTCAAACTTACCACAATCGCCACGAATCTGCAAACAGAAATGGCCGCCCTCAGCAGAAGAAGCAAGGACAATGCAGTGGATCTGCTCGGCCTGAAAGAAGCAGCCACGAAGCGTGACGAGGACATCAAGAAGAACATCAAGGACCTCATCACGAGCCCACATCTCTATGGTCCTTCTTCTCCTAGCTTAGGAAGATCGGGTCACTTTGGACTTGGACTGCTCGACAGCAAGGCATACAGCTCACCACCTCCCATGCCGCGTGCAGCTAGCCACAACTCACTCATGGATGCCGGCAGTCCCTCACCGTACTCCGTCGAGGGTGCGGCTAGCGTGGCAATGCTGGAGAAGATCATCCGAGAGATGGTCACCAAGGAAGGACAGGAACGTCTCCTCTCCACTCTTTCCGAACTCATGGATAAATCCAGCAAGATGTCGACAGAGGCAGTGACCAAAGTTGAAGATCTGGCCGAATTCATCAAAGAGAAGCAGCGTGCGCAGGCACTCAACGCTGCTGCCTCCAGTAATGCACTAGTGCGCTCAGCATCACCTACTGAGCTACCAGCCGATCTCAAGACACTTCTCGGCAAGATCAAAGACAGCGTCACTTCCAACGGTGGCATGACCGCCGAGATCAAAGCGCTCATTCGTGAGTTGCGCGGCGAGATCCTCGGCATGGGTCGCGAACTTGGCCGCAAATTGGACCAAGTAGATCATTCGGCCACCAACTCTCGCTCTGCCACAGATGACCAAGCCTCACGAATGGAGATGCAGCGTGTCGTGAACCAGTCTGTCCAAGACTTGCGCGACCATATGGAGAATCTGATCCAGGAATCAGCCCGGCAATCGTCTGCTCTCGTACAAGCTCGTGGAGAGTCAAGCAGCGAAGACATGTACGCCGTTGTCAAGCATGCTTTGTCAGAGCATGGTGATGCGCTAGCAGTCAGCGCAGCACCCAACTTCGATAAAGAAGAGATTCTATCTGCTGTGCGGACTGCTTGTGAGAACTTCAAACCTGAAATCGAACTGCAACAATACGGACTGGAGCGAGACGAGATCCTCGAAGTGCTCAAGGAAGGTCTGGATGAATACCGCGCCAGCCAAGAAGCAGTCGCAGCCTCACAAGTCAACAAGCAGGAAGTCTTTGACGCCATGCAAGAAGCTCTGCAATCTGTGCAACTCCCCAGCCCGATCCTGGACACTCATGCCATCAAAGCTGACATGCTCGCATCAATCAGAGAATGCTTGGAAGAATTCAAAGGCACAAACCCAGCTCTGGGAGAGAACCCGCTGGACGACGGCGCTACACGAGAATTGATCAACAACGCCATCCGTACTGGTCTGGAAGAGCACTCCGACAAGACCCAACGTGTCATGGAGATTAGTCGCGACGATCTCTTCGACGCCGTCAAAGCCGGGCTGGACGGTTCAAGCATCCCCTTTGGTGGCTTCGGTGAGCAAGTACTTCAGCAACTCCACGAGCTCGTAGACGGTATGAAGGTCGAATTCAAGCAATACTCGGCCGCCAACGGACGCGACACCGAGCAAGTCCTCGACGCAGTCAAGGATGGTCTTGAAGTGCTCCGTGGTCAGATCGAGACCTACGTCGACCGTGCGCAGGACGTCACCGGAAAAGACGAAATCATCGAAGTCGTCCGCACAGGATTGGAGAATCTCCGGACGGATGTCCAAGGATTCGTGTCTGAAGGACCGAGTCACGGCAAGGGCGACTTGCTGGATTACATCAGGAGCGAGTTCGAGCACCTGCACGCTACCATTGGAGGGGATCCGCTAGATCGAAGCCGAGACCTCATGGGCGACAAGTCGGATATCCTGGCTGCTATCGAAGGCATGAGGTCTGAAGTCGGCGCCAGAAGTCTCGGATCAGAGGTCGGTGGTGAGTCGATGGAGAGTGTCAAGGAGGAAATCGCACATCTCCGCGATACCCTTGCACCACTGCTCATTAAGGTCGGTGCAGCTGCGGACAAGGACGAGATGCTAGCAACCATCAAAGAGGCCATCTCCGAGCTGCCTTCTCAGCCAGGAGGCATCAACACCGACGTCCTGGAGGCCATTCGCGGCGAGTTCGAAAACTTGCAGTCCACCGTCACAAGATCGAGCGGCGGCCGGGCAGACATGGAAGAAATGCTCGACACGATCCGTCTTGGTCTGGACGATTTACGCTCACACGTCGACAAAAGGACCGAGAATCCCGAGAAGCACATCCTAAACGGCGAAATCTTGGATGCGCTGAATGAGGGCCTGGACAATCTCCGTTCAGACGTAAACAAGACGCTGGAAAAGCCGGTCGATATGACGGTCACTTATGAGATCCTGGATACACTAAAAGAAGGCCTCGCCGGTCTCAGAGCGGACATGGACAAGCTTTCCTCTCGCGGCAGAGGCACTTCGCCTGTTGGAGATGCGATCGTGCTGGCCGACGCTTCAATCACGAGAGACGGACCTGACGGTGTCGCTGCGCCAGTCACAACAGACGGCCTGAAGAAAGACGACCTCGAGAAGATGGAAGTACTCCTCGCGCAACTTCAGATCAAGGTCGAGGCGATGGATCGGAACATCCAGGATATGCCTGTGCCGGAGTCATCCGAGGGTGCTACCGCTGGAATCAATCCGGAGCAATTGGCTGGTCTGGAGAGCATGATCAAGGACGTCCAAAGCGCTGTGGCTGATATCGCGGCGAGAGAGCGAGCAGAGGTCGAAAATGCTGTGACCAAAGCTGACACCGACGCCATTGAAACACTGCTGAGGAACACAAAGTCTCAGATCGAAGAGCTGCGAATTCCTGGCGTCGAAGACTTGGCGACACGGGAGCAGAGCGATGCCGTCGAAGCCGTTGCGCGCGTGGCAAAGGAAGCCATTGATGCTCTGACCGCGAAAGTGGAGGAGAACGTCGCCACCAAAGCTGATGTCGCTGTTGTCGAAGTCCTGGCGTCGGACGTCAAGGCTGTGCTAGATGAGCTGAAAGAGAAGACGGGTGGTCTGGCTGAGGAGGAAGAGGCGAAGCGTCTGGTCAAGTCCGACATTGATGTCTTGGGCGTCATTTGCACCGAGATCAAGGACAAAGTGTCTGAGATGGTGCTTCCTGATGTCGACACGCTACCGGATAAGGCGGATGTCGAGCAGCTGCAGGGTCTGATCAATGATCTTCGCGAAGCGCAGGAGAAATTCCAGGAGCAGTACGATAAGGATATCGGCGTCACTGCTCAGGCTTTTGATGATCGCCGCAAGGATACAGAGGAGATTGTTGGATCTGTCACCGCCATCAAGAGCTTGCTCGAGGAGTTCTCCCAGCAGGCTACTGATCGCGAGGAGAAGGATGATGGTCTCTTCGATGAGCTCAAGAACAGTCTGACCGCTATCACCGAGAAGGTAGAGACGAACCCATCGATCGCCGAGGACGTCAAGGCTCTTGTTGAGACGGTCAAGACCGAATTCGAAAAGGCCACTGCTTCTCTCGACTCCATCAAGACAGACCACGGCGATCAGCTGTCCTCACACGCCGAGAAGAGCACCGAACACAAGGATGCCATCATCGCTGATCTGTCGGCCAAGATCGATTTGCGCATGGATGAGCTAGTGGCAAAGTACATTGAGGCCCAGGCATCCGGGGAGGAGAAGGCTGCCGCGCAAGAAGAGCTTGTCAAGTCGACCAAAGATCTCGCAGACGAATTGAAACTCAGCATCGATACGCTCGGCACCGCCCTCACTGCATCCACGGCCGGCTTCAACGAATCCAGTGAAAAGCTCAGTCAAGAGAGCAAGACTGTCTTCAACCGCGTCGACGACGTGTTCAACAAGCTCGATGAAACGCAGACTGGTCTACAAGGTGAGCACGCAGCTACCCGCGATGAAGTGATCAAAGTTGGTGAAGGCGTGGCTGGACTCAGGGATGAAGTGGCCGAGAGCAACCCCAAGATCTTGATCGGCCTGCAGGAGCTCAAGGCGCTAGTCGAAGCACATTACGACCATGCAAAGACCACAGCGGGTGAGCACGCTGATGCTCTTCGTGGTATGGGTGAGAAGCACGAGAGCAAAGTCGGGGAGGTCATGACTGCTTTCTCAGCTGCGAGGGCATTGCCCGACACCGAAGACACGGGAACCAAGATCGACGAGTCGGCGCTTCATAAGAAGCTGGACCAGCTCTTGTCTCGCTCCGTCGAGGTGGGACCGGATACATCGGTACATGAGAAGCTGGACAAGTTGGCAGAGTCAGTCCCTGGCAACAACGCGGAGTTGCTCGAGAAGATCCACGCGTTCATGACCGCTTCCGAGGGGGAGGGCGAAGGCAGCAAGGCTGTCCAACTTGAGCGTCTGGACGCGATCCATGCCCAGATGATGGCCACCGCGGCAGAAGTCACTGCTTTTGTCGCGACACAGACGCAACGCATCAGCGACGAGCAGGACACCAGGGAGCGCGAAGCGGAGGAGCTCAGCAAGGTGATTGCACAGCGGGAGACGCGAAAAGAGGATCTCGAGGCGGACATCGACGTCTTGTCTTCCGACCGCGACGAGCTGCGCGGGGAAGTCGCTCGTTTCAGGGAAGAGAAGGAGGCATTGGGCCGGGAGAAAGCCAAGCTCGCCGCCGACGTGCACGCTCTGCACGCCGCCTTGGCGATCCGCAAGGAGGAACTCGCCGCCATGGAAATGCGAGCTGACCAGCTCGAGCGCAGAGTCTTGGAGGGACTGATGGACCAGAGCCGCGCGGCCATGATCCGGTCCTCTGTCGCTGCCTCCTCCGCGGGGTTGGCAGGGAGGAACAAGACGCCGAAGACCAGTCCGCGCAAGAAGCCAATGCGGGATTTGAGGGTGGTTAGTGGCCAGAGTGACGCGAGTACGCTTAGCACCGTCACGGCGCCGTTTAGTGCTGTGAGTAGCGTGGCGCCGAGTCTGGCTAGTTCGGTATCGGTCGCGGCGCAGGCGGTGGTGAGGCAGAAGGTTAGTCGGCCTAGTATGGCGCGGAATGAGAGGGGTGTGCAGGGGGCTGGGGCGGAGAGGCGGATTATGAGTTTGAGTCAGATCAGCCATAACGCGGGAGGCGGTAGCGCAAGGCAGAGCCTTGTTGGGTTGCCGGTTGTCAGTGCGCCGAGGCAGGGACTGGAGTCGTTGAAGAGAAGCCAAAGCGTGAGGACGAGTGGGCTGGGCGTGGGGAGGAAGAGTAGTTGGTCTGCAGGCGGGGCCGGGATCGCGAAGAGGGGTTTCACGCCTTTGGGGCTGAGCGTCATAGGGGACGAGGAGGGGGACAAGGAGAACGAGTTCGAGGATGCGGAGAGTAGGCGCACGAGCGCCAGTCGGGAGAGCAGCTATACCCCGACCGAGACCGGGAGCGTGATCACCGGCGACGACAGGTCGAGGTACAGCGAGAGTTTCGTCGAGTTCTCGGACGCAGGGAGTAGGCGGACCAGCGGACAGACCGTCACTGACAGCGAAGTATCGAGAGCCGAGACCTTGGACGACGGGAGGAAGAGCGTCGACTCGGCCATGGCGAGCTTGATCGCTCAAGAAGTCCGGGAGCGCATCGCGGACGGGGAACTGGACGACGACGCGCGCACGGAGACGGATCTGGGTGTGGTGAGCAACGTCGGCACTGTCGACGACGACGGGGAAGCGGAGGCGGCGATCGTCATCGCGACACCGGTGGTGGATGAGGGTGCGGAGGATGGGCAGCTGGTTCTGCAGGCGGGCACGGCGAGTGTGGATTTTGCGTCGGGGAAGGGCAAGGAGGAGCAGGAGGATCGTAGGGGGTTCGTGACGCCGGCGGATAGTGGGTTGGGGAGCGATTTGCCTACGGCTGCGCTGGGGAGTGAGTTTGGGGGGTATTTCCCGAGGGCTGAGGCGGGTGGGGTGGGGGCGGAGTAGGGGGTTTCGAGATGGAGGACTGAGGAGGAGTGGATGAGGGAAATGGGTATGGGTGGTCGACTTGTATAGTATTTCTCTTGGGGCCGCTGGGCGTATGATAGGTGACGAAGCCAATCGTTTGTTCTTTACTGTGTCTCATGGACGATCGTGAAGAGATGTGAATGTGACATTCAACGGCCTGTTACTCGAAGAAAACGCGTCGAGGATGTTCCATCTGGCGACACGTGAGGTTGAAAGAAAATTTGACTTCACGTCATCCACGACTTCAGACAAAATCAACCACCTCACCGAGCAGCACCACCTTTGCAACGAAAGCATCGATATTTGACACATCGACGAGGAATTTTGGAGAGTGCCTGATGATCGGAATACTCCAGCCAGAACGACCGAATATGCCTTGATGCTTCAATGCTGCTGGCGCATACAAGCACGATTTAGAGTCGTTGGCAAATATGCGAGGAACAGATACTTCGCTTCGCCTTCTATCGCCTTCGAACAGAACCGCCCAAGCATAAGTGATCATCAGGTCTGGTCTCGCTTCTCCAGCACTGCATATCCCCGATTCAAAATGGCAGAAGCAACGATGACCCCGGTCGATCAGACCTTGCCCGGCGGCGGCGAGGCCAGCAGTACACAGATCGTGCCTATCGCACCTAGCAAACTGGGTGAATTCCTGGATGGCGCAAACTGGCCGTCTCAATTACCGCTGGACGACTGGTCACTGGAGCTCTACGATACGGCTGATGCACGACATCTGGTAGAGGCCGCGCAATTACTTCGAAATTCTACCATCCCCGTGGCTTTTCCAACAGAGACGGTATACGGCCTCGGTGCAGATGCTACCCGTTCCGAAGCAGTCAAGGGTATCTACAAAGCCAAACAGCGACCCTCGGACAATCCTCTCATCGTCCACATCGCCAGTCTACAGCAGCTGCGATGTCTCCTCCTCGGGTCCCGCTCGGCAACGAATCCATCGGTGTACGAGCCATGCACGGATCCAATACCGGATATATACAAGCCTTTGATCGAGAAATTCTGGCCTGGTCCGCTGACGATACTCCTGCCTGTGCCCGAGAATTCGCCACTCGCGCCGGAAACGACTGCTGGTCTGGCTACGTTTGGGGCACGGATGCCGAGGAATCTGCTGGCGCTTGCTTTGATCAAGCTTGCGGATAGACCGATCGCGGCACCGTCTGCGAATGCTTCTACGAAGCCATCTCCGACTGCGGCTGAGCACGTATATCATGATCTGGCCGGGAGGATAGAGATGATTGTGGATGGCGGACCGTGTCAAGTCGGGGTAGAGAGCACAGTGGCGGATGGGTTGGTCAGTCCGCCTGTTATTCTCAGACCGGGTGGTGTGAGTATTGGCCAGATCCGGGAGGTGAAAGGGTGGGAGAAGACGACGATCGCGTACGAGGATAAGGCGTTGATGGAGGGGAAGAAGGAAGGACCCAGGGCGCCGGGGATGAAGTACAGGCACTATAGCCCGAAGGCAAAGGTTATGCTTTTTGAGAGCGGGAGGGATTGTGGTATTGATGACCTGGCTGGTGCGGCGGGGTCGAAGAGACGGGTTGGTGTAGTTAGGACTAAGAGGTGGAAGCAGATTGGAGTTGAAGAGAAGACGATCACCAATGGTCGGGTGGAAGCAGAGGACGGCACTACACATCTTGAATCGGTAGGAAAACATGTCAGGGAGCACAAAGCTGGGTTGCCTACCGACTCGCCCCTTGTGCAGATGCTGGCCGAACAGTCGCAGTATCAAGCCAGGCAGATCCACGAGGTTGAGCTGGCAACAGATGACGGTGCAATCATGGTCTTGGATATCAGCATCGGACCGGATACCATTGATATTGCAAGAGGATTGTTCTCCGCGCTGCGAGATCTGGACAAGAAGGATCTAGACGCTATCATCGTCGAGGGTATAGAAGATGGGAGCGGAGATGATGTTTCTGCAGCAGTCATGAACAGGCTGCGCAAAGCGGCGGAAGTAAATGTATTATAGCTCGTCATTTTAGAACATAGACATCCTACTCATGGGCTTATCATACCCTCTAAACAATAACACGCTCAGTACTTCACCTCCCCCGTCCCCGGCTCCCTCAACATGGCCAGATTTAAAAACTGATCCTCCACGCCCTCAAACCGACTCGCATCCCAATCCAAATCCCCCCTCTCCACAAACCCAGACTGCTCATACAACCTCCTCCCCGCCTCGCTCGCCTCTAGATACATCGGCACCCCCAACTCATCCGCCTTCCTCAACCCCCACCGCATCAAAACCTTCCCCACCCCCCGCCTCTGATGATCCGGATGCGTACAAATCGACTTGAGATACAAATACGGCCGCCCCGCCACATTATCCAGCTTCCCCTTGAACTGCGCCACCCGGAACACATCGAACCGATCATGGTTAACGTCCGGGATGTGCCTCTCCGCCTCCCGCTCCGTGGCCGCCTGCTCCTCCTCGACCCGCATCTGCGCCGCGGACTTGGCCTCCGGAACGAGTTGCCAGCGCGCGGTGCCGACGATAGGGGAACCAGGAAGGGCGGTGTCGCGGACCACGTGGAAGTAGAAGTTCTCCGTCTGGCAGCCTTTGAGGTGGGTTTCGCGGTTCCAGGCCGTGATGGCGGGGGTGATGCCGTTGGGGTAGAAGAGGTCGAGGAAGCCGATTTTGCTGCCGGGGGGGCGGAGGGAGAAGGTGTGGTTTGTGACGGCGATCCAGGAGTCCAAGGTGGAAGGGGTGACGGTTTCGAGGACCAGGTTGGGAGGGGAGGGGTCGGTGGGGGGCATCGTGGTGGTTTGGTTGGGGGAAAGGAGGAGGAAGGAGGGTAGAGGGAAGGAGAGGGAGATGGGATGTACTTATTGGTTCTGGGTATCTTTAGGCAGATCAATGCTTGGTGGTATATGCTGACTCACTTGGAGGAGCGTTCGGTGTTTGTTTGAGGAAATCCGGTGCTGCTGATGATGATGCGGCTGCTGACGGAGTTGCCGATTCCGAGTCTAGCCGTTTTGGGACGAAAGTGGTTTGGCAAGGAACGCGTGCTTGACGCGACTTTCCTCTGCCATTTGCTTTCACTACACAGTACACCAACAATACTCCGCAAAGGCACTCAGGCTCAGTGATATTGTAAAGAATCAGAAGAATACAACTCGCACTTCTCATCCAAAAGATCCGTAATCCACATCTGGCCCAGCTGGGCCATTCACTTCCGAAGCCATGGGATCCAGACCAGAGCTCAAGGTCGACGACGAAGTCGGCTTCATCAGGTTCTTCCGCGGTATCAGTAAAGACGACGAAACTATACGTATCTTCAATCGAAGCGAATACTACACAGCACATGGCGATGACGCCGTCTTCATCGCCCGCACAGTCTACAAGACCACATCAGTCTTGAGACAATTGGGTCGAGAACCAGGCCTTGCATCAGTCACATTGTCAGTCACAGTCTTCCGGAGCTTCTTACGAGAAGCACTCTTTCGACTGGGCAAACGAGTAGAGATCTACGAAACCGCAGGCAGGAACCAGTGGAAGGTGGCAAAGACGGCATCACCCGGTAACCTGCAGGACATCGAAGACGAGCTCGGCGGTGCAGTGGATGCAGCTCCGATCATCTTGGCTGTCAAAGTGTCGGCGAGAGCCTCAGAGGCAAGAAATGTGGGTGTCTGCTTCGCGGATGCCAGTGTCAGAGAGCTTGGAGTTAGCGAGTTTGTCGACAACGACATTTATTCAAACTTTGAATCCCTGCTCATCCAACTCGGTGTCAGGGAAGTTCTCATTCAGAATGAAGGAAAGACCAAGGACCCGGAGCTCTCCAAGCTTCGCTCGATAGCAGACAATTGTGGCTGCGCCATCTCCGAGAGAGCTGGAGGTGACTTCAGCAACAAGGACGTCGAGCAAGACCTGTCGAGGATACTACGAGACGAGCGAGCTGCCGGTATGCTCCCTCAGACTGACTTGAAGCTTGCTATGAGCTCGGCTGCGGCTTTGATCAAATATCTGGGAGTCATGTCAGATCCTTCAAACTTTGGACAGTACCAGCTCTACCAGCACGACCTCTCACAATACATGAAGCTCGACGCTGCAGCCCTGAAAGCACTCAATCTCATGCCCGGACCAAAGGACGGATCAAAGACTATGAACCTATACGGACTGCTCAATCAGTGCAAGACTCCTGTCGGCAGCAGGCTACTGGCGCAGTGGCTGAAGCAACCACTGATGAGTCTGGAAGAAATCGAGCGTCGTCAGCTTTTGGTCGAAGCATTCGTGAACGATACTGAACTACGACAGACCATGCAGGAGGAGCATCTACGGTCAATACCGGACCTATACAGACTGGCCAAGAAGTTTCAGAGAAAGAAAGCTGATCTCGAAGATGTTGTCCGGGCATACCAGGTGGCCATTCGCCTACCCGAGTTTCTCGGCACTTTGGAAGGGGTGACTGAAGGTCCGTACAGAGATGCTTTGTACACAGAGTACACATCAAAGATTCGCCAATACAGTATCGCATTTGCTCGCCTGCAAGAGATGGTAGAAACCACGATTGATCTCGATGCTCTGGACAACCACGAGTTCATCATCAAGTCGGAATTCGACGTCAGTCTAGGCGTGATCCGAAAGAAGCTCGACAAGCTGCGTCACGACATGTCCAAGGAACACAGCAAGGTAGCAACTGACCTGGACGTGGACATTGAAAAGAAGCTCTTCCTGGAACAGCAAAAAGTCCACGGCTGGTGTTTCCGCCTGACACGCAACGAGGCTGGTGCTATCCGTAATAAGAAGCAATACCAGGAATGTTCGACTCAGAAGAACGGCGTCTACTTCACAACCTCACACTTACTCTCACTCCGACGCGAATTCGACCAGCTATCCGAGACATACAACCGTACTCAGTCAGGGTTGGTCCACGAAGTTGTCTCGGTTGCCGCCACGTTCTGTCCAGTTTTTGAGAAGCTAGCAGCCGTGCTCTCGCATCTTGACGTGATAGTAGCCTTCGCACACGTATCTGTCCACGCCCCAACGCCGTACGTCCGACCTACTATGCACCCGCGTGGCGAAGGCAATACTGTGCTTACGGAAGCCCGCCATCCATGCATGGAGATGCAAGACGACATTTCATTCATCACCAATGACGTCTCGCTTGTCCGTGGCTCGTCCGAATTCCTCATCATCACCGGACCGAACATGGGCGGCAAATCGACATACATCCGACAGATTGGTGTCATTGCTCTTCTTGCACAGATCGGTTGCTTCGTCCCTTGCGCTACGGCTGAGCTTGCCCTCTTCGACTGCATACTCGCCCGTGTCGGAGCGTCAGATTCTCAGTTGAAAGGTGTTTCCACTTTCATGGCTGAGATGCTCGAAACCTCCAACATTCTCAAATCCGCTACCCGCGAGTCACTGATCATCATCGACGAACTCGGCCGCGGCACAAGCACCTACGATGGCTTCGGCCTCGCCTGGGCCATCTCCGAGCATATCGTCCGTGAGATCGGCGCCGTCGGTCTCTTCGCCACCCACTTCCACGAACTGACGGCCCTCAACCAGACATACCCGCAAGTGCAGAACCTCCATGTCGTCGCGCACGTAGAAGATGCACCCACTCCTGCCGCAGAAGAAGACGAGATGGATATTGACGCCGGTTCCGGCAAGAAGAGCAAGAATCGCCAAGTGACACTACTTTACAAAGTGGAGCCGGGCGTCAGCGACCAGAGCTTCGGCATCCACGTCGCGGAACTGGTTCGCTTTCCAGACAAAGTGGTACGGATGGCGAAGCGCAAGGCGGATGAGCTGGAGGATTTTGCTGGCCGTTCTGGGGGGGAAGGGACGAAGCTGGGTGATGAAGAGGTGGAGGGCAGTAAGCGAGCGCTGAAGAGGATACTGAAAGAGTGGAAGGCGAAGGTGGAGAGTGAGGGTTTGACGGACGATGCGAAAGGGCAGAGGGAATGTATGCGGGAGTTGGTCATGGGGGATGCGGAGCTCAAGGGGACGAGATTTTTGGGGGAGTTGATGGCGTTGTGATTGCTGAGACTGAGCGCATGCTCCGGAGGACTCACGTCCGGAAGCCGGAAGGCCACGGATTAGCTGTGTAAGAGCATGCTTATCGTGTAGCATGTGTACAAGGGCGAAATTGGGGTCGAGCCCAAATTGCAAGTCTTTGAAAATTCACCATTTGCTGTCCAAGCTGCCTACTGGTAGTAGCAGTGACTGACAAACTACCACCTCTACCACCTTATGCCGGACAGCTTGTCTAGACTATGCTAAACCTGGTAGTATTGCCTTGGAGGAACTACCAATCCTCCTCGTCCTTTCCAACCTGCTTCGGACCACCAGCTCTCAACCTCTCCACCACCTCCTCACACACCCTCCGCACCTTCTCCCTATGTCTCCTCTTCTCCACCACCTCACTCTCCATCAAGACCTCCCTCAACCACACCCCGAACCCCACCCTCAACCCCTCCACCTCCCCCGCCCTCGCCAGCACCCCCACCACATCCTCCCCCTTGCCCTTATCCAGTATCAACTGACTGATCATGACCTCCAACAACAACCCCGTCCTCGGCCCCAGATAAGCCCAATCTAGCTTCTTCAACGCCGCGACCGGCACCGCCCCGCTCTTCATCAAACTCGCGTAAAACTTGGCAAGACTCACCACCTCCCTAGTCCCCAACCCCGCCTCGTCCCCCTCGCCTTCCTCTCCCCCGGCTCCCTCGCGGTCACCTTCCCCTCCCACCTCCCCCGCCGCCCTCTCGAACACGTCCCACAACGCGAACTGGAACCCCATCCTCACTTCCCTCTTGCTCCCGCTGCTGCCGCTGCTGCTGCTGCTCCCGCTCCCGGCGCACAGCTCGCGCGCCACGTGGGCGTAGTAAGGGTTGTATTCTTCTTCGGCGGCGACGCAGCGGACGAGCACGCGCGGGATCTCGGCGAGTTGGCGGGGTTTGAGGCGCAGTTTGGTGATGCGTTGTGCGGCGTCGCGGTAGTCGACCGATGACATTATGGTGGTGAAGAGGGAGGTGCGGATGGACGTGTTCATTCCTAGGGAGCGGGCGAGGTGGGGGAGGGAGGGGGAGGGGGAGGGGTCGTTCGACGAGGGGGTGGTGGTGGTGGGTTGGGGGTCAGTGGTGGGCAGGGGGAGGGAGGGGTCGGATGGATGGGGAGAGGCGTCGGACATTCTGGCGGGATCGTGCCAGGAGGCGCCGACGAGCCACCATTTCCCTTTTTTGTCGGCATTTTGCAGGTCCGAGAGGGTGATGCGGAGGGGCTCGCTGGTGCGGTTGGTGTTGTGCGCTTTGATGGTGCCGAGAAGTTTCTTCATCCTGGTGATTGTTTCTGCCCGGGTGGCGCTGGCGCCCAGGCCGCCTTTTAGTTTGTTGTTCTTGAGGTCGGTGATCGTTTCGACCATGAAGCTTTGGCGGACGGAGATTTGGGATTTGTCCATTGTGGAGACTTTGGTGGAGATGAGGGCGACTACGTCCTTGAGGGCGGAGGGATCGTCGGATCGTAGCTGGGGGCCGCAGGTGCGGACTATGCGGAGGAGTAGTTCGGTGGATGTTTCGGAGAGGTCGCTTATGTAGTGACGAAGGAGGTCGTAGATGATGGTCGATGAGATGACTGAAAAGGTGTAGAGTGTGGCGAGCAGGGAAACAAGATTGATTTGCTTCTTGTCTACTGTATCTGCTTTGCCAGGCCCGGCTAAGATTGATAGATCTTGAACAACACGCTCGAGTAGCTGAGCGCCAAAGTCGACTCCCACGATCCGATAAAGACCAGCAATGAAGCCGCCATGGAGCGTGATGAAGGTGTCTGTCAACGAGGCACTGTCGGCTATGAGAGCAAGTAACGTGTTGATCAGGCCTTCAGTGACATGCCCACGAGCATTATCTTGGTACAGAGCATCCATAGACGAAAGGATGGAAAGCATATTAGACTCTGATAGACGATTCACCAGACCCTGGATTTTGCGGTGCAAACGGACGACAGACTCGTCTTGAGTACTACCAGATCCAGTGCCACGGAGAGACGGGGGGACGTACTTGGCGATAGATGGCTCGGCTGTGGTAGTTATTGGGGCCCGATATGGGTTCTCGCGAGCCTTTATCGGGCGTGGTATCGATGATTCTGAGAGCTGAGATACGTCCAGATCCTCTTCGTCTGCCTCACTCTCCTCCTCATCGTCCATACTACCAGACTCTTCGCCAGACCCATCGATGTCTGATGAGCCGTTCAAGGGCTCGTCGGAGAAGCCCTCGAATTCGTCGTCTTCAACCTCGGCCGGTAATTCCAGCTTTCTGCGCTTCTGTTTGAGCCAGTCTTCGTCTGCCTGCAGCTTGCGCTTTCCGCCTGCACTTTCGCCCGCCACTGCGTCATCGATCTCACCCAGCAGATCGTCCAGTCCATCCTCCAGCGCCGCCTTGCCGCCTTTCTTCTTGATACCAAGCTTTCGCTCGAGGGCTGCAATCTCTGCATCCTCCTGATCCAGTCTCGCTCGAGAGGTCTTGGACATCTTCTGTGATGTGGGAGCTGGCAGTACGGCTTCCTCGGCATCATCCGAGTCGTCGTCCCCGAACACCTCGCTGTCGCTCCCGTCGATCAAATCATCGTCGGACGGCAATTGTTCGTCATCGCTTCCATCCCTCACTGCAGTATGTCGGGGGTTCTCCTTCTGGGCTTGTGAGATTCGGGGTGTGGTTCCGTTGCGCGCTGTCTTCGCTCTGATAGACCGCTGCTTTTGGTTCTGCTTGTTCTGCTTCTTCTTTGCTTGTCGGTCTTGCTTGCGAAGGTCCTTGCGTGTCGGCGCTCGTGAAGTCCTACCAGACTTGCTAGCTCCGACCTGGTCGGCAATGGCTTTTGGCAATTTTGGGCCGCCACTGGCAGGAACTTGATGGCGAGACATGATGATGATGACTTTTCGGTCTGCTAGGATCTTGAGGGACAACTACCACGACGGAGAGATTCTGGTAGTACTGCGCTCGAACCTACCAGGTTTGAGAGAATTCGATTCGCATATTGCGGCGAGTGGCAAGGTCTGCGATCACGTGTGGTAGTTTTTGGCTGAAGGAAATTTATGCGATCGAAAGAGTGGGGGAGTGGTCGGCTCCAATTGCCTTTTCAATCTGTGCGGCTCTGGAAGAAGCAGAGCCCCATCGGGCCCGGACTACTGTATCTTGCCCTCGTTTTCGCCCTCATCGCTCGACAGACGTTCGAATGACTTCTGATTAGCAAAGTCGACCGTGTCGCCTTCGGCATCATGCCTGCTTCGGACTCTGTCGCGCCGAGTTTCATTGATTACCCCACTTCGACATCAGAATTGTCCGTCCGTGTTCCATCCGACAAAGTCACATGGACCTGGAGAGACGAGGTCAAAGTATCACACTCGTACCCAGGAACACGTCGGCGGTGGATTGATGTGATTGGCGCCACATGGTCAGCATGCTCGAACTGGTTCCAGGCGGTGAAAAGTCAACTCTTCTCTAACATCGTCCCATCCAAAAAGACATTAGCCAAAAACACAGAGTTTGTGGGGTCATGCATGAACACATGGTGGATCGTGCTGCTCCAAGGTTAATCCGTGGCTCTTTGGATGGCAATGGCATGGTTTGGGAAGGCTTAGTGGAAAGGGCTCACCGTTGCCCTCGCTTATCTGCTGGCCTCGCTCCGCCCACGACAGCGACGGCTTGACAATGCTGGCTCGTCACATCTCCCAATGTCTAAGGATCTGGAAATGAGCAGTGCCGGTGGGCGGACTCTGCTCTCGTCCCTCTCGGTGGGTCAGACGCCGAGGTCATCTCCTCTAAGTTAGCGCCTCTCTTGCTTCAGTGCTAGACCACAGCCAAGCTCGCCAAGCTGCAGGTCCCCGCCAATCCCGCCGCCAATCCCCTGCAAGCTGCATGCACCGTCGAGCATCTAACTCGAATGGAGATGCTGCATCCGACGGGCTGCATCGTTCAACCTGGGGTACACATCGAGCATGCTGTATGGTGCACAACAATGGCCTCGTGATGTCGTCAGGACCAGGATTACGACCGGTGGAAATACATGGCTAAAGTCAAGCCTCGCCGCCAAGTCACCACAATCCTGTCCCTGAAACGCATAGATTGTACCCCCAAGGCGGACAAGTTTACTCCGCCGTAGCGATGTTTCACGATTTTGTCCTTCAATGAAATGCGAGTAATAATGCTGATAGCAGTGAACCTGTGCTTTTGCGGAGTGGTACATATACACAGCTGAGTCCATAATCGGGCCTACCATAATCAGATCTTCCATTCTTTTTCACCTTCATCATGGTTCAATTCACCGGTCTTACAGCAGTGCTGGCACTTGCATCTTATGCCGCCGCCCAGTGCGGTTCAGGCACTCCCAATGCTAGGGTCACTGGCTCCAGTGGTAGCTACCAGGCTGTCCGAGGATCCACCAACCTCTACTCCGGATCTGACTATCGCGCTGCTATCCAGGCTGCCGTCGACGGTATCTCCTCTGGTCAACGCGTTTCCGTCATTGCTTCAGGCTCCATTGGCGCTAGCACCATCACCATCGGCTCTGGCAAGACCTTTGAGGGCTGCGGGACCATCAACGCAAGCAGCCGCTCTGGACGTGGTGCCATCGAGTCCTTCAACACCCAGAATGTCAACATCCCCTACCTCACCATGACCGGTGCCCCTTACTTCGGCCTCCGCTTCTACGGCACCAGCGGCCTCAACCTCGGCCAGATCACCATGAACCTGTCCGGTGGCATGGGCATCCGCTTCGACCGCGACAACGCCGCCAACTCCAACGTGAAGATGGGCACCATCCGCGTCACCGGCGCCGGAAGCCACGCCGTCGAGACCTGGAACATCAACGGACTTCAGATCGGCTCCGTCATCGCCCGCGACGTCGGCGAGTGCGGCCTCCTCCTGCAAAAGGTCACCGACGTCAAGGTCGGTCTGGTCGACGGCCAGAATGTCGCCGCCGGCAACGGTTACGCTACCCTCCGCTTCGCCAACAATGCCGGCCAGAAGGGCAGCAGCTACAACACTAACATTGTCATCGACAAGGTCGTCTCCCGCGGTGGAGGACGTGGTATCTTCTGCGTTTCACAATCTGGTGGTGTCGATATCGTCAGCGCTGACTTGGCCAACAATGGCAACAACGCCATCCTCATCGAGAACTGCTACAACTTTCGCATTCGTGGTGGTACTGTCAATGGTGGTGGTGAGGTCCGCCTTGCTGCTCGGACTGAGTTCCCCGTCACTCGTGACACCAACATCTCTCTTCGCGTCGACGGCACTACTGTCCGCGAGAGCCCTTGCGCTACCAACTCCATCTGGAACTTGTCGGGCAATGGTGCAAGGAACATCTGCTAGATGGTGAAAGAGATGGCAGAGAGGTCGTGATACTGTTGGGACCTGCAGATATCTGATCTGTTCTATTCTGTAAATATTTTTATACAACTCAAAAAAGTCGTGTTTACCCACCTTGCATCGTGCTATGATGATCCTCATTCTCACTCATCATGAGACGCGTCCATGTCACCTTCTCTGTACGTCGTATGACCACTGAAGCCTTGTACGACCTTCGGACGAAGCCGCATGCATCCACCTAGATTGCATCCACCATGTACATACACCCTTGGGCACCCACATGGCCTGATACCTAAGTCAATAAGTGCCAGACGTTGAGACTGAATGCCCTTTGAAGTTGCAACTGATGGTAAACGGATGCAGTGGAAAGAAGCTCGTCGAACATGCACGCGTCCCAAAGAAGAGATCGAAGCATTGCCTGATTCGGATGCAAACGACAGCCACCTCCATGGCATCACATCCCAAACTTCCGTCACTAATTTCTCTGCGCACCATGCGTTGCTCTTCAATCTTGGCTCCTGATGATGAGCTCGGCATGTATGCTCATTTACCCACCATGCTGCCTTGAATGATGCATACAACCGTGAGAGCAGAAGCATATGACGTACCGATGTCTTTCGAGATCATCCTGGTAGGATCAACGTGAGCAATACAAGTACTGGAGCATCAGCACCTCCCTTGCAGTCAATATCGGGTCCATCCTCACCATGAGATCTCCCCACCTCACCACGCTCCTGGTAGGCACCTCCATCGCCCACCTCACTCCCCTAGAAACCACCTGCAACCGAACTTTCCCTTCCCTCTCTGCCCTCAGCGCCAACCGCACCACCATCCCCCCCTCCTGTCTCCACCCCTACATCCTCACCACCCTCTCAACAACCTACACCACCTCCCTACAAACCTACCGCCACCTCCTCTCCACCTCCCCATCCCTCTTCACCACCCTCCTCTCCTCCCTCCATTCCCACGTCCCAGCACGAATCACAGACTACCTCCAAACCCACAACAGCACCCAGTTTCTCTGCCTCTGGACATCCCCCTCGGACACCCCCCTCCCCGTCCCTTGCCCTGGTAGATCCACGGCGGAACACTGCGGTACAACAACCTGGACAGTCCCGAACGAGACCCTCTCCCTCTCTACCCTCTACGCCTCCTTCGGCGTAACCCCACAATGGGTCAGGAGAGGGGACATCACCTTCCCCGTCCCCCCACCGGCACCGACAGCATCGCCAGCCCGCCCCATGAACCGCGGTTTCTGTGAGGTAGAGTGGACCGACTTCCTCCTCCCTTGTCCACCCGAGGACATCTCCCTCGCACCCCCGTTGGGACTGATCGAAGCGGCGCTGGACACCCACGAGGCGTTTGCGTCACTGCTGGCTTCGACAGCCGAGCAGGTGCGGGAGGGGACGTACCCTTCTTCGCCAGGGGATGCGTCGTCGGCGTTCGCGCTGCCGGTCGCGATGCTTGTTTCTGCGGCGGTTGATCTCCAGCGAGCGACGGGGGTGGTGCGTCCTACCAGCCAGGAAGAGGGGGCAGAAGGAGGGGGAGGCGGTGAGTTGGGGTACTGCCAACGCCGGACTGTCCTGGACGGGTTCGCAAAGGCGCTGCTCTTGACGCTGCCTGCCATGGGGCCGATCGCGGCTCTCCCGCCTCTGGAGCCGTCGTTCTTGCTTTCGTCTGTTGGTCTGGTCGATAGGTCTCCCGAGCCAGGCACTGTGCTTGCTTCCATCGATGTCCTGGCTCGGCTTGTCTTGCCGCTTAGCCAGACTTGGTGGGGAGGGTATCTTGTTCTCACCTCCGCGGACCAGAGTGAGGGGGGCGGGGCGACGGAGAGGAAGATGGCGCTGCTGAGAGAGGGGAGGGTGGATGAGGCTGCTGAGGCGGTGGCGGGTACGGGTCAGTGGGAGAGGGAGGGGGTGAGGAGTCTGTTAGAGAGAGAGGTGAGGAGCGCTGTGGATCTGTTGGGGGTGGTGTGGTGACTTGATTGATGGGATGAGAAGCATTAAGGTAGCAGGAAGCGAGGGACCAGGTGCAATGGCCCGTGACAGGATATGGTCGTATAAGAGCTTGGACAGGGGGACGATTGAAGCAGTATGCGAAAGTGTTATGGGCAATGGTAAGGATGAGAGTGTTCAGTAGCTGTTCGTAATCATAACCCTACCTATCCAATGCACCTTTTCCCAACCTTTAGCACGGCTATACCTTTTCCTCATCCTGCGCTCCTGCTTCATCCTCTTCGATTCCAGCACCCTCATACAGCCCTGCTTTGCTGCCCTTCCTTCCCGCTCCTGGATCCAGCTTCTGGAAGAAGTCCGGCGGGATGGTCGGGATATATCGCCTTGCCCGCTCTTTGTTCACACCACCGAAGCCAGCTCCATAGGTCACGAGCATATCTGTTGACGTGGGAAGGTGGAATGGTAGGAGTGAGCCGGCATTCAGCAGGATCTCCGGGCTTTCGTCCTCGAGCTTCTCTGTGCCGATGGAGGGACTGCTTTGTACGGGAGGAGCCGGGGTGCCGTTCGAGGTACCATTGGGTTTGGCAGGTGTGGTAGGCGTGGGAGGTAGAGATTGGCGCTCGAGTTCTTCTCGCTTGCGTTGGGTATTGAGGTCTTTCTTCTTGTCGCCGACGTATCTGAGAGTCTGCTTTGGGAGTGTCTTCTCCCCAACTTCGGCGCGATAGTGTCTGACGGCGTGTAGTAGCTGTTTGCTCGTAAGTGTCGGAAGTTGTTGAAGTGTGATGTCTATAGCCTCGTGATCGGTGCCAAGGGAGGAGAAGCATTGAAGCCACTGCAAAAGCTGCACAACAGGCGCCATGTGACGCCTTGCTGCGTCAACAGTGTTCTCCCCGCTGGCTGTCATGGATCCGCCTTCGTAATGCTCAGGATTACGATTGTTGTTCCGAGCCCAGTCTTCGAGAGTCGATATGTTCATGCGGATCTGCATTGCTTTGGTCCTTGCCAGAAAGCGCTTGTTGGCCATGATGCGGTTGAAGATCTCAGCAGCCAGCCAATAAAGGAGCTGAGAAAGAGCCTGAGCTGTGATGACAGAGTGAACATCGTACAGATCGAGAACAAACAGAGTCGATGATAGCAATGAAGTGATATTTCGAGGCGATATTTGTGCTCTCCTCCGCGGTGATGGTGCTCGTATCCTCTTTTCCAATGGTTCAGGCACTTCTACCTTGGTCTTCTTCCGCAGAAACGACCATTCGTTCTGGAAATGTATATCTTCGAATCCAGGGATCGTCTCGTGCTCGAGTATCGCACCATCCAGAACCTTGTCCATACGTCGCTCGGCGTCTCGAAGAATCAGAATGTATATCTCGTGTATTTGCTCCGCCATTTGTGCTTGGAATTGCGGTGTCACCTGTGTAAGGCCAGTATCCTTCTTCAAGTAGTACAACAGAAGTATCGTGTTTGACATCCAGAATGCAAGCATAGTCATGTCCCATTGATGTCGATCCACAACAGCATAGATCTTCTCCTGTGCGGCGACCAGCCAGCTCGACAGCAACTCCTTGTTGGCATGATAGTGCGCATACCTTGCGCCCAAGAATATAATGTTTGCCGGTATGGGCTTCTGCGAGGGCGATCTTTGCGGCGTCATGTCCGTTATGATTATGTTCAATATCCGATTAATGTCGTTCTCTTGGAACACAAACATCTGGTCGTGTAAACACCGGTCCCATACAAACTCTGGTGCTTCAGCAATATCGTCCGGCGACTCTGGTTGCTCATCGATCCCGAGATTGCCCAAGTCGACTTCGAGGTTTCTTGCGCTTTCCATCATCATTCGTCGCTTCATTTCATTCTCAGCTAGCTCTTCCTCGAACCGATCTTGTGACAGTCCAGCACTGTAGAAGTCGTCTCCTGCGACACCAGCGCTTCCGATACGGTATCCCGCATCGTGTAGATACTCCAGCATTTCGCTGTCCGGAGGAACAAAATCCAGAGCTGTGCGACCGGTGGACGATGTGATCTCTGTCGAAGCTCCATGATCTAATAAGATCTTTGCGATGTCCTTGTGCCGATTCGTCATTGCCCACATTAAAGCGGTCCACTGATTCTTATCCTGTTGATCTACCGTAGCTCCTGCATCCAACAGTGCCTGTACCACATCCCGGTGCCCGAAGCAACTCGCATATACCAATGGTGGTGTACCTTCAGCATCCACAGCGTTGACCTCGATGTATTTTGCCGCCTTGCCCGTTACTAGTCGGCTCACTCTTGCATCGTCTCCGTTGCTCGCGGCCATGAATAGGAAGTCTTGCAGCATTTGCTTCCGCTCCGTCTCTGACAGATCTTCATCTGTGAGCACGCCATCTTCCGCAGATTCTGCATTGTCATCCTCATCGTTCATCCGTGCCTGCACTGCAAGCATCTGTGCCAGTCGGGCATCATTCTCCGCCAGCTCTTGAGACGTCCTTGCATCATCATCTGGTTCGTTCAGGGAGAGATTGAAGTTGTTCGATCGCCCCAGTGTCGGCGCTAGGAACTGCGATTGACCCTGCCAGCCGTCGTAGAACTCGGTCTCTCCTCCATACTCGTAGGTGGGGTTCTGTCGGCGGTCATCGAGGGATCGGGGTAGGTCGGCAGGGAGGTCGCGTGGTCTGTTCCATGTTGCCTCCTCTTCTTCCTCTTCCTCGTCTATGTTTGGTTCGACCGTGATCTCTGGGGAAGTCTGCTGTGGCTCATGCTCGTTTTGAGCCATCGTCTAAGTCGTCGTCGTCGTCGATTGTTGGATGAGCGGGGTCATCATCGTCATTGCATTATGTGGCTATTGAGAATCTCTCGGGACAGCGCGCGGACAAGTTGAATCAGTGTAGCTGGCAGCTAAACGATATATCCAAGTGTTCAATTAGCAAGGGAAATTGGAACAATAAGGGAGTGTAGACGTTGACAAGTGAGGCTGGTAGTGATGTTGTTTGCTTGTCGGAGCTCCACCAGGTCAAACTTCCAGTCTGGGCAACAACTTCTCTTCCCATGAACATCCGACAAACACCAAATTTACACGTTCAAAGGCAAATCAGAGGCCTATGTGAATGAAAGGTTCGAAGCGAACCCTTCACTCATTACAGTAAAGCTGACAAGAACTTTGCAACATGCTACCAGACACAATCACAACGATCCAGATATCTTAATGGTGTATCACATGACTGGTAGTGCCTCTTCTCACACCACCAGGTCTGCAAGTGATACTAATATGAAAGGGGCTATCTCACCATCAGATTCTGCTTGTTTCAGTGGAGTGCACCACCAAATCTGTTTGGACCGTAACGAGTAGGTTTGTGATCAAGTGCGATTACTCTGTATTCTTGGACGATCTATAAGCATTGCGATACGAACTATCTATCCGATAAACCTTCTGCTCCTTTGATGCCCGCAAACGACGACTCTGATTCCGCCTCTGGCTCAATATCGATCAACTCCCACCAACTACGCTCCGTCCCCGGTCCCCGGTCCATCATCTCTTGCTCTCCATCTCCACCCCTCCCCTGCCAAAACCCGCCTCCACTCCGGTCCTTCTCCCTTTCGAGATGCCAGTCGGGTACCTCCACGCCCATAACACCGTGACTAACCACATCAAAACCGCATCAAAGACATACAGCGGCCACTCAGTACTCAACAAGTACCCATCATTCCCCTGACCATACTCAATCAACCTAAACACCGACCTCACCATGATCAGCCCGCTGACACCATACAGCATGCCCATCATGCTCCCCCACGGCACCTCGACATTGAAAGCAGCAGCAGGCGGCACCCGGTTCATCCTCTTGTGCCACACACCCGCGGTGACGCAGAAGAAACCAAAGATGAGAATCTGAATCACCAGTCCGGCCATGATGATGTTGCTCCCCATCTTCATGCTGTTCGACTTGTTCATGACCATGACGCCGGCGCCGCTTGCTTGGACGAGAAAGGAGAAGACGTCGCCCAGGACGAAGATGAGGGTCATGCGGCGGACGGGGACGATGGAGAGGGAGGAGCCGTCGACGGTGATGATCACTCTCGCGAGCACCATATACACCGACGCCGCCAGCAATGCCGGCGCCAGTAGAATGAGAGTCGATTGCATGATATATGGTGGTAGGTCGGCTGTGCGGTTGTGGGCGAGGGCGCGGCCTATGTAGCCGATGGTCTCGACTGTGGGGAGGGTCAACTTATGGTAGGGGGTGGGCACAACTGGGTCGTCTTACAAAGGATGCCGACAAGGAAGGGGATGCAGAACCATGTGCGAGTCTTGACGAGGCGGAAGGTGAGGTAGGCAAAGGAGAGGGCGAAGAGGATGACGAAGATGGCGGCTGGTAGGACTGAGGGGAGGTAGTGCCAAAGATAGTAACCATTGTGAGATTCTAGGACGGCCATGGCTAGAGGATTAGTGGTGAGATGATCTGGTAGGGGCTGTGTCTGGTAGGCACAGGGAAGAGGTGGGTTGTATACGCAGGAGATTGATGATGAATATATACAAAAAGTCGACTTGCACGTTTGGAGATACTGTACCGGTGTGTACTCACATCAACATTGAAACCCTGCGAGCATGTAGACATGATGCAGTGAGTGGAATCTCTCATCCTTGATTGGCTTGTGAACGACAAGCGAAAACAAGCTTCTTCGAGAAGTCTTCGTATGCAGCAACGTGCGGCTTATCGGCATGCTTGAGAACGAGAAGTTCGTACCTAGAGCCAATCAGAATGCGAGTATCCCGCGGCCACAGCAAGGCTCCACGAAATCGGTGCTGGCCTCTCATCAATGCGCTGATTCATCGGGTCTGATTATTCTGCTGCCTGTCGTCGCCAATGCCGTTCATTTGTTCATGTCGGATGGGTGCTTGGCGGCAACAAGTTCGCGCCGTGTAGTATGGCAAGTGACTTCCAGTAAGTTATCTATCCTCGGATTGCCGACTGACAAAGTTGATCTTGCCAGTGGAGACATTCCATTCATCGACAGCGACTTGGCAGGCAGTGCATTACGATCTTGATCAGGAAGGATGGAAGTACTTGATGCACTGCGCCTCCGGTCGTCGTGGTTTAAGGTAGATCACTGGATATAATATTCCCAAATTTGTGTGACTGCTGCCTGAGGTTCCTTGTCAGCAACAAGCATTTAGGGCAGTCGTGCTCTGATCGGCTCAGGGTGACGATAGGATCTCGGGAACATTTGATAGAGTTTCATTTAGCGGAGGAGGTTGTGCAACCCCGGCAAGATCCAATCCGGTCGGTACAGCTCCCCGCGATTTCGCGCTTGTTTCGTGAATCATGTTGTGCACCTTGCACGATTCCGGGCCAAAGGGCAATGTCTCGACCGTCGTCATCAGACAAGCAATGAGACATGCATTGTTAATCAGGTAAGTACATTCAAGCTTTCAAGACAGGTGGAGAGAATAAGAGAGATCTCGTACCTGTATATTTTGGTTGAGACATGGGATGTGCATAATCTTTAAGCTTTCTTTATGCAACGCTTCGGTCACTATAAACGATTCCATCACGAGACGGATCATCTCCCGTTATGTCTGCTCAGAAATTACAAAATCATCAGAGAGGATGTGGTTGCCTGAGTTATTCATATATCTCAGCAAAAGCACAGTCGCCGGAGACGCGTGGCAACTGTGGCAGATCCACGAGCAGCCGTCAGGTCCAGGTACTAGCGCCGGCATTGAGGTCCAGTAACTGTGATGGAGCCATCGGTGGCACAGGATGCACGACGTAACGTGCTAGAGGCCATGTTCCAGGCACACCAGATAAACGAATGAAAATTGGGGCGAACCGGACGGATGAAGGCGGCATGCACGTGCCAAGAAATCTCCCAGAGCCCCGAATCGGGCCCATTCGCCCCCGTTTCATCAACACCGCCGTCTCATCATCTATTTTCGACAGCGTCCAATGCGTCCTATATCATCACCACTCGCGCACGACGGAATCGTGCACAACATGCATCGATGCCGCGAAAACCACACAAAAAGTCGAGATTTGGCTGCGCCAATTGCAAGAAGCGTCACCAAAAGGTATGTCAATCCCTGGCTCATCGATTTGCAATGCGATGCCATACCGCCATTGGACACCACTGATTACCTTCAACAGTGTGACGAGAGTAGACCGACATGTGTCAATTGTCGTACTGCCGGGACGGAATGTTCATACCTCCTCCCCAGCAGTATCAGTAGGAGATCTGGCAGTGCGGTAGCCCAAAACTCTCGAGATTCGTCCGAGAACAATACTCCAACATCGCAAACAACTTCTCCTGCCGTCGCTTCTGGGTCGGTGGCCTTCCCTGACCGGACAGCTAGCATTACCGACCTTAATCTTGCACACATGGAGCTATTCTACCGATTCCTTCAAAACCCCGAACTAAGTTTTGGACTCGGTCTGGAACACCCCGAAGAAGGCCTGCGCCTCCTGATCAAGAATGCGTTCAAGAGTCGCTACCTGATGAGCCTTATTTTAGCAGTCACTTCCATCAGGCAGGCCATCGACGAGCCGCATCGACATGTAGACCTGTACCAGCAATCCATGGAATTGCTGGACAGCGGTTTACGTGAATTGTACAAGGAAACCGAGACGATCACAGAGTGCAATATCGCCCCAATATTCATGGCCTCTTCCATCACAGGCATCTACATGCTTTGCGACACCTTCATCATCAAGCATGACGAGCCACCTGCAATCTTTCTTGACCGCATCATCAACACCATCAAGGTCACCCGGGGAGCTCGAGCCGTCATGGACAATGGCGCCTGGATGTTACTGGCAAATTCCGAGATCCGACCCATGCTGGGCTTTGACCTCCAAGAACCAATGAAGATTGACGAGGGTGAGGAGCACGAGAATTTCAGCAAACTCTTCGATTTGATCAAATTATCGGCATTACCAGAAGACGAACGGGCTGCGTGTGATGCGGCTGTACAGCAACTTCTGAGAAGTTTTGGCTCGAAATCGAATGTGCCCCATTTGCGGCGAGCGTCGAGGTTTCTCCGTGGCCGGGCATGGCCAGTCACCACTAGCCCCCTGTATGTCGACATGCTCAACCGACGAGTACCCGAAGCACTTGTCATATTGGCGAACTGGTCCGTCCTTCTTCACCAAATATCCGACGTGTGGCAACTTGGGGAAGCATCGTCATTACTGATGAGCGCTGTCGGTCCAGCACTTGGCCATGAATGGAATAGCTGGTTGGAATGGCCGCGAGAGTTTATTTCAAGACCGAGGATGAACTCGGCTGCTACGACACCTGCATGATCCTTTTTACGATACCCAAAATATACTTCATTCTGGTTTCCACCTCTTGGCTCGTCATCATCTCATCAGCCATACTAATGTATGGTGAAACCGCCGCTTGTTGTAAAGCCACCATCAATCCTGACGTCTCCACCAGTGATCATACCGCTCTCGTCTTTGCACAAGAACTCGATGACACCGGCCACCTCTTCCGGCGTCACGAACCTGCCAGCAGGTATTCTTGCAAGATGGTCATCCCTTTGCTTGCCTTCACTCCACGCCTTCTTCCCCAGCGCCGTCAGCGCCACTGTCGGGCTTACTGTATTGGCAGTCACACCCTCTCTCCCCCACTCATTGGCTTGACATCTGGTGAGGCCATTCAATCCCGCCTTTGATGCACAATATGCCCCGTGGCCATCAAGAGCAAGATGTGATGCCTGACTAGAGATTGACACTATCCGGCCTGGCGGAGGCGTACTGCCTTGATCTTTGGCGACAGCTTTTCTCGACTTGTACAACCTGTACCAAGCATTCGAGACAAGCAATGGTCCTAACAGATTGGGGAGAATGTTCCTTCTTGCCTCCTCAAGAGACGTCTCCTCAAGCGGCTGCACAGAGACGTAGCCGGCAGCATTGACCAAGATGCTCGGAAAGGCTGGATGCGAACCACGTTCCGAGTCTCGACCGATTGCTGCAAAGGTAGACTGAATTGACTCGTCAGAGGTGATATCGCACTCGTAGGCACGAACGTCGGGAGGTGATGTGGAGCCGAACGTCGAAGTCAAGACTTCGTCCTTGCGTGGAGTCTCGAAGGGCGCATACAACAGCGCTATGCGGGCAGAGTTCCGCCGCAGAGCAAGAGCTGTAGCAGATCCAAGGCCACCTTTGAATGTCAGTCAAGATTCAATGAGCATTCGTGTACAGAAAACATACCAAGCCCGCCAGCTATCACGGCGAGACGACCACTGAATGCCATCTGACCAGATTGGAAATCGACTTGAAATGGTCAAACCACTGGATTTCGCGGCCGCAGCAATATCTATGGCCTCGTCAACGATGCTCGCGCTGTCACGTGCTGGCGAAATGCGGGGCAAAGGTGCGGGGATGAAACAGGTCCAACCATGCGCGACGTCATGGCACAGAGGTTGTTTTCTCGCTGATCTTGCCCGCATTCATCCTTGACTAAGCGGATGGAGTTGCGCTCTCTTATCCTTCCTGTTCCCTGCACCTTCGTTTGACGACAACACCGACCATGCAAGACTACAGTCCGATCGTCATCAGCACGCAGGAAGAATGGAGTCTGTTAACTTGTCTCTTGGATGATTGGACCAATCGCGAAGTCTATCGAGAGGTCTCCTTGGCTGTGTGGAGCCGATAGTACTCGGTGGTGTGATCAATGCCAGTGTAGCTTCAGCATGCGCCAAGATCCGGAGTAGGTGTTCTGCATCATGGATATGCAGTCTGCTTGGCTAAGCTTGTGCCCTGCGGAGCCGTTGGCAGCTGCGATATACATAGAGGTCTGTCTCTTCCTTGCTGCAAAATCTATCACTCCCACTACCAGCAACATGTTCGGTCGTGGATGAGTTTGCGAGGAAAGAAGGGAGGTTGAGGACGCGGAATTGGTGGTTTGTGAAGCAGAGTGGGTTTTGGGCCGAGGTGAGGGAGAGGGTGGTGTAGGGGATGAGACGGGTGGTATACAAGAGAGTGACAGTGACAAGTTAGACTACTGGCCCTGTCTTGTTGCTAGCTTAATGTGGCGTATGGTAGCTGGCAGTACCTGCTGATATACTAACAGCCTCAGTGCAATGTATTTCAAAACGAGGATATGCTGCACGATTTTCTGGTAGTATAAGCAGGGGCCGTTGTTGCCGTGGGGGCGGCGAGTTTCGGGGGGTTTGCTTGCAGTGCCCTTCCCCCACAAGATCTTCACCATCTTCAACAATTTTGGAACCGCGTCCGGGACGCGTTCCTTGCGAAGGCATCATGGCGAGACCCAAGTCCAAGCGCGGTCGACGCAAAAATGTCTCTTGCAATAGCTGCAGAGAAGTCGGAGCTAGAGTAGGTTTTTGATCTAAACATGTCAAAAATTCTCATCTGACCAGAGCAGTGTGCACCCAGCAGGCTGACATGTACCTACTACCACAACAAAGATCCACAGCCTCAGAATTCACAGACTCGAAAGCGCAAACGCAAGCTAAAAGGTGCTCGAGATGGCCCATTGCGAGGCATTGGCTCCCAGAGAATCGCACTCGAGCCGCCAGCTCCGATTGAAGATGAGAGCGAAGCCGAAGATTCCACCTACGCCGACCGCACAATACGAGGAGCGTCAAGATTCAGTGACAGAATCACAGTCTCGGTCAATGACGCACTGAGCGACGACATATGCATCGACGCAATCTCCATCCAACGACGACTCGAAGATGCCGTCCAGTGGCATCAGCACGGCGCCCGAATCGAGGACCACGCACTTGCTTGCTTGAAGCATTACATGGCCTACTTGTTCCCCAACGTTCCCCTGCTCGGCGAGAGGTCTTTCTCGCATGGCCTAAAGCTAGTAGGTAATCTCTACTACCAGTGTCAATGGCAGCTACTCCAGGCTGACGAATTCCACTTCTCTCGCCCAAGTGTCACTCCCAGGAGCGACCGCTGCAACTTCCGTCTCAAGGACATCTCCGAATTCTGTCTCATCACCGCCATGTGTGCTGCAGTACATTATTTGACCCCAGAATGTCTGGCTTTGCCCGGCCACGAGATGGCTCCTGCCTTTCTACGAGCATCAAGACGAATGCTGGATTTGATCAGCGACCTGGACCTCAAGACACCCACTTCAAACTCGTTGGTCACAAGGTACCTGCACTCGCTCTGCCTGCGTTCCTTTGGAGAAGAGACGCTGTCATGGCACGCACTCGGCGAGGCTATCCGGATCGCACAGGCCATGCGCCTCTTTGATGAGGACTCATACGATGGACTGCCTGAGTACGAGGCGGCGATCCGGCGTCGTGTATTCTGGCAGTTGTTCACTGATGATAGATCCGGGGCTCTTCTGGAAAGTCGCCCTTCTGCCATGGACATGCTGACCACCAAGCCCCGCCTCACGGTAGCAGCGCTTGATCTCGAGCATGAGCCAACCCTGACGTACCACGCTTTCTCCGCCATTCGGACTCCTGGTCTCGAGAAGCAACTCCGCGAGGGTTTCAACCTACGGCAGACGCTGTTCGGTATTGCCATGAATTTGGTTGAGGAGCTTCGCCTGGCGGGACGCTACTATGGTGACTTTGTCGAGATCATCTGGAGCAAGATACCAGGTAGACCCAGAAGACGGATCACGGACCTATACCTTCGCTTTACATTGGCTCTAGACAAGGCATCGCACGCCTTCCAATTCGTCGGCGAAGTGGATACTACGCCTGAAGGTCCACTGATGGTACAAACCATGGTGGTCAACCTGTGGATCACCTACCACTGTCTGCACAACGTCATCCTTTCCCGCTATGCCGAGGCCGACGCCGTTTCTGTACTCGGATTGAGCGGCGAACACTTCGCAGTTGACTCAAAGAGGTATGCAGTGGGGCACGATCTTGTGCAAGTACTGCGTAATGCACCTAATGATGCGTTACTGCTGAATGGCAGCACATGCGTATGTATCGATGGTGATACTACCAAAACATGGCTAGCTGACAATACTAGGCCGCTATGATCAAGGAGGTGGCCGCTTCGTTGCTTGACGTATCGACAGCCACAGACAATGCACTGCTTGCGGACCAAGCGAAGATTGATCATGATGCACTGTACGTGGTGCTTTCGCGACTCGTTCCACGGACAGTACCATAAATAGGTGCTTGGCGTAGAAGCTCCTGCCGCGAGGACCAGATTTTCCTCGTCGGCAACGAAACACAATGACCGCTTGTACTTGACGCTGCGATGCTCAGCCCTACATCTTTCACAATGCAAGCACCATGGCATAATTACGACCAAGCAGCCTACCTCGCTCGGGACAGATTAAGCGAAGCGTATTGACAAACAGTCCTGGTAGTTCTTAGCCAGATCTGTGAATTAGCTTCTCATGCTGTGCAGTTTCTGGTAGTCATCAGTTGTGTCTGTCCACCAGATCTTGCTTCTCATGCCGTGATAGCCATTGCAACAAGCCACATTTGAAATCGCGGAAACGTAGGTAAATATTTGCGAGCAGAGAGGCACCAGCACACCACAGCTTTAGTCTCACGCATTGGAAAAACATTGATTCCTTCTCGCCCCCCACGCAGTCTAATACCTAAGCCTTCTCCCTAACCTCCACATCCTCCACCTCGACCGCCCTCTGCTTCTCCTCCAACGCCCTCTCGGCGACAAACTGATCATGGATCTCCGCCTCCTTCTGCCCGTACAACCCAATCTTATACCAAGGCAACTTGAACAAGGCATCCATGGCCTCCAGACTCCTCCCCGCCGTCTCGGGGATCTGCAACCACACCCAAACCCCACCGATCAGGGTAATCGCTGCGAAGAACCAGAACGTGCCCGACGGACTCAGCCCCCCCGCGTCCTTGGAGAGGAGCATAGGCGGCACGGCCCTGGAGTTGCCGTACTGGTTGACGAAGTGGAAACACATGACCATGGAGCTGCAGATGGCGCGGATGCGGAGGGGGTAGATCTCTGCGTTGAGGAGGTACTGCATCGAGTTCCAGCCCATGGCCCAGCCGAAACCGCTGACGTAAATCATGACGATGGCGCCGACGGAGGCGTGCTTCTGGCTCGCGGTGAAGACGGTGTGTTCGTCGATGTCCGGCACCGCGGTGAGGAACGAGGCAATGTACACCATGCTGATGGCTTGGAGGGAGATGCCGATGACCAGCGCGCGTTTGCGCCCGATGACGTCGACGAGGAAGAGGGCGCACATGATGCTCGCCACGAACTTGACCACGCCGAAGATGCACGTCGCGAAGAGTTTTTCGTTTTGGCCCTTTGTGCCGAGCAGGGCGAACATGTCCGGTGCGTAGAGGGTGATGCTGCCTGCGCCGGACCATTGGGAGAGGAGCTGGGAGAAGACGCCGAGGTAGATGCGGTAGAGGTTGTTGGGCATGAGGAACATTTCGCGGAGGATGCCAAATGCGCCTTGGCCCATTGTGGCTTCTTTCTCTTCGGCGAGCTGGTGCTTGATCTCGTAGATTTCCGAGGCGACGTGCGGGTGGTCGGGGGCGAGATTGCGAATGCGGGCGAGGTTGGTGATGGCGTGGGCGTCGTCGCCCATTTTGATGAGGTAGCGGGGGGATTCGTAGTTGAAGATGCTGAGGATGAGGATGATGCCGGCGAACATGATGTGCATGGTTGTGGGGATGATCCAGGATTGAGCGCTGTCGAGGTTGAGGTGGAGCGAGGCGCCCCAGCTGGCGAAGTAGGCGAGCATAATCCCAATGTAGACTGCGCCGGAGAAGACGCAAGTGCAGAGACCACGGACAGACTTGGGGGCGATCTCGGAAATGTAGACGGGGGCAATGACGGTGGTCTCGCCGATACCCACGCCGGCAATGAAGCGACCGGCGTAGACCTGGCTGAGACGGCCATTGTTGGTGAGGAAGATGACAATACCGAGAATCCAGAGGATGCAAAGCTGGCGGGTAGCCCACAGACGACCAATGCGATCGGCGACAAGGAAAGCGAGGAGGGCGCCAGCGACAGAGCCGATCTGGACCATGGCTGAGACGTTACCCTTGACGTTGGCATAGGTGACCTCGTCGAGTTGGTCGAAGCCGAGCTTCTTCTGGAAACTCTTGGTGTTGAATGTGCCTGAGATCAAACCTTCGTCGATACCACGGGCAGCACCCATGATGCCGAAGCTGAAGACGGCGAACCATAGTCGCCAGTTGAGGACTTCCTTGGGGTCATCGCCGCGGTTGAGCTTGAAGATGTTGACAGGCTTCTTGCCTCCCGCCATGATTGCGGTAGGTATGGAGTGGGGTGGGAGAGTTCTGGAGAGGTATGCGATGTAACGAGGGGAGAAAGAGAGTCGAGTAGGAGGAGTAGTGAAACAAGTGGACCTACAATTCGACAGTCTAGTGGGCAGCTCGCCAGTTTTTATCACTCGTGATCGTGCCCTAGCATGTCAATCTCCCGACTTTTCACGACGACCAGACCCCGCCATGAGACACTGCGGAGGGCGGAGGAAGGCTAGGGTTGCATCTGGAGTCGAGGAGATTCCGAAGAAAAGGCGTATGGTAGGGCCGACTTGGATGATCCAGACTACTATCATTGGCTGCCGTGCGCGAATGGGGTGGTTTCCGAATGGCGGAGTAGATGTCCAAGAAGGGGCAAGCTCAGGTAAGCTTTCCGCCTCGCAATTTAGCGCCATTGAACACGTTTTGAGGAATCGGCCATTGTATTTCCGGGGATGGAGGATGATCCGAGTGAGCTGTCAGATAGTAGAGGCGACAGGCCTGGAGCACGCTCTGAATGCTGATGTTGGAGAGAATCATTCGATGAGATATGAGGAATTCCTCTCGCCTTGCCCTCCCTTCCCAACCCCATCCACTCACTCCATGTGTTGTGAATGAAGTCGTCCAAAGTCTCACCCCGGAGAAGTGCAAACGCCATCGGAAAAGCATAAACTCCAACTCTTCCAAAAACGTGGGAGAAACACAAAAAGCCCTGCAAAAGCTCTGATAACACCACGGCTAAATAATTCCCCCGCCCGTTGAACACGAGAAGACGTCGGGAGCAAGCTCCAGAAGCATCAGAAGCTTTTTCAAGAAAAACCTTGCAAGCTCCACCGAAGCCTCAGCCAAGAACGCCGCCAAGAAGCTGGGTTTTGCTTCGTTTCACGAGCTGCAGCCCGCTTGCTTCCTTGTTCCTTCTGCCGCACGTCGTGAAGATGCGGATGCATGTCGATATCATAGCAGTGCACAGCCTCGTTCACACCCGGCTCATGCTCGTGAACTGGTTTGATCCAAGATGCGACACTGCTTTTGCATCTCAATCTCTCACACGCAACGAGAACCGTGGGCTCCCCAGGTGCGGGGTCCATCCTCCGCGGGGCACGTTTTCGGCGTTGTCCGTAATCAACGCTGCAGTGGACCCACAGTGACCTTGCGCGACCAAAGGCCGACACAACATCTCGTGTCCCTTCATCAAACCGGCAACGGAAGATAATCATGCGGAGCGAATGGAAGTGATATTGATAACGGTCTTAGGTCGCCAAGAAGGAAAAGTCTTAGGTTGAGAGACTCCACGTTTCAACCACTGCCATCAATGCTTCGATCTCGTCCCTCGCGTCAACCAACGACGTGCGCTCACTACCTTCCGCCAACAGCATGCCTTCCAGTATCCTTCCCAATGCGGGCACCAACGCCTCCACAAAGTCCCGTGTACTCCCACTCGCCATCTTCCTCTCTGCCATTCGCTCCCCGAGCTCTTCCGCCAGCACAGCATCTTCTCCAAGTCCAAGTCTCAGTTGCGCAAGGCGTCCCTGCCACTGTCCGTAAAAGTTCGAAGCTTGACCGGCATCGTAGATCCATCGAGGGGACGTCTCCCCTGAGCCTACATCGCCCACGAAGAGCTTGTAAATCTGGCAAGTTTTAGTTGAAGTACTACCAGACATTGAAAGAGGTAGGTGCGTGCTTACGGTCTTGGCTGCCAGCCAAACATCCGAATACGGGCCTGTCTCGTTGAAGATGAGTTCCGGAGGAGGAGGTTCGAGAGATGTCAGAAGAGGTGAAGGTCGAAGGGAGGCGGGGTTGGAAAGGACGTGTGATTGGGCGAGACCCACAAGCTTGAACTTGTGGTAATCTCGTTGGAAAGGGATATCCAGTAGAGCGGCTCGGACGAGGTACCGAGGGACACCAGGTGCGTGCTCCTCGGGGTTACTTGTCAAGACCTCGCGGGTGATTGGGTCACCGCCCCAAAGGCTGAGCAGTTCTTGCTTGTCCATCTCTTGGACGGCCTGTACCTCCACCAGGAGTTTCTCGAATCTGACATCTGAAGGGCTTTGGTCAGCATGTCTGACTGTGACAGATGGTGGGTAAGTGATGGGGAAGTGATGGACAGGTGATAGGACAGTGATGACAAAACTGAAATGAAGACTCACTAAGATGCCAGACCTGGCGCTGGTGAAGCCAAGCCAAAGTGTCCAGAAGGATCCAAGCGGTGCAGAGGTAGGGCATGGGGTCGAAGCCCTCTTTCTCATCGAAAGTTTTACGAAGGACGCGGGAAACGTCGGATCCAAGCAGTTCCAGAACCAGACAGGCGTGATAGCCATTCGGTCCGGCGTGACAGAAGAAGTCGTAGAGCTTTACAACCGGGTGACGGCCAGCATCGTCTTTGGTAGTATTCGCTAGGTGGAGCAAGGTCCTTGCCTCGTCGTGCGTCGCATCGGCGCGCATGACCTTGAGCGCGACCTATCGCGCTTGACTGTGTGTAGTTAGCCAAGCTGGATCCTCAGGACAAGGCAAGTTCTTACAAGTTGTCCCTAGCGAGCCACACAGTAGACGAATTACCATGACCTAGCTTTGTGACGACCTCATACCTACCACTCTTAAACTTGTCACCGATATGGACAGGATGGAGACCACCCTGTTTGTACTCGCTGAGAGGTTCAAAGAGCTTGCTGAATCGTTCGAGTCCGTAAGATACGCCCGCAATGGTGGCGGTGGTAAGCATCGTGCTAGAGGAGAGTTAGTAGGTGACTGAACAATAGGGGACTCAGCGATTGTGATTAGGAAAGAGAGGGGGTAAAAGATTGTGGTCGTCCGAGTGATTGGTGGTAGTTGAGTGGGACGAAGTGGCAGTAGGGAGGGCGGTTGAAATGAGTGTTTCAACGATTGCTGGTAGTTGGATTGAGTGTTCTAAAAGAGCGAAGCAAAGCCAATTGTGGTTTTGCAGCGAATGTCTGTAGTTGGTGTGTTGAGAGAAGAGAAGAAGACGAGCATGACGGGCGAGGTATAAACAAGCTTGGGAGTATCCACTTCCCGCATCCATGGTTACGCTTCACCCACCACTCGGCCTCATGGACCTAGCAACACCCGAGGTAATGATGTGTCAGCTGTAATGCCCCCATCATTGCTTGATTGTCAAGGTCTTTCAGAAACTGAACCAAGTCTACGCATGAAACACGATGTGTGGAGTTCAAGGCTGAATTGAAAGAGCAGCCTCATTGATAGCAGCGATAGTGGCGACATGATTGATTACACGAGTGTACATCCAAAGTCTCCTCATCTATACCGGGAGACATCTCCTCTTGACCTTGCGTGTATTCAATGACCACTTTCTCCAAATCAACGTGGTCAAAGCCACCCACAAGGGCGATATTGCCAACATCACCGCCAACCACGGCCTCTCCACGAACCAAAGCACCACCGCCACGTCCGAGCCATGCCATGTCCCTCCTGGACTATGCCCAAAAAACGAGTACTCCTCCGAGTAGAACGGCAAAGGCAGAACGTAGATACTATCTATATCGTTCTCCTTGCCATGAACCGTGTTACTCACCACAGCCCCAATGTCCCGCCACCACGTCTTGACCATATCGCTCGTAAATTGTGGTCCTGTGCTCCAGAATATAGTCAAATATGGGAAGATCAGGCTCTTGTCTCGCGAATAGAGTGATTCCATCATGCGTCTCACGATAGGATGGTGTTGACGCGTCGCCATGAGATCGTTGTTCACGCCGAATGGCTGGGCTTTTGGGAACCAAGCAGGGAAGTGTACGAGGGGCTCGAGTGATCGGCGGCAGGTGATGTCTAGATCCATATATATTCCTCCGAAGTGCCATAGGACAAAGTACTTGAATGCGTCTACGCGTTGTATGGGGTAGTGGTAGTTGTCGTATGTGGGGATGAACCACGCGTAATGGTCTGAGAGTAGATCACGAGCGGCTGTCGAGTTCCAGATGAGCATCTCGAAGTTAGGATTCAACTTGCTACATTCTGCGGGTGCGTCCGAACCGGTGGTCGGGATCTGAGAGGGACGGGATGCGTCGTCGTAGAGGTTCTTAAACCATATGAAATGTATCTTTCTAGCTATCGTCGAGGTCTCGTTGAAAAGATGCCCAAGGTCGTAGTCGACAGGTGTATTGTCCTTCTTGGCCTTGTCTAAAGCGGCCTGGTAGTCAGGTGGGAAGTCCTCGAAGCTGATGCTCAGGCTTTGCAGGAAGCTCTCGAAATGCGTCTGGCGACGACACGTTGAGATAACTAATGAAAAGACAATGATGAGAAGGACGATATGAAATACTCGTCGTCTTAAGCATAAGGCGATGTTGGTGGTCTTCATAGTCGCTTCTGTCTGCTTCAAAGCACCAATTGATGCATGATAAGAGCGCGAGGGTGAATCGGCCTTATACATGCTATACAGGTGCTAAGGTCGTGCGTCAGCCCCATGCCATACTGAGCAAGACAATCACGACCAGACATCCGGTGTGGTGGCCTAGTAACTTTGGCCAATTCACCTATGATCGTCGATATCGTGTTTCATGGAACTCCAGTAAGGATTCATAACAGCGGAATTCGCAACACAGTGCTTGGCTTTGCCTACCCTGTTCTTCATCAACGTGCAGCCTTAAGGCACGGTTGGAGGCCTGAAGCTGCCTTTCAAGCTGGAGAGCGTCCCAAAAGAGCGACATGAGTGCGCGGCCTCTTGTCAAAGCGAATACGAAGACCGCCGCCCGTCAACCGGTCGATATTGATCCTTCAGTCAACCCATCAGGTATTGAGAACCATACTCCGAGATGAAAAGAAGAATGAAGATATGAGAAAGAACACGAGTGACGCAGCATTGCTGCCTGACTGCCCAATAGCGCTTGACCGGTAGATGAGTATGCGGCTAAGCTTGAACTGGCCACGAACCCTACCGAGGTCGACATGCATAGCCTAGCATGCAAAACGTGTTCTATGGCTGATGGTGAAGTTACAGGAACACATGGGGATCGGAGATACCGAGATTTTCAGGTCGTCAACACCTCGAAACATACTCAATTTCTAAGGAACGCCAGTTCTGGTAGGACCTATAGTATAACAACTACCAGGACCTATTGTCTAGCAGACTCTCGGATTTGCCATTCACATCTGGTAGTATTTGCGGTAGTATTCCTACCAGATGCTGACAGTTCTACAATTCTTGCGATCACGAAACGCCAGGGATGTTCGGGCCAAGCTTGAGCCGCAAGTCCATGGTCCGACAGGAGCCTGGCCAATGATGTTGCTGTTGACGGCCTTATACCTTATTAGTCAAGGCATCAACGATAGCCCGCAATATCACCGTTTCAGTTGGATTAATGTCGGATTTCAGGCGACAGAAATGGTCGTCTAGTTTGGGCAGAGCATTTCATGATCAGGTCACGTGATGCATAGTCGTGAAAAGAACGATGGAAAGTGATGAAGGTCAGTCCGATATTAGGAGTCTACTTCTCCTTGAAAAGCCTCTGTCTATCTGTACTACCTCAATGCAACGTGAGCCCACACGACTCAGGCGGGGCATCTCCGCCTGCCAAAGTTGACCATCACCCCAATCCTCTGCCCTCTACAAACTATACACAAACTCCACATTCTCCCTATCCGTCAAATCCAACCACTCCACATTCTTCCTCTTCACATATCCCTCAACCCCCCTCTCCCTCTCCTTCCTCGCATTCTCCCTCCTACACCACCACCAAATAAACGCCAGATCAACCAAACACAGTCCCCAACACACCACAATCGTGATCTCCGCGGACACGAACCTCGGCGCATCCCCCGGCCTAAATGTCTGCGGCCCGATGATATTTCCCGCGCAATACGCAATGAGATACAACGCCGCGACGGTCGTCTTCTTCGTGTACCCCGCCACGTTGGTGGAGATGAGACTCAACAGCGCCACGAAGGGACACGGGGAGGCTTGGGTGAGGTAGTACCCTGCCAGTCTTCCCCCGCGATCGGACAGTGGCAGGCAGATGATGAGCAGCATGCCGAGCATGGCGAGGATGAGCCCGGAGGAGGAGATGAGGATGCGGTTGCGGTAGCGGTCGCCTGCCCAGCCGCAGATGAGGAGGGCGAGGATCTCGACTGCCCCGCCGGGGGTGCCGTAGAGGAGGGATTCTTCGGAGGTGAAGCCGAAGGAGCGGATGAGTTGGGAGAAGAAGTTGGAGATGCCGCCTGGGGAAGGGAGGTTAGTGGGAGGGGAGAATCCGTGGGGAAAGGGGGGACTTGCCGTTGGGGATGTCGGCGACGAGGGCGTAGAATACGTATGCCCATGTCAACGGGTCGGTGAGGGCTTCTTTGAGTTGGTGGCGCTTGAAGTGCTTGTTGCCGATGCCTTGCTGGTTGACGCGGACTCGCTCGATGGCGAGGATGCGGTCCTCTTTGGAAAGCCAGCGGGCGTTAAGTTGGCTGTCCGGGATGACCCATAGAAAAATGCAACCGAGACAGATGGTGACCAGTCCCCAGAGCATGAATACAATCTTCCATGGGTCGATGGTCGAGCCGTTCTCTCGGGTGCCGCGAGCGATACCGTAAGCGATTATGCCGCCGAAGATTTGTGCCCAGCCGTTGAAGGAGAACCAGATGCCAGTACGAAGACCTTGCTCATGCTTGGTGTACCATTGTGATGTGAGGAGTGCAAAGCCGGGAGTCACTGCTGCTTCGAAAGCGCCGAGGAAGAAGCGAACTGCTATGGCTCCACCGAAATTGTTCACTCCAGCAAAGCATGCTAGTATCGTTCCCCAGATGACGATGTTGAGCCCGCTGTACTTGCCGAGTGGCATGTGTTGCAGCAGCCTGCTAGTAGGGTATTCCCAAGCGATGTACCCAAAGTAGAACATTGAGCTCAGCCATTGGTAGTTGTCTCCTTTCAGCCTCAGGTCTTCTTGAAGTCCCATGATGGATGCATATGATATCGTCGTCTTATCGAGGTAATTCATGCCGTAGCACACACACATTATCTTGCATTGTCAGTGCTTGTAGAATTTGACGACGGGACGCACATACCGGCATGAGGTGCCAATCGATGGTTCTAAGCAAGCGCTTGTTTGTGGCCTCGTCGATCTCTATAGGTTCTCCACCATGCGCACGCATAGCCTTCATGGCCTCGTCCTCATCCTCCGACTCGACGACGCTCTTCTCTGTGACATCGCCGTCGTCGATACTTGGTGATTGCAATATGCTCGGTTGTTCGAGACCTGCTTTTGGGTCCGTAGCAAATTGCTTCTCCACATCTTGGGTGGCCATGGTGAGAAATACAAGCGCAAGTCGGTGTAGAAGGAGAGCAAGAGGTGCAAAGAAAGGAAAAGTGTAAATGTTAAAGAAGATAAGCAAACCTACTTACGGCACCCAAACCCCAGATTCACACCTGCCACCATACCAAAAGTAATCTAGGGATCTACTATCATGTGTCACGACTATACATTGCGGGAGTAGATAGCCATAGATTGGAGGGGTCCACTGACGTTGGAAAGAAGAATCCGCAAGCATTGTAGCCAAGTGGGGGATGTCCGTCTTAGCCGATTCATGGCGAGCTTAGCGGCGGAATCCTGTCTATAATGAGTGATCGGGGTTGGAGACATCAAAGGTGACGGCGTGGAGTCAACGATGGAGTTGTTGCGAAATCGACAGGGCGCAATGTGTGACGTGGGTGGAGATCTGCAACCGATGTGCGGCGGCACTGATAAGCTTTAGGAAGGAGGCGTTTGGCATTGATATTGGTGGGGCCAGCCTGATATCAACAGCATACAGGGAATAATATCACGGGTTTGTAAACTGCTTTCATTCAAATCATTGCCTCGAGAGTATTCAACACTCGTCGAAAGCCTCATGGATATAGCATCCTGGTTATCTAATCACAGCAGCCGCCTACAGAACGCCGCGCTACCTCTTTTCGAGGTTCCCTATACCAAGATCGCAGAGATCCAAGAAGCTGGTCGTACACATTGCAATCACCGCTTTCACTCGTCTACCTCCATTTCCTCGACAGCTCCCTCAGCTTGCTGTGCATCGTCTTCCTGAGTCTGGCTGACACCCATCTCCGCCCACTGACCCCACAGTCCTCGTTTCGCACGTATGCGGAATGGAGCGCCGACACCATCGTCAGGCTTTTGCTCAACCTTGATTGCATCCTTGGTGGCGAGTACTAGCGTCTCGAAGAACAGCTTGGTAGCGTCTTGCTTTGTCGTTCGCCTTTCAGGGCACAGTTCTGTGAAAAGGACGGACTGGTTCTTCCGTGTACCTGGGGACGGAGCCTCATTGGGGTCCCCAGACGTGCTGAAATGTTCCCGTAGCATGTGAACGGTGTGCTTGGTAGCCAAACTGACGGGACCCGACTCGGCAGGTGGCACAGGGGCGATAGTCGTCTCGTCAAAGCCAGGGCCGCCAGGGCTTTGAGGCAGCGCAAATCCATCATCGTCGAAAGTGATATTTGGCTCGTCTTGCACTGGTTGCTCATCGTCCAGCGGAACGTCTTCTACCGGGGGAGGAGTCGTGCCGTGTTCTGCGACTGGCGAAGGTGGTGCGACAATACCGCGTTTGCGCTTGAGATCGCCTGATCGACGGATGACCTCGATAGACATTATTCCACGGAGTTCGGGAGCCCAGCCACGAAGCTGACCGTCTCCAAGCAGTGACGATACCAAGCCGCCAGACTTTTGGAGGTTTAAGAGCGAGAGAAGAAGAGGATCGCGGGGAAGAAACGATGGCTGCTTTAGGATCTTGCTTCGATCTTGTTGTTGCTGCTTGATTTGTGTGTTGCCGAGCTCGATGGATGTGTCGTTCTGCAGGACTTTACGGCGCTTTGCTCGTTGCGCTGCTTGAACCTGTGTCTCGTCCTGCTCTTCTTCTTGATCTTCCTGATCGAGTTGAAATGTGCGTTCAAGGTCTGCAGCCTGCTGCTCGCCTAGATCAGAGAGTGGAGACTCAGAGTCGCGCGGGCGTCGCTCGGTCGCAGCAGGCGTCTCGTCGCGTTTCCCGACGTCGAGCTCCGGTATTGTGAAATCATCTTCTGGGAGTGGCTGTTCGTCACGGATGATCGGCTCGATCGTTGTGTCGCCTAGACCCAAGTCGAGACCAAGATCGTCCTCGTACAAAGTGTTGTCGCGTCTGGGAGTTTCTTGACGACGACCGACTTCGATGCTCGGTGCTGTCTCGTCCAGACCGAGATCAATACCTAGATCTAGATCCTCCAGTGGCATCGCCTGCGACGCGCTTTGACTTTCTTCATTGCTTTGGGGAAGAATTTGGCTGGTGCCCCAGTCGAACTCTGTCTGATCACCAAGGGCAGCGCCAGCACTTGATCCAAAGAGCAGCTCATCAAGGTCCGGAGCCGCGGCCAGCAAGTCCAACTCAGTCAGGGTGTCGGGAAGATTGATGGCGGCTGGGTTGGCGATATGTGACTGCGCTGACGGGAGATCAACGTTGCCGGGACGGAATGCCTGTCATGGTTAGAACATCACTTGCGATGCTAGAGCACGCGACGTACGAGCTTAATCTTGATGAGTGCCTCATTACAATCGTCCAGCAGATACCGAGCTTTGCGACTATAGATCCTGACAACACCCAGAAGTAGCTGACTGGTCAAACGGAGCGCAAGCGGTGCTTGATCCTCATTGACGATATTGCGGACATCCTTTGAGATGTTCGTCTTCAGGCAGTCGCCTTTTGTGAGCTTCCGTTCTACGTTGGCGGCAAGCCAAACCTTGGCCAGCGGGCCTGTCTTCTGCAGCAGAGTCTCGGAATAGAACATGGTGATCCAATAGTGTGAAAGTGTTGTGTAGTTCTCAGTAAGTTCTCATCGGGATGTTTTCCAAGCTCCGAAAGAGTGGTTTAAAGGAATTGAATAGGTTTGTTGATGTAGAGACGCGTCGGAGGCCTTTGCGCGGCGCGTCGGAATGATGCCTGAAGTGTCGATGAGGATATCCAAATTATAGACCTTTTGTCGCCTGGTCGTGCGCGACCGCTTGACTTGATCGTGGGGGTCTGAGGCCTATGTGGCGGTAGATGGGAGAGTGATGATGGATGAGACGGTCGCAAGAAAGCGAAGCTGAAGCGGGTGGCTGGAGATCTGAAGACTGGTTCAAACTTCGAGCAGAATTCATGACGGCGGCGGGCAGGCACAGGTCTTGGCAAGAACCCTACCGAAATGGGAAATGCTCATCCTCCGCAAACGACACGTCAAGCTCCCAGACTTTGGCGACAATTCAACATCTTCCCATATTTGCAGCATATAACGACGTAACGAATCGATTTGTATAGAAACGGAACTCAGCTGCTGCCCACATCAAAATACGAGCTGGACGCGACGAGTTCTGCACTTGCAATTCCATCTACAGCTAGTCCCTGAGACTTTACTCTCCATGTTCTGAAATAGCCTTGAAAGCTGTCGCCCGGGGACAGCTCCTTCTCTTCGACTCTGCCCAAAAGATCTTGTACTATATCCGTAGATGTCCAGGTCATCAACGCCCGGCTTACCACTATACAACGAACCTGCCGACTTTAAAGAATCTCGGGGCCCAGCGCTCGAATTAGAGGATCTCAATGGTCAACCCAAGAGGCCCAGGCGGGCGAGCACATTGGTATTTTACGGAATGACGACAGCCGCTATGCGGGATGCTGATTGGAGTTGCAGCAATCGATAACACCCCTTTATTCGAGTCTGAGTCCGGAAGAGTCGGCGGCTAGAATTGGCACATCTCTAACAGGTGGACTACATCCTAGTGAAGCACAAGCGCGTTGGCTGGACCATGGACCGAATGAATTGCCTTCCGAAGAGCCAGAGCCTCTTTGGCTCCGCTTCGTCAAGCAGTTCAAGGAGACTCTCATCCTGCTTCTCCTAGCCTCGGCAGCCATCTCAGCATTCATGGGTAACTATGAAGACGCGGTCAGCATTGCCATTGCCGTGACAATCGTAGTCACAGTGGCCTTTGTTCAAGAATATCGATCAGAGAAGTCGCTTGAGGCGCTCAATCAGCTCGTACCGCATGGTGCGAATGTGATTCGGAGCACCGAGGCACAGCCGACGTCAGCCCATGAGAATGGGAATGTAGAGGGGAAGGTCTCGTCGCCAACCCCCACCACGCCATCAGATTCAATCATTCAACGCGCAGCCAAGAGCATATCTGCGACACAGTTAGTGCCGGGAGATCTGGTGCTCTTTGCGACGGGCGATCGGATACCCGCAGATATTCGGATCACACAATGCGCAGACCTGACAGTTGACGAATCGAATCTCACGGGCGAGAATGAGCCTGTACACAAGCAGGTGGAAGCGCTTGACAAAGATGGTCAATCATCTGCCGGCAGTACTGTCCCACCTTCTCCGAACGTGCCAATCTACGCATCACCTGCTTCAGGCACAGTGGGCGCTGATCTTCGATTGAACGACCAAACGAATATTGCTTTCATGGGGACTCTAGTAAGATCTGGATATGGACAAGGAATCGTGGTAGGCACTGGAGCAAAAACAGAATTCGGTGCCATTTCTGCTTCGTTACAACAAATCGAAAGTCCAAGGACACCTTTACAACTTTCTATGGACAGACTGGGCAAGGAGCTCAGCTACATGTCTTTTGGCGTTATCGCGTTCATCATGCTGATTGGCTTATGGAGGGGTTATCCCTTTCTCGAGCTCTTTCAAATCGGCGTATCTCTTGCCGTGGCCGCTATTCCGGAAGGACTTCCCATCATCGTCACCGTCACTCTCGCGCTGGGCGTCTTGCGCATGTCCAAGCGACACGCCATTGTGAGGAGACTCCCGAGCGTGGAGACGCTGGGATCTGTAAACGTAATTTGCAGTGATAAGACTGGTACCTTGACAACCAATCACATGACAGTCACCAAAATGTGGCACTTTGGCAATCATGATCCGGTCGATATCGTCAAGGTACATGCTACTGTACCTGCTGAATCGGCGACAAGGACGATCTTACGGGTAGGGAACATCGTCAACAATGGACGATTGTCCTCTTCTTCAACCTCACATGCCACCGCAGCATCGGCGGCCATCCTCTCATCAACGGCAAACAAAGATGCCTCGAACGCGAAAAGCAGGTGGACTGGACAGCCGACAGATGTCGCTCTCTTGGACCTGGTCGATGCATTTGGCGAGGATGATCTCCGGAACAACCAAGGGGAGAGGAAGAACGAGACGCCTTTCAGCTCCGAACGGAAGTGGATGGGCTGCGTAGTGCCCAACGCTTTGGACTCACACAGTCCGGATGTAGCATACATCAAGGGCGCTTTGGAGCAGGTCCTGAAGCGGTGCGACACGTACATCGATGGTCAGGGATCAGAAGTGGTTCTTGACGAGCAGCGTAAGAAGGAAGCAGTCGCAGCCGCCGAATCAATGGCACAGGAAGGACTTCGAGTACTCGGCCTTGCAAGCGGACCAATCCTGTCTTCTTCTCGGAATCTCAAAGTACCGTCCAAAAGTGGTCGCAACACTCCGGCCCCTCTAATCCTTAATTCTCCCTCGACGCAAGATAACGAACACCTATACCAGGGATTGTGCTTTGCTGGATTGGTAGGGATGAATGATCCTCCACGCAAGGGCATCGAGAGATCGATTCGACGATTGATGGCGGGTGGCGTCAAAGTCATCATGATCACGGGAGATGCAGAGACCACGGCAGTGGCGATTGCCAAAAAGCTGGGTATGCCAATCAATATGAACTCGGCACTTGGCAATCCGGTATTGAGAGGAGACGAGCTCGATCGCATGTCAATTGAAGACCTTGAGCAGGCGATGGTGCGGACACAGATATTTGCGCGCACCTCGCCGGAGCATAAGATGAAGATTGTCAAGGCGCTTCAAGCTCGGGGAGACGTAGTCGCAATGACAGGTGACGGCGTAAATGACGCGCCTGCCCTCAAGAAAGCCGATATTGGTATCAGCATGGGCAAATTGGGTACAGACGTGGCGAAAGAGGCAGCAGACATGATCCTCACGGACGACGACTTTTCCACCATCCTCAATGCCATCGAAGAAGGCAAAGGCATCTTCTACAACATCCAGAACTTCCTCACTTTCCAACTCAGCACATCCGCCGCGGCCCTCGGACTGGTCATGCTCAGTTCGGCCTTTGGTCTCAAGAATCCGCTCAACGCCATGCAGATTCTCTGGATCAGTAAGTCTCCTCTTGCCCCCTATTCTTCTCCACTAACCGTCCAGACATCCTCATGGACGGTCCCCCAGCGCAATCCCTCGGCGTCGAGCCAGTGGACAAACACCTCCTCTCCCTCCCACCCCGACCCCGGCACGCCCGCGTCCTCACCCGCCCTCTCCTCCGCCGCGTCCTTCAATCCTCCACCATCATCATGCTCGGCACCCTCTACACGTACTGGTCCAACCTCACACCAGCCGACATGGCCGCCCGCTCCGTCAGCCCGCGCGACACGACCCTCACTTTCACCGCCTTTGTGCTCTTCGACATGTTCAACGCCCTCACGTGCCGCTCCGCATCCAAATCGGTCCTCAACGGCACGTTACGCCTCTTCGGCCGCGGCAGCAACAAAATGTTCAATTTCGCTATCGGGAGCAGTTTGCTCGGGCAAGGGCTGGTGGTGTACTTCCCGCCGCTGCAGAGGGTGTTCCAGACCGAGGCGTTGGGCGTGCGGGATCTGGTGGGGCTGGTGCTGTTGGCGAGTTCGGTGTTTTGGGTGGATGAGGGGAGGAAGTGGTGGGATCGGAGAAGGTTCGGGGTCAAGGGGGCGGTGGCGAAGATGGTGGATCCGGAGAGCAGGGGAGGGGGAGGGACGGGAAGGGGGGTGAGGGGGTATAGTAGTTGGGTTTAGGGAATGGATGTTCTGTGCGTGATGATGTGTCGCTTGTCATGATGTGTAGACTTGGTGTTCCGCGAAGGACTACAGGGCGAGGTACAGATTTGCGACGACGACCACGAGCTGATGACTGATCCTTACGCAATGCTGAAGAGGACCTTATGCGCCAGAAAAGGTGAAGTGAGCATGCCTCTATCCATATCTATCCCTGATCTACCCAACGCCCTGCCCAGAAGCCCGCTTGCCCATCCCAAGAGCCTCTCCATCCCAACCATCCATCCATCCCATTCCTGTGTACCCTCTGTCGTGAAGCGTAAATCCCTGCCCCATTAGCATATACATACCCCTCTCCCCCCACAGCACCCTCCCCATCACACCACGATCATCGCGATCGTCTGGCGTGCATCTCGGTGTGCATCGCGCTCTAGACCAGTCAGCCCATCTCTCTCGACCATCTCGCACGGGAAGCGTTGGGCCTGCCAAAACCGCTTCCTTGTGTCTCAAATGAAAAAAAAAAATGTATGGGTATGAACAGTGGAGTGGGAAGGAAGGTGTGGAATCAAAACGTGCGGCTAATCCCAACTGTTCCCGACCGCGCCGTCGCCCGTGCTATCGAGTGATAGTCGGTATAGCGACGGGGCGGCCGACGGACGTTTTGATAAGGACGTTTGCGGGTGGCCAACGGTGTTGGCCGGATTCTGGCACACTTGACCGTTGGCCGCGACGGATGCCTGCCTCGGGGGATTTTGTGGTGTGACGGTGCGGGGGGGAAGAGGGAGGGAGAATTTTTTTTGGTAGGGTAGGGTGGAATATGCGCCGTGCTTTGTGCAGGCGGAGGGTATATGATATGTGCAAAGCGAAGGGTAGATAAGTGAAGAGTATGACAAAAGGAAATGATGCGACGGCCAGGGACAGGGAGAGGGGAAACACCCACTTCGCGTCTCTCGGTGAAGGATACCGATCGATTAGAAGAGCGCCCAGGTGGCGATGAAAGCGGCGAGACCGCCCACCAACCAGCCTGACGTAACGCTGGCCCTGTTCCCTGATGAGTATGGTTTTCCTGAATACGTGCCAGCGCGTGTGCTGGTGAGGTTGCCTGACGATGTGCGGGTTCCTGATGTTGTTGGGATGTTACCTGTGGCGTCGCCGCCGAGATACCAGCTGCCAATGTCGGTGAGGAGGCCGTCGCCGGTGAGGAAGGCGGCGTTGGGGCCTACGTTGGAGACGTCGGAGCGGAAGGGACCGAAGTAGGAGTATTTGCCGATGATACTGGGAGTATTGTTAGTGAGATGAAGAAGGGGTGGGAGGGAGAACTTACGGAAGACGGTCAAAGTAGTCGATGGACAGGTTGTAGAATTGTTGGGTGTCTTCGAGGGGCTCGTTGGCGTAAGCGAATTCGGTCACCCAGATCTCGGAGACGTTGTTGTAGGTCGAGTTGACGGCGCCCAAGTGACTGGCCAGACCGTCAAAGTTTCCGTACCAATGGATTGGCAAAAAGTCCATCTCGCAACCGGTGTTGTTGTTCTTGAGGGACGCGCATGCGGTGTGGAACTTCTGCAACCATGTCCATCCTGAAGCAGCACCTGTGCAACCTGGACCACCGAGCTTGATTCCCAAATCTTTCCTCATGGGCTCAAATTGCTTGACCCATGCGATAGCGGCTTGCTTTGGGTCGACGCAAGAACCACCATTGTCACATCCGTCAGGCTCGTTGAACCCCATGACCCATGTTACGTTTGTCGTCTTTTGGAGGTTCTTGACAGCGTTGTAGAAGGACATGTCCACATCGGGGTCGTTAGGCAAGCCCCACTGCATGGGTACGAATTGCATGTTGGAGCCGGCAAAGGCGCCCGTTGGCGTGGTCATGTAATTGTAGTACCATGTCAGATCGTTGTCCTTGTTTGTCCAGTAGTTGTTGTCTGTGGCTACTTCTGGGGCCACGTAGACGATACCACGCTTTGTGGACGTGTTCACTGCGAGTGCCGCCGGGGCAAGAGCGAGGAGTGAGAGGGCCGCTGTCGCCAGCATTTTGGCGGTGGTATTAGTCTTCTGCCGGATTGAAAGAGGTGGGAAAGAACGTCGAGGCGAATAGGATGGTGAAGATTAGTGCCTGAGGTCTTGAGATAAGAAACCTTACAGGGGAGGGAAAGCAATGAGAGACTGGGGATAGGTCAGGAAGAGAGATGAAGAGAGTAAAAGAAATGATATAGATGATCAGTCAAGTATCCCACCTGCATCAGCGGGCTGGCCCTGGCAGTCCGATCTGCTAGACACAACGGGTGCCACGAGGCAATGGACAGGCAATGGCCGCATCTTGTCGCTGCAGGGCGGCAAAGACAAGAGTTCTGGCAACGTGCGGATTGATCGGGTTGATATCGAAAGTGAAAAACGACGAGAGTAGTTTTCAGCTAGAGCGTCCGAAAAGAGATTGGGTCGACCCGTTTCGGGGACCGGGCCATGGCTTGGCTTTTGACGATCTTCCACTTGAGCTGCAGCCTGCTCTTTTTTGGTGCTCTTTTTTGGTGCTCTTTTTTGGTGCTCTTTTTTGGTGCTCTTTTTGGTGCTCTCTCCCTCCCCTTGCGTCTACAGACAGTCAGCCACACTTGATGCACGCACGGAGAATGACACTCAAAGATAGCAGCAACCCAAAGCTCCATCACTGGCCCCGTCATGCCGTCTCTGCAGGAACCCGCTGCCCTACCCTTACGAACCGTCGGGAGGCGTTCGACGTTGAGAGACTACTGGCGGCAAACCTGTTAACCAATCCAAGATATCATCGATATTCTACTGAGCAACAACGTCAGTGCCACTGTTTAGATGCGTCGAGATCTCTCGAGATCTATCGACTACATCATCTCACCCTGCTACCTGGTATCAAAATATATCTGTCACACTTCTTCCGCGCTGATCCCGGTGTCAGACGCGTTTGTTAGCGCTACTTTTGTTGTGAAAGGACATCGTCTAGCTCAACAATTGCGCAGTCTTGTCGCCAAGTCGTGCTTGTTCAGTCCATCTCTTGTCTATCGTAAGTTTGACCTGCACGCATCTCGATCAATCCATATCGAGCGTGCCAATCTCATCCAGGTCGCTGGTAGTCCCTTGGCCCTTCAGTACTGAACACCACTACCACGCCGGCGTCGTTATCTTCCAACTGGCCTGCAGCGTAGAGCTTGTCTAGAGCCACAAAATCTGCAGCACCACAAGGTCCAATAGTCAAGTCCAAGCCTTGTAGCTGTTCCACCATCTCATGGACCTCTTGATCATTCACTGCGACTGCCACATCCACTCCAGCCTTTAACGATGGCCACGCAATCCGGCTTACTGTTCCGCAGTTCATACCGTTCATGATCGTCTTTGAAGTGCGTATACTCGTCACCTGACCAGCTTCGAGACTCGCCACTAGACAAGCCGCCTTTTCCGGTTCCACAGTGGTAATGTTGACGCCTTTGCTGCTTGACTCGCCCTTGTATCGCTCGACGACTGCTTGTGCCCAGCTGCCGACACCAACGCTTGCTATCACTGCAGTAATATCCTTTCCGCAAGCAGATATGACCTGTTCTGCGACTTCGTCAAGCATGGCACTGTAGCCTTCGGTCACCCACCGCGGAAACTCCTCGTATCCCTCCCAGCTAGTATCCATGGCCAGGAGTAAGTCTTCTTTCTTAGACTTCTCCCACATCATCTGCACGAGCTCATCATAGTCCTGATCAGTCATGACCACGTCGACTCCTTCACTTGCAATCAGGTCTCGAGTCGCCGCCGCCGTGCCTCTTGGTAGATAAACAGTGGCCTCAACTCCAGTCACCGCCGACATTCTCGCCACCGCCCTCCCCCAATTGCCCGCGGAACACGAAATTAATTTGACTGGCGACCCTGCGTCGGCAGCATCCCGGACAGCCTTCTTGACTTCATCGAGAGCACATCCGACCTGCAAGTCGAGACTTTGACATAGTGCTCGATAGATAGCCCAGCTTGCACCTAGAATTTTGAAGCTGGGCAGTCCGAAGCGATCGCTTTCATCCTTGACGAAGATATGAGCTTGCTTGTACTTTTTCGCAAGGTTCCGTAAAGATATCAAAGGAGTCTGGCCTGCAGACGGTAGTTGAGCTTGTAATTCTCGAATTGATTTCCTGGTTGCTGCACTTGGTGGGCTGTAGGATGGGTGACCGTCATCTGTTCTGACGTGTGGATTGATGAATATGTTGGGCACTTCCACTGTCTTTGAGGACGCATGCGTGATTGTAAATGTTGACACCATCATGCCGGGCAGGTTGTTGATGGTCGGGCCTCTCTCGGGGTTGCAAAAGATGTGACTCGCTTTGCAGAGGGCTCAGGAGTGCGGGACATGAAACACATCCCCCACACGGGAAACTTTTCTCCTTCCCATCTCCACGACACGACACGACACGTTCCATTTCAGGGCCCCAAGGAACATGTCGATATTGTCGTGACAGCTTGTCGATCGCACCTGTCAAGCTTTGCCGTGTCGACGAAGCATTTATCCGCGTATTGATGATCCTGTTCTGTATAAATGGAGGTCACTTCCTCTCCGGACCAATGGAGGTCTACACACTGGACGGAACAACCTCATCAAAATGTCAAAGGCGGAAGGCTGATCTGGTTGTTTCGCATCCGGTGGGATAGACTCCGTCTTAGTCGTCACTTCAATTTAGCAGGTCAGTTCCTTACTCGCAGCTATACCACTATACAAGTAGGTCACTCCATTCTCTACACTTTCCCTTTGACCTCCTCTGCAACTCGACGCATTACACAACCGCCCAACATGCATCTCCCCGTCCTCTCCCTCCTGTTATCCACTGCCCTTGCCACTCCCCTCCTCACTCGCCAATCCTCACTCTCCGGCAAGAACATCACCCTCCTCCCGCTCGGTGACAGCATCACCTACGGCTTCGCAGACCCAACCGCTAATGGCTACCGCGCCAAACTCTACTCCTCGCTTCAATCCGCTGGCGCCTCTCCCCTTGACTTTCTTGGATCGATCAAGTCCGGCAACTTTGCCGATACCGACAACGAAGGCCGCATAGGATATACCATCTCCCAGATTGCAACAGCCACCGCGGCGATCTCTTACCTGCGACCCAACATCGTCCTTCTCCATGCCGGCACTAACGATGCTCTGCGGCGGTACGAGACCAGCGACAAGGCAATCCCACGACTCGGACAAGTGATCGATCAAATCTACACCCAGTGGCCGAACGTAGTCCTGCTGGTGGCCAAGCTAGTCCCCGACACCGAGGCAGCAGCGCAGACATACATCAATGACATTAACGCCGCGATCCCAGGTACTTCCAAATCCTTCTCCGTCTTGGCTTTTCTTCTAACACAATCAAGGTATCGTCTCCGCCCGCACCGCAACAGGCAAGAAAATCGCAATAGTAGACATGTCCCCGCCCAACCTCACCACCGCGGACCTAGTCGACGGCATCCACCCCACCCAAGCAGGGTACGAGAAGATGGCCGACATTTGGTTCAAAGGACTCGTCGACGCAGCAGGAAAAGGGTGGTTGAGCGGGTAAGCTTTTCCCATCGTCTTTGTCCTAGCACACCCCCCCTCCCCAGTACCACAACCCCCCCTCTCCCTCCCTCCCCGGCAGCCAAACCCAACCCGCCCTCTGACAAGCAGCGACAGCGCATCAGGCACAGGAAACACAACCCCCACCTCCCTCCCCATCACCCGCTCCTCAACCACCCCCACCACCACCCGCGCCTCAACAGCACCTCCCACCACGGCCCCTGCCACCACCGCCCCAGCCCCGACGGGAGGAGCAGGCACAGTGCCTCACTACGGCCAGTGCGGCGGACAGGGGTACACGGGGCCAACGACGTGCGCCGCGCCGTGGACGTGTAAGAGCCAGGGGGTGTGGTACAGTCAGTGTTTGTGACCTCGCGGAGGATCGGCGAGGGAGGGGTCAGGAAGGGGAAGAGGAGGGCGGAGGAGAGAGAGGGGGGGAGAGGGAGAGGGAGCCGAGGAAACCAACGCGTGGAACATGTGTATACTTGTTTCTCCCGACAGTGGTCAGATGATAGGGTTGGGGATGTACATACTTCTTTTCGAAAGGGAAGGCTACCTTACATTTTCATGGTTTCACAGGAGACGAGTTCGAGCATGCATGATCCGTCTGGCGCGTTCTGTCGTGGGGTTCATACCGCTGGGAGACAGATGGTCAAGAGTCCACGCGAATAGCATGTGAGCACTTGCATACTCCAAAAGTCAGAGACAGAATACAACAAGCCTCCGTCATTCTACATGTCTGTCACAGTCGCTTACCACACATTCACTATGCACGAACAAAGTGGTACACAACAGATTACATTCTCTCCACATGATCTGCCTGTACATATCCCCCTCCCTACCCTCCCTCCATCTGTTCATGAAATGAAGTATACTACTCATCCAATCTCAGATACCGTATTTATTAAACAAAGTGATACGCCCGCCCTAAAATGCCCGACGCGCTCGCAGCTTGAACAGTACGAAAAGAAATGAAGTAAATGGTCGTTGACCGCGTGTATCCTCCACCACTCTCTGTGAGCTGGTCCAAGGGCAGTCGTCATCATGGGTCCGATCTATGCTGTTTCTGTCCGACGATTGCTCGTTGACGTTGTTCCTGTTATCCTTCTCAGGTCTAGTATGCTCTTCCGAATCCTACATTTGGCAGTTTCGGTTCAGGACTTCTTGACCTGTCTCGTCCGGCGAAAGAGGCTGCGCTGGTGACGAGTTGGTCTCGGCTGTCATTGGCATGAGCACCGTATGTGGGGCGTGGGGAGTAGTCGTAGCCTGGAGGGCTTGTGTCTCTGACAGGCACTTGGTTGTAGCGGCCGTGCGAAGAGGCCGTGGTGATCGAAGGAAGGCTGGGTGAGACGAGAGGAGCCTTGGTCATGCCGGTCTGAGGATGGGCACCCTTGTACTCGGTGAGTTGGGATGAGTCCATGAGAAGCGAGTTGCGAGCATCGAGAGGAGTGAGGTTGTCGAGATCGCGCTGCATCTTCTCTGCGAGGGGGTCAGTGGGATTCATTTGTGTGGAAGATCGAAGAAACATACCCTGCTCCTTTCTCTTCTTCCTGTGAGGGTTCTCCTTGACGCATACCATGATGGCATTTACAGCCAGAAGGATCGCGAGCACACCAGTGAGGACAGATTGAACAATGACCAGAATGAGACCAGTAACTGTTTGAGTAGTCTGGTTGATGCCGAGTTCCTCAACGAAGACCAGAATGCAGACGACCGAGAGAACACGAACGGCCTGGATGACAATGTTGATGATGTTTCCAGACTTGAGCTGGTACGGGCGGCTCCAAACGAGAAGGGCGAGCATGAGAGCCTCGACGATCATTTGACCAATAGCCTGAACCATACCATGTCCATTGGCAGCAGCGATGACCGTGTTCCTTGCAAACATGTAAATAATCGCCGGGATGAAGAGCCACCAGTAGCCCTTCTTGAAGCAGTCATAGAAGAGAGAGTACTTGATCCAGACCTCCTTGTCCTCGAACAATTGGGACGAGTCGCCTTGCATCTTCTTAAACTTCCTCGCCTTTGAGACAATACGCCAGGTGAAGAAACCAAGGACACCAGTGAAGAGACCCCAAGTCACTCCAGCCAGGGTCTTTGCAGCCCAGGAATCACCATTGGTGAATTGATAGACGCAGTACAATGTCCAGATACCGTAGAGAATAAAGATCAAGTTGGTGACAGTCTTGGCCAGTCTCCACCAGTAACGTTGACGCCATGATTCGAGAGATTTCGGAAGAGCTCTCGCCATTGCGACACCCTCGAGAATGACCTTTCCGAGAAGAATGAGGACAGTGATGGCGGCAACAACGATGGCGAAGATTAGCAGCACAGTCATGAAGGTGTCAGCCTGAGGGACCATAAGCTGCTCGACATATGCCTGGATGCCGTGAACGTAGTGCATTGGCTTGCTTTCCTCGGCAGTGCTGTTGCCGGAGCTTTCGCCGACAGTAGATGTCTCTCCATTGACATTGGTCTCGATGGCGCGAGCGTACAAGAAGGCGGCCTCGGTAGCACGCTTGAATAGCCCCTTTGACGTTCCGTTGCCATTTGCGGTGGCCACGATGGTTACGTTGCGTAGGTATTCGTAGCTAGCCTCAGTGAGGTTGCCGCCGGTCTTCTCGCGGAAGTTGTCGATAGTAGTCATCAGCTGGCCCCATGGAATGATACCAGTGCTGAAAGCAAAGTTCTGGGTGAAACTCTGATAGACCGATGGGTACTTGACGCTGAGCATACCGCTTGTGGCGATCGACTGGAACCAACCAACGACTTCTCCAAATGTCGGACTTGGTGCTGCGGCGCCAGGAGCACCACCAGATGCCAGTGCGCTGAGGGCGGACAGAGCAAGAGCAGACGCAGCAATACCAGCGGCGACGTATGATACAGCTGGCACATTCATAGACTTGCCGTTTCCGACCGTGGATTGAATGCATGCCAACTCTTGACCGTCCGCCGACTTGAGCTCCATTCTTGCCATTCCGTCAAGATCGGGGATATTGAAGGCGATTGAGGGAATCATATCGACGTATTGTTGGGGAATGTCCTGGTCGCCGCTGGCAGAAAAGGTGCCGTTTCGGACTGAGAATGATTAGTATGAATATGCGAGTTATGTCCTTGCCAATGCTTACCAGGACATAGCTGGGAGACGAAATTGGCAGCATCGCAAGGGTTGAATGACTGCTTGTACACTTCTCGGCCATAAGCTGTGGCGATGATAGATGCTGTGACATTTTGCTCCTGTGCATTTGTGCCTCCAACGTCGAATGTGACCTTCCTCGAGCTCTTGTCAAATTGAATATTCAATTTATTTACTTGAATCGACGGGTTGTCCGAACAGACCGTGAAGCCATTAGTGGAGAGTACATCGCCGGCGATGACCCCGACCGGCAGGGCAGTGAGTAGGAATACGGGTAGGGTCAGTCGTGAAGCGCGTGTGCACCGCATGGCGGCGATGTTGAAGAAGTTGGTGCGCCGGAGGGTAATAGGCGGTGTCGTACTTTGACAGAAGGATGATGTGTCGACTTCAAATTAACCAGGTCCAGTCGGTTTCTGCAGGACCACGTCACAATTCAAGATCGTTGCGGAGTGCTCAGGTATTTTTGGACGGCCAGTTTCTGTTTGTTAGGGCCGTTTGTTGAATGTCGAGACCGTTGTTGGCAAGAGGGAAAATCGTGATTGGTGATAGGTGATAGCGAAAGACGGGATTGCGATTAAAGGACAAGCGAATGTGATGCCAGGAAGCTGACAGATGGGATGCGTAAGTAGGGGATGTAACGGAAAACGAGAGTGTGGATGTAACGATTGGAAGATGGTGGAGGCTTGGATGGAAGAAGGAGAAGCGTGACAGTCACGGACGAGAGCGCCAGTGTGAACCTTCGAAGAATGTGTGGGCACAGGACAGTGGAGACTCCAGGTCGCGGTCGGCTCCCAAACCAGAAAATTTGGCTCTGGCCAAGGCCGAGTAGACCAGGAACGAGGGCAAAAGTGACGAATCAGCAGACACAGACTGACCCTGGGCAAGTCGAGCAGCCACGCGCCTTGACCGAGTTTGTATTTAGCTTGTTCGAGCAGTGATCTGCTTCCTCTGTTGCTCGATGCAGCACCAGCAGGAAAGAAAGACCCGCTGTGGATCATCGTCGTTGGCCTCGAATTCCAGCGCAAGCACAAGCTGTAAGTTAGCCCGGGTCAGATCTGGTCTCTCTCGCTCGATGGACATCACAATAATGGCACATCATCCACCATCATCTCTTCTGCTGACACAGCCCTTTTCGTGTTTACAATCTATCGTGGCTTGCGGCTCCTCCATGTGACGGCGTGAGTTCGCCCGCAACACGAGATGCGAGCTTAATTTTTTCTGTTGAGTGCACAGGCATGTGAGGCGTGGCGCAGCGAACGTCCCATTTCCTTCCTCAGAGCAGTGGCATTGACGAGATAGACACTATCGCATCGTTGCATTACCATCTTATCGAACGCAGAGGCTGTGTTTAGCATAGTCAGTCATCTTCAATCTCGTCAAGGTCTTCATGCGACACGGACGGCCTCGTTGACGGGGTGGCACACTCCTTGAAACAGCAGACAGTGACCTTCGTCTCGTGCTTCGGAAATTTGGTAACTTCCCGGCCAACAGCCTCACAAGAGTCCCCTCTTGCGCGTCCTTCAGACGTCTCATGCGAACTCTGTTGGAAAATTGTCAAGCTTAGGCGAAGTCCATCTTGTTCTGCGATATGTGGCTTGTAATTCAATGGTAGAAGATGTCCCTGAGAGCCACCGATAAAATGAGAACAATGTCAAGATCTGTGATTTCTGATAGTCCTTCTGCTCAACTTTTACACGCCACGTTGTGACATTATATAATATCTGGTAGGTCTGGTCATGTTGTTCCGAAGTTGTCAGATCTGTGTCTCGTATATGTCTGCTGTACATGTCATGCTTCAACTTGGCGCGGCTGCTCGAGCTTGATACCAAACAGGTTGGCCACCTTCGGCCATTCATCTTCCCATCTCCTGCTACTCTCCTTCATTGCTCCTTCTTTCAGCTTTGCCAATGCCGCTCCGTTCTGTTTGAAAAGCTCCTCGAACAATCGCTCCAGACCTTCGGCGCTCTGGAACCCGCGGCCGTTCACCCCCTCTTGCACAAGCTCAGGCCATGCTTCGAACTTGTCCCATCCCGCTACCGGCAGTCCAGCACCAAACATGTCCACTACCTTCATGGGCAAATCCACCCCAGAGGACGAGGTGTGTAGACTCACTCCCAAATCGGCAGCACCGAGCAAAAGTGCGTAATCTTCCATGCTCAACCACGCCGTATGTATCTCCACGTTACCGAGTTTCTTGCTCTGGGCAAATTTTGCAATTTTGTCCAGGTAGTACTTCCTGAGAGGTCCCTTCCCGGTGATTATGACTGTCAGCTTTGGCAGCGAAGGGCTCATCTCCACCGTCGCCGAGTATACCACCAACGCATCGAGTAGGATAGAAAAGTCTTCATCAGCAGTCCACGATGTGGAGCTCACCACAAGCCTACGCTTTCCACTAATGAATTGCTTCGCATGCGTTTGCGTCTGTGTGAGTTTGTTGAGTATGGTAGACTTCTGTTGAGCGTCCAGAGGTCGGAATTGCTTGGCGGGTCGGTCATGTAAGGCGTGCGCTTCGATGCCATACTCCTGATTGAGTAGTCTCGTCATGGCGTGTGACACTGTGATGTTCTTGTACATGTAAGGTGCAATACTTTTCTCATATGCTTTGGATGCCTTGATGAGCGCATGTCGCTGTCCAAGCTTCAGAGCCAGTATAGTGTGACCTAGATTATGCCAGTCGCAGATCAGCCTGGTGTTTCTGATGAAGCAGACTATTTGAGCGATGAGCAGAGTCGGTACCGATGGCGGGTTCTGTACCAGCATGAATCTCCGAGGATACACGCGAAAGCCCAACGCTCTATAGATAGTCCACATCTGGTATAAGACCTTTAGTGGCGCCACGAGGAGAAACGCCGCTTTCTTGTCTGTCCGCAGACTCGCTGGCAACGGCGACAGAGGCACGACGTTTATCAACTTGTGCTTCTTGATTTCAGGCAGCACTTCCGTGTCAGTGTACCCCACGAGATCCACTCGGCCTCCATACTTGGCGATGCTGAGTGCATGGTATTGCATGCGTGGACTTCTGCCAATGTCACCAAGGACGAAGACTACGACTGAAGTTGTGGGATTGGCTTTTGTCGAATCGCTGTTCGATCTGCGTACATGGCGATATCCAGAATCCGGGTCGTCGTGGTCTTCTTCAGTGAAATCATCCAAGCTGATACGTTGCTCTGCATATGGACTGTATGCGGATGGCAGAGTAAAGATGACAAAGGCGATCATGGTCAAGAAGACCGCTGCCATGGTCAGCTCCGTCTCCCACGACAGTCTGGCCCATGACGGGGATGACAGCATTCTGAAAGGTATGCCCGGGTACAGGTATTGTCGCACTTGGTCAAGATGCGCGACTGATGTGAAGAATGCCGAAGAGGAAGGTGGAGAAAGGTTGCATGTCAGAGCCGCATCGCAGACAGCTCCGCGAAACGAGGACCCTGGATTTGGATTTCAAGCATCGCCATTGTAAACGACCGTCCAGACTTGGCCCCTGCTTTTCTATATCGTCGTCATGTCGCCGACCTTGCCAATCATGCCCATAACTTCCATATAGACGTCCGACAGCTTTGCCCAGCTTTTCGGCCACGTCAACGATACACACCTTCACCATCTTCAACAGCCTGTTGGTGCATTACTGGCATGGACCTTGTCGACCACAAACGCTGCGCGTCCCCCGCGCGATAAGAAGTCAATTCGGATCATAATCTCGATCTATCCATGGCATCTGGCTATGCTCTCCCTCACAATGGGGGACACAAACACACGCGCGGCCAGAATTCTTTCCCGAGCCTCAATGGATCACATACGTCGCCATATATTCGAGAAGAAGAGGAAGATAATTTCTCAGTCGATCGCTCGATGAAGAGCACGGTGAATGGACATGCCAGCCTGCATTCGCAGAAACTTCCCATGAAGGGTCGGCTGAGGGGAGACTCTGATCTTGGACGTCCGGCTGGAGGCGCTTTATCGACCCCTGCCAGGTAGGTTAAGAGGCAAAGGAAGTCAATGCAGAACGCACCGCTGATTCTGGTAGCATGCCCTCTTTCGCAAAAGCTATCCTTACGGGAGGAGCTTTACCACTGCAATTCGTACTGGCGGCAACATTGCACATAGCGCACTCATCAGCAAAGACTGCGGACGAAGAGCTGGATGCTGCAATTGAGAAGAGCAAGTCGCATGCTGTTGTGGAGTCACCAATGCTCATGACGGCCGTCCTGGTGTCTGCGATTCTGACAGTCTCTGGTCTACTTGGGCGTCTATCAACACCTCCTACATCTCTGGACAGGCGGAAAAAGTCCGACCCCTCTGCGTACACCACTGGATCTTCCATGTTCAGCGCAGCCCGGGTACAATGTCTACTCAAGAGTGGGTTGGGCATAGCACTCCCTCTGTACGCCGCGATGCTTCTAGGTGGACCTCGGGTGGCCATTCTTACACTTGCAGCCATTGCATCTGGACTAAGCTCATCCACTGCCAGATTCGTGCCTCTTCCCGACGTTTTGCAGAAATCGACCGGGTTCTTAATAGCTCTTGCTGCGAGCATCATTGCCGACTTCTCACATATCACCACCAAGACCGACTGGCATGATCTGTCATTCGGCTACCTCACCTTGATAACCTCACTCATCGCGCTCAAGCCGCCTTTTGCCGAGATCAGCGCAACGAAATTCAAATCGACCGCTTCGGGTCGGTCAGCCGGGTCCAACACGACAAATGCACATACTTTGCCGGAATTCCTATCGTCCAAAGCGAGTTCTGATCTGGCAACAGCCGGAGGAATCATACTGGGACTTGCTGCTTACAGCATATGTGCTCTGGTCGGAGTAATGCCGCAACTGTCCGGACACATTGTGCTGTACCTGGTCTCGACTGCTGCTGCGGCATTAGCCACAATGTTCTTTGGCTCGAAAGAAGCCATTCAAAGTAGACCGAAAGCAGGACTCGTCGCTGGTGTTCTGGCCTCTACTGTCTTGATACTATCACTAAGACCCTTTAATTTCATGGCCGTCGTGACGAACGAGTCTCTATCATGGGGAACCGCTATCGCTTCTATATACGATGCTTCAATTGCTGCTCCACGCAGTGCTTTGGACAACACACCTGTACACACTGGCCACAAGCATCATCATGGCAATGTTTCTGTACTTACAAGATTTCTTCTCTCACGAGTCAGCAGAGGCTCTTTGATTTACGACATTCTTAGCGAAAAGGATTCTCGGCGCATTGCATACTTCACCTGGTAAGCTTCTCGGGGAGTCCTTGACGTATCATGTTCTGACTTCACAGTCTCAATTTTGCATTCATGCTGGTGCAAGGCTTCTATGGTTGGGTCAGTGGATCTCTCGGTCTCCTCAGCGATACGGTACATATGTTCTTCGATTGTCTGGCTCTGATCATTGGTCTTGCGGCTTCTGTAGCAAGTAAATGGCCTACCAGTCCCGAAAAACCCTACGGATGGGGAAAGCTGAACACGCTTGCTGGCTTCGGTAATGGCGTATTCCTGATGTAGGCCGACAAAATCCATCATTTCTTTTTGCATCGGCTGACCTTATATCAGGCTTGTCAGTGTGGAATTTGTCTGGGGTGCGATAGAAGGCATCATGGAGGGCACTGAACTCCGCAGAGTTGAAGAGCTGCTCGTGGTCAGCACACTCGGTCTCATTGTCAACATGGTGGGGTTACTGGCATTTGGTCATGCTCATGCCGGCCACGATCATGGTCACAGTCACGGGCATAGTCATGGTCACTCTCATGCACATCACGACCACTCACACTCTCATGCACACTCGCACGCTGATCACAACCATGCCCATACACATTCGCATTCGCATCACGACCAGGATCACGCACTCCACGACCATTCACATTCTGACAGCCACGGTCACTCTCATGGAAGCCATGACCATACACACTGCGACTCCCATTCGCACAGCCATGGCCACTCCGACTCGCACGACCATAATCCCGATCATGGCCACGATCATGGCCCATACAACTCTCACTGGCATGAGCACTCACATGGTCACAATCATGACCACTCTCATTCGCATTCTCATACAGCTGCCAGGTCACGGTCTGTATCACCTTCGAAGCGACCAACCCCTACATCGCTCTATCCACCTGCAGATCCAACCATATCACACTCCTCGCATGGTCACGAAAACGAAAATATGCACGGCATCTACTTGCATATTGCCGCTGATGCTGGCGGGTCTCTGGCCGTCATCATCAGCACAACACTTACCTTGTGGACGCCGTGGTATCTATGGGATCCCCTGGCGACAATTCTGATTGCAATCTTGATCTTCATGGCTGCCGTACCTCTTGTCAAGGAGTCTGCCAAGAAGCTCCTTCTTGTCATCCCCGAGGATCTCGAGTACGAATTGAAGAATGCTTTACAAGATCTTGTCACGCTACGAGGAGTTGTGGGTGTCGGTGGTGTCAGATTTTGGGTCGAGGACGGGGAGAGCGATGGGGGGCACGGACATCACCATCATGGTCACAGTCATGGTGAAGACGAGGGCAAGAAGAAGTTGATCGGAACAGTACATGTCATTGCATCGAGAGCAGCAGGACAAGAAGATGTCCGAGAACGAGTGAATCACTTCTTCAGGGACAGGGGCATGGAGGTTGTGGTTCAGGTGGAGCGGGAAGGGGAGGGTGGGTGCTGGTGCGGCGCCGGTATAGGGGAGAAGATGCATTAGGTTGATAGAACCGGACAATGTAGCATATGTATCATGATCAAGACCATTTTCATTTGATAATCATGCTTTATAATTATACATTGCTCTCCCGTTGCCAAGCTGAGCTAAAATCAAGCAGCCCGCACTTTCCAACCAAAAGGGTCCAAAAAAGAACGTCCAAGCTCCTCATTTTTCGCGGTCGTCGACCTCGACTATCAACCTAGAAGAACAAGAGGCACTTTTGCTTTATCTTCAATCTACAAAACTCGACATCGCATGGTGTAGTAATCCTTCGTTATTCATACAACCAATCCGCTTCCCACGTCTTACCGGAACAACCTCACAATGGCTGATCTCGCAACCCCCAGCGCCGCAAAGATGGGCACCATCAACGCCAAAGCAGATGGCCCTACCAAGTCAGGCGGCGTGACCAAACCCGAACGACCCGATGAAGAGTCTTTCCGCACCGCTCTTGCAAAAGCTGAGAAGGAACTCACTGCCGTCCAAGACAAACAGAAAGCAAACAAGGCCAAACTCGAGCTCGCCCAGCCTAAGAATCAGGACAGTCCCTCGGCAAAGCGTCGAGCTGAGCTGATCGAGGAGCGCAACAAGATCAAGGCAACGCAGCAAGGTAGCAAGACCTCGAGGACTGCAGTCATGGACAAGGTCAAGCGAATGGACGAGCAACTCAAGTCGCTACAGAACGAGCAAAAGACCGCCCGAAGCCGAATGCCTTACAAGTCCACTGAGGAGGTGCAGGCGCAAATCGAACGGTTACAGAAGCAGGTCGACACTGGAATGATGAAGCTCGTGGACGAGAAGAAGGCATTGGCTGAAATCTCTGGATTGAACAAAGCCAAGAAAGGATTTGGTGCACTCGACGAGGCGCAGAAGAAGATCGACAACGTCAAGCAGCAGATCGCAGAGGAGAAGAAGAAGCTCGACGACCCCGAAAGCAAGGCTCTGAGCGACAGGTACGGCGAGATCAACAAGGAACTGGACCAGATCAAGGGTGAGCAGGACGAAGTATACAAGAACCTGAACGGCCTCCGGGACGAGCGAACAAAGCTACACGAAGAGCAACAAACCAAGTATGCCGCTGTCAAGGAGATCAAAGACAAGTACTACGCCGCTAAGCGCGCCGCCGCCGAGTACGAAAAGGAAGCCTACAGGATCCGCAAGGAGAAGCAGCGCGCTGAGCAAGAAGCCTACCTCGCTGGCAAGCGCCGTCAAGTCGCCCAGCAGAAACTCGAGGACGCCTCCGCTCCAGCCTACCAAGACGAGATCATCACGGCTCAGAATCTGATCCGCCACTTCGACCCCTCCTCTGTCGAAGCCAAAGCCGCCAACGGACCTGGCAAATTCGCCGCCACTGCATCCCGCCAAATCGACAGTAGCGGCATCAAGGGCACCGCGCTCAAGAAGAAGGCCGACGACGATGACGATGCGTACTTTATCGGTGGCGGAGGCAAGAAGAAGAAGGGTGGCAAGAAGGGCACTGCCTCTGCTGCCCCTGCTTCCGGCGAAAAGTTCAACCTCAGCATCGACGTCATCGAGCAGCTTGCAAAGGTCAGCGTCGATCCACCCATGACTTCGGGCGACATTCCCGCAGTAGTAGAGAAGCTCAAGGAGAAGCTCGCCCACTGGAAATCCGACCAGGACAAGAAGACCAAGGAGGTGCGTTTCCCCCATCTCCCTTCCTCTTTCCCATCCTCTATTCCCCCTTTGCTCCATTCCCGTGCTAATACAGATCCGCAGAACATCACCAAAGCCCAAAAAGAAATCGACCGTCTCGAAGCCGAAGCCCAAGCCGAAACCAATGGCACCTCCTCCGCCTCCGGCGCCACCGACGCGGGCAACAAGCCTGCCGCCAAAAACCAGGGCGTCAACGGCCAGGCCGACGCCGGGGCTCAACTCGCGCAGGAACAGGACGGCGCCAAGGATGCGGCGGGGGAGTTGGAGAAGGTCAAGCTTGAGGATGGGGTGAATGGGTCGTCGTAGGGTGGCGCGGGAGACGGGGCGGATGAGGAGGTGGGTGAGGGGAGGAGGCGTGGGGGGGCTGGTGGAAGGGGGGTGCAGCATTGGGAATGGAGGGAGGGGTGGGGACGAAGAAGAGCACGAGCTGGAAGAGGGTTCGTAGGATGATTTCGGACGGGGGAGTCCCTCTCCCAAAGGGGTTGTAGCGCATTTTGGCGATGGGGGAAAAGCGTGGAGTAGTTATTCTTAGGAGTGGGATCGCCTCTCTCTCTCTTTTTTCATCACAATGGGCATACATGTTCGTTCTATTGGTTTGATTTCTTGCGCTGATTACCCGCGTGAGCTGTGGCTCCGTGTGACTATTGTACATGGCAGCTAGTGGATGTGAAGCTGCGGACTGGACTCGCTGTGTTCAAGTCCGGGGGCATTTCTTCTGGCGATGGTGTGGCAACTCAGGCCTCCAGGTATGACGACTCTAATGTCGCGTGTCGTGCCAGTGATATTGGTCGCGGCGGAAAAGTACGACTCCATCACTGCCTCCACTCCGTTCGTCGATTCAGTATCAGCCTCCTTCACTCCCCCTCTCGCTCCTCACCCTCATCACCGACCACGTCCAACACACGCCTCAACCTCTTCTTCCTCGGTTCATAGTCCTCCCCGTCAAAAGCCTCTTTACACTTCTCCGCGATACTCGCCTCCCATCCATCGGACTCTGGCTTGACTGCTTTCTCATCCCCATACTTCCAAGACTCCTTGATCGTCCCACCGATGTTCTTGAGAAATGCCTCCATCCCACCCGCTCCTCCGCCAGCGTTGTAGCTCCTGAATGGCCCCGCGACGGCCCACCTCGGTCCCATGGATGTCTCGACTAGCTCGTCCAGATCTTTGACAGATATGACGCCGTCTTGGACGAGGGAGACTGCTTCGCGTAAGAGGGCGAAGGCAAGACGGTTAGCGACGAATCCGGGGACTTCCTTATTGATCAGAATAGGATGCTTCTTTGCGTTACGCCAGTATTTCATGGTTGATTTGATGATGCGCTTTGGTGCGCCCGGACCGGGAACGACTTCGATAAGAGGCATGAGGAGCGGCGGGTTGAAGGGATGGCAGACGATAAGCCGGGCCGGGTTCTTCATCTTCTGAGCCTGGACAGAGGCGGGGATGCCGGAGGTCGATGTCCAGAGCAGGGTGGCGGGGTGGGCGTATTTTTCGATCTTAGCCCAGGTCTTGATCTTGTACTCCGGCTTTTCGGGCCCCTGCTCTTGGACAATCTCAACGCGGGAGACAGCTTCCTTGATGGAGTCGGCGAATTCGAGCCGCGCGCGAAGAGTCTTGCTTAGGCGATTCGGCCTGGAGCATGACGGGTCAATGAGCTTCAGAGCGTCTTTGACGTGCTGCTTGAGGAAGACCTTGATATCTGGACGGGTGTCGTAGACTATAACTGTGGCGTCGGGGTTGCGGAGGAGATGCATAGTCACAAAGGATGCGCCAATGGTACCACACCCGATGATAGCGATGCGGTTACGATGATCATCCGGCACAGGGATACGCTTCATTCCCCTGGTCTCGGTAGGCTGGTCGGTTGGGATGGTATCGTGCTTATCACCAGGGTTGGACTCGTCGGCCGCATCGTCCACCGAAGAAGAGACTTTCTGCTTCTTGGACTTTTCGGACAGCGTCTCGGTTGACTTGCGTTTCTTTGACATTGTTCCGGTCGATTGTGCCCTGATGCGATCTTCTTCCTCCTGTTCTGCGACAAGTTTAGGTGTAGCGAAGAATGGATTCGGCAAACCACTCAAAGTCAAACCTTTACGAGATACAAACTTTGGCTTCAAGCGTCCTTCTGCCTTGAGCCTTTTAAGTTCCGCAGCAATTCGTTCGATTTGTGCTATGGTGAAACCGAATGGTATCGCACTACTTGACATGGTAGGAAAAGAGTTGTTTTGTGAATCGAATGGACAATCAACAATTTGATGGAGCTTCCCCCGCACGATGTGAGCAGTCGCCCCGCCCTGACTCGCAACTCACAGAAACTCGTAAGCTCGGCAGCCAGCTGCTGACTCGCTGTGCCTCGGCTTGGACGTCCAGTCCCGACATCTGATGCTCACTTGCCTACAATAATGTCATAACGATCCTTCCCCTGATCCAACACGTGCAAGCAGCATTCCTCTAATCATGCCCGGAGATCCAAAAGCAAGATCGATACCATCATGGCAGCAGCAACCTTTGAAGGACGAGGCAAAGAAGGAAGCGAGCTCTACCGAACCAGCCACTCCCCAGGAACCTGAAATGCAGACGGTGCATGAGAGCGGTGGCTCGTCGAAAGAGGAAGATAACATTGCAAGCTCACAGTCACAATCCTCGTTCTCGATAGAAGAAGTCAAGCGCTTTCTCGATGATCCTTCAGTACGCGATGCGCCGGAAGACAAGAAGCGCTCGTTCCTCGCCAGCAAGGGTGTAGATCAGAAGACTGTGGATGCGATATTGCGACAGCAGAGTAGAGCAGATATGGTCGAGAGACAGGTCGAATTCGATGTGAAGGATTTCGCATCCCGATCATCGCAACCACCGCCCCCTGCGCCTGTCCGAGAGTCTCCCCCCATCGTCACCTACCCCGAATTTCTCGTCAAACCGCAGAAGCCACCACCACTGGTCACAATAAGTCGCCTCCTCACCACTGCATACATCGCCGGAGGTCTCGCAACCACTTTTTACGGCTTATCAAAGTACATCATCGAGCCCATGGCGGCGAATCTGACAGAAGCCCGGCACGAGTTCGCGGACCATTCGACAGAGAAGATCCAATCCTTGAACGAGAAGCTTGAGAGAGTTGTCTCCAAAGTTCCAGCGCCCAAGTCCACCATCAGTCCCATCGACCACATCTCCGATCTTGAAAGCATCACCTCAGACCCCACCGAGCTCTTCCACCGCGACATTGGCGTGCAGACCTCTCCTTCTCTTTCCCGGCGACCTTCCACCGACTCTTCCCTCCCCGATCCTGCCACACGAACTCTTGCAGAGAAACAAGAGGAACGTCTCCGCATCATCCGCTCTCATCTTGACGAGATCCTAGACGGCGAGGTATCAGGACGAGAAGGAAATGGATCACTGGAAACTTCAGTGGGAGATCTGCGTGACTACCTAAATGGACTGTTCTTTGCGCCGCAGAGACATGTCGAATATGGAGTGTGGCAGAGCAAGGACCCAGAGGACAAGAAGGACGATGCAGTCGCGGCGTTCAGGAATGAGATCAGAGGTGTCAAGGGCATGTTATTGAGCGCGAGAAGGTTTCCGGCTGGGAAGCCGACTACAAAAGTTGGCGCGTAGGAAGCAGTTGGCGTTGCACAAGAGCAAGAGTAGTACGAAGTGCAGACCAGGAAGCCTAGACACGACATGCAAACGGCTAGTTGAGCTACAGCCCACGGACCGACATTGCGCGGAACACGCATCAGCCGTGATCGAAAGGTGAACCATACCTCCTTCAAGGTGGTCAAGAGCAGGAAAATGGGGCATCCGAATGACACCCCGTGGGCAGTCCCCCCTGCAACATGTGGGTATTCAGAAAGCAGATTCGAGGACGCAGGTGTAGCACATACTGAAGCATGACCATGTGCGCAGAGATTAGCCCCACAATTACTTAGCAGCGGGAGTGGAAGGACAAAGGGACTTCAGGAGTCTACATCGAAGACGATTCCATGTCAAATATCATGCAGACATGAAATGATTACCATTATTACTCGCCCTGTACTCGAGGGGTATCAAACCATCAGCCAGCTCGCTCCAACCCACGCCCCAAACCCGGTCAAGCCAACGAGCAACGTGCATATGCCTAAGACGACCCCGGCACCCACCCTATCCCCTGCCCCTCTCAACCCAGAGACTCCTCCCGCGGCCCCCTCCGGCACCACCACGGGTCTCATCAAGAAACCCGCACCGCTCCTCGGTCCCAGGAAGATCCACAACAACGCCGCCGCAACAGCCAACAGCACCACCACAACGAGAAAAGCCACCATCCTACTCACATCCCATCCCAGCACAAACTGCAACCCCTCAAACCCACCCTCATCCTCCTCCCCTTTCCCCTTACCCGTCCCAGCAGTCGAGACACTAAACGGCGTCATCGGCACTCCCGGACTCCTCTCCTCCACCACCGGCGAGAAACCAGAGTACCGCGCCGACGCACTCCTCTGATGCCCCACCCCTACACCCCCTCCCAATCCAGCACCCATTCCCTGCCCCTGCCCAACCGACACCCCCGCCCCACTCACCCCCCTCGACGACTCCCCCGGACTCCTCAACCCCGCCTGCTGCTGCACCGCAATATCATTCAACACCACCTCCTTGATCCCCTCGGTCAACTCCCGCATAATCCCCGCCATGCGCGCCGCCAACGCATCCACCACCTCCCCTCCCGCCGTCGCCGCCCCGGGAGACAACGGCGTCCTCCCCCCTTCCTCCGCGTCGGCGATCTTCCTCGCCCACCCGACCCATGCGTACCGCGCTTTGGCCCGCCTAGGCCGCCGGTAGAGAGCGAGGAGTTTCTCCTCGTTGAACGACGGGCTCTTCCCCGCGTGCGACGACGCAGACGCGGAGAAAGTCCTGTCCCTCGGCGTGGACGCCGTGGCCGAGGCGGAGACTTCGTACCCGTTTGCGCTGACGGTGCGGTTCGTGCTTGGTCGGTGATGGTGGGAGGGGTGGATCCACCCGTAGGTTTTGTCTGCGGATCTGCTCACTGGGCCGGAGACGGTGATGCGGACGAGGCTGCGGGCGGCGAAGAGGCGGTAGGGGAGCGGGAGGAGGGTGGTGTAGGCTTTGTGGAGGGAGAGGGCGAAGGAGGCGTCGTCGTAGTCGAGGGCGCGGAAGTGTTTTTCTTTTTCTTTTGAAGGGCCGGTTTTGATGGTTGAGTAATCTGCGACCAGGGCTGGGGGGATGGAGATGCTGGTGGTTTGGGCGAGGCGGTTGTGGTGGCGGGAATGTAGGCGGAGGTGGAGGGTGCTGTCGCGGAGGTGGAGGGAGTAGTCTGATCGAGGGGAGGCGAGTTGTTCGCGGATTGGGCGGTTGCGAGCGATGGGATATGGTGAGGGAATTGGTTTGCCCTTGAAGCTGCGAGTGCGGGTGACATCGATGGCTGGTGGTATGACCGATACTTTCCGTACAGCTTTGGTCGATAGCTGGGAATCCGCGATAGACATTGCTGTAGAAGGTTTGGTGATATGTTGGCTGTTCCTGTTCGTCTGGGGCGGCGGAGGTGTCATGGTCTTTCGATCACCCTGCTGCTGAAGAGCAAAGAGTGTCGCTTTGAGCGCTTCTAGCATTGCCTGACTCTGGTCCACATCTGCCAGGATGGGAGTCTGATCATCATCGAGTTGAGGCTCCGGCACAGCAGACGGCAGGTGTCCTTTGTGCCGTAGCTTGTTCATAGGCTGTTGTTGCTGCGTCATATCGTCGCCGAACTGCATTTCCGTAACCGATCCATCAAACGACGACCCGAGACTGATCCTGTTGTGATTGTTATCCATGCCAGATATCATACTGAAGTGGATGTCATCAGGTGGTATGTGTGGGAAAGGCTCCGTTATACCGCCAGTCTCTAAGCCTGGTGGCGATGGATCTGTGAACGGTCTCTGGTCGTTCTCTCCCGTAGTCAAGCCTCCACCTCGAGTGTTGAAATGTGAACGATGTGCTGACTTCTTCTGCACCAGGTCCGCTGGTCGGACTGTCGTCAAGCGATGATCTTCATCGTCGGACGAATCTATGTCCATGTATGATGCCGGGGGCTCATCCCGGTGAAGCTCCATCTCTGGTCGTATACTGTGTACTGGACTCTTCTGCGCGTTGACAACTTTTGGCGATCCTCTCGGTGTGTTTGAGAAGCGCAAGCTATTTGCTTCGAAATCTTCTGGATCTCCCATTGATTTTGCATGCGCTGAATGCTGAATACTGAGCGTTGCTGCGTTATCGCCATGCCGGATGACATCCCAGCTAAGTCCTGCAATATCATTCGGAATGCCCAAGGTAAACACCAGTATTGAGGAATGCAACATATCACCCGGTGAATTTGCCGCCACAGTAGATGCAGGTGTCGCACGCCGCAAACAGAACCCGAATCAGCGGTTCCGACAATCTCACACCGTCAGCCCCTTGCATGGGCTCATCTTCCATCGCATGGCCATTTGTGATACTCCCTTTTCGAAGATCGTCAATCTTGTGCTCATTCAAATACTGCATTCCGCAGATGCAGCAAGACTTGCTGTCTCCGGTGGCTTGCAGCGACAAGAATGAGATACCACATCTCGCGAACTCATGCCCCTTGTTGCAACGAGACCACATTAGACTCTCAAATGGTATGCCCGCGTTGCAGATGTGACAAGTCTCCACATTTTCTTGTTCGGTCTGCTGTGTATTTTGGTGCCCGCTCGAGAGTTTATCCCTTTCAACGAGCTTTTCAAGAATGGTCTGATGTAATTTGGCTGACCACATGCTCATTCGTCCTCCGCTCGTCATCCACTGAGGCAGGTGAGCTGTGTACAACACTAACGATTTGAGGATGGATAGATCTGGTGGCGCGGGAATCGTCAGCTGCCCTAATGCAATCTCGATCATGCGCTGTGACCTCAATTGAATGGCAGATGATATGCGCAAGAGAATGGTTCGCAGCTCATGTACAGCCATGTTGAGGGAGTCTGGCGGCGGAAGGGCACCAGGTGCATTCCCATCCGAAGCACCGTAATAGCCCATGCACCGGAGGACCTGTTGTTGTATGTTGCCGACGTCTGGTATCGCATCGAGTTTCTTGAGCCTCGCAACAGCCTGAAATACAACCTCCGCAGCCACTGCATGGGAGACAATGATGCTCGGGTCCGTCATGAGGAACCTGTCTTCACTTGCAGTGTGCGTCCGTGTGATAACCACATTAGCTTCCTGCTTGGCGATGATGCTGTACTCCAACCCATGCCTTGGGTGGAATGATATGGAAGGTGCAGAGAAGTCTCCAAGAGGAGATGTCGCAAAGCCGTGGACATATACGCTGATATTGCCGTTCATGATGCGTTCGCGATTGAACCTACGTTTCAGCTTGTCGATGCGCTTTGCCCAAGACGGACTTGAGGCTCTCGGTTGGGCATCGGTGTGGAAAAGATGCAGAGCCTCCTCATCTTGAAAATCTGATTGTGATCGAGGAGCACAGACTTCGACCTGACCCAGTCGAGGAGAGATAAATTGTAGCCCAGCGAAAAGTGACCACGGTTGACTTGACGAGTGTATGACTGTCTCGCGCATCTCCGGCACTTCGGAACATATGATATCCAGCTTTGTGCAACCATCGTCGGTGAAATAGACCAAAGTGTTTTGTCTCTGGTCGGTCGAGTTCGGCAACCACTGCAAGGGACTTCGAATTGACTGGGACCCGACCCGCTCAGGACTAGTTCGCAAGAGAATCTGAAATTCGTCATTCTCCAGACTAGCAGTGAACGTGGTCAGGAAGAGCGCTGAGTCATAAGTGTAGGCTACGGTGGCGACAATGGTGTTGTCGTCCTTGCAGATCCAAGGACTGCAGCTGACACGATCCACATGTCCCACCACTGGGACAAAAGCGCCGAAAGGTAGGCATGAATTGATTGGATCAGGCAGTGGATCAACTGGAATGAGTGAGCAGGAGTCGATGATCGCTGTCCGCCATGGACCCTGATCCGGCTTGATCAGATTGAGGGGCGGATGCACTCGCAATATCCGGAGTTCCGCATTCTCATCACAGACAGCCAGAAGATACGTTTTCTTCGACAATCGGGCCTGCAAAGGATCTTGTGCGTTGTGTGTCTCGGGAGATGGCAGCCAGCAGAAAGAAGTGATGCGTAGAGAACGCTCTTGTTGGGCACGTTCGCTGCGTGGACTCGGCTGAGGTGCTATTTGCATGTTCGGTATGGCATCTTCTAGCGTCTTGTTGATGAGATTGACACGACTCCAAGACTCCTTGGCTTCCAATCTACCATCACAATCGTAGATGGCCACGACCTGATTCGCGAAAAGAACCGCGAGTACACATCTTCCAAAAGTTCCGAGTCCGGGTGGCGACCACTGTACGCTGACAACATGTCGCTCAGAGATCTCCTGGCCAATGGAGAAGTATGACCACGGTAATGGCTCACGAGTGGGGATCTCTTCGAGGCTGAAATTGCCCACTTCGAGATTTGCAATTTTCCAGAAAGGCTCGTCATCCGAGCTTGTGTCTGTACGGGGAGCCTGTATCTGGTCAGTGACATTCGCCCTAAATTTCATGCCTCGACCCTCACCAGCAAAGCTACACCATCTCTGACTCCCACTGCTATAACGTTGTCGTGTGACCACGCCAGACAGTCGAGCGAGGTAGTCCATCCATTGATTGGGACAGAGGCCTCCATCTTGAGGACTCGACTACCTGATTTTGCAGTGCTGTCGTCAAGTGCTGATGTTGCGTCTATCAAAAGTGAAGCGGCAAAGGAAAAGTCTGCTCATTCCATGGTCTGAGATGAGGATAGACATGTGACCTAGCTTATTACACTGTCATTGAGTTTCCTGTAGAGCTCTAATCACAGACGGAGTTGCGATCTCGATTACTGAATCCGCAAGAAAAAATAAATTGTTGCAGTGAAAGAAAGACAAGGAGCCATGCTGTAAGTGCGCAGATTGAGCATCTAACCCGGCAACCAATCACAATTCACCTTCACCTCCGCGGGGACGACCTCACAGTCCAACACTCCATCCTCTCCCACCCGCATACCAATGCGCCGGCGGCGCGGAGTCACAGCACAATGGTCCTGTCATTCATCTTGATCCAGAATCGCCAGCAGGTCTCCCCCTCCCAACGACTGCGAGCAGCACTAACAGCAACAGAGGCAAGACCCGCCTGGCGAAGTGGTACGTCCCATACAGCGTACGCCCAACCCCTTCCCAATCTGCTCCCTTGCAGACTGACCTCCCCAGGACGAAGAAAAAGTCAAGCTCAAAGGCGAAGTCCGCCTCCCCTTCCCCTCCCCTCTCCCTTCTCCTCCAACCCCAGGCCCCTGACTCTCCAGATCCACCGCCTCGTAGCCCCCCGCGACCAAAAACACCAATCCAACTTTGTCGAATTCCGGGGCTCCTCCAAGATCGTCTACCGGCGGTACGCGGGCCTCTTCTTCTGCGCGTGCGTCGACGCCAACGACAACGAACTCGCTTACCTCGAGGCCATACACTTTTTCGTCGAAGTGCTGGATCAGTTCTTCGGGAACGTGTGCGAGTTGGATCTGGTGTTTAATTTCTACAAGGTGTATGCGATTCTGGATGAGGTGTTTTTGGCGGGCGAGATTGAGGAGACGAGTAAGCAGGTTGTGTTGACGAGGTTGGAACATTTGGATAGGCTGGAGTAGCGTGCATGAGGAGGATGGATGGGGAGGGAGACGGGGATTGGGGGAGATGGGAGGAGGAGTGGGGATAACCTTGTTTGAATAGACACCATGTGTGAGGACGCTAAGGAAAGAAAGGCATTGTCATGAGAGAACGCCTTTGCTATGCTGGAAATGAAATATCGTAAAAGTCATTTCAGACCGAAGTCAATCTGATCACCGAATTTCCGGCCGCTGATCATCTCTCAACCATGAGGATCTGGCCTCGTTGCAGACTTGCATATCCAAGAACCAACGTGGAAGTATGCAGGCCGCCACCATCCACCTGACTATCGTCTCCTTGGTTCTTACCGCCCAGCTGCCGTCCTTGTGCAACTACTCGTCCTCATCCGAATCATCAATGATGTGGTGGAAGACGCAGCAGCGGAAAATAATCATCCTATCGGCATAGAGGTCAAGCTCTTCCATAACGTCATTCTTCTCCGGAAACTCATCTCTAAGCTGAAGGCGGAAGTCCCCAGGAGGGATGGCGTGCTGCTTGTACGTATGATAGACCGTCTTGACGCAAGTGCTCTGATCCATGTCAGTGAGTGCTCCTGGATTGTGACTGGAGCCAATTCACCTTGTGTCCCTTCAACCACATAATGTCGCCGGATTCCTTGACCTTGCCCAATGGTACACCATCTCTGAGAACACCGATCCAGTAGCGTGTGTCTGATACTGTGTGATTTGGCTTGAGCAGCTTGGCTTTTTCGTGTAGTTGCCTGTGAGTACGCTGAGCCTCGTTGAGCTGTACCTTCTCAACCGATTCCTGTGTCTTCGGGCCAGTCATCTGCTTCTCCGTCTTGCGTTTCTTGGCTGGAGGTGGCTTCGCACCCTCCTTCGTGTCTTCCACATCGACTGCAGCTTGACGCTTGTCCTTGTTGATGGGGGCGAACACTGCGGGTGTCGGAGCGCTGATCGGAGTTCCATGCTCGTCATCATGCTCTTCGGGTGTACTGCAACGACTATAACAGGACACAGTGTCTCCCAGACCGTAGCCGGTGAGTTGTGGGTCGACCATGCCTTCCTCTGCCGCACGGTCCATCCAAGCCTCACCACCGTCCGCGTGGTGCTCGAATGCATTACCGGTCTCGCTGAGAGGTGGTATGACAGGACTGGCGGCTTTCTCGTTCCGAGCCTGAGGTGTTGCTGGCTTGCCCTGTGGAACATGGTGGTTTGGAGAAGTCCGTTCGCGCTGCAGAATGCCACTCATGATTTCATCGAGCAGCTGACTTGTTGGCGTTGGCTCCGTAGCGGGCGGACTCTGACCCGATACCTGCTGGCTGGACTCATTGCCGGCCGAGCGCTCTTCTCCAACAAATAATTTGGCGGTCCCTTCGAGACAATCGTTGGATTCCTTAGTCATGTTCTCGTTGTCGCCGTCCTCGATCTCCATGATACGGTTCTCTTCGTTCAGATCTCCCACACTGGAGACCGTCCAACGCTCATCTCTGTTTTCTCCAGCTTCTGTGCCCATTGCGGTCTGACCTTGCAAAGTAGTATCAGATGTCTCCATGGCGTCAAGGAAGTTGTCAGCTTCGGGAACCTGTGCCCGTTTGGTCGGTCGGAAAGACTCTGGGCTCGCATAGTGCTCGTTGAGTGCGCCAGTCGTTTCCATCATGTCCATCACAGATGGTGCACCCATGAAGACATCGTTCATGTTGTTGTGGCGCTGAACAGGAGATGAAGGAAGACGTTCATCAGTGGCGACCTCAGAATAGAGGTTGGTGACAGGATCTTGACGGAACTGCTTGCCGTGCTCGTTAATCATGATAGAAGGATCCATACCGGAGTGAGGTAAGCCTTGATTGAAGTTGAAGGGGTTGGTGAAGGAGTTTGTGAAAGATTGCATGAATCGATTCATGGTTACGTCTTATATGGGCGTTGCAATTGATCGTAGACGGCGCTGCGTTCATGGACTGATCTACCTCGACCGCTGGCTGTGAGGTTCGCTGGCTGTGAGGTTTGTCTGCGATTCTGTAAGATCTATACGATGGCCGCTGTCTTGACAACGAGGTGGTGAAGAAGCGAAGGAAATGAAAAGGTGTGATTGTTCAGAGAAAGAGAACGAGAGAGCTATATTTATTTTGCGGCAGCTGAGGTAGGCAACAAGAGATTAGCAGCTATACCATGCCTCATCACATGTATACTCTGTGGTTTTGCTGCTTTCACATGTTGAACAATACCTGCAGTGAGGCCACACGCGTGGTGACGGCCGAAGGTGAGAAACTTCTGAGCTGTTGTGAAGACTACATGCAATGTTATTGGTCTGGTAGAGACCTATAATACACTGAAAAGATAGTGCATGACATGGAAGAGCACATGCTCTGCAAGTGTCAATGAAGATATCGGGAAATGTGGATGAGAAGCAATTGGGGAGAGAGGAATTTGAAACAAACATGTGAGAGGAAAGGAGCTTGGGCCACGTTGGTCGGCGAAAGAAAACAGTGACGCCGATGGCAATGGACAACTTAGGGCAGGCACTTGTAGAGCTGAACCTGGAGAAGAACAGGACAGGGTTTCGACATTGACTTTGAGCCGCCGAAATTTCACGCCGTCATCAAACATCTCACATCATCCTCGTCAATTACAGCGCTCCTACCTCTCATTTGTTCGGCAGTATCCAGCATCGCGCAGCTGTCATTGGGCCGCATGGTAGGCTGCAGCGAGACTTTGCTCGACTCATCGCCAGGCCTGAATGCTTGCAGCCGCACCGCTAGGCTTGAGAGTGGTCACACCTAGGCGCCTTGCAACCTTCCATTGGCTCAACCCGTGCTCAGCCATTAGCGGCGTGTCGTCGCGCTCGCTCAAGCGATATCACGCATTCCCAACTCGGACTTGGTCACCTGCAAAAAGCTTCTCAGCTTGGCAACCCTCTGTCTTACAGGCCTTCGGTCTTCGAGGGTTCTCTGCAAGTCATATGGACCGGACAGAGCACAGGGGAAAGCGCAAAGAACCTCCACCGGCCAAAGATCAACGACCTAGGAAACAAGTCAAGCAGAACGGGGCTATGGCAGTTTCGCCAGAGCGGAGCAGAGATGTCATCACCAACGGAAAGCGTGACGAGTCGCCTGATGAAGAGTCGGACATGGATATTGAGTCGCCACTGCAAGAGAGAGACGCGGCGAATGCTTTGTTGAGAGGCACAACGAAAGAGACAGCGGAGTGGCAGGCAACGATTGAAAAGGTCATCACCAGTGTTGTTTCAATACACTTCTGCCAGACAGCCCCTTTCGATACTGATGGTGCCTATACTAGCGAGGCGACTGGTTTCGTGGTGGATTCGGAGAATGGCTACATCCTGACCAACAGGCATGTGGTTGGCTCCGGTCCGTTCTGGGGATATTGCATCTTCGACAATCACGAGGAATGTGATGTGTACCCAGTCTATCGTGATCCAGTCCATGACTTTGGTGTCCTCAAATTCGATCCAAAGGCCATCAAGTATATGCCATTAAGCCGACTGCCACTGCGACCAGATCTTGCAAAGATCGGTTCGGAGATCCGTGTGGTCGGCAATGACGCCGGTGAGAAGCTCAGTATCCTTTCTGGTGTCATCAGCAGACTGGATCGCAACGCACCAGAATACGGTGAAGGGTACTGTGATTTCAACACGAACTACATTCAGGCGGCAGCTGCGGCAAGTGGAGGTAGCTCAGGAAGTCCCGTGGTTAACATCGACGGCAACGCGGTCGCCCTTCAAGCAGGCGGACGAGCGGATGGCGCTGCGACGGACTACTTTTTACCACTGGATCGCCCATTGAGAGCGGTGCAGTGCATCCTGAACGGCGAGCAAGTCTCACGAGGGACAATACAAACACAGTGGCTCATCAAGCCTTTTGACGAGTGCCGACGACTAGGATTGACATCAAACTGGGAGTCAGAAATACGCGAGAAGTTCCCCAAGGAAACAGGTATGCTGGTCGCGGAGGTGGTACTACCGAAGGGACCTGCGGACACGAAGTTGGAGGAGGGAGATGTGCTGATCAAGGTCAACGGCGAGCTCTTGACCCAATTTGTCAAGCTGGATGCGATTCTGGACGACAGCGTTGGCAAGCAAGTCTCACTTCTGGTACAGCGAGGCGGAGAAGATATCGAAGTCACGGTTGATGTGGGAGATCTTCATGCGATCACACCAGATCGATTTGTTTCAGTATCTGGTGGATCATTTCACAATTTGTCGTATCAGCAAGCCCGATATTACGTTGTTGCTCTACAGGGTAATGGTGTCTACTGTTGCCAAACATCAAGCTCTTTCGGACTGGACCCTGGCCACGGATGGCTGATCCAATCGATTGACAACCAGCCAACACCCGACCTGGACACCTTCATCGAGGTTGCGCAGAAAATTCCGGACAGGAAGCGAGTCGTGGTCACCTTTAAGCACCTGCGAGACATGCATACACTGGAGACTGGAGTGATGCATGCAGACAGGCATTGGCGCAAGAAGATGGTCATGTGTACAAGAAACGACAAGACTGGACTGTGGGACTTTGACACAATCGGCAAGCCTATTCCACCAGAGAAGCCTGAGCCTCGCAAAGCCTCATTCATCCAAATGAATGGCTATGAGAATCAAAAGGCTGTCGATGTGCTGAAGAGCTTCGCTAGGGTCTACTGCCGAGTACCGCTGAAGCTTGACGGCTATCCATATGGGAGTGAGGTCGGCTATGGTCTGGTCATTGATGCGGAGAAGGGTCTGATCATCGTCTCTCGCGCCGTGGTACCTTACAGCTTGTGCGACATCTCAATCACCTTTGCCGACAGCATCATCGTGGAGGGCAAAGTAGTGTTCCTGCATCCTTTGCAGAATTACACAATTGTGCAGTACGATCCATCTTTGGTCGATGCGCCGGTCAAGACAGCAACTTTGGCACAGAAGGCCATCAAGCAGGGCGAGCGGACCACATTCTTCGGTTTCAATCAGCACTACCGTCCTGTCGTGGTCGAGACTGCCGTGACCGACATCACTTCGGTTACGATTCCAGCCAGCGTCACCATGCCACGCTATCGTGCCGTCAATCTGGACGCCATCACCGTAGACACGACTGTATCAGAAAGATGTGGTAGCGGCGTTCTGGTCTCGGAATCGGGTGAGGTCCAAGCACTTTGGATGACATATCTCGGCGACAGAAGCTCGAGTGGTAGGGACAACGAGTATCGCCTGGGTCTAGCCACACCTGGACTACTTCCCGTACTCAAAGAGATCAGAAGCGGAGGTAAACCCAGTCTCCGAATCCTCAACTTGGAGACTCAGCCGATGCAAATGAGTGAGGCCAGGATTCGTGGTGTCTCAGATCAGTGGATTGAGAGGGTTCAGAAAGAAGACCCTGAGAGGCACCAGCTCTTTATGGTGCGGAAGCTTGATGCTGGCAACAACGGCGGCCTGCAGGAAGGAGACACGATCTTGACACTGGATGGCAAGTTGATAACCAGGGTCACAGACTTTGACATCATGTACAACCGCGAGTCGATGGAGGCAGTTGTGGTCCGCAAGGACCAGGAGCTCACTATCAAGGTCCCGACGGTTCTTACCACCGATCTTGAGACTGATCGCGCCGTGATCTGCTGTGGTGCAGTCTTCCACGAGCCACACCACGCAGTCCGACAGCAGATCTCAAAGCTGCACTCCAAGGTCTACGTGTCCGGTCGTATCGCCGGTTCGCCAGCTTATATGTATGGTTTGGCACCTACCAATTTTGTCACCCACGTCAATGGAGTTCCATCACCGGATCTGGACACGTTCTTGACGGAGACTAACAAGATCCCGAACAACACCTACTTTCGACTCAAGCTGATGACGTTTGACAATCAACCTTGGGTGGCAACCCTCAAGAAGAACGAGCATTACTTCCCAACTCAAGAATTTGTCCGAGACGAAAGTGTCCGTGAAGGGTGGAAGCGGATCGCGTACGAGGACGGAAAAGTCAAGCAGGATGATGAGGAGCCTGAGAGCCTAGAGGATACTGGAGCTCTCGAAGAGGCTGACACATGCTAGAGCTAGAGATAGATACCAGCATGATAAATGTGTATAGATCAACTCAATATCAAGCATCTGACTGCTCGTCGAATGACAGGGAGCAAAGTCCAGCTTATGTCATGCCGCTCCTACCCGAGCTTTCATGGGAGCAACCGGGGCAAACACAACCTTAAACAGAGCTGCGGCGACTTGGCCGGAAAAACATGGACGCTTTGCTCTCTCCAACGGGATCTACCCTGCATAGCAGATCTCAACCTCCGACCTCAACTTTTGCTCTCCATCTCCCTACACACTCATCGTAGCCGACTTTGTATAGCTGGAGCTCGGTCGCATCACAATGTTCAAGCACGTTGTGCCAAAGTCGTGCTCGCGGCCAGTCCTCCGCTCCTACGCACAAGGAAACACTTTCCGCGCATCACCCTCCACATTCTACCTAGTCGATCGATTACAGCAAAGGCGAGGATATGCGACGCCAGCTGGTGAGGGTCATAGACCACCAGTCCTGCATAATCACTGACACTGGGCAGAGGAGAAGGATCTCGTAATCATCGGTGGTGGTGTTGCGGGATATGTTGCGGCCATCAAGGCAGGACAGGCAGGCCTCAAGGTATGCCCAACAAGTTCTTTGAGAACAACGGAATATTTGTCTGACCGGTCCAGGTCGCATGCATAGAGAAGCGTGGTTCTCTCGGCGGCACATGTCTCAACGTCGGCTGTATACCTTCCAAATCGCTTCTCAACAACTCTGCGCTGTACCACCAGATCCTACATGACACGAAAAACCGCGGTATCGAAGTCGGCGATGTCAAGCTCAATCTCGCACAAATGATGAAGGCCAAGGACACATCCGTTGGATCGCTCACAAAGGGTATCGAGTTTCTGTTCAAGAAGAACAATGTGGAATACATCAAGGGTACTGGATCGTTCGCGGATGAGCACACTGTGGCAGTCAACCTCGTCGAGGGCGGCGAGACCTCTATCCGCGGCAAGAACATCCTTGTGGCCACTGGTTCCGAGGCTACCCCTTTCCCTGGTCTCACCATTGACGAGAAGAAGGTCATTACCTCTACAGGAGCGATCGCACTGCAGGAGGTACCGAAGAAGATGGTCGTCATTGGCGGTGGCATCATCGGTCTCGAGATGGCCTCGGTATGGAGTAGACTTGGCTCGGAAGTGACAGTCGTGGAGTTCTTGGGACAGATCGGTGGGCCAGGCATGGACACTGAGATCTCGAAGAACATCCAAAAGACTCTTACGAAGCAGGGCTTGAAGTTCAAGCTCAACACCAAGGTCACAAAGGGTGATGACAGCGGCAGCCAGGTCAAGATCAATGTCGAGGCTGCCAAGGGTGGCAAGGAGGAAGTCGTAAGTGACCAGAAGCATGTGGATTATGGCATAGATTGACCTTTCTCCAGCTTGACGCCGATGTCGTCCTCGTCGCTATTGGCCGCCGCCCATACACCGCCGGTCTAGGTCTCGAGAATATCGGTCTGGAAGTCGACAATCGTGGCCGCATCGTCATTGACCAGGAGTACCGCACCAAAATCCCACACATCCGCGTAATTGGTGACTGCACATTCGGTCCTATGCTTGCCCACAAGGCCGAAGAAGAAGCCGTCGCAGCCGTTGAGTTCATCACCAAGAACTACGGTCACGTCAACTACAACGCTATCCCATCTGTCATGTACACCCACCCCGAAGTCGCCTGGGTCGGCCAAAACGAGGCGGAATTGAAAGAGCAAGGCATCAAGTACAAGGTCGGAACATTTCCCTTCTCCGCCAACTCGCGAGCAAAGACCAACATGGACACGGACGGTATTGTGAAGTTCCTCGCTGATGCCGAGACCGACCGCATACTGGGTATTCACATTGTTGGCTCCAACGCCGGAGAGATGATCGCTGAGGGTGTGCTCGCGCTCGAGTACGGTGCATCGAGTGAGGATGTGGCCAGGACGAGCCATGCTCACCCGACGCTTGCAGAGGCATTCAAAGAAGCTGCCATGGCAACTTCGGGCAAAGCCATTCATTACTGAGATATCTCGTTGATAGGTGAAGGATCAGTAGTGGACGGAGAGGCAGTGTGGCTAGGAAGCATCATGAGTGAACTTGTGACTCGGAATGAAGCAAGCGCTTTCTTGTGCGGATATATCTCTGACTGTATACCATTTTGGAGAAATGCTGCACTGCTTGTGATACTACCACACCTGCTATCCGTGGTAGTACCAACATGATAGTCTAATGCATGACCTTCCGTCACCGGCAAATCTCAACCTCTTCTAAGCATCCGCCACAGGTCGCAGCTCCAGTACTACCAGCTAACTAAAGCACCACCAGCACCCTCCCCTAAGGCGTACACCTCCCCATATACCTCGGATACAAACAACAATCCCTCACGGTATGCTGCTTACACAACCAAGCCAAAAACCGCTCCAACCCCAACCCATACCCTCCATGGGGACTACTCCCATACTTTCTCTGATCGGTATACCAATAATACGGTTCCGGCGCGATGCCCTCCCGCTTATACGCCGCCATCAACTCATCATAGTCGTCCATGCGCATGCTCCCGCCGACAATCTCGCCGACACCGGGCATGAGCACGTCCACGCTCTCGGTCACGCGGGTGTCGGCCGGGTCTTTCTGCATGTAAAACGCCTTGATCTCCACGGGGAAATGGGTGAGGAAGATGGGTTTGTTGATGATGTCCGTCATGCGCCGCTCGGCTGCCTCGGCGATGTCGTCGCCGAACGCGTGCGGTTGGCCTTCTTCGTTGGGGATGTCGTTGTCGATGAGCCATTGGATGGCGTCGGAGTAGCGCATGCGGCGGAAGGGACGCTCGGGCACGCGGAAGTCCGGGTTGAGGTCGGAGATGTATTTCGCGATCACCGGGTCGGACAGGGCGATTTCGAGGACGCGGCAGATGACGAATTCGATGTGGTCGAGCAGGTCGGTGAAGGTGATGAAGTCGAGTTCGGCTTCGATGTGGGTGTATTCGGACAGGTGGCGGCGGGTGAGGGACTTTTCGGCGCGGAAGGACTTTTCGATGCAGAAGACGTCGCCCATGCTGGGGAGGCAGGTTTCGAGGTAGAGTTGGCTGGATTGCGTGAGGAAGCTGGTCTCGCCGTAGTAGTCGAATTTGAAGAGGGTGGCGCCGCCTTCGACTTGGGTTTGTACCATGGCTGGGGGGGAGACTTTGCGGCAGCGGACTTCTTTGTAGGTCTGGTGGAAGGCGCTCTCGATGGCGTCGCGGACGAACATGACGGCGCTGGCATGCTCGCCGCGAAGGAGAAGGTGGCGGTTGTCGAGGAGTGTCTGGGGGTCGCCGCCGGCTTGGACTTTGTTGGTGATGGCATCGTCACCGCCAGGGGCTTTGCCTCCCTTGAGGATGCGGAAGAAGTCTGCGTGGAGTTCTCTGTTGTTGGGAGCGTGTGCGCCGGGTGGCACCTCCCACATCTCGCCAGTGATCTCCATGCTTGTCTCTTTCGTGAGTGTCACTGCATCGTATGTCTTTGCAAGGTTGCCCGCGAACACGACTTGCAAGAATCCATAGCCGTCTCTTAGCGTTACGAAGAGCAGATCCTTTTGCTTCCTTTCTCTGTGCACGCGACCAAAAACTCGCACTCGTGTGCCTCTGTCTGGGCTCGAGTAGTCTACCTCCTTCGGCCTCTCCCCGTTACCAAGCGTGACCTTCTTCGGATCCGTCTCGTCGAGCTTGATCCTCGTCGCCGCAGGCAGGGATTGATCCTCGGTTATAACAATCTTCTTAGCTTCGTCCAGCGCCTTTTGTCGCTCTTCGTTCTCCTTCGCCAACCGAACAGCCAGCTCTTTCTCCTTGGAGGCTTTCTTGCTCTGTGCTGCCGCGTACGACACAGCCTTTTTCATGGCTGCTTTTGCGGCAGGCTTCCATTCTGCTGTGACGGCGCCAGTCGCATCGGCTTCCCGCTTGCGTACGAGGTAGTTGACGTTCTCGCCATTTGCAATGTAGGCAGGTCCTAGCAGTTTGAAGGGCGCGGTCTCTGTGCCGGCGGGGGCGGGGTCGTCGACGCCGGTCTCCTCGTCGACGTAGATTGTTTTCTTGTCGTCAGCCATGTTGCCCTGCGTCTATGACGGAGACTGGGAAGGCCAATGGCTGAGGATATGTGTGTGTCGTGGTGGAGGACAGGTGTTGTGGTCGCGCGGGGAAATTTATCGAGGACGTGGTGGAGTCATGGTGGGCTTATCGAAGCTTGGGCCAGGAGGTCTGTTTTATCCGCATGTTTGTGGTCACTGTTTCGACTCATTTGTCAAACAGGTACAATGTCAATTCACAAGACTGCATTTCGTCTATCATTAGGAACACTGCATTCTTCCTCCGAATGGCTGAAAACGCAACATAGTGTCAGAATCCCGCCTACAATTTCTCAAATGCAGCGACTGCGGCTTCGGCGGTGGCATGCGCTGAAGCTGGGTTCGCCCCAGTCACAACCTGCCCATCCGTCTGAGTGAACGAGTCCCAAGGTCCAGGAGGGCTGATGTCTATTCACGTGTCAGCAGAGAATGAGTTCTGGACTGCTGCATACTTACATGTAGCGCCAGCATCAGCGGCCGAGGCTTCAATGGTCGGCCTCTTCCAGCTCTTGATCGTGTCCAGCACGCCCTCTTCCTCTTCTCCTTTTGTAGTGAAGCCGGTCACTTTCTTGCCGTCGATGACGGATTTGCCAGTCTTCTTGTCGATGATACCCGGGAAGATGGCTCCGCCATGGCAGACAGCGGACACAATACCTCCGTCTTCGTAGATCTTGGCGGCAATCTCCTGTAGTCCTTTGGCATCAGGGTAGTCGATCAACGAAGCATGGCCTGCAGACGCGAAGAACAGGCCATAGTCTTCGGCTTTGACACCAGATGGTTTCTTGAGTTGACTGATCTTGGTCCTGAAAGGACTGTTGGCATCCTCCCACTGCTTGCGGTCGTCACCCTTTAGCCAATCCTCGGTCTCGGAGAGCCAGTCGGCCTGGAAGGTACCGGTCTCTGATACAAGGTCGACTTCGAAACCCTTCTCACGGAAGACATTGTATGGGTGCAAGGCTTCTGTCACGAAGAGGCCAGTCTCCTTGCCCTCGGGGTAGAGAGGGGCATGAGCGGATGTTATTGCAATCAGAGCTTTGCGCGGGGGAGACATGGCGTATGGTATGGTAGTGAAGTGAGAAGGGATGCCAGGAATGGTCTTTAGCTACCTTCTCTATTTAATGGACTACAGGGGGAGCTGTGCGATTGACTTTTTCGCGCCTCGGCTGCATGAGGTGTCGAGCTGAGTGATCCAAAGGGACGCAGTGTCTGTGTCTTGTGGCGTGACATCAGACCTCTGATGGGCAAACACTGTCGTTATGTAAACATGTGCCCCGCAGTTTGCCGATCACGAAATGGAGCTCTGGTGAACACGTGCTTGTCGGCTGTGCGCAGAGTATGAGGTATTATCGCAATCTTCCTTCTTGCTATGAACTTACTATACACTCATGTACAGTGGAGGTCAAGATGCGAACCTAATGTGCCGTGCTCGGTCTAAGATTTGCAAGCGGTCGTCGGGCATCGAGTCTTCCACGTCTCCTCCGCGAATGCTTCAGGTTCGTGCCTCAGGATCAGGACTGGTGGGCAGAGCTTAACGACGCATCTAACCTTATGACATATCTGCTTCCCCAACTCACGACTGTGCTTCTTCCTTCAGCTTCCTCTTAATAACCAGAACCGCCCAATAAATCACGGCAGCCTCATCCTTACGCCGAAAGCGGTCCTGCCAGTATTAGCCGCATGTTCAGCTTCTCCGCCTGGTAGAAGCTGCTTCGGCAGCCTCAACGCGCCTGCCTCCAACTCCACGCGCCGACATGGATATCAGCGTACAGAAGGCGCTGAGCGACAAGCTATACGACAAGAGGAAAGGTGGTGCCCTAGAGTAAGTCTCAACAGCTTACACTGCCATGAATGACGAGGCTCTCGGTCTTGTACTCTACACTGGCGGCTTGAGTCTCCTGGTTGCAAAAGAGAAGCATGGGTATACTGACACACGCAAAAGACTAGAGAATATTATTCGAGAGTCACTCGCGACCAACGACCATGACCGGATAGCCAAGGTCGTACACCAGCTCTGCCACGACTATGCTTACGCCGTACATCAACCACATGCTCGGAATGGAGGATTGATTGGCCTAGCCGCCGCTGCTATCGCCCTTGGTAGCGTAAGAGACGCATGCTACATGAAGGTGACTTTTTGTTAACTAGGTACAGGAGGTCGCTAGATACCTTCGCGAGATCGTCCCTCCCGTACTCGCCTGCTTCTCGGACCAGGATGCAAGAGTCAGATACTATGCCTGCGAGAGCATGTACAACATCGCGAAGGTGGCCAAGGGGGAGGTCCTCATATACTTCAACGACATCTTTGACGCTTTGTGCAAGGTAGGAATCGATGGTTTAGAGCTACAGGAGCATGCTGACTGGCGAACAGCTAGCCGCAGACACCGAGCTCTCGGTGAAGAATGGTGCAGAGCTATTGGATCGTCTGGTAAAGGACATTGTCTCCGAGTCGGCGGCATCGTACGTCTCGATACTGGAGCCCCAACCAGAATTGGATCCCAACAACGAAGATAGCTTTCTTGGTCCGCGAGCTTTCAAGCTGGGAGAGTTTATCCCATTATTACAAGAACGAATCTTCGTTCTCAATCCTTTCACTCGCACATTCCTCGTCTCTTGGATAACATTACTCGACTCCATACCGGATCTGGAGCTTGTGACATTTCTGCCATCGTTCTTAGGAGGTCTCCTGCGGTTCCTCTCAGACCCGAACCAGGATGTACACACGACCACCAAAGTCGCTCTCGATCGGTTCCTCAGCGAGATCAAGAAAATCTCAGCCATCAAGCGCAACATTACCGAAAGTCGAAAGACAGCGTCACTTAGACCGAGAAAGTCCTCAGATGTCAGTGCTGATAGCCGTGTACCTGTCAGAAATGGTGGGGTTGAGCAGCTTGACAAGGTCACGCGAGATCCGGATCTCCATGGAGACTCGCTGGACGATGATCTGGACGTAGGAAACGACATCGATGATGAACGCAGCATGTCTAGCACTGCACTCGATGATGACGACGGAGAAATCGAAGAGGAGTATATTCCTGGTCAAGACGTACAAGTCGATCATGCAAAGATACTGGACATCCTACTCGACTTCCTCAGGGACTCGTCCGAAGAAGAGATTCAAACAACCACGTTGCGATGGATCGAGAATTTCTTCGAAATATGCCCGGAGGATGTCTTACCTTTTGTCCCGAGACTGTTGTCCCAGGTCCTTCCAGCATTATCACATGATGTCGATCTAGTCCGAACAGCGGCAGATCGCGTCAACAGAGCTCTCAACTCTTTCATCATGTCTCTGCCGGAGGATAACAACAGGGCAAATTTACCCTCGGTACCTTCGACAATTTCCGTCAACACATCATTACCAATCCGCTCGATCAAGGAGCCAGATGGGATGGAGAGAAGGGAAGCATCGGTATCGAGCCGGCTGAAGCCTCCTTCACCGGAGCTGGACAGCCGGAAAGGCGAATCACAATCGCAGTCGACTGAGGACATTGCAGCACAACAGCAACCAGAGTCTCACCGGCAGCCCACTGAACTGGACTATGAGGCTGCCGTGAATTCTCTGACACTGCAATTCCTCAACGAGCATGAAAATTCGAGGGTGGCTGCACTATCGTGGCTGCTCATGCTTCATCGCAAGTCACCACGCAAGATCCTCGCCATCCATGAAGGGACTTTCCCAGCTCTATTGAAGACACTTTCAGATCCGTCAGAAATGGTGGTCGTGAGGGATCTGCAGCTTCTCTCCCAGATCTGTAGGAATAGCGACGACTCCTACTTCTCCGTATTCATGGTCAGTTTACTCAAACTTTTCTGCACTGATCGTCGTCTACTGGAGACCAGAGGTAATCTGATCATTCGTCAACTGTGTCTGCACCTTAGTCCGGAGCGCATCTACCGCACCATGGCAGACTGTCTGGAGAAGGACGAAGACATTGAGTTTGCCAGCATCATGGTGCAGAACCTGAACAACAATCTCATCACGGCGCCCGAGTTGGCTGATCTCCGCAAGCGACTACGCAATTTGGAGAGCAGGGAAGGCCAGGCTTTCTTCGTTGGACTCTTCCGCTCTTGGTGTCACAACGCGGTGGCAACCTTCTCACTTTGTCTGCTCGCTCAAGCTTACGAACAAGCATACCATCTGCTGCAGATCTTCACCGAGCTGGAGATGACGGTCAACATGCTTATCCAGATTGATAAGCTCGTGCAGCTCCTGGAGTCGCCGGTTTTCACCTACCTGCGTTTGCAGCTACTTGAGCCCGAACGCTTTCCTCACCTCTACAAGTGTTTGTATGGTCTTCTGATGCTGCTGCCACAGTCTAGTGCATTTGCAGCGCTCAAGAATCGGCTGAACTCGGTATCGGCAATAGGCTATCTGCATGTGGCGCCACGACCTCCACCAACAACACCAGGAGGTGCTCCAGGATCGTTTGCAGATCGACCGAATCGACTCAAGTCGCGAGAAGATCCGGGAATTCGCTGGACTGAATTGCTTGAGAAGTTTCGGTCGACACAGGAACGAGCACGCCGGGCACATCAAAGAGCGACAATGCCTGCCTCGTCCTTGGGTCTACTGGCACCCGATGAGGATATCAGACAGAATGGTCGGTCAACACCAGTGTCGCGTAATGCGCCGTCCATGGTACCGACACATCCAGCAGGTGTCTTGAGGCCAAGCAGCGCAGCAAGCCTCCATCGTCCACCGCCGGCGCCCGTTCAACCCCCACCTGGTGCAGGTCACCAGAAGAGTAAGAGCAGTCTGAGTCAGTTTGGTAGATTCAGAGTCACTGGCAAGGGGAAGAAGAGCTCGTGAACTACAGCAAGTGATGAGACCAGGCATCGGCAATTCCATTGGGTCAAGGAATGGTCAGGGCATGGTCAGTGAGTTGTCTTTTTTGCAGTCTAGCGTTCAGTATCAGCCATAAGTACAGTTCATGTCTAGTAATCACTATCATTTTACGAACACGAGGTGGAAAGGACATTAGATGAGAATGATCGACGGTGATTGATGGTCTGGACGCGGCCAAAGTGGCTTGAGCAGGGCAGAGGGGCTGACACTAGATTGTGGTCCCTGCGGCTCTAGCGAACTCCCCTGTCTTGACTCTGTGAACGGCCTGTCATTCGTCCTCGTTCTCGGATCCCCACCCAGAAGTTCACCGAATGACGGCCGAACGCCACGCGACTCGGCGCATCGAAGAAGCCATGGAATACATAAAAAAGTGAAGGAAACGCCTCTGCATTATTAGATCAGGAGACGCATGTACACGCACGTGCAAATGCGGACTGCGGTGCAAAGCACATGCCGGCAATTCTCGGGCGTTTACTCAACCATTCGCGCAGGATGACGAGCTACCGGGCCTGCCAGGATTCTTCATCGCGATGGCCGAGTCGTCGAGTTCTTCGATGCCTGTCAACGCAAAATGCTCGATCGATCTGCAAACAGGTCGCGTGGGCCTTGTCGCTCGGACTCTTCGTCCCACTGTGGCTAGAGGACAGGGATTTCTGTCACTTTTCCCAAGGTTGCCACTGGGTTGCTGGCACCTAGCGTACTGCTTCCAGTGCTTGACTGCTTGATGATCATTATTATTCCCTCCGGTTTCTCTTGCCTGTGACCACCACTAGGTGAACCTGTGGCTTTTCCGCTCAGAAACGTGCCCCACCATCGCGACTCGCCGCACCCATCACTGGTTCCTTTTAGCGGTTCCAACTTTACGTGCAGCCTTCCAGGCATCTGGTGCCGAACATCGAAACCCTGTCGACCGCAAAACATCCACCACTTGTTCCCTCGAGTCCGTGCCGTGTGAAGACGTCAATCCTTTCCCACCCGTCATGACCAGTCATCACGACGCCCTCGCTACATAGCGAAATAGCAGGGGACGAAGATATGGTCTACGCTGGACCATCGGCGGCGACGCCCGACGCTCATTATGACAGCCAGAGGGAGCGCGAGTTCTACAGGTTCGCTCGGACTCCGGAGAAAACTCACTCACATCGAACCTACTGACACACCTCAGGTACTACGACCCTATACGAGCACTCTCCGCCTCTGGTCCTCGCTGGACGAACCTGTACGACGAAGCTGCTGCTCGACAGCATCGGCCCTCGTCATGTCCAGATCTCTCCCTCACAGCCTTCTGCCAGCTCGGAGCACTCCGGCTAGGCGCGAGAAGATGCATGCTCTTCTTCTTCGACCGCACCAATGCATATGTCATGGCAGAGGCCACACGGACACTATCTCTTCACGACCATGACGTTCACGAATCAGGGGATGGGCTTTGGCTGGGCTTTACGATTATACCTCGAGGTCTCTCGGTCTGCGAGCACACGGTCAACATGCCTCCTGGCGGCGACGACAAACCCGTGGAAGAGATAGGCGATACCAACTTGTTACACATCATCGAGGATATGCGAGGGAGCGAGAGGTTTTGTGACAGACCCTACGTCATTGATGGTCCTAAGGCTAGGTTCTACGCTGGGGTTCCTATAATCACACCTAGCGGCCTTCGGATAGGTGCATACTGCATACTGGACGACAAAGCCCGTGAAGGGCTCAACGAATCAGATGTCAAGTTCATGCTGGAAATGGGCAAGACTGTCATGGCCCATTTGGAGACCGTTCGGGAACGCGCGGAATTCGGCCGGGGTACTCGTATGCTCAAGGGATTGCGCTCTTTTGTACAGGAAGCTTCCAGCCGACGATCAGAAGATCCTGCAACTGGCAGTCTTGTTCGCTTCTCGCAGGATGAAGACCAGTATAGCAGCGACAACAGGAACAGATCAGGCTCAGATGGGCTAGCTCAGCAATTCCAAGATCAGATCACATTGACGAAGGCGACCCCTCCAACCTCGTCATTACCCTTCAGCAAGGAACCGTCCTCTCCTGGGTCACCTCTGGCATCTACAAAGTCAACTACCAATGCGGGACCAACTCCCGAATCAGGATTATTGGGCATGTCGATCGGCTCAGATGTGAACAGCGTCTTTAAAAACGCCGCCAATCTTGTCCGGGACGCAATGGATGCAGAGGGCTGCTTGTTCCTCGATGTGGTCTCGAATGCTCAAAAAGTTGCATCTGGCAAATACCTACATCGTCGGACGCTTTCAGAGCACTCGGGCGCTGCCACGGACACCGGCAGCGAGAATGGAGATGCTCTACCGCAAGGCGTGAATCCCAGCGGCTCAAACATTCTTGGCCAGTCTTACAGATCCTGCGCCGAACACGACAACATAGCTGGAGTAGTCCCGGCGACTACCCTGCAGCGTCTGCTGAGGAAGTATCCTCGTGGAAAGATATGGAATTTTGACTCGGACGGAGACATACTCTCAAGTGATCGGCTCACAGATACTCACGTCAAGCAGCCTTCTGCACTGGCAGTGGGTGACACTCGACGACGAAAGAAGCATCGCCACACTACAGCCGACGATGCTGCGGAGCTGCGTGCCATTTTTCCGGAAGTACGCAGCCTTTGCCTCGTAGGCCTGTGGGATCTCAAGGGTCAACGCTGGCGAGCCGGCGCGCTGGTGTGGTCTCTTTCGCCCGTACGTGTCTTCTCCGTCAAAGGAGAGCTTGGATTCGTGGTCGCGTTTGGAGAAGTCATTATGGCCGAGGTAGCAGCGCTGGAAGCAAAGCGTGAAGAGAAGAACCGATCCGACTTTGTCTCATCCATCTCGCACGAGCTGCGATCGCCGTTGCACGGTATTCTCGGCAGTCTCGACATGTTGAATCAGGATCACCCCACGCTACAGCATTCCACTGACGTCAAGCAAATCGAAAGTTGCACACTGACCATGCTGGACTTGGTCGAGCATCTACTTTCTTATGCGGAATACCAGAGACGCTCGAAGCAGCGACGCCAGACCATTGAAGGTTTGACGCAAGCCGACTCGGACGAATCTCAACCAGAACGACCACTGTCGCTCGATCTCTCGCCAGGCATCTCAATCGCGAAAGCTACAGAGGAGATCGCTGGTGTGCTCATGCATTCACATCAATGTGACAGTTCTCATGCCGGCGGCGAACGGACTGATATGGCGCTCGACATAGCTCTTGGCCCGAAATACATCATCCGCGGCGGCGTTGGCGAATGGAAGCGACTCTGCAGTATTGTCATTGGTAATGCTTTGAAATTTACCGACAAGGGTCATGTATCTGTCTCGCTCAGGCTCTCTAAGAAACGCAAGCGATCTCTCGCCATCTTGACCATATCCGACACTGGATGTGGTATGTCTCAGGACTTTATCCACGATGGTCTATTCCGAGCTTTCCAGCAGGAAGATGGTCTCCGCACTGGTATGGGACTTGGTATGACTCTAGCCAGCAAGATCGTTCGCACACTCGGTGGCAGGATCCAGGTCAATAGCGAGCAGAACCAAGGCACCACTTTCCGCATCACCGTACCGGTAGAAACCAATATGCCAAACTCGGAGACTCCGGACGCTGCTTACACTCTGCGCGACTTGAAGATCAACGTCACTGACTTTGTGGCGCTCGGTACCAGTATTCGGCCTGAAGTGGTTGAGACTTTGAAACAGACATACGAACGCCTCGAAGCGCAACTGGTACCAGCCGCAGAGGCACAAGCCATTGTACTCTTCGACGATGAGTTGGATAACTTGCGGGCGCAGCAAGATTTTAACACGCCTCTGCTCACCAAGCCATTACTGGTCCTCTGCCGAGATACGAAGGCGATACAGAAGTTCAGAGACGCCAAGCGAATACTGCCAAACCCGTATGTCGAGTATATCCCACAGCCATATGGGCCGAAACGACTCGCAGACGCAGTTCGACTATGCGCAAAGCATGAAAACGCCCCGATCAAGACACGATCAAACAGCACTACTTATCAAATTGAACGACGAACATCACAGATAGACATTGACACATTGAATCCCGCATTTGCCAAGATGCACATTCCGGCGACAGAACCTGTGGCCATTGGGCCACAATCACCACAAAAGTACACAGAACCCGGTGCACAGCAACAGCCTGACCAAGCACCCCAGATCGCATCTATCAAACAGGAAAGCATCACGATTACAGCGACTAGCATTGAACGACCAGAGACGACCCCAGCGGTACCAGCACCACCTGTCCCAGTCACACCTGCTCCCTCGAGTACCGAGCTCTGCCTCCTCCTTGTCGACGACAACCCTGTCAACCTCCGCCTACTCACCACCTACGCCTCGAAAAAGTCCCATCCCCACCTCACCGCCACGAACGGCAAAGAAGCGGTCGACGCGTACTCCAACGCCGTCATGCACCCTGATTCTACATCTCCCAAGCCCGACGCCATTCTGCTTGACATCAACATGCCCGTCATGGATGGCTTTGAGGCCGCGCGCTGCATACGCAACCTGGAGTGCCTATACAACGTACCGGCCGCGAAGATCATTGCGTTGACGGGACTGGGGAGCGAGCAAGCTAGGCGGGAGGCGATGCAGAGTGGCATAGACATGTTTCTGACCAAGCCGGTGAGATTAAAGGAGTTGGCAGGGATTTTGGGCGGGGTGAAGAAGAGGGCAGCATGAGGTTGGACAAAGAGGACGATGGAAGGTTTCATGAATAGGTTGGCCTATGGGAAGGACGAAAGGATTGGATAGGAAAGCTGGTGTGAAAGCGGGTTAGGGAGCGGATTGCATGGCGCTGGAGGCATATATGTATTGTGTACACAGAGATATGGAGATGAGATACCCCTGTAATGAATCTGATTGGACACGAGGCTGTGGCCAAAGCTGCAGTAACTTGATAGGAGTACAGTAGTAGTAAGATGAAGTGATCCCACTTGACTGCTCACCATCAACCAGACCGAGCACCAAATTGCCCAAGTGGCGAGTACTCACACATGCCAGACTGTATACCTGGACAAAACCAGTCACTGGCGACCAGTAATTGGCGGAACATTTCCTCCCCACGGAGGCAGGGGTCCTCTACACCCGAACCCTTCTTCTGATCTACAGACAGCAGAAGCTTGTCGGGACGAAGCCTCCGGGACCAAGACGTGTTTCCAAGAGCCTCGCCCACTCCCCACAGGTTCATCCGTACTTTCCGTAACTTGACCCTGACGTGTCAAATCTCCCTGGCGTCAAGGGCTTTCCGAGTATCCATAATCCAGCACGGGGTGGCGCAAGTGGGTGGAGAAAGAGACTCGTCGCTGTTCGGGCGCAGGCGCAGATTGCCGTTTTGACCACGGAATCGCATTTTGCGGGCGCTTGTTTCGCGGTCCCCGCTTTTGGTTCCCCTTGCATTTCGTTTTGTTCACCACGCAATAACAATGCTCGTTGACGAGTCTGGTGGGTGAAAGGTTGTGTCAGCCTGTTGGTTTAGCGTGGTCCTGTCGGATCTGCGAGATGATGTTGAAAGGGATGAGGAGGAGCGTGCTCCGATGTTGGCTGGCTGGGAACAGGGTAGGTTGGTGACTTATAATGCTCTGAAGTCTGCTGTTGCAGAGGTGAGTGTGTTTCATCCCTGAAAAGTATCGGACGAGATCAGCATGTATTCGTCTCTCGTCTTCCTCTCTGCTGTTGTGTCTGGAGCGGCTGCTCAGGCGGCGGTAGGAGCATGGGGTCAGTGTGGTGGGAATGGGTGGACTGGTGGCACATCCTGTGTTAGCGGATACACCTGTGTGGTCAACAACCCGTACTATTCTCAATGTGTTCCTGGTGCCAACACTTTGACAACGTGAGTCGGTCAGAATTGACGCAATATAGCAGGCCTATACTGACGGTTCGCAGCACCACGAAGCCCCCTGCTAGTACGACAACAAAGCCTCCTGCTAGCTCGAATACTACCAAGCCGCCTGTCTCCTCTACCACTAAGGCGACTTCAGCTGCTCCATCCCCCACAGGAGGCAGTGGTTCATCTTCCTTCGCCTCTGCCAGTGGCTCTCTCTTCAACATCGATGGCAAGAAGCAATACTTTGTCGGCACCAACTCATACTGGATCGGCTTCCTCGACAACAACGATGACATCGACCTCGTCTTCTCCCACCTCCAGACCGCCGGCATCAAAGTCCTCCGCGTATGGGGCTTCAACGACGTGACCGCCCTGCCCAGCGGCAACACCGTCTACTTCCAATCCTTCATCAATGGCGTCGCCAGCATCAACACCGGCACCAACGGCCTACAGCGCCTCGACTACGTCGTCAAATCCGCCGCCGCCCATAATGTCAAACTCGTCATCAACTTCGTCAACAACTGGACAGACTACGGCGGAATGGCCGCCTACTTCTCCTACGCCGGCATCACCTCCAACGCGCAATGGTACGCTTCTGCCAAAGCCCAAGCCCAATACCAAGCCTACATCAAAGCCGTCGTGACGCGCTACGCCGACTCCCCCGCCGTCTTTGCCTGGGAACTCGCCAACGAACCGCGCTGCAACGGCTGCGCGACCTCTGTCTTGACAAATTGGATCAAGACTACTTCAGCTTACATCAAGTCGCTCGACAGCAAACACATGGTCGCCATCGGCGACGAAGGCTTCGGTCTCACCGCCGGCAACGACGGTACCTACCCCTACACCTACGCCGAGGGCTCCGACTTTGAAGCCAACTGCAAGATCTCCACCATCGACTATTGCACCTACCACCTATACCCTGAGTCGTGGAGCGTCTCTCCTGGTCTCGAGTGGGGTAACGCATGGGTGACTTCCCACGGCAAAGCCTGCGCCGCGGCGGGTAAGCCCTGTGTGCTTGAGGAGTTTGGGTACCATAACGATGCGGCGACCGAGTATAGTTGGCAGACGACGGCGTTGAATGATGTGAACACTGGCGGGGATATGTTCTGGCAGTTGGGCGATACGTTGTCGTGGGGACAGACGCATCAGGATGGGAACACGATTTATGTGGGGGATAGCAATTGGCAGACGGTCGTGGTGAAGCATGTCGCTGATGTGGTCAAGAAGGCGAGGTCGTAGGCTGTGAGGTGATGGGGTGGTTTGTGGGTAGGGGTTTAGCTGTACATATTGCATTCCATGAAAAGCGGGATTGTCTGATGACTTGTGGCTGGTCACGGTCAACGTCTGCCGTCCTGACGAGGCTGAGCTATGGTTTGTTCTCGAATGCGAGTCGTTTGCCCTGGCCTCGCTTAAACGCAGCCCTTCAAGCCATGCAGATCCTGGACAAGGTGTGAGGAGGACACCGCAAGGATGGAAAAGACCTCCTCGGATGATGCGAATGGTGCTTTGTCCCTCGTTGGTGGATGGATTGAAGATCAGATGTGAACCACCTTCTGCGCCCTCGATCTTTGCAGCCATAGAGACGAGCTTGTACACCAAAGCAATGCCATTGGAGTGCCCCAGGGACGATCTCTCGAGAAATCTGAGCATCTTACAAGCTGTAAATTAGCTGGTAGTTCTTCCCACCAAACTACCAGACAAATCGTCTCCAGGACAGACTGACCATGATGCAATGATGATGTTACCTAGCAGTACCTGACACAGCTTCCTTGATTCGGGGGCTTACAAGCATGCAGCACATACGGTAGGTACCTTCTACGATACCACCAGGTTTTCAGGCGACGCAAGAATGAGAAGACGTACTCTCGGCATCTCGTAATTTCGGAGATGCATACCGCTTCATCCGTCTCGACTGTTGGCTACCAGGGCCAGAGTGCGATCAGAGTGAAGCACGTCTGATGGCCATGGTCGGTACAAAACGGCGTCGATGGCGGTCGCAGGTCAAAATTCCTGTCATGGCGGCAAATGTGCAAGGACAGTAGCACATGAAGACAGAGGCGAAGCATTTGTCCACGATGCTGCATTTCAGAAAGAGGTCCACCGCAGGTACGAGCAGATTTCGCGGCCTACGTCTCTGCAGAACAGCGCAGATGAGCAGATGTGGGTTTCTCAGCCGGCCATTCGACGACCTTAACAAAGTCCGTCGCTGTCAGAGCTGATTCAAGATGTAAGCAGTTGTGGGCACCCGAACCATACAGCTGGTGGTTGTCTATATCATACTGCCAGATTTAATCGTGGTCGAGGCATGACTTTGTCACACGGTGCGTGGACATTCTGGTGGTGGTGATGTTTACCACTCCAGCCATCGCAAGCGTAGCCTGCGCGAGAAGGTGCCATTTGATCCGACGTTATCGATCGTAGGACCGAGAGTAAGATAAGATGGGGTGGTCTGGATAGAGTCAGGACCTAGTAGTCGATGAAAATTATGTATCACCAAAGAATGCCTAGTTTGGATGGGGAGGGGAATTGGATCAGCTGGTACTGGCAATGCGCCGCGAATTTGCGTGGGAAGCGATGGGATGAGTCCAGTGGATAAGAATTGGGCCGATCCGGAGTATCGTAGTTTCTGATGATAGGTCATTTTAAGGGTGAGGTTGATGTCAAGTCGCGATCAGACATACACATCCGCCAAGACACAGTCACGTGCCTCCACCACTTCATCTGGTACTACACCTCACATCGTCCCACAACACTCAAATTGAAAGCAACGACAGCGAAGAACAGCTGAGCAGTATGTACACTCTCCATTTCGTCAAATATATACGTTGAATCGTCCCTCTCCCGCCATCTACGCGTCTCACCTTCCAGAGCCTCCTATACCTCTCCTATACCTCCCCTGATGCCCCCTCTAACCCCTGACGAGCGTGAGGCCGTAGGTGGACAAGATCTCGTTTACTGGCTGGTGATAGGTTGTACCTCCTGTTTGGCAGTTGCCGCTGCCACCAGAGGTGACACCCTGGGCCTGAGAGCCAGAGTAGAAAGAACCTCCAGAGTCACCTGGCTCAGCGCAGACGCTTGTCCTCGTGAGGCCGGTGACGGCACCCTGGGAGTAGTTGACGGTGGCACCGAGACCCTGGACCACACCGCAAGACACACCGGTGGTGGAACCGGAGCGGCACACGCTGGCACCTACGGCCGCGGCAGTGCTGCCGGCAACCGCAATGGTGGACTGGCCGTAGCGGTTGATGGTACCGCTGAGGGTGTTGCCGGTGCTGGTGCGGACGAAAGCCATGTCGGCGCTGCCGGGGAAGACGGAGCCGGAGAAAGTGCCGAGGGCGGCGCCGCCGGTGGTGGTGGCGCGGGCGGAGGCGCGACCGCAGTGGCCGGCGGTGACGAAGCCGGTGGTGACGGTGAAGCCGATGGAGCAGCGAGAGGCGCCGTTGATGAGGTATGCGACGCCGCCCTGGACGGTGGCGAGGGTGGTGGGCATCTCGGCGACCTCCTTGACGGTGAACTCGGCCTCGGTGAGACCGACCTGCTTGGCGAAGTCGGCGGCCTGGGTCTTGCTGGTGGAGAGGGCCTCGAGGACGACCTTGTTGGTGGCCACGTCGACGTACCATGAGGCGACACCCTGAGCTGGGGCGATGGCGCGGGAGTCGGCCTTGTTGATGACGAGGGCATCAAGGGCGGCCTTGGCCTCGGAGAGACGGTCGAGGCTGTTGGCGACGACGGAGGGGGTGGCACCAGCTGCGGTGATCTCGGCGGAGAGGGCCTCGTCGGTGACGGCGACGTTGATGGTCTGGCCGTCCTGGGCGACCCAGGCACCACCGAAGGAGGCACCGGTGGTGGTCTTGAGGTGCTCGATGACGTCGACGGCGCTGAGCTCGCGGGCAACACGGGCGGTGGCCTGCTCGGCATCGAGACCCAAGTCACGCTTCATGGCATCGAGGAGAGATGGGTGGAGGGTGGTGCCAGTGGGGGCGGCGTGGATGAGGGGAAGGAGCGCTACCAAGAGCGAGAGGTACTTGGAGGCACCCATGATGCTGGCGATTCAGTTGTTGTGGAAGATTGATGATGAGAATTGATCAGTCCAGGAGCTGGTGCTGTGACGAGATTGAACGAGGGCATGCTCGACTCTTTTATGTTCGTCCCAAACGTCGGTATGGGTGACCTCCATTTCCACTGCCCTTGGCATCAAAGAACAGTCATAGCACAACGCCATTGGTGGCCACACTCCTCCTTCCCATTCCGCCCAACGCCGCTCTCCGCGTTTATCTTAGGTTTGAGCAGTATTGGCAGGACGAGGACGTACAAGGTCATGCGTCAAGTTTACTGGACAGTCAGCTTCCAAGCACAGTTAAGCAGGCTGCATGATCACCACTTGCACCACGTCGCCTCCGAAGCGACCGGCTTATCACCCGCTCGAACCGTTCCTTCTATCTCTTGGCAGGCGGTGGAAGCTGTCCCTTCTACGCCCAATGTTTCGTTTTGACAGGTGTTGTGCCGGATTGCGTTACTACTAAGCTTTGGCTAAGATTGACCTGAAACGGAACATGCTAAGGGGGATCTGCACAGCGGAGATCCTTGGAGTCTCGACGCCAGTCGGTGACATGCTGGGCGTCAAATCTTGGAATGTCGGTGCGAGATGGGCAAGAGATTGGATGTCTTTGAGAGCATCTGCGTAACGCTCCGGCTTGAAGGAACTCCGGAGCATACTTACCTCTTACAAGAAACTTACACATTGCGAGAGAGTGAGCCTCCTATCTCGTCTTCGTGTCCTGTCTTTCACGGTCTGCTGCAGCAGATATGCACACATGGACGAATGGCATTCACCTAGCAGTCTGCAGGTGAGGGCGCATCAAATTACCCTGCATCAGCCCCCAAGCATACCGCCAACCAATGGCGGGGAATTACTCGAAGCGAGGGAGCAGATCTCCTCGGCGCATGCCCAACTGGCGGGGTGATCGACAGGAACTGGGCTGCAGCCCGGACAGGATGCAGGTCAGGTGAGAGTCGAAGGCGGGATGCCAATTTGGGTGGATGTCGCCGTCGGCGGTGCCAAGGCCGCCGCGTCAGGGATCATGTGAGCTTGATAGGCCTTCATCGGCACAGGTGCTCTGTTCCTGGATTAGCTTTGAGGAGCGCTACCAAGATAGCTCAGCGCATAGTTCCGGGCGCATTCGAAAGAGAAGGTATCATTGTTCTCTAGCTGATTAGTGCCGTTCTTCAGCTGCCGATGTGTGGAGGTACAGCTGGTCTTGGAAGTTGTAGCTGCCGAATCGCGTAAGGTGTGCAGGGCGGCGGCATATGCCCTGAGTCAGCCACTGCAGGTACTTTGAGACTGGTCAGATGCTATTACTGGTGAGTTGCAATCATGTTGATAATGTGTGTCGCACGAGGTTGATGATAAAGACATGCTTAAAAATTAGCTTGTCCAAAGAGGAAGTTGGGAATTGCAAGCTTGTCTGCAAATTGTTAGCACGTGCTCTAATGTGCAGACCGTCAAACCGATGACGAGGGCGCTTCAATTGTTCATTACCACATACGATACCCTGCCAGGGTTCACGTCGGCGCAGGAATGCTTCGAGAACAGCGGGAGATGATGGCCTGGTAGATGTGATCGCATTGTGCCGGCTTAAAAGGTGACATTCGCGCTCTCTCAGCAAGCCACTGGACTCGATGTACTCTATCCGTGACGGCGGGATCGACCTGATAACCAGCGCGAGCGACCATTCGTGCCGATCATCAATTTATACCAGCAGTAGCGCTGCAACGCGAAATGAGGTCTTCATCTCTGTGCATCGAGCCGGCTGTCGACTTTGATTTAAGCTTGACTTTGTGACGAGGTGCACCGATAGAGAGAACGGGGAGAGTCCGAGTCACAATCTCCGGGGAGGGGATGTACCCTGCATCTCTGTCGTTCTCTGTTCCGGTCACTGCGTGGTTTTCCCTGGTTGACTGGCGGGATTCGCCGTACCAATCGTCCGCGTCTCCCGTCAAAAACTTGGAAGTGCTGTGATCGGCGACAACAAATCGCCAGCTAGATGATATTCTCTGTTGCAAAAGGGCTGGGATTTCCTTGGCAAAATCGAGTCTGAATTTCTTAACAAACAAAAGTTCAAATTTGTCCCTTTTCTAGAATAACTAAAGATATAGACTAGCTAGAAATCTCTACTAAGCTATTATAGATATAGTAGTATATATAGTATAGATTAGGCTATTTCTAGCTATAATATATCTAGTTATTAGCTAGTTATAGAAGAATTAATAGATTTTAGTTAGTTTCTATACTATCTTATATAATAGACTAAATAGACTAGATATTAATAATATAGTACTATATATAGAGTATATAGAAGTAGTACTACTTATATATATATTAATTTAAGCTTTATAGCTTATATATAGCTTACTATAAAGTAAAGATTTTTAGAAGATTTTTTAAAATTCTAACTAAGATACTAAGCTAAAACAATTATATAAAAACTTAGACTAAGCTACTATAGCTAAGACTACTAATAAAGTATCTAATATAGAAAGAACTATATATATATATATTAAATAGAGCTTAATAAAACTATTCTAGTTAGTTCTATTTAAAAATTTAATTTTAGATACTTAATATAGTACTTTAACTATATTAAACTAGTATAACTTAATATTCTTAAATATTATAAGTAGCTTAAAGCTAGAATTTAAAAATTTAATCTTAATATAGCTTATCTAGCTTATAAGAGTCTTTATAAAAAGATAAATTTTCTTACTATTTTACTACTTATAACTAGATTAATAAGCTAGATATTAGACTAAGATATTTATAATAGTAAGTTTTATATATTAAGACTTATATAAGATTTAAATATTCTCTATTAGTAATATAAATAATAAAATATAGTAGTATAAAATTAAAGAAATTTAAAAAATCTTAGTTTTTAACTCTTAATAACTTAATAAATATATTAAATATTATATTTATTTAACTTAGTATATAATATTTAATATATAATCTAACTATAATATAGATTTTAGCTTTATATCTATCTAAATAACTTAGCTATAAGTAGTTAAAACTAGTAAGATTAGATAATTTCTTTTAGACTAGTAAAAGCTATATAAGCTATAATAGTCTTTAATTTTTCTATTATAGTCTTTTAATACTTATATATTATAATTTTAATAATATAGTTAGCTTAATATATCTATATTACTAAGATAAATAAAAGATTTAGTATTTTAAAATTTAATTAGCTAAATTAGTTATATTAGATCTTATAGAAAGGATTTATAAATAAATCTTATATATTTAGCTATATTACTAGCTACTTTAGCTATTATAGTTTAATTTAAATTTCTATCTTATTATTCTAACTTAATATTTTAATTAGAACTTTAAGAAAACTTTTAAAAGTCTTTACTTTATAGCTAACTATATATAAGCTATAAAGCTTAAATTAATATATATATAAGTAGTACTACTTCTATATACTCTATATATAGTACTATATTATTAATATCTAGTCTATTTAGTCTATTATATAAGATAGTATAGAAACTAACTAAAATCTATTAATTCTTCTATAACTAGCTAATAACTAGATATATTATAGCTAGAAATAGCCTAATCTATACTATATATGCTACTATACCTATATTAGGTTAGTATATACTATTAATAAGCTTAGTTATTTAAATATCTACGAAAAGAGCAATTTTAGTACTTTGTTTTGTTAAGAAATTCAAGCTTAATTTTGCCAAGAAAATCCCAGCCCTTTTGCAAAGGAGAATAGCGACCGTGGCAGCCTGTCACGGCCGTCTCCCCAACGACGAGTGTCGATGAGTGTCTCGTTGTAGGATGGACAAGGCAAGTTTGGTAGCCAATATGCTTTTTTCGAGTTCGTCGTGATAAGAGGAAAAACAAAGCAAACTTTCTGTTATGTCAATCTCGGGCGTCATGTGACATTGTCATCGTTTGCCTCGGTACAGTCTTTTGCAAACAAATTCACCTTGTGTGCTTATCATCTGAAGCTCTATGACATTCATATACTCTCTGATCTACCAATCTAAAACCTCGGAACTGGCAAACAACCCGTCCTCTCATACGCACAAGCCGGTGTCAAAGCATCCAACGAAGTCAACACTGTCGCCCCAGTCAAGCTGATACTATAATCCAATCCGACCGCCACAGCGCCCGAGATATCATAATTATCATAATCCAACAGAGCATCCGGTGTGTTTGCTACCACCAGCATGATTTCCTGGCCCTGCAGCAGCTCGACGGCGATCTGCTGGGCGAAAACGTTGCCTGATCCTGTGGCCGTGGTATTCGAGAGCGGGGCGTACTCCACTGTGTTGTCATTCGATCGCACAGCGAGGGTGGCGCTAAAAGTAGCCTTGCCGTCGACTCGGACCGTGATGCTTCCGTCGGCATTGTCGCTCGTGCGGTTCAATGGGATGATGTTGCTGCCCATGTACAAGGGCCTCTTGGCTTCCTGAACCCGCCATGTCCCGCTGCCTTCTGGGGTGGTGTTGTTGTAGTCTAGCTTGTTGCGTGTAACATTCCAGGTATATTGCCAGTAGTCGATGCCGAAATCCACAAAAGCCATGCGGGCCCAGTAGCGGGCGACCAGTCCCTGCGAAGTAAGGGGTGCGGCAATACGATTCAGAGTGTGGAAGGGGGTCTCGTTGGAATTGACCTTGTATTTCTGGAAGAGGTCCAGGACGATGTTCCAGCCGAGCTTCTTGTAACTGTCTGGATTCTCCGAAAGGTAGATGAGCCAGGGCCATGCTTGGTATTCGTTACCTTGTGGGGAGGCGTCGATGAGCGTCATGTATGATAGACTGGTCTGGAAAGGTGGGTACCAGAGGTAGAGACCTGCGGTATAGTTGTAGGCGGCGCGAGATTCGGCGCACATCTCACTCTGCTCAAAGGTGAAACGGACATATTGTGCAATGGTCTCGGACCACCCTTTTAGGCAAGGTTAGTACATGATTTTTTAGAGTGGGTTGGCTGCTCTTACCCATTGCTCGGCTCTGGTTCCAGAACTGGTATTGAGCGTATGTCATAACATGCCCGTACTCATGGACAGAGGTACCAGCATAGGGAACGACTTCCGGCAGCATGAAAAACAGTCCTAGACCTGTCTTCCAGTCACCAGTAGCTACACCAGAGGCTCCAGGTGATGGCTGATTGGGGGTGACGAACACGTTTGTCTTGTAGAATGGACCGTATTCTGGATCATCGTAGATCGACACGCCAGGATTACGCCAGCCATGGACGTGGACGTAGCAGTTATAGGTAGCTTCGAGAATGTTCAGTCCTGCCTTGGTATCCTCTTCCGTGGAGTTCCAAATCAAGAAATGATCACTGCTGAATTGAGAAGAATTCCTGAAATCATAGTCCGGTAGTAAGAAGCTGCTCGGGTAAGGTGCGGCCGCGAATACTGCAGGTGTGCCTCTGACCCTGGCCGAAACCGATGAGGTGGCTGATGCTGAGACAGTCGTGGTGGTGGTGGTGCGTCTCGTGGTCGTGGTGGTGGTGGAGGTCGTCGTCGAAGTGGCTGATGCTGAGACAGCCGTGGTGGTGGTGCGTCCCGTGGTAGTCGTGCTGGTGCTGGTGCTGGTGCTGGTCGTCGTCGTCGTAGTGGCTGATGTCGTGATGCTGGTCGAAGGGGCAAGTGAGCTGCTGTTGCTTGCTGCGGTTGCAGTAGAGATGCTGCTTGTGGTGGTCTCCGTAGAGATGCTGCTTGTGGTGGTCTCCGTAGAAGTTGGCTGCGCAGCTGCTGAATCCGCAATGGAGAAGGTGCTTGAAGTTGTCTCGGTCGCGGAGATGCTGCTACTCTCTGATTGAGAAGCAGACTCCGAAGCTGATGTGGAGCTCGCCGCCTCAGTCTCACTGGACTGTGAAGTGGAGAGACTACTCGACGATTTCGGCTTTTGGCTAATTGTTGTACTCGTGGAGCTTGTCTTTGGCTTCTTCTTTCTGGTCGTGGTGGTCGTGGTGGTCGTTTTCCTCCGTCTCGTCGTGGTGGTTGTGGTTTTCTTCTTCTTTTTGGTCGTCTTTGGCTTTGTGACTTTCTTGGTTGTTTTCGGTTTTGTAACCTTTTTAGTGGTGGTCTTCTTCTTAGCTGCTCGAATGTATGGTTCAAAGGCCGCGGCCGTAAACTCAGGCCCTGCTTCAAGCTTGGTTGTGACAGATGCTGTGGCGGCGGCATTAGGGCGTGTAAGCTTAGTGCCGGTTATGACAGCACAGTCAGAATGTGCTGCTGCCCCGACTGCTAGCGCAGCGAAGCATGAGAAATGGAAAAAACGCATGTTTCGAGCTCGACGACAAATCCGCACGTGTGAACTTGACAAGTGGGATTGAAACACACTCACCGGAGGATAACTCCCTACCTTTATACATTTGCACCACCAAAAACCTTTGTTAGTCCACAGATGCGTTGCGTGAACAGGTGAAGCGGCCGGTACAAACACAGATTAAGAGATTGTACAGAGACAAGGTCGTTGGCAGGTGCTGCTTGGCAGCGTGGAAGTCCATACAAATGCGCAAGCCACAGTCTACTATTTGATTGTTTCGCTCATGTCCGGGCAAACAGTGGCAACGGCGGGGGAGCGTTTTGTCGATAGCCCCCTGGAATGCCGTGAAGAACATGGCAAAACGTTGCACTGTCGCGGCTTGGAAGACCCTACGAAAAGATAGCCGCCGTTCGACATCGTCGCATCCAGTGTAAGTTCTCGAAAAAGACGGTGACGGCGAACATGGTGGAGATGAGAAGGGAAGAAAATCCCATTGCCCCGACATGTCGGAGGAATGGTGGATAAAGGCGGTGTATGCTTTTTGCCGGACGCGTCCATTCTTGGGCCCAAGCCTGGATTCCTCCAACACCCGATCACTGTCGTCAGCTTCTTGTACCTTGACGTAAGGATCGTGCTATATTCTACATTGTGTGACCATGAAGTAGAGCTCTGCCACAAAAGGAAGTTTCGATGCCCAATAGAGGCACTGCATTTGCCGCGTGGCGCAAGCTGCAGCTGCAATTCAGGCAAGCCAGGCATCATCCTCCAATGCAACCCGTCAAGCACTTCTAATATTTCTCTGTATACCTAGCGTGATGTCTTCCGCCTAGATCAGCCATGTTCAAGCAGGCAGGGTCGAGGAGGTTTTCACCGACGACGAGGCAGACTCGGACCATGAACATCGTCAACGCAGGGTGGCAATGTCGAAAGAATCGGGTCACTCAATACTCCGCCGCGGCCTTTACTTACTGCCCTAGCGAATTTGAAGGCTCACCATTTAGTCAATGATCCGGACTACCACAACTTCATCTTTGATGCAATCAACAAAAGCAAGCATGCCACAAAGTCATTCGGCCGGCTGCCACTATGAGCGACAGATACCACTCTACCGTCGCCACAGATCAGCTGTAAAGCCCGTCGATCAGTCCAGACACAGATGTCTTGGTCGCTCGGGCTGACCGAGTATATACCATGCCCGAGGCCTTCTATGGTATGATTGCCTCTGGCAACGTTGTTGTCAAGGACGGGTCGACAAGGGACAGGCTCGGTCAAGAACTGGGTGCGTTGTGCTTTGAGATGGAGGCAGCTGGCTTGATGCAAGACTTTTCCTGTCTTGTGATTCGAGGCATCTGCGATTATGCGGACCGCCATAAGAACAAAGAATGGCAGGACTACGCATCGATCGTTGCTGCGGTCTTCACCAAAGAACTACTAGGCCATGTCCCTGCACGCCTTGAGTACCAGAAACTGGCAGCAGAACTATGTCGTTGGTAGAGTCTGGGAACCGAGAGAAATACACCGAGCTGACGAAGACTCATTAGATGACATAGCCAAGGAGCTTCGTACCATCGGCACCGAGCTCCGGCCAAGCCGTGCTCAGCAAGCAGACTGTTATGATGAGTGAGAGACCAAGTCTTGCGACGACGGGACGTCCAGATGTCATCAAATGTTCAAGACCTCAAATTACCGCCAATTCAAGAACATCAATCCGTTTCGCGCACAAGATACTTGTCGTCGGGTCTTGGAACATGCTGCATTCTTGTCTTGGAGTGACGATAACCGAGGCGGTGTGCTTTGGGTGACTGCCGATCCTGGAGGAGGCAAGTCAGTACTTTGCAAATCTCTGGTGGATGCGGACCTTCGACTAGTTCACAGATCAGGGATGAATATCTGTCATTTCTTCTTCAAGAACAACGACCAGCAGGACAGACTTGAGATTGCGCTGGCTGCGGTATTGCATCAGCTTTTCGAACAGGCTCCAGAGATAATCAGAACGGCTCTACCACGATGGAGATCGAATGGTGCACAATTGGTTTAGGAAAGCACGGCGCTCTGGGACATGTTGATGGAAGCTTGCATCGTCTCTACCGCGGCGGATGTAATGACCCTCAGCGTTTTTGATGCTTTGGACGAATGCAGGCAGAATGACCGCTACAAACTGATACAATCAGTAGAGGTGCTTTATTTCGACAACCATAAGCGAGCTGGGTTGTTACCGCTCCGGGTCCTATGTACAAGCCGACCTTACGCAGACATCGACCAACGTTTCCAGTCGTTGATTCGCCATTTCCCGAAGGTCCGTTTGAGAGGGGAGCTTGAAGGTGATGCCATCAGCCAGGAGATCAACATTGTCGTTCATGCACGAATGCTTGAACTTCGGCGGAAATACAGGCTGAGCGCCTCGGAAGTGGCTTTCATCGAAAACAGACTCCGAAGCGTGGAACATCGAACCTATCTCTGGCTCCATCTGGCTTTTTCTTAAATTCGAGTCTCGAATAGTCCAACGCATGCGGCCTGATGAGCTCCACTTTGATATGGTTCCAAGCTCCGTAGAGGACGCATACGAGCGGATATTGACCAACCGGAACATCTACTTTGCCCGAGATTGGAGTTGAAAACCTCGAGCGACTGCCAGGCTGAAGGCATATGTGTCTTGACTTATTAAGGGCTTACCCTTGATATCGACTATCTCTAGGACATTCTGAGCAACGGCGATGTGCTCGACACTTGGTCTCTGCGTCTGCCAGCGTATATGAGCGTCCCGTGTCGTGTCCAAGCTTCTACTCCTGCTATACTCTTCGCCCATTGAGCCAAGTCCCGACCACATTCGCCTCTCTCATCCCCGAGGCGCTCCAGTCAACATCAAGCACCACAAAGTCCGCCTTCATACCAGGTTTCAAGCTCCCCACCATTCCCTCTTGAAACGTCCCAAACGCCGCCCCCCTCGTCGACGCAGCCAACGCACTCGCCAGACTCAACTTCCACTCCTCCTTGAACCCCCGAGGAGCCCTCAGCCCTTCCTGCCTGGCACTCTTCCTCGTAGTGGCGACATACATATTCTTCAACGGATCCCAAGGTGCCGTCCGACTATCACTCCCCATCGCCAGTGTCGCTCCCCCTCTTTCGAAGTCAGCGTAGGCAAAAGCACGACTACATCTGTGCTCTCCGATCAGCTTGGGCCAGGCGCGGAGGATAGCTGGATCGGCGTGGACAGGCTGGATGGAGGCAGTGATGCCTAGCTTCCCGAGCCGAGCGGCGTCTTCTGGGGAGGTGAGCTCGAGGTGCTCGATGCGGTGGCGGCGATCGCCGGTGTTGGTGGGATCGCCGTGCGCTTCGAGGGCGTCAATGGCCATTTTGACGGTGTGGTCGCCGATGGCGTGAAGTGCGATTTGTAGGCCAGATTGAGCGGCGTGAACGACGACGGCTTCGAGGTGCGGCTTGGTCCAGAGAGGTAAGACGAGGGAGGTCATGGCTGCGTAGGTGGAAGAGAGGGCGGCGGTGCAGGCGTCCACGGTGCCGTCGAGGATCAGCTTGATGCCTACTACTCGCATATCTGGGGATGTGGTGGAGTTGTATTGTTTTGCAAGCGCGGCGGCGCGGTCGACTTGTAAGAGGAGAGAGGGGATGTCAGCGGCGGGCCTGATGAGCCAGTATGCTGAAATATGGATTGGGAGAGGAGATGTTTGCTGGAGGGAGAGAAGAGCTTCCCACGCATACTCGTCCATAGCCATTTCGGTCACGCCGGTATAGCCGGACCTGGTGTAGGCAGAGATGGCCGACAGAATGGCTTCCTTACGCTGTTCCAGAGAGGAAGATGCGGAGAGGAATGGCCAGATGAGGTTCAGAACTGCAGCTTCACTCAGAAGCCCTGTAGCGTCACCTGCCGAGTCACGGTGGATGACACCGCCGGGTGGATCAGGCATATCTTTGAGGTCAAGCTCCTTCAAAGCTGCTGTGTTGCACCAAGCTTGATGGAGGCCGTTTGAATCGATGAAGATAGGGCGTGGGTCGAGATCATCCAGCATGCTTCTGTTGGCATGACCCTCCACGCTACTTTCCAGCCAGCCCTTGCACATGATGCGGGGCAGATCCGGATGTTCTGTAGCATGTTGCTTGATCGATGCTCGTATATCACCAAGCGATCGGCACTTTGACAAGTCGAGCTTGGTGAGGGATTGGCCGAGGAGCAGGAGATGCATGTGGCCGTCGATGAAACCAGGTACAATCACTTTTCCGTTCATGGTCACGACCTCTGCATTGTCTTCTACAGGCGGCTTCAAGGAGTCGTCTTCATTTCCGATCCATGATATGTTGCCATCCGTTACGACCATGCAGTCCACGAACCGCTCTTTGGTTGAAGCTCCCTCCCCATCTAGTATCACAAATTTACCATTAGTCAAGACCTTCATGGGCTGCAGCTGTGATGAGTGAAGCATTTCCTAGATAGGGGCGAGCAATGATGAGCCCGACGGAATCTTCTATAAAGAGTCTCACCGCATCTGTAATTTCGAATGTGGATGCTCGTGGAACAGCATCGCACAAACTCCGATGTCGGGGGTGAAGCTTCTTGGCCTTTTGCTTCGTCTTTGACAATATCGTTCAGCTCGTGCATCACAATAGAGCTTATCATGCAATGTGGAACTAACATTGGATGTGACAGCGGACCTGTCCTATCGAAGGTTCCATGGCCGTGTTGTACGACGAGCATGCCACTCCATCTCGTGGTAACGCATTCTCAGAGGGCATAGAGAATATTGGATCTTCAAACGCCATGAGCGCCACGCTGACTAAGTTACCCTTGATTTACCAAGCAGGGACCATGACATATTATCTTACTCGAGCAGAGCCGTCCTGGCATCCGGACTGACGGTCGCGTTTGATCCACGCGGATCAGTGACTGCAACTTGCGCCCTCTCCTCTCATAAAAGGACGCAGACTCCCACAATAATACCTGGTTGAGTCTTCGATAGATACTCCCATAATCTCATTTTGCTTGGTGGGTCTGGAGATCGGTACATGTCCACGCCTGGTGGGGACAGCGACTCAGGCACCAAAAGCCTTTCATTCATTGCAATTTCCAACCCTCAGCTTTCTCTCCACCAACAGCGACAACGCGAGCAAGCCTGGATCGATAACGCTGCAGCTTTGAGACACTTGCTACGATGGCAAATTCATTCCATGATTGATTCTACCCATTCACAAGGCATACATGTCTGGGTCAGAATCGTGAAAGCCTCGCTCATCTCCGAGATCTGGTGTTGTCCGCCTCACACCCACTTGGTCAAAGTCTATGGCCCGCTGTAAGCGAATCTTGAAACACAGCCTTGACATCCTGACCAATTCCAACCGCGCCCTGAGCCAGAAGCGATAGTAACTTAGAGCCTACCCGATATGCAACTGGGCAGGACTTCCACTACATCTTCATGCAAGACTACGGAGAATTCAAATCGGTTGCTCGACGTCACAAGGTTCGACCAGGATTGCAAGAATGCCTCGGTCTGGCCTTCTCCGCATCAAGATGGTCTGGGGAATCAAGCTTCCAAGGTCATCTTGCATGAAGCATGACTTTGCATCTTCTCCCCCGCCGGCGCCCTCCTCGTGGATACCAAGCGAGGTCAGAGGCTTGACCATGTTCCGTCAATGATCCTCGGATCCGTCGTCTTGGCATGGCGCTGGAGGCGGAGAATTCTTTCATGCACATCACATACAGTACAGTACACATGCACGCCCAATGCACATCCCCGCTCCGCCATGGTAGGATGTTGCTCATTTCCCTCGGTGCAGGTCGGGACCAATCTCGCTACACAGCGCTACAGAATCAGGAGATCCATACCGTCACGCTGAGACGCGCTCGCCTGATAGGTCCACCATCGAGTCTGGGCATTCCCATCCATGCTTGCATCCTCCTATACCACTGCTGACAATCAGAAGAAACTTTCCTCCTCCAATCGGACCCACTGCTGCCGCCGTCACGGTCCCTTTGGAGGTCTGTCACATTGCTGTCTTTGTAATGGCCAGATGTGGACATGACTCTCGAAGCACTCGAGCGAGCAAATCGCTCACTCACATGTCTCTGATATAAGAAGGTCTTACATTCCAGCCCTTGGTAGGTCAATCGTGCTTGTTGATCAATCGCAATCTTTGCCCTGGCTTACCTTTCTATCAACCCTTCTTACTATATTCCAACCCTAAGACTATCGACATGCTTGCCGGAAAAGCTCTCGGTCTTCTGGCCCTGGTGTCGGGTGCCATTGCCTGCAAGGGATACACAGGTGGTGTGCCAAAGGCTACCTCTACCAAGACCAACTCAAAAGTCATCGAGGTCAAGGCCGGCCAGGTCTTCGATGGTGGCTGGGCCAGGTACGACCGTGGCAGCGGTGCTTGCACTGAGCAAGCCGAGGGAGGTGAGCAGAATGCATCCTGCTAGCAGTTCCACATGAAACTGACTTGCTTGCCAGGTGATGCCGACGCGGTCTTTTTGCTCAGAGCTGGTGCTACCCTCCGCAACGTCATCATTGGGAAGAACCAAGCAGAGGGCGTTCACTGTGATGGTCACTGCAATCTTGAGGTATGATTGCTACTTGACGCTGATGCCTGCGACATCCTCTGAGTCCAAATCTAGTTTGTGTGGTTCGAAGACGTCTGCGAAGACGCCATTACCATCAAGAATGATGTCGCCGGTGCCCAGACCTGGATCGTAGGTGGCGGTGCCTACCACGCCTCGGACAAGGTCGTCCAACACAACGGCTGCGGTACCGTCAACATCATCAACTTCTACGTTGAAGACTATGGCAAGCTATACAGGTCATGCGGAAACGTAAGTCACTCCTGGATCATGAACATCATGTTGCCTCAACCAAGTTTGCTCACAATTGCTACCCAGTGTTCCAAGCAATGCAAGCGCAACGTCTACATCGAGGGCGTCACGGCCAAGAACGGTGGTGAACTCGCCGGCATCAACTTCAACTATGGCGACACCGCTACCCTCAAGAATGTCTGCTCCGATGCGAAGACCAAGTGCCAGGGCTACACTGGCTGCGCTGGAGGCTGCGAGCCGAAGAAGGCAGGGACCTGCTCTGGCTAGACGTCATTGGACACTCCGACACACCACATGCAGAAAGGAAGACGAACCAGTGGAGGTCGGACATTCATGTACAGAGTTGACAGACTTCTTGATCGAGGCGATACATACTTTGCTTACGGAGCTACAGCTCGTGGCCTGTCGTGCACATCACAATCTTGGCTTTGCATGTAACCCAATCTCGTGTCAGTCTTGCCAACCCAAGCAAAAATGGTAGAGCCTGCCGGTCTTCTTCCTGCACAATGATTGCACCGACGATGATGTTGATCTATCCCAATGACAATGTCGATTTGGAATAAACCCGGCTTACAATACGGGTGGGGCATGTACGTTGCTGGCGAACGCGTGGGAATAACAGACGGCCACTCCTTCTGTACGACTTGGTAGGACATGGCATGTCGTAAAGTCACCTCCTGAGCAAGGCGGTACCTTAAGATAGTCATCGCCAAGGTCAACGAGCCGCCTCACGACATCCGGTCCACTCTCCATCTGCGAATGAGGTCAGGTAGGCGACAAGCCGAAAGATCTCCACCGTGAAGCGAGCGAAGTCAACGTCGCCACAGATCTCCCAAACGGTCGTCCCACAAACCGCTTCCGTGGGCTCTCCTGACTCGACTTGGAAGTGCGAGCAGCTTTTGGGATGACGATCAGGGATGGGGCCGACGAACAGGGCATCGGGGAAGCGATTCGCGCATGAGATCGACAAGTGCACGTTCGCAAAAAGCGGTGATGCTCGCTGCGGCTGATCCGGGAGACTGGTAGTAGTGGTCACGCATTTCTGCGGCCCCGCTTCAGCTTACAGAAAGCGGGGACAATACAGATCACGAGAGCCGCAACAGCTTTTCCTGCACGAAAAACAGGTCTATCGAAGGCAAATACAAAGACAAGAGGCCGGGAATCGCGACATCAGTGGCGCCACCGTGAACGCCCAACCGCGGTATCTTGATGGCTTGATGCTCTTCCGGGCGACTGCCGAGAGAGTTCGGTGAGGGTTCGCTGCAGATCGCCCAGTGTGGCGCCCGCTCGAGAAGTGTCTTTTCTCTGTTTGTCTTTTTTTTCCCCATCTCGTATGGCAGCGACCCGTCTGATGGATCTCACTTGCGATGCAAATGCAACAAGGATGGCACTGACAGGGAGAAGATGGGTATATCCATGCAGCACGGTATGCATTGGCAACGTTCTTCGCCTCCAAGATGCTCGACAGGTCTACGCGATTCTGTGCCACTCTCAAATTCACGTTCCCTTGCAACGTATTTCCGAGGTGTGGTCAGACCCTCAAAGTCAAGCCACCTCACTGTAACCCCCTCCCACTCTTTGGTTCGACCAACCAATGTCCATCACGCTCTCTTCTCGTCACAATGGCAGTGGCCATTCTACCGGCGGTTCGTCCCCGCGCCATCCTACTTCATCTGCGCAGAGTCAATACTTTTAGACTCGATACCAAGAACGGCTGGATCCATCCTTTTGTCGTTTCCAAGCGGCCATACACGCCACTCCGGAGCATGCTTCTCACTCTTCAGCTCGTCCAAACAGGAAGTTGCTCTGCCCATCGCGTGTGACTGACTGTCATGGCTTGAGGTACACCCTGTTTAGCCCTATCCGTTGGGCTTCTCCCGTAAGTATATAGCTTGGACGTGTCCCGCTCCTCAACATCCTGCCATCCTCAAGCACATCCAACATGAGGCTCACCCTCTCTCTCCTCTCGCTCCTACCACTGCTGGCTTCGGCCGCACCGGTCGCCAATGACTACGAATATGTCATCGTCGGTAGTGGTGCCGGTGGCGGACCTCTCGCTTGTCGCCTCGCCATGGCCGGCAAGAAGACACTCCTCATCGAGGCTGGCGACGATCAGGTTGGCAATGTAAACATCACTGTCCCCGGCTACCAGGGTGTCGTCACACAAGACCCAAAACTCAGATGGGATATCTTCGTCAACCACTACAAGGACCAGAACAGGGCGAAGCGGGATCCCAAGTTCACATACGAGACGAACCCTTTCGAGTTCTACACCAGCGTGGAGAACAAGCCGATACCATCAGGTGCAAAAGAGAAGGGTATCCTCTACCCTCGTGCTGGTACTCTAGGAGGATGCATCACCCACAATGCCCTCATTTGGATTACCCCTCGTATGTCTCACTGTCCTACCGGGCGTCTCTCGGTCCGCTTGACTGACAATTCGCAGATGCTTCTGATTGGGAGAACATCCGCCGGATCACAGGTGACCTAACTTGGAGCGCCTTGAACTTGGGTGGTAACATTCTCAACAAGGTCTATTCCTGGCTGCCCACTGGACCGACAGACCCTACCATTCTTCTGGGAGACCTGCCCTTCGCACAGCACCTTGCTGGTGGTGCTGCGGTCATGGGCGCTGGGCCACCTCTCGTAGACGCCATCACTGGTTTGACCGGCACCCTCCTCGTCGATCCCAACTCCCGCCTCAACCCCCTCCGTGACTCCACCCAGGGCTTCTTCCAGATCCCACTCACCCAGAAAAGCGGCGCCCGCTACGCTGTCCGCGACTTCATCGCCGACACCGTCGCCAAAGGCTACCCTTTGACCGTAAAGACCGACACACATGTGACCAAGATCCGCTTCGTGCAAGACGCTGGTCAACCCCGCGCCGTCGGTGTCGACTATCTCGAAGGCAAGCACCTCTACCGCGCCAGCCCCCTGAGCGGCGCCTCCGGTACTCCCGGCTCCGTCGACGCCAGCAAAGAAGTCATCATCTCCGGCGGCGCCTTCAACACCCCTCAAATCCTCAAACTCTCCGGCATCGGTCCCGCCGCCGAACTCCGCAAGTTCAACATCCCCGTAGTCAAAGACCTCCCCGGCGTCGGCACCAACATGCAAGACCGCTACGAAATCCCCGTCAACGTCAAACAGCAACGCGACTTCTCCATCCTCGCCGGCTGCACCTTCGACTCGTCTCCCTCGGACCCCTGCCTGCGCAAATGGCAAACCTCGCCCAACATCCTCGCCCAACGGGGCGCCTACGCCACCAACGGCCTCGCGGCGACAATGAGCATCAACTCGCGCTTCGCCGACAGCAAAGACATCGACCTGTACGTCTTCGGCGGGCCCATCAACTTCGTGGGCTACTTCCCGCAATGGGCCGACTACGCGGTCCGCGACAAGAGTTTCTTCAGCTGGTACACGCTCAAAGCCCACTCGCGCAACAAGGCCGGGACCGTGGAGCTCGCCTCGGCCGACCCCCTGGATACCCCCCTCATCAACTTCAACTACTTCGACACGGGCACGACGGCCGGCGCCGCCGACGTCAAGGATCTCAACGCCATGATCCAGGCCGTGAACATGTCCCGCCAAGCACTCCGCGAGTACGGCCGTTACAGTGTCCTTGGCGGGACGCCCTTTGAGGAGATCGAGCCCGGTCCGGACGTGCAGACGGATGCGCAGATCGGGCAGTACATCAAGGATAGAGCGTGGGGCCATCATGCTTGTTGCACGGCGCCGATCGGCGCGAGTAGTGACCCCATGGCGGTGTTGGATAGTAAGTTCCGGGTGAGAGGGGTCAAGGGGTTGAGGGTGGTGGACGCGAGTGTCTTCCCGAGCATTCCGGGGATTTTCATACAGGCGCCGACGATGATGATCAGTGAGAAGGCGGCGGATGCCATTTTGAATAATCTGTGAGGAAGGAAAAGGGCGAAGAGGGAAGGGGCAGATGAAAGGAATGATGGAAATGAAGTAATGTCCAATTGTACCTACCTGAAGACGATACTGCGTGATGACCAACAGTAAAACCGCCACAAAAACAGTCAAGAGGCACAAGAACGGAGGTACACGGTCAAGCTGGTGCTGTTGGATACAAGCGAGCGACATACAGCTGCAGTGTAAGCATAGGTATGAGTAATGCAGAACATAACAAGCTGTCCCGGCAGATGTTGAATCCCAGGTCAAGCGATATCAGGTATTGAACCTCGACAAGTCAGCAGTTGACGGACGCCTCTCGGAAGGGATATGGACACTCAAGCATCGACAATTCTCTTCTTAGTCCTCTGCAGCGTCATAGCCGCCACAATGACAGGCAAGACGCTCACAATCTCTCCCAGCCCGGCATAAGCAGGCGGGATACGGATCCTGACAAATGCTCCGGCGGCCAGCAAAATGGCAAATACATTGTACACGGCTGACCAGACGAAGTTGAAGACGATACATCTGAAGCGCCTTCTTGAAACGTCAAGAAGGACGAGGATGCCATCTAGTCCGCCGAGGAGGACTACAGGAGCGGTGGCCTTGGTCACGTCTGAAGTGTTTCCAATCTGCACGCCGACATTGGCTTGAGCGACAGCGATATGACTTCGGTAGAAAGAAGGTCGATGCTTTGATACTTGCTCACAATCTGGGAGCAGGAGAAGCCAGTATCCTTCTCCAACTCGTCGATGACGCCGCGCAGGGTAGCAGTGGACTCGATATCGAATTCAGCCACGCCTTGATCGATGCTTGAGAAGATGAACACGACGAAGGAAGCCGATCGAGGACTGTGCGGCAGATACAGAGACCTTTCACGAGGAGACCAGATAGCTCATCGAATGTCCGCTGAAGGTGATCGGCACATGCACTGCCAGCCGGCTCCTTGACACCGCAGGACGGTTTGTCAGTGCTGTCAGAGACGCTCGTCTCGCCATCGCAGCAGGTGTCCTCGATGATCGGGTCCTTCTCTTTCGAGGCATTCACGTCCAAGAAACAGCAGGCAGAGAGTTCCATCCTTTCGACGCTACCACAGCAGCCACCTTCGGGACTGACTTCTTGCTTCATGACATTCGCCTTGACCGGACCGTTGCTACCCTCCGCGAGCTCCTGGCAGCAGCTGGCAGATCCGTTATCGCTGTCGCTGTCACCGGAGCAGCAGGATCTGTTCACGTGTCTGCAGATGGTCTGCTTCGTTTCGACGGAGCTGCATGACTTGGTGGGAGTAACAGTGTCTGATTCGCAGCATGTCTTTTCGTGTCTCGAACATGCTTTGGCGGTGGGGAGACTCTCTACGGACGTTCGAAGATGTGCGGTATCGGTGCTGCAGCGCAAGGAGGCTATCTTTCGGATGCATTCACTTCTACAAATCGAATGAGTCAGGGTACAACATTCTCTGTGACAGCAGTGACTCACCGTCGCAGCGGGATCCTACGCAGTCCTTGAACACACTGCTATTACAGTAGGCCTTGGTGTTGACACCCATGATGGTTCGGGCGGGACGTGATTGCTATGAATGGTAGATCTCAGGGGTTGTTCAGAAACGGACTTGGACCCTGACGAACCCCCTGGAAAAGGGGGCCGAAGCCCCGGGCTAATCTAACTAACCATTGTCCCGGAATTTTGAATCATGGTCCCCGGAAATTTGACGCGGCACGCGAAGTACTTAACGCGTGCGAGAACGAGACGCGATTTGAGCACTTTCACGCGTTCCGGGTGAACACTTTAGCTATTTTCAACTCCATCTCCAAAAGACAGAACCCGGGTCTTTACCACGGACGCCATATCAAGGGCTTCGATGATTCTTTCTATCCCCGCCACAAGATATTCCCACGGATGGGAAAAGGTGATCCTGAAGAAACCAGGTTTCTCTGAGCCAAAGCTCGATCCGCTTGCCAGGAACACCTTGTGCTTCCACAATCGATCCATGATCGTCTTGGTCACGTCTTCGTCCGCCTCAATTGTATGCTTCTTCGACCACGTCTTGCCCAGATCAACCCACAGGAAGAAACCAGCATTGCACCCTTTGGCATACTCTATGCCGTGACTGTTCAAGATCTCCGTCGTCTTCTGGTAGGCTTCCGCTATGCGTCGATGATTGTCTCTCACATACCCTTCTATCCATTTGCTATCCTCGAGCAGTTCCGCCACAGCATGATCCGCCAGGCCGGAAGCATAGGAATGGATCGTCGAGACGGTCAATGAATCGTGGAAGCTCTTGTTGTCCTGTGAGACGATGCAACCTAGCCTGAGTCCATTCGCACCAAAGTCCTTGGATACGCCCCATAAAACATGCACAAACGAAGGATCGAGTAGACCGTCGGTGTCTATCGACAAGATCGAGGTAAAGCCGGCAGCGTCTTTTGACTCCTCATTCTGCCAAGTCGACAAAGCATACACCTCATCACTGACCAGGTGTACGCCATGTTTCCCACAAAGCCGCAGGTAAGCCTTTAACGCCTCCTTGCTGTAGCACCTTCCCAAGGGGTTGTGAGGGTTGCACAGCATAAGAGCGCCCACCTTCACGCCACGCTCTTTGGCGTTCAGTAGTGCTTTCTCATACCATTCCACTGCCTCTGCTGACATTGGATCCACATCTCCAAACGGCACTCTCACCAGCTCGGCATCGAATCTTCCCGTCAAGTCGGACTTGAAAGCACCATAGTGGGGCTGACCTAGGAGCCAGCCCTCGCCGGGATCCGTAAAGGCCCAGGAGCAATGCTCAATTGCACTCGAGACGCCATTGGTAATGATGACATGCTCTGCCTCGATTGTCCTTCTGGGTCTCAGATGCTGCGTCAGGAATCTGCCGAGAGTCGCTCGTAGTCGTTTCGAGCCTTTCGGCCCTTCACCATAGGTAAGGCTATGTTCTGGCGCAGTCGGGATCCTGTTGATGCGAGATATCAATTCCGGGTGCATCAGACGGTTTTCCGCTACACCCAAGTTGATGAAGCCATCCGGGTTGCTTTCTGGGTGGTAGGAATTGGCGTACACCTGCCAGATCAGGGCGCGAGGAGAATTTCCTGATTCAATCTCTGCACGGCGCGAGAGAGCCATGACAAAAAAGACACAAGCGATCGCTTGCGGTGGTGACCAGCACGGAGTGCCAGTAGTGTTGTTGGCTGTCTTGATGCTCACTGCGTGAGCGTGGAAGAGTCTGATCCGATCCACCAGTGACTCACAGTCTGCAAGCAGGGGCAATCACAGTTTGGAGGCGTAATTTGTTGCGTATCTACGAACACTACTACAAGTCCAGTTGATAACCTTGAAAATCCTGGTGTGAATCATGATGGACAGCCACATGGTCGAAGATCTGGGTGGGGCACACCCCACACTTGAAGATCGGATGGCGCAACTTGTGCTGAGGCCTGCCACGCCGCAGGCATCCCCGTGTTTTTACCAACAGCGACGGGACTCCCCCAACTCGCTCTCCTCGTCACTACGCACACTTATATCAGTCGACGATACCAGAATGGCTACCACACCGCATCAACTCTTCCTTCTTGCCGATCACATCAAGCTCACACTTCTGGAACGACAGCGAGCCCAGTCGCTTTCGCTTGCGACCACGGCTCAGTCCTCGCAGATCTCACGCTCTCTTGAGTCGCTACGAGATGGTCTGGCCTCATTAGCCCGTCAAAAATTCGATGAAGAAGCTGCGGGCGAAGATATCACGGATCTCGAGAGTCAGATTTCCCGATTGCAATCACAATACGATGAGCTCGAAGCCGACTTCTCCTCTTCCAACACATCCGAAGTGACAAAGACGCCGAACGACCCAGCACTTCAACGAGACTTCGCAGCGGCACAATCGAGACCCCAAGGGATGCGCTCATCATCACTGCGAAAAGGCGCAAAATCACCTGGCTCGAAAGCTGTACGATTCCGGGACAATCCATCGGCAGAAGAAGGACCCTACAAGGACGATGTGGCAGACGAGGCCACCCGCGCAGCTCTTTTCGATAAGCCGTATAGTGATGAAACTGAAGGGCCGGACCAGGAGAACATGGACAATCAGCAGATACATACATATCATAAGCAAGTACTCAGGGACCAGGATGATCAGCTTGATCAGCTGGGATTGTCGATAGGTCGGCAACGGGATCTGAGCATTCAGATGGGCAACGAGCTGGACGACCAAGCTGTACTGCTGGACGATGTTGATCAATCGGTGGACAGGCATCAAGGTACACTGGACAGGGCGAAGGGAAGGCTCAACAAGATCAGTAGAGGAGCCAAGGACAACTGGAGTTGGGTGACGATTGGATGCCTCATACTTGTACTGGTGCTTCTTATCGTCCTACTAAAGTAATACGAGGCACAACCGCCAGGAAGAGACGGACATGAGCTTGGTCGATATTGATCTAGATACCCTGTAATGACCCACTAGCGTTGCGTTTTCGCATTTGCATGCTCTGCCACAAGCCTTACCAGATCTCAGCAGCAAATTTTGATCTGCTGCGTGCATTCATTCTCTCATTGCGGCTCGTGATTCTGGCGGCTCTGGATGCCTTGGGGCTAGTAATACCCTGATGGGTATGCTTGCGATCACTCATCCGCGTCCAGAACATAAGAGGCACCTGGTACCCATGTTCTTCCGCCTCCGCTACACCCACATCAATTCTCACGGGCATGGACCGAACACGATGTCACAGACGGGAATCTCAAGTTGTACACTGCTGGCTAGGTCAATCTGACTTGGGAAGCACAAGCTGTTCTGTGGCCAGGCCAGCCCAACATCACACACGCACAACGAACTGCCTGACGAGTTCGTCACCCTCCATCGCTGGCTTTACGATCAACTAAAGCCGTGACATCTGATGGAATCATCTGCTCAATGGGCGCTTGACGAACTATCCGTCAAGGTTAGAGTGAGTCTGCGCCGATGGGACCGACCTCGGAGTATTCTTTCGGAAGCTTCTTGTGGTTCATCAACGTCACTCTGCTTTGGCGATCTACCGGTACCCCGCCAGATTGGTGCTCGCAAATAATGAACGAGATTTGGAATTGTGCAGACAGGGACTGACATTTCCGGTGAGCATCATTGATAGGACTGGCAGCCTGAACAGCCTCTCCGATCATTGATGGTGTCATCAAGCAGACGCCCCGGCGTCTACAAGGCTCCTGGAGACGACGAATCGCATACTATCCTCTCATCAGAGGGTGTCGAGGTATGAAAATATGCACTACCGATACAGCTGCCACGAGCAACGTTCAGGACGTAGCTCGCGCTAGCGGCTGATGGAGCTGGTCCAGCTCCAAGGTACTGAAAGGTGAGCACCGAGTGTGATGTCAAATACATGACCCGCGGTTTGTGTACTATTGGGCATCTCTCGCGGTGCACTTAAGTAGTCCCATTTTCCTCCTTCTCTTCACCAGATCATTTGCTCATTCCCACACCATCCAAGAACAATCACAACAACCCGCACAGTACCATACCAATCCTTCAAGACCGCAGTCATGCCTACCTACGAAGCCGAGTGCCATTGTGGCCACCACAAGTGGGAATGGACCTTGAACGAGGACCAGAGCAAGCACATTCTATGGTATGTCTATTCTTCACTTGTCCTAAGACTGTTTGTAACATACCCCACAGCCACTGTAATACCTGCAAGATCCTGTCGGGCTCGACCTACACCCTCAACCAAATCGTGCCCAAGTCCTCTCTCAAGATCACCTCGGGCGGCGAGCCAGGTGTATACACCTACAAGGGTGACAGCGGCAAGGACGTCAACTGCTACTACTGCCCAAAGTGCACCACCCACATCTACCACCACCAGACGGTCATGGGTGATGATACCATCATCGCCAGGACGGGTATCCCGAAGGAGGCCAGAGACAAATTCCCCGTCGGTGCCGAGATCTATGGCAAGGATAAGTTGAGCTGGGAGCTAAAGATTGCCGAGACTTTCGACGTCCTACCACCTCAGTAGGAAGATAGTACATGATCGGGTGTGGAGTCGAAAATCAAGATACCATCAATAGCTCGAGTTCAGAATGAGAATTTGCTTCTGCTCCACCCCCTATCTCTATGATATGTTAGCACATTGGGAATGTTTATTGCTAAGCTTCAGTACGACCCCACATTGGGGAGCCCTGGAGGCTGCACCTGCAGCGCGGCTTATAGCTTTTCGTCGATGATGACAGCCCTTTTCACATTGTCCCTGGTCCACAGCTTGCTATCGAGCTGTAGTAAGCCTTTTCTGCAAGGCAACGACGCACGCATCCTCTTGCTTCACGCAAAACATGTGTAGACATTATTGGTCGGGACGGAACACATTTCAAAGGCTGTCCAAGCTGACACCTGCTCGATTGTGTCATCACTAGGTAAGGACAAGAATTGCGAGCTGACCGCATCCTGGTTCCTGCAGATTATCTCCCGTCTATACCCGTCAAACGTTTCGACCAACATACCTTCCACGCGTTCTCCCAAACTTCGTAGATGCTGATTTCAACATCAAAATGGCGGAGAAGGTAGACGAGGACATCGAGGACTATGACCAGATCACGCTGGACCCTGACACCCTCGTCCATGGCAGCACTGGGACTTACCCCGACCAAAACACTTCTGGACCCAACGACAAGTTGAAGGTCTTACCGAAAGATGAAGGTCGCATACGAAGGTCGTCGGAGCCTGGCAGTCCTGACGGACGACGGCAGAGCTTGCAGGTCCGACTTGAAGAGACGGAAGAGGAGGGCAAATACATCCTGACGGCAGATGACCCAGAGATACAGGATATCCTACGAAGAGGAATCGCAAGAGAAGAAGCTGCAGCTAGTGGAATGCGGACAAGATTACGAGACTTGGTCTTCACGAGGCAGTTCACCACTTTCGACAGACAGAACCCACTCAGCTCCGAATCACCCTTCCATGGCTTCTTCACGCTCTTCTGGCTGGCCATGGTGCTCATGTTCTTCAAAGTCGCTGCCTCGAATTGGAGAGACTATGGTAGCATCCTGGGCAGGAACGAGGTCATGAAGACCATGTTCAGCCGAGATGTGGTGGTGTTGGGGCTGACGGACCTGGCTATGATCTTCTCGACCTCGATGGGGGTGCTGCTGCAGAAAGCGATTGTACGAGGTCACCTGAAGTGGTCAACATCCGGTTGGATTATCCAGAACGTCTGGCAGTCACTCTTCCTCGGTGGCATCATCGGCTGGACCTACTACCGCGAGTGGCCCTGGACTCACACTATCTTTATGGTCCTGCATACACTAGTCTTCCTGATGAAACAGCACAGCTATGCTTTCTACAACGGACATCTATCTGGAGTATACCGTCGGCGACAGAAGCTGCAGAACAAGCTCAAACGACTTCGAGCAAATGCTGGCCTGGGGATTAACGGTCAGACTGCCAAAGTTTCCGGATCAAACCCTATGGCCCAGACAACATCGGCTGCAGGTATTGGCAACCTCAAGAATCGCACTCGGCCGGTCATGTCTGACAGATCCTCCACCAACTTGACCGAGGGAGTCTCCGACGTCGCTCGTGTGGCCAAAGCCATCGAGTCTGGAAACCCGCTAAATGACGACCAGATGGAAGCGTTCGAGAGGGTCATGCTCGCTGAGATTGACGTCCTTACCACCGAGCTGAAGGGCAAGAATGCTAGTGGCAGCAATGCTTACCCCAAGAATCTGACCTGGACAAATTTTGCCGACTGGACATGCCTGCCGACCCTCGTCTACGAGCTGGAATATCCTCGGCAGGAACGCATCAACTGGTGGTACGTCGCTGAGAAGAGCGCCGCCACCTTCGGCTGCATTGGCGTGATGATGGTCATCTCACAAGCATATATCTACCCACCAGTTGCTCGGTCTGTCCGCATGAAGGAAGCCGGCGTGCCTCTCCGTGACCGAGCAAACGAGCTTCCGTGGCTAGCAAGTGACATGCTATTTCCACTATTGCTGGAACAGTTGCTCACATGGTATGTCATCTGGGAATGCATCCTCAACGTCCTCGCGGAGCTCACTTGCTTCGCCGACAGGGGCTTCTACGATGCATGGTGGAACGCGTCTAGCTACGAGGCCTACTCGAGGATGTGGAACAAACCAGTACACAATTTCCTCCTCCGACATGTCTACCACTCGTCTATATCAACATTTCACCTTTCCAAGACCTCGGCGACCTTCATCACGTTTTTGCTCTCAGCACTTGTCCACGAACTAGTAATGGCATGTCTGTTCAACAAAGTGAGAGGCTACCTTTTCACAATGCAGCTCCTGCAGCTTCCGCTGGTCTCGCTGTCGAGGTCGAAATTGCTCAAGGGGAGGGATTTGCTTGGAAATGTGATTTTTTGGACGGGATTGTTCATAGGACCGAGCTTGCTTACTGCTTGCTATCTGTTGATATGAATAAGAAATGAATGGGCTATGATGTTGCAGGATTCGATGTTTGTGATTTGTTTGTGTGGTGACGTGCGTTGAAAACCTGAATGCTGTGGTGCAGGTGGTCAGGCCTTCGACAGTTTGTGCCAAGGACAGCAAGTCCGGCACCGCAATCTGTTCACTTTGTTGTAACTAGCAAATCGGATCGAGAGACGTGTGTTTCATTCAGAGAGTTACAATAACCGATTTATCTACTGTGCGTGCGCTGACTCATCAGTACCAGTTCTTTAGTACCAGAGAAGCTGTACTAGCCTTCCATTACAACACTCCCCCTCTGGTATAGATTGCTAAAGCTAGAGAACTGTCCTGTTACATGTAAGTAAAGTAATTAGCTTATCACTTTATCTCTTTATAATTGCTTGTAATTGTTAGTGTTAGCTAATCATTAGTAAGAATTTACTATTAGTTTGGCTTATAATTGCTAGCAACAATAGTAACTATTAACAATAGCTAGGCAGCCATTGTTCATGTAAATAGACTAGCTTATAAGTCTTAATTAAAGAGATATAAGTATCTAACTAGCCTCTTTATGATTTCTCTTTCCTTTATTATACTTATAGTAGTAGCCTTTTCTTTTATATAACACTTTTACCTTCTTACTGTGCTATATTAACAACACTTATAACATAAGCGCTATAGTGTAGTAACAGCTAGGCATTAGTAGCATTACTGCTGGTACTAGTGCTCTAAGTAGTCTACTAGGTAGCGGAGGTAGTAGTAAGAAGAGAAATTCTCTATTAAGGTTGCCTAGTACTTCTAATGTTAATTACAATACTACTATAAGACTAATTACTCGTCTTAATACTCTTAGTAAGTAGCTATAAAGCATTAATAGCATAAGCTAACATTAATAGCCTAATTAACTTAGACTTTGACTTAATAGTTAGCCGACATAATCTAGAATACTCTCCTTAGGCTTAGGATAATTAGTTATTACAACTATACTAACTTATATCCTGTCTAGAGGTCTATAGTAGTCTAGGCCTTTAGTACCTGTAGTGCACACCTAGTAGTTACTAATCCTATTCTAGTTAAGGATCTAACTAAGCAAGTTAATCTTACTAGATCTACTAACTACTCTACTGCTTTAATAGCTTCTAGTGCTACTAGTAGAGTGGTCTACTATAGCACTAATCGCTGCACTAAGTGTTAGGGATCTAACCCTAGCAATAATTAGAGCAAGGGCAGGGGTAGCAAGTTTAGTAAGTACATTACTTTACCTAGTTAGCTTAATAAGGCCTACACTTACTATGCTTATAGCAACTAATATGCTAGATGTTCCTTAGCTAACTATACTTTAACTCTAAGGCCTATTAGCTCTCCTAAACCTATAAGGACCCTAAGTAGCTTAAGGGTTATTACCTAGCCTATTCTATATAGCCTAATATACCTACTAATAGAGCTCCTAAGGTCTGTCTCTTTTAGTAGTGCTTTGCCTTAGAGGTTCTTACTAAGGGCCTATATGCTAGAGGCATCATTAGGTGTAGTTAACACCTTAATAACTTATACTAACTCTTGCTACTTTATAGTAGTCCCTACAAACTTTGTAGATCCTACTAACTTAACTACTACTAAGGTTTGTAACTTAGCTACTATAGTAACAAACTATATAGCAGAGCTTATAAGGATTATAGCTACTAGCTACCCTAGTTAGCTTTCTCCTATTTATGTCTTTACACTAGGCCTAGCACTAACAAGGCATAGTAGGTCTAGATCTAACACTTCTATAAGGTCTGCTAGTAGTAATAAGGGAAGGAGTTCTCCTTCTATAAAGAAGTAATTAGAGGTAGGGGATAGGTAGGGGTTATTAAAGGTGATAATAGTACTAAGTAGTAGATGTAGCTTAGGCATAAGTAGCTAGTAATAGAGTTATAATAGCTTTTCCTTTCTCTCTTCTTAATAATAAAATAATTTACTTTAAGCTTTAGACAAATAAGATAGCTTAATAAGTAGTAGTAGCATAAATAACATACTTAAAATAACAATATATATAAAATCTAAATAAGTATATAGTGCAGATATGCACTAAGTAATTAGCCTTTGCTAATTAATTAAGGATCTTATTAGGAGACTTAGGCTTTGTAAGTGTATTAGCTAATTACTAAGTTATATTAATATACTTAAGCTTAATTGCTCTAAGTTTATACTACTCTCTATAGTAATAATTCCTTAAATTAATATACTTAGATCTCCTTAAATTAGTATAATCTCTTGTAAGTTTAATAGCTAACTTGTTATTAATAAAGACTATAGTTAGGCTAAGGTAAATATTAGCAAGTAGCCTAAGTTTAATAATAAGATTTCTTAACTAATTAATCTCTCTATAGGTCTTAGTAAGGGTAAGGTATTTAGCCTTAGTGCTTGACAATACAATAATCTTCTATAGCCTTGACTTTTAAATAACTAGTGCACTAAGCATGTAAATAATAGTGCTAGATATAGATCTTGTAGTTAATCTATCTCTAGCAAAGTCTAAGTTAGAGTAGGCCTTAATTGTGTTAACTAATAGTCTATTAGTCTTCTTAAAGGTAAGGCCCTTTATAATAGTCCTATTAATATACCTTTAGATCTACTTAGCTGTAACTACATAAGCTATAGTTAGATTCTAAAGGAACCTAGCTAGGTAATTAGTAGCATAGCTAATATTAGGCCTTATGTTGTTAGCTAGATATTACAATTCACTAATGATCCTATTAAATGTCTTATAGTACTAAGCATTAACTTGGCTATTAGTTGGTTTATAGAGTTAATTAATAGGATGCTTTATAGTTCTTGCTTAGTAAAGATTATAACCTTTAAGCTTCTCCTTTAAGTAGTGTAATTGCTTAATCTTAATTAAGTCCTTAGTTCTATAAAGTTAAACACTAAGGAAGAGGTTTAAGTTTACAATCTTCATTAGAAACTTAAGATAAAGATCTTTAACTAGCTTATCTATATGCTTCTACCTAGTAGCAATAATCCTAAAGTTATTAACATATATAAGAACTATGTAATACTTATTAATAAAGAGATAGGCATCACTATAGAATCTAATAAAACTAAGTAATAGAAGTGCCTTAACTACAGCGTTATACTAGAGGGTAGTAGCTTGCTTAAGCCTATATAAGCTCTTTATAAGAATAATAAGCTTGTCCTATTTACTAGGAATTAGTACGCCTTCTAGGCAGGAGATGTAGTTCTTAATATTAATATCTAGTCTAAGGAATGTAGTAACTACATCTACTGTTATAATAACCTAGTTATAATAAAGAGCATATACAAGGATTACTCTCCTAGTTTTAGCTCTTAGTGTTAGTATAAAGGTTCTAACAAAGTTAATACCTGCTCTTTAAGTAAAGCCCCTTATAGTCTAACGAGCCTTATATCTTTTAACTTTGCTATTAGTAAGCCTCTTAGTCTTAAAGACCTATTTGCCTGTTATTAGCCTAACACCTCTTAGTGCCTAAGATTTCTTAATAATTAAAAAGGTTTTAGAGTTAGTTAGAGCCTTCTACTCTATCTCTATTATAGCTTACTAGTAATAACCTTTAGGAGAGGATAGTGTATCTCTTACTATTTGTAGGTCTAGCTTAAAATTAACAGCTATAGATCTAATAATCTTACTATTGTTAAGTTTCTTGTAATTAATCTAGTAATGTGTTCTAAGGGACCTTCTAATAGTTTCTTATAGTGAGAGAGATCTTTTCCTTTTACTAGTTAGAGGTTATATATTAAATAGTGTAATAAGGAAGTTAACATCCTTATTCTATATATACATTAGTAGTTAATTAATATCAACTATAGGATTAAAGGTTAAATATAGTTCACTAATAACTTTAGGTAGTAGTGTTATAAGGTCTTTACCTTTATAATTAGTAACATTAAGTTGCTCCCCCTGTTTATTAACAGGTTAAGGATCTAGTTTAGGATGTTAGTGTTACTCCTCCTATTCTTTAATAGGGGTAGATAATTGTTGTTTATATCTAGGGATAGAAGGGTAGTTAGATGTTAGTTGTTTAACTTAAGGTTATTTAGCCTAAGTGGTTTATAGATTCTTATAACTAAAGGGTAGTTAGTTATAGCTATAGTCTTAATTATAATTACTACTAAATGTCTACTCCCCCTAAAGCTATAAAGCCTTAGGTTGTTATACCTATAGGATATATAGCTATTTAATAACTTATGTTACCTAGTCTTTATAGACTATGTTCTTATTAAATGTCATATAGGGTAATATAATAATCTTTCCCTTCTAGGCTTACTAAGCATAATGCTAATAGAGTATCTAGATAAGGTAATTAGTTGTTAAGTTGTTCTATATACTAATATGCTAACTAAGTAGTGCTCTAGCTTAGAATTTGTATAATTTAGAAACATGTTAGTTATAGACATAGGCTCTATAGCTAAAGCGTCTAATGTAAGTTAATAAGACTAGCCTATTATTATTAAGAAGATCCTTTCTAAGCTCTTATATAGGGATCTTCTTAGTTTTAGTGTAGGTAATCCTATTACTAATGTAGATTATAAACTCTATAACTATATACTAGAGTTTAAGGGGTGCTCTATAATTAATAAAGATATACCTTGTTCTAAGAATAACCACTTTATTAGTAGCCTTAGATTTACTATTCTAGTATTAAGTATTAGGTATAGAGATGTCCTATCTCTACCCTTTAAGATAAATAGCTATTGCTAGTTTATAGTTCCTGAATTTACCTCCTCTATTAGAGATAAAGATAAATAAAAGCTTATTATAGGCTATTTTGTTCCTTATATAGATAAGTTTAATTACTGCTAGTGTATTACTCTTAAGGAAGAGAATAGTAACAAACTTATACTTACTCTTACTATATGTTATAAGGAGAAGGTATTTATAGCCCTTACTTAACTATAGTTTAATAGGACTAATAAGGTCTAGATAGAGCTTATCTAGTAAGCATTTTAGCATATCCCTTAGTTCCCTTAATACTACTCTCTATGCCTTTAATATAGCATATAGTTTATAGTAGCTAAGATCTAATGTTTAAAGTTCTTCTAATCTAATAGCTTAACTTTTAGTAAGGGAGAGAATAGTGTTACTAACATAGCCTAACCTCTAGTGCTATCTTTCTAATGTTAGCTTTTAAGTAGTTATAATAGCTAGATTTGCTCTTATAGCCTATAGCTTCTGTAGTTTTAGCCTTATAGGTAATTCCTTATAGTTCTAAGGCTTATGTACTTTAAAGTTCTTAAGCTATTTAACTCTTTTAAAGTGTTTAATAAGGCTAACTTCCTTTCTATCCTTCATTAAGGATTTGCTAACTATAGAGATACTAAGTTCCTCTTTATTCTAAAGATTAGATATAAGAGTGTTTAGTAATAATAGTAAGTATATGTAATTATAAAGCTTAATAATTAACTTCTTACCTTTACTATTAGTTAGGGTAAGCCTAACTATGCCTACTTCTACATTAAGTAGCTTCTTTGTGCTAATAGCTTGTTTAAATTTAAGAACACCTTTGTGTACCTTAATTGTTAAGAACTATAACCTATCTTTAATAAAGTGCCTTAACGCACTAGAGTTATAGATTACTCTATTCTTGCCATAGGTTAAGGATAATAATATAGACACTGCTACTGCTCTATAGACTAGTGTAATAATATTAACATTAGTGTTAGAGCGTTTATCTAATTTACCTACCTTAGTAGGTTCTCTAGATTCTTTAATAGCTACTTAACCTCTAACTTTCTTAGTCTTTGACTTGTTACCTTTGCCTTTAGCCTTTATGCCTTTGTTATTTAACCTGTCTTTGTTATCCCTTTTGCTCTAACTCTTTAGTGCTTTCTTAGGGTACTACTTAAAGTAATCTATATTAGAGTAGACATAATAAGTACACTAAGTACATTAATCCTTAATATAACTAGCTACTCTATAAATAGGGTTTAGATTAGTTCTTCTATTATATAGGGGCTTCTATATTCTAAGAGAGTCTATTATCTCTTTAAGACTCTTCTTATAGTTAAGGCTAGATCTCTAGCTCCTTAACTATTTAGCAGTCTCTATTCCTATAATAAACATAGTCTTAATATAGTATAGAGGGAGCCTAAACTTATCTAGTTTAGCACTAATAGTGCTTGCTCTTTGCTCTATAGCAATGGTGTATTAATAATAGTACTTTATAAAATCTTTATAGTACCTTTAGGTATTATAACTCGTTATAATTACCTTATTAAGGTTATAGATAGCTATATATAGCTCATATAAAACAACAGGTTTAAATATGGCTTTAATAGTGTCTAGAAGTTCCTTTAAAGTCTTCTAAGTTATACTATAGTAAGGTCTAATAGATTTATAAATCCTTATTATAATGACACTATAAGCAATTCTGTTATTCTTGTGCCAGGTCTTGTTCCTAACCTTATAGATTGCCTTAGTGCCTTTACTAGTATCTAGGGCTAGTTCTTTAGGCTTTATAACTGCTAGTATCTAGTTAATATTATAAATTACATGTCTAAGTATATCCTTTTTAAGGAGGGCTACCTTAAGAGTTAATCTCTAAGCATTATAGTTACTCCCTCTCTTAAGAATCTAAGTCTTAAGCATTTTTGCTAATCTAGATATAATAATAGTAATTAGCTAAAGGCCTGTTGATTTGATTGATGTGATTAGCTTGTTTAAGCCGTTTAAACCGTTTAATTAAAGGGTTGATGCGGGCTACTATAAGTGTTTGTCTTAATGTAGCTAGTCCAGAATTTAGTGTAGGCGGCTTAGTAATCCTTTTGATAATGACACGCTTAATTTGCTACAGCTTTAAGTGCTTTTGTAGAAGCGCCGGGCTTATAACCTGTTATAACTAGCAAATCGGATCGAGAGACGTGTGTTTCATTCAGAGAGTTACAATAACCGATTTATCTACTGTGCGTGCGCTGACTCATCAGTACCAGTTCTTCAGTACCAGAGAAGCTGTACCAGCCTTCCATTACAACACACTTCAGACCTCGTTCCTCCATCTATCGTACTATCTGCATCGCCATCATCCACACCGTACTCGTGCTGTCGATCATTGGTTCTAAGGTGTGTCACGATCTTGAACGACATTCCAGATAGCGATCGGCTTGACTGATCTGTGTCTCCGGACCTGCTGGACACCACGGACATCCAGAGGTCTTAGTGGCAAAGGAGGATCCACAAGGTCTCTTAGACCCAATGTTAGTGCTCAGACATCATATTGAGCTGGATCTCGCTCGGATCCTGTCAGCCATCGGACATCCGTGTCATGGCCAGGGCATCCTGTTTGCTGTTCGACGTCTCAATTCGACTCCGACCTACCGGGACTTGATGAAGTGTCAAGCCATCCGAACTCTGGCTCGAGATCTACTAGAACTCATCGATCATCCTGAAGAGTCGTAGGCCACCTTGCGCATATTCTAGAGGTCAGACCGGGCGTAGCACAAGCCTGGACGTACCAAGTTACAACACCGATATTGTGGAAGTGGCCTTTGGACACAACAGAGCTGGGGGCCTCGTCATAAAGACAACTTTGTCGATTCTTGAAGTCACTGTCTGGGTCCGAATGGTCTTGCAATAGACCGATGCCAGTTCTTCTCTGGCTGATGATTCGCAAGCCAGAATCCCGGTAGAAGAAGCCGCTCTCTTTGCAATGACCGTCTGTTCAAAACCAAGGCTCTTCTTGCAAGGCATTGGAGAATCTTGACGTGCTCGATGATACTTCAGGGCGCCATCGCGATCGGAACTCACTATGCTCACCGTTGCACTCACCTGGACAGACCTATGATGTTGTCAACTACTGCGTCGGCTGGTTCGTGAATGTGTCAAAGTCGTCAAGGTGAGTTCGTCTCTTGCAAGTGGAATTTGGCGTGCGACCGTCACATGCAAGACACCACGCCTGCATCCACATACTATATATTATTTCCCATGGGCCTGTTGTCCCAGCGATCAGGATGTCCCAGTCAGTTAGCTGCCCTCTTCCCTTGTGGTTGAGCCCAGTGTACTCCTGATTCAGCGCTGCTCATCAAACCAATTCGTCGCAAGACGAACGAGTTTGGGTCTCTGTCCATATAATGTAGAGGCGCGAGGGTTCGAAACTCGACCGCGGCGACTTTAACTGTCGGTCGCCAAAGTCGAGTGGATGATATCTAAACCTTGCACAAAGCCATCTTCCCTTTCCTCTTACGATTGGTTCGGGAATACACACATCACTGCGGTGAGATCTTTTTGCACTTTCAGTGGAAGACTTATTGTCTTGTACCTGTCGCAGATACGGTTAGAGCCAGCACGATTTCTTCTGCTGCTTTGTTTCCTCAGTGGACCATCCGGCATCACTTTGAATACTCCTTTTTGCACGATAGGGCGAGCACGAACATCTACCATTGTAACGCCATCTCTGTAACGCCATCTCTGTAACACCACATCGGCATGATCCACTTCCTAGGCCAGTTAGCTTTTGGAGTGAACAGCCGCCCTAGGCTGCAGAAGCCCGGCAACGTGACCAATATAGGTTTCGAGCTGGTCATACGTGCCAAGCCGGTGCCCGATGCGTGATGAGGACGGTGGCTTGGCACCGAAAGCGGTCAGGCACAGGCCAATTTCCTTTCTACATGACTGGGCAAACGTCCACGACGTAGATGATGACGACCGCAGTCTTCTCATCGTTAACGAAATCCACCTCAAGGAAAGTACGTGGAACGTTCATGTCGATGCCAAAAGCCAACTGCCTGGGTGATGCTTAAGTTCCAACCAGCCTCTTGAGTAGACCTCCGAATTCGAGAGCTAGGATCTGATACCAGCGATGCCGACCACCCGGATACCGAGGACATCACTATGGGATTGCATCGGTGATAGTGGCACAGCTGTCTTGGAGATGCTCGACAGAGATGACATCCGTACGCTCACTCTGCTTAGCAAATCAATGCGGCGAGACTCGGAGCCCTACCTCTACAGTAACATCGAATGGAAGTGGACAGTCGATCACACGCCGCCAATCCTGAGCTTTCTGTATGTGATCCTTCGACGTCCGGAACTGGCCGGCCACGTACGGACTGTGCAGCTTCTCGGCTCGGACTTGCATAAGGCACCATCCAGGGGGGACAGACCACCGGCGATTCCGATATCTGGCAAAGTCGATTCTGAAATCGTGTCCGCTGTTGTCAGCTCAGGACTTTCTTTCGTGGATCACTGGCTGTCGGAACTTCAGAAGGGATCCATGGACGCAGCTGTTACGTTGATGCTAGGTCGCTTGCACAATCTCCGCAAGCTTGTCCTCGACCGCAACTTCACCAAGAGCAATGTCATTCTAGGGTTCCTATTGCGTTCGATCGTAAGAAGGGAGTCTAATACAGAGCTCTCAAACTTCTCTCATCTCGAAACGGTCACATGGAATACGATACTGGATAATGACATCTCAATGATTGGCGTTCGTACGCCTGATCTCCTACCACTATTTCTCCTACCCAAGATGACAAGCATGTCACTGTGTCTCGATGGTCCAAGTATCATCGAATGGCCTCTGGAGACCATACGTCCCTCAAGCATCACCACCCTCGACTTGGCCTATATTCGAGAGCAAGCGCTCGGGGATGTGCTTGCCAACATGCCAAATCTGCAGAATTTGAGGTGGTCATGGTACTACAGACCTTGGACGAGGCATACGGATAACACCGTACTAGATCTAAAGGTGATGGCTGCCTCTTTAGGTCAGGTGCGTGAGTCACTACAGCAATTGATGGTGTTCGCAAGGTGTGAGCAGGACGGCCCTGAGATGCCTCTGCTTCACATTACAGGCCATATGGAAGGTCTTTGCGAGATGCTTAAATTGAGGAGATTGGAGATACCATTGCCCTTTCTGGCCGGCTTCAGCCCAGCATCAAGAGCGCCTCTTGAACGAATCATGCCTGTCAATTTGCACACCCTTGTCATCACCGACAACTTCTACCCGTACACAGTGTATGACTACGAGGTCGGATGGGAAAGGGAGCAGGATGAATGGGAGCTCAGGGATATCAAACAACTTCTGACTACTTGGCTGCGTCAACACCGGAGTCGCTGTCCAGACTTGCATACCATTCATCTCTGTCTCTTCCAAGCTGCGTGGGAGGACGTAGAGGACCTTGAGGACCTAGCGCAAGGTTTCAGACTGCTGGGCGAAACACATGGTTTGAAGATTGTGCTAACACAGAACCCGCATCGCTATCGATCGGAGTACATTGGTCCCTTTCCGGACAGTGATATTTCAGAATTAGGTTGAAGAAGTGAATGAAGCCCCGATATACATGACCGAGTAGAAACTGATGTGAATTTCGGGCGGCGTGGGGCGGTGCAGCAGGAGCCGGCGGCAGATCCAAGGTCGGCGTTGAAACACCCGACGGTTCCCTGCTCTTCAGGGCTGTGTCCCGCTTGCCTCTCTCATCTCCAACTGCGTCATTCATCATACGCGTACCCTTCCCAGGCAGCATCTTTCGGGTTGATCAATCCTGGTCTTGTCGAGACCCAATTCTGCGACAGCGCTACCCTTTTTGTCCATCTCCTCCAACACATCCCTCACAGCACAATCGCAAGCATGAACGTACTCAAACTTCAAAAGTAAGCAGCTGAAACGAAATACCCCGCCAGCCCACCTGCTAATACGTCGCAAGAAAATATCCCCAATTCCAGCAGAACGAGATCTTTCAGCTGCAAGATGCTTTCAGGAAGCTCGATGTCGACGACAAAGGCTATCTGGATGAGGGCACGGTGATTAAGGCCACGCAGAACTCGGAGAGACAGTCCTACGATGTTGTGCGCCAAGCGCTGAAAGAGGTCGAATTGGATAGCTCGCGCAGGGTAGAACTGGACGACTATGTCGATGTCAGTGTCAGAATGTGGCATGATCACACAGTCGCTGACAATCTCAGCTCATCTCCAAACTCCGCGACTCTTCGCCGGCCCAAAAGCGCATGTCAACTGGTCCCACACGATCGCGCGGCCTGAGTAGCGCTGGACAAGCACCTGGGTCACCCCAGCCTGCTTCCAGTGGTCATGGCGGAGGTCGCATCCACGTTGGCGGCGCCACAGCAAGCTCCACCCACACCATCAATGAAGACGAGAGGACCGAGTTCACGCGACACATCAATGCCGTACTTGCCGGCGATCCAGACATTGGCCACAAGCTCCCCTTCGCGACCGACACCTTTGAGATGTTCGATCAGTGCAAGGATGGTCTCGTGCTGGCCAAGTTGATCAACGACAGTGTACCGGACACGATTGACGAGCGGGTTATGAACAGGCCGGGCAAGAAGATCAAGACATTGAACGCTTTCCACATGACCGAGAACAACAACATCGTTATCGAGTCCGCGAAGGGCATCGGATGTTCCGTGGTCAACATTGGCAGTCAGGATATCATCGAGGTTCGCGAGCACTTGATTCTTGGTCTGATTTGGCAAGTCATCCGAAGAGGTCTGCTCGGCAAGATCGACATCAAGCTCCACCCCGAGCTATACAGGCTGTTGGAGGAGGATGAGACACTCGAGCAATTCTTGCGCCTACCGCCAGAGCAGATTCTGCTGCGGTGGTTCAACTACCATTTGAAGAATGCCAAGTGGAACCGGACGTGAGTGCGACCGCTGAGGATCGGAGGCCCTGACTGACATTTCGCAGGGTCAACAACTTCTCGACTGACGTCAAGGACGGCGAGAATTACACGGTACTACTAAACCAGCTGAAGCCCGAAATCTGCTCGCGAGGCCCCCTGCAAACCCGCGATCTTCTACAACGCGCAGAGCAAGTGCTGGACAACGCCGACAAGCTCGACTGCAGGAAGTTCCTCACGCCAACATCACTAGTAGCTGGTAACCCCAAGCTCAACCTGGCATTCGTTGCCAACCTCTTCAATAACCACCCCGGTCTGGACCCGATCACCGAGGAAGAGAAGGCAGATATCGAGGACTTTGATGCGGAAGGGGAGCGCGAAGCTCGTGTGTTCACCCTCTGGCTCAATTCGTTGGACGTACAGCCTACGGTCGTATCCTTCTTTGACGACTTGCGAGATGGCACTATACTTCTGCAGGCATACGACAAGGTTATTCCAGGCTCGGTCAACCTCAGACATGTCAACAAGCCTCCTGCGTCTGGCGCCGAAATGTCTCGCTTCAAGGCTGTGGAAAATACCAACTACGCAGTCGAGATTGGCAAGCAAAACCGCTTCTCGTTGGTTGGTATACAAGGTGCAGATATCACAGACGGCCAACGGACACTCACTCTGGGCATGGTATGGCAGCTCATGCGGAAGGATATCTTCAACACACTCGACGCTCTCGCGAAACGCATGGGTAAGCGCGATCTGTCAGACGCCGACATGGTCAGCTGGGCCAACGGCATGAGCAAGAAGGGCGGCAAGAGCAGCGCGATACGGAGCTTCAAGGATAACAGTTTGAGCAACGGTATCTTCCTGCTGGATGTGCTGAACGGCATGAAGAGCGCCTACGTCGACTACGATCTTGTGGCGTCTGGCAGGTCAGACGAGGAGGCATACGCCAATGCAAAGCTGGCCATCAGTATTGCAAGAAAGATGGGAGCCACCATTTGGCTGGTGCCGGAGGACATTTGCGCGGTGCGGAGCCGGTTGATTACGACATTCATCGGTAGTCTGATGGCCACGAGCGAGAAGATGGGAGTGTAGGGCAGGCAGGTCCGAGGGAGGACGTGATGCTTTTTGAGCGAGTTAGATCTTTGCTTTGGCGACCAAAAAAGGAAAATTTAGAGTGTTGAAACTCTGTACGTCTGATTCGTGATCATCGTGTCTATCTACATGGTTTGCGTGGTATATGGACGGCAAATACCTTCCCTCCTGATATGCACCCTGCGATCCCTCACAAGTAGAAGTTGAACCACTCCACGGCCTGCTCAAAGGCCAACTCCTTCGCGAACCTCTTCGGCTTGTCCTCCGCGAACCTCTTCGGCTTGTCCTCCACATCCGCCCTCACCGCGAACCCATGCTCCACCCCGGAGTATAGATTGATCTGATACGGCTGCTTCACATCCTTGAGTATCACCTCACTCTCATGCCTCTTCTCGGCCGGGAAAATCGCATCCGTCTCGGCCGCGGCAATCGACAACGGGCCCTTGATGGCCTTCAACTCATCCGCCTCTACAAAACTCGGGTGCGCCACGTAACCCACGTCAATCCCCTTGTTCTCCGCGAGGAAACGCACCACGTATTTCCCGCCGAAACAGTACCCCACGGCCGCGAGTTTCTTGACGCCGTGCTTCTCCCTCAACTCCTTGATGCTGGCTTCCACGACGGGGTCGACGCGGTTGGGCAAGTGGCCCGGCGGCCCTTGCAGCCAGGTCATGATGTTGAAGCCTTCGGGGCGGTTGAGCGGGATGGGGTCGCCGTGGAACAGGTCCGGCATGGCGACGAGGTAGCCGTTTGCCGCGAATTGGTCGGCGATGAGTTGGGCGTTGATGAAGCGGTGGCCGATGACGTCGGTGAGGACGAGGATGGCTTTGTCAGTGGGGGAGGAGGGTTGGGAGAAGTAGACTTCAGCTGGGGAGGGGGTTAGAGGGGGGATTGTGGGAGGGAAGGGGGGGCTCACTGTCGCCGATGGTCTTGAATTCTCCTTTGGCTTCGCCGGTGTGTTTGACGCCGACGGTGCAGCAGTGGGCGGGGGCGTTGGAGGTCATGGTTGGTGGGATTTGTACAGCTGTAGTATGGAGTGTTCGAGCTCCAATTGTGCGATTGCAGAGGTTCAAGTAGGAGGGAGAAAAGTGCTGTCGGGTAAAGGTAGTTTGCTGTCGGAAGAGGCGGCCATTTGACCTGCATGATGCCCCACCATTCACACCCCACCTCCGGCCAGGTCGATGGCGTCAGTTTGCGAAAGCTCGCCCTTCTCGGACATCAAACTCCATCTCCGATTTCGCTTTGTATTTTATACATGCATAGCATTGCACTCGATCTCAAAGGTGCACGGATTCCAAGCCGTCAAGTAAAGCTTCTGAAGCAGCTCGGTCAAGGACAACGCGGGCGCGCGGTGGCGGTACGCCCGAAAAGGCTTCGATGGGCCGGGAATCCTTGCTACGCCTATCGAACTGTTCGGGGAGATGTGGTTTGAATTTTCATGAGATGGACGAGTGAGCTGCTACAGAATCGGTATAGGAGCAAATCATTCTATCGCGAATAGCATCTTGAGGCAAGGATGTCAGCGAAGCTAAAATCGACCGCCTCACGATGGAGAAACGGACGACATTCGAACATCAATCACTATCGCTCCCACTACCCTCCTCCTCCTCTTCCTCCTCTTCTTCTTCCTCTTCTTCCTCTTCTTCCTCCTCCTCCTCTTCTTCATCACCGCTACCACTTCCACTTCCACTTCCCTCCTCTTCCTCATCCTCCTCCTCCTCTTCTTCTTCCTCTTCGTCTTCTTCCTCTTCTTCGTCTTCCTCTTCCCCCTCCTCGCTCTCACTCCCCACCTCTTCAGACTTGACCTCATAGTTATGCTTCTCCTTCCCTCCGAGCATTGATCCCAAGTCTACACCACCCATCGCTCCCGTCAATGCCCCCATGCCCACCTTACCACCACCTCCACCACCGCCCTGCTTCTTCCCTTTCTTGTTCAGCATCGACATGCCCATCTTCAGAGCCATCCCGCCCATGCCTCCGCTGGCTGCTTTCTCATCCGACTGCTTGTTTGCGGCCTGTATGTGTGCTCCGCTGGTAAAGTGTTGCTGGTATTGCGCCGTCGCGGCGGCGTGCAGCGGGTTCGGAGTGGGTGTGGCTTCTTCATACCCGTCGCCGCCGGCGCGGGAGTCAAGGACATGTTGGTAACATGCTGGGAGAGTGAAGCGAGGGTCGTAGTATTCCGCTGCTGCCATGACGAGGATTCAGAGAGTGTGAGATGTGGTTGAACGGGTTGATGCAGGTCTGGTAGTGGGATGGCAATTATGGTGGTGAGGGAATCGAGATTCGAGAAGGCCAGGAGACACCTACTTTGACTTAGAGACTGACAACAATGTGGTACTGGTTGAATGCATGCGGAGGGCAACAATAGCAACGGTCGACGTTGGAGGAACCGAAATCTGCTTTCCTGCGCCTCGAGTTCGCTTGTCTTCTTTGGGTGTTTCGCCGTTGTGGCTGAGATGGGATGACCATGCAAGTCGTTCAACGCGGTCACTAAGATTGAGGCACTGCCAAAGGACCCCGGACAACCCCATGACCAAGATGTATGATGTTGTCGCTGTTCTAATTCTGTTGCATGACCTCGGGACCACATCGAGAATATGCATTGATGTATGTTCAGGTACATTGTTGGACCTGATCTTTGCTCACCAGACCCCCGGCAACAGTCGACAAAGAATATGGTGATCCGGTCCCTTCAGTGATGACCCTGATGCATTGGTCGTGCAAGAAAGCATCACAGCCCCATGCGTCCTTCAATAAATGACCATGTTGCCGAGACTGTCGCATTTCCGAGCACGTTATAGCTCACGCGAGCATGTATAGCATCACATGGCTAACAAAATGTGGCCGGACTGCGTCAGCATATCGGCGATACCTTAAGGCTACCGGCAAGCTTGGAATCGGTTTGTGATGTGCGTGGACCTTCCGCATATGCCGTTGCTATGGACGGGGGCTAGTTGTGGAATCTGTTTCAATCCAGCTTGATTTCCACCCCAGTCTGCTTCGACAAGGCTCAAGTCTTGCTGCCAGCCTCAGCGTATCGGCATGGGTGGGATCCCAATGTATATGCTGAAGTGGCACAGTGACGTGATTGAGCTCCGCATACAGGTGAGGCCAACACCTGCTCCACTCTTCCACAACATCGCATAGCAAGACATCGTCCCATTCGTTCAGGTTGATTTGATGATGAGCGCCAGAACGAGGAAAGGAGAGATGCGGATTTAAATCAGCCGCTATGATCAGCGATTTGACAGTCCTAGGGACCACCTCCTCAAGTCGATTACGGTTGGTCGACTTGAAAGTGACCAAAAAGGGCAGTGGGATCTCCAATCGATCAAGAGTGAAATGCATCAAACTTGTTGGCGATCCTCGAATTTCAAGCCAGGGTTGAGCTATATCGTCTTGCAGTGGACAGTCAGCTTTAATCACCAATTCTCTCAACGAGTGGCGAACATGACCTAGTGCAGCATACGATGTGTCAAGATCAAGAATGGGTTGGTTGAGGGGATGTTTGTACACCGCATCGTATTCCCATTCCCAGTGTAAACGTTTCAGGTTTGTCGTCACCAATAGTACAGAGCCAAGTTGGCCTTCGCGAAGCCCACTCAGCCACAGCGATGTGAGCAATGAAGGGCGCATCGGCGCAATTGCGCACCATTCAGGGTCAACCGGATTATCAAAGTTAACGATTAGTTCTTCCATCACTGGGAGGATGAACTACGCAAGGACATCCGGGGTGTTTGTTCCTACAGGGTCGCGGGTGAAGCTTTGATGGTGCACAGACCGAAGGCGCTTATATCTGGACGCATTGGTGCGCAGTACAGTCGTTTTGAGTTCAACCGAGCCACCCCGGGCTTGGCGGTACTCTTCACCGACTTCTGCTCACCAAAATTGGCTGGCTGGAGGTCTAGAGAGAATATAGAGTCGAATAGCTTGACAACGCCGTCTATTTGAATGAAATTGAAGCTAAAAAAAGGTATAATAGACCAGTTAGTATATACTAACGTTACTAAATTATAGCTCGTAAGTGTCCTTCTTCTATAACTAACTATTGCTCTAGCCGTGCGAAGAAACCTTTAAGGGCAGTACAGGAGGCAATTACAATATCCTCTACTCCTCTATTGTTGCTGCTAGTCTTTTCTTCTTTAAGGCACTCCTTAAGCTTATTAGAGGAGGTACTAGATAACCTTCGTTGTAGTCTAACTATCTAGCTAAAGAGCCGTATACTAGCGCTAGCGTAGGTAGCACCTTATCTAGAGGTTACATCCGCTGACCTAGCTCTTTAGAGGCTTATAGAGCAAGCTATAAACTAAGTTATACTACCTTTACGAGCTAGATCTTAGTAGCTGTCTCTTCAATTAAGGTTTCTAACACCTATACTAGACTAGCTAAGGCAGTTAATTAAGTCGGATATAGCACCGGAGGAAGAGCTAGATACATAGGTAATAGAGGTGCTATAGTCGTCGTAAGTGCTAGAGTTGCTAGAGACCGATTCTAGCGACTTAGATACGCTCTATCTTAGTTAGATAGTAGAGGTAAGGCTAGTAGTAAAGCTCGGAAGTAAGACTCTATACTATAACAAGCATGTGTTTAGCTAGCTAAGTAATCTATCGTGGTTAGTACTAGCTAATTAGGCAGTAGAGAAGGGTAGTCTTATTACTTAAGCTATACTTAAGCTACTTTTGCTTAATTGCGCTACTACCTATAAGCGTCTTAGTATATAGTAGCTATTTAGAGCAGCGATATTAGAGCTAGCTAAGATGTAGAGGCTAGTTAATAAGCTCGAAGATTAGCTTACTAAGGATTACTAGCAGCTTAGGCTCGGCCTTACTACCGAGATAAAGAAGGTACTAATAGCTATAAACTCTATAGCAAATTCGAGAGTTGTATAACTACCTTTAACTATGCTAGTTCTAAGCTCTTTAATAGGTCTACCACCGCTGCCTTTATAGTAATCCTCCCTTAGATCGACGCCGGTAAGGACGGTATAGACTCTAGTAGCTAGTATAATACTGTCGTCTTTATAGGTGATATAGCTAGCGCTACTATTATAAGGTCGAGGCTCGGCGACGAGCTAATTACATAGTGCGCTCGAGGGCGTAAATAGCAATAAGGAGCCTCTATTAGAGTTAGTATAGACTTGCACTAATTGTAATTGCTACAACTATAAGAGGTTATACTAGCGCACGTTAACTAGTAAGCACTACTAGATTACAACGGAGAATAAGTATACCTAGGCTACTACTATTCGCGATAGTAAAGCTACTATTAATCGTTCTCCTATAGGCCTTGTATTAAGCCTTAATCGCTTAAAGGCCTCGAGGAGTGTTAAAAGCGCTCTACTAACACTACTAACACTAACGCCTTTAGTGTCTTTAGCGCCTTTTACACTCCCTCTAACACCTATTAACTATATTAATATTATAAACTCGATTACTCCTTACTAGCTATAGCAGCGCTTAGAGCCTATAAACGACTTAAGATCCTTACCTATTACCTCTAAGGCCGACCCTTATAAAGTTTTAACTAAATTCTTTAAGTAGATAAAGAGAAAGAGAAGCTTCAAAAGGAATATTTAGGTACTAGATCAGGTTAAATTTAAGCTAAAGAAGGAGAATTACGACCTTAACGGCGTAAGAGGTATACGCTCGGATAGGTAGAGGGATACTTAGGCCTTTAATAAAGGCCTTCTATACCGGATTCAAAGCTAAATTAGCCCTTTTAAGCGCTAGTATTACTCTAAGATAGTTACACGAGCTAGATCGAATTAAGCGAGTTAGATACCTTACTATCTCGGCGGTCGAAATAGGCACTTTTGCCTAGTTTATAGCAGCTAACATAGATACCAATTTACGTAGCGTAATAGACAATTTAACTAGCTTAGCGGCCGAGATAGATGTTAATCTAGTTCGGCTACCGAACTAGACTTAGTTTATCTAACTCGGAGTAGTATACGTATAGTGTAGAGTAGTCGTAGTAGTAGTAAAGAGTTTTCACTAGGTCTTAGTATTAAACTTATTTAACATAAGCAATTTCTTATATACTAAATAGATCCCCTATAACCTTACGCTATATCTATAGCTCTTAAAGTGCGCCTTAGCGTGTAGTCTACTACACGAGTTAATAGCTAGCTCTAAGAAATTAGCGTATTCCTCGTACCTAGCGACTAGATTATAGTGTCGCTTTACCTACGCCTTTAGCACCGAGAAGGATTACTCGATAGAATTAAAATCTAGCGAATAGGGCAGTAGATATTTAAGGTAACTTCTATACTCTTATACTAGCTCCTTTACCTTATCGCTCCGGTGAATTAAAGCATTATCTATAACGAAGATTGTGCTAGCTAGAAGCTCTAGTATTATTATATCTATTAGCTAGCTAATAAAGATCTTACTAGTAATTAATCTATAGTAGATTAAGGTACTAGGGAGATAGCTATTAATAGTAATAGCTAGTAACACGCTCTACCTCTTACTACGCTACTTTAGCTAGATATCTATATACTTCTTACTAACAGGCGCCTACCTATACCTCCTCTACGCCGTGTGCTTATTATAAGCCGACTCGTTAATATAAACGATTCTATCGACCGGCTAAAGTATATACCTTCGAGTCTAATTCGCTCTAAGTATTATATCTCTTTTAGCCGCTGCCTTCTTAGCTACCTTTCGAGACTACTGCCGGCGCTAGATCGTATACTAGATTATGCTTAAGCATACCTAGCGATTGTACACCTCCCTTAAGAAGGCTTAAACTTCGTTAAGATAAGTAGTAGAAATATTATTTAGGTAGGCTATTACCTCCTTAGATAGGTTAGCATAGAAAGAGCTTAGCTATAAAGGACTTACATCTTCTAAGAAAGAGGTAAGAGTATAAGGGCGTAGTGTATAAGCTTTAATAGGAGGATAAGAAGTGCTAAAGAACTTAAGGGATAGTCAAATTTAGCAGATTATAGCTCTAGCCACCTTAGTAGTGGCATAAATAGCATAGTCGGTGTACCCTTTAGTAAGTAAGAACTATACGTCTACTAGTTTTAATTTGGCTATCTAATAATTAACTATAATAGTGACAACCTAATTAGAGTAGTATAGCGACTATTATACCTTTTTTTAGCTTTAATTTATTAGTATTCTCTATAGACTTCTAGCTAGCTAAATTTAATAACGAGAGGTTAACGTAGAGTATAACACGCTAAGCCTAGAGTAGCTCGGTTAAACTTAAAACAACTGTATTATAACACACTAACCTTAATATGCTTATTCGATTAACACTTATAGAGCATGTTATTAAATTATAGCTATAATATTACGCTGTTTGTAGACGCTACGTTTCTCTCTACAGGATTGCATTAGTAATACTATAGACATTATTTTATCCTTACTACTATAATAAGACCTCGTTACTCTATATAGAGTTAGTTAGAGTTCACGCGCACACGCTAAGTAGTACCTCTACTTAAACATTACCTGTAGCTAGACTAAGAATAGCTAGTGTATAATTCCGTGCCTAATAAATATGCTATTACATCGACCGACTATTACTAATTATGTTCGGGACTTAATACTACTCGGTAGAGATATAGTTCTAGACCTATCTACGCGCGTCTCGACGCGTATGCTTAACTAAGAGACTATATGCGCATTTATAGATGCTTTAGGCATAGTATTTATAGCAGACTAGAAGTAATAACTTCGCACTAGACGAATAGATACTTATATTACTCTAATCCTTATAAAGCTCCTAGGTCTTATGTCACTTAGATTGGATTAGAACTTTATAGTTTATACTAGCCTCATTAGCAAGGTATAGTCGTTTTAAGTTTAACCGAGCTACTCTAGGCTTAACGTGTTATACTCTATATTAACCTCTCGTTATTAAATTTAGCTAGCTAGAAGTCTATAGAGAATACCGATAAATTAAAGCTAAAAAAAGATATAATAGTCGCTATACTACTCTAATTAGGTTGTTACTGTTATAGTTAATTATTAGATAGCCAAATTAAAACTAGTAGACGTATAGTTCTTACTTGCTAAAGGGTATACCGACTATGCTATTTATGCTACTACTAAGGTAGCTAGAGCTATAATCTACCGAATTTGACTATCCCTTAAGTTCTTTAGCACTCCTTATCCTCCTATTAAAGCTTACGTACTACGCTCTTATACTCTTACCTCTTTCTTAGAAGATGTAAGTCCTTTATAGCTAAGCTCTTTCTATGCTAACCTATCTAAGGAGGTAATAGCCTACCTAAACAATATCTCTACTACTTATCTTAACGAAGTTTAAGCCTTCTTAAGGGAGGTGTATAATCGCTAGGTGTACTTAAGCACAATCTAGTGCACGATCTAGTGCTAGCAGTAGTCTCGAAAGGTAGCTAAGAAGGCAGCGGCTAAAAGAGATATAATACTTAGGGCAAATTAGACTCGAAGGTATATACTTTAGCCGGTCGATAGGATCGTTTATATTAACGAGTCGGCTTGTAATAAGCACACGGCGTAGAGGAGGTATAGGTAGGCGCCCGTTAGTAAGAAGTGTATAGATATCTAGCTAAAGTAGCGTAGTAAGAGGTAGAGCGTGTTACTAGCTATTACTATTAATAGCTATCTCCCTAGTACCTTAATCCACTATAGATTAATTACTAGTAAGATCTTTATTAGCTAGCTAATAGATATAATAATACTAGAGCTTCTAGCTAGCACAATCTTCGTTATAGATAATGCTTTAATTCACCGGAGCGATAAGGTAAAGGAGCTAGTATAAGAGTATAGAAGTTACCTTAAATATCTACTGCCCTATTCGCTAGATTTTAATTCTATTAAGTAATCCTTCTCGGTGCTAAAGGCGTAGGTAAAGCAATACTATAATCTAGTCGCTAGGTACGAGAAATACGCTAATTTCTTAAAGCTAGCTATTAACTCGTATAGCAGACTACACGCTAAGGCGCACTTTAAGAGCTATAGATATAGCGTAAGGTTATAGGGGATCTATTTAGTACGTAAGAAATTGCTTATATTAAATAAGTTTAATGCTAAGACCTAGTAAAAACTCTTTACTACTACTACGACTACTCTATACTATATATGTACTACTCCGAGTTAGATAAACTAAGTCTAGTTTAGCAGCCGAACTAGATTAACATCTATCTTGGCCGCCGAGCTAGTTAAATCGTCTATTGCGCTACGTAAATTAGTATCTATGTCGGCTGCTATAAACTAGACAAAAGTACCTATTTCGACTGCCGAGATAGTAAGGTATCTAACTCGCTTAATTCGATCTAGCTCGTGTAACTATCTTAGAGCAATACTAGCGCTTAAAAGGGCTAATTTAGCTTTAAATCTAGTATAGAAGGCCTTTATTAAAGGCCTAGGTATCCCTCTACCTATCCGAGCGTATACCTCTTACGCCGTCGAGGTCGTAATTCTCCTTCTTTAGCTTAAATTTAACCTAGTCTAGTACCTAAATATCCCTTTTAAAGCTTCTCTTTCTCTTTATCTACTTAAAGAATTCAGTTAAAACTTTGTAAGGGTTAGCCTTAGAGGTAATAGGTAAGAATCTTAAGTCGTTTACAGGCTCTAAGCGCTACTATAGCTAGTAAGGAGCAATCGAGTTTGTAATATTAATATAGTTAATAGGTGTTAAAGGGAGTGTAAAAGGCGCTAAAGACGCTAAAGGCGTTAGTATTAGTAGTGTCGGTAGAGCGCTTTTAACACTCCTTAAGGCCTTTAAGCGATTAAGGCTTAATATAAGGCCTAGAGGAGAACGATTAATAGTGCTAAGAATATAGCTCTCTCTAGATAATTAGGCCCGAAGGTCACATGACTGCAGGTCATATAATGCTAAGTCCTAGGGATTTATAGCTGTTCTTTCCTTCGGTAGATAGACTCCTTAATCAATTAACTCGTCTATCACCTAACTAGTGTGCGGATTGCCCCTATATAATACTCTACCCCTAAACGTGCCTTCCGCTTAACAGGTTATAAGCCCGGAGCTTATAGCACAAGTATAGGATTATATATATAGTAGTTAGCCCACTGCTTAAACAAAACGGAAGTGGAATTACAATATCCCTACCGCCTTATAGTTAACCATCTAGATACCTTTATTAAGCCTAGTAGACTGTACTATAAGTCGTAAAAGATTGTACTACTTAGAACAACAAGTAGGAACAGTACTTCTATTTAGTATAGGTTTAACTCCTGTAATTGTTCTACTATAGCTGCTGTTTATTAGCTAGATTAACTAAACATATTCGATTTATTAACTTCCTCTAAGGCCTAGCTAGCCTTATAGACAACTATTAACTAGAGGTTATTAACTAAACTCGACCTTTATCTATTTATTTAATTCTCTTCTCCTTAGAGAACTTAATTCCTAACTATAGAAGATCAGTTCTTATCTTTAAGAAGACTAGTTATTAAGCTTAATAGACTTAACTAGAGAGAATAGTTCCACTAGATAGAAATATACCTTACAAGTAAGGATGCCTTCTAGACTATTCGTAGTTAGACTACCCCTTTAGTAACACTATTATCCGATGACACCTCTAGCTCCTTTTTAGTCCCACCTATTAAGTTAAAGGACTAGCAAAAGGCTAATGTAACTACTAAGTACTAGGTTGTCTAGTACATCTTATAAGATAACAAAGAGTTACTATATAAGGAAGAGCTTATATTAGAATATTAGAGATTGCTTAAGTCTAAGTACAAAACAAACCTTAAGGCAAGCGTAAGGGAGCTAGTTATCTAATTTGTGAACTATAAGATAGATAAGTAGGACACTATTAATAAAGCTTAGTTCTACCTTACTAGCCTAGGAAGATAGATCGCTATTGTCTACCTAGACAAGGGTTATTAGAGGGCAGTAGAGAGATTATAGTAGCTTCTCTCTTCTCTTCCTAACGACTATAGGTTTACAAGGCAAGCAATTAAAGTAAGGGGATTAACTAACACAGATAAGGTCCTCCTTATTCTTAAGGAGGAAGAGAGACGCCTTAGCAAGTATAAGATTGCTATGTTTACTAGGGGGAGACTAAATTAAGGACCTAGTAGAAGTATAAGCTATACATGCATCCTCTGCTTATAGGCTAGTTATACCGTGACTAGATACCCTTAACTTTAAAGAGTATAGAGGCATGTTTAGCCTTCCTATAGGATTACTAAGAGCCTACTAAGGAGGAGAAGATCTCTATTAGCTTCTAATGATCTAGTTACCCTTATTAGGCATCTTACTAAGAAGGTTAATAGACTAGAAGCAGTATCTAGGTTAAAGAAAGGCAAAGCCTTTACTACTGCTAAAGGCCGGTCCGAACCTTCCTCTCTAATCTTAACTCTACTACCTAAAGTTCTATTAGGTAAAGAGGAACTTAAGACTATAGGCTTTATATTAGAGGTACAAGGTAAGCTTCTATATTATTAGTAGATGCTTAACTCTAGAGCATCTAACTATATAATAGACAAGCTAACTCTCTTTAGGGGCCTATTAAGCAAGATACGTACTTAATGGATCTAGGTTAAGGGGGGTTACCTTTAGTTATAGTTAATAGGAACTGCTGTTATTAAGACTAAGAAGGGAGATAAGATAAAGGTATAGGCTCTTTATGTACCTAATCTTAGTGTTAATTTAGTCTCCTGTTGCAAGCTATATATAGATTTAAGAGTTTCTAGAGTTCTTAATTTAAATTCTTTTCTTGTTCTTAATTTATAAAAGCAGCTACTACTTGAAGCTAGAATTCGAGGGGGGGTATACATTATCTAATCCCTCTTTAAGTAGTTAGCTAATTAAAAGCCGTATTCTAGATCTAAGCCCGGCTTAATTCTAGATTTAGCTAATTAGAACATAGTATTCCTTGCTACTCAGCTAGTAATTATATTACACACTAAGTATACATATCTAACCTAGAATAAGCAACATAAGGATCTTATTAATTTAAGACCCGACAACTCTAATATAGAGTACTAACTCTAGCATAGGAGATTTGCTTACCTTAGAGTTAAGAAGCTTAGGGATCTTTATAAGGTTATAACTCTTAAGAAGCCTATTAATTTAAACTATAATTTGTTAATCCTATATAAGGTCTATTCCTTAACAAAGATAAGGAACAGAAGAGGCAAAACTTTATAGAGAAGACTAGAGGTTCTTTAGCTTATTTATGCTAACATCTGTAGCCTAATTAAAGCAAGTAGGGAAGGATTTAGATACTTCCTAGAGCTTATAGACAGCTATTCAAGGATGACATAGATTATACCACTTAAGACAAGAGATAAAGCCCTATAGAGGCTTATTAAGTAGAAGCTAAGGGTTAAGAAGGAAAGTGATGCTAAAGTTAAGGTTACTAGATTAGATAATACTAGTAAGCTTAATAAGATCCTAAAGCAGTAGGAGCGCTAAGAAGGCATCTATTATACAACTACTAAGCTATACAATTTAATCTAGAATAGACTAGTAGAGAAAGGCATCTAAACCTTAGAGAATAGTATAAGAGCAATGCTTAAGGACTTAAAGATGCTAAATGAGTTCTAGCCTAAGGTAGTTCAAGTAGATACATATCTAAGGAACAGGACAGTAACTAGACCTATGATTAATGATAAGTAAGTTACACTAATTAAGGCCTATATAGGCATTAAGCCATTAGTTAATTACATTAGAGTCTAGAGCTATAAGGTATATACCTATATAAACCTAAAGTCCCTTCCTATATATAGAAGAAAAGATAAGCTTATAGACAGAGGGAGAGTAGGAGTATTCCTTAGCTATGTAGATAGAACTAATAGGATGTACAAGATATAGGCACCTAACAGGAAGGCAGTGATTATATTACTAAATATTAAGTTCTCTAAATTTAAGAAAGGTAGGAATATTAATCTTAGTATCAAGATTAGCACTACGAGCAATTAAGCACTAGTTAGGAGACTAATTAGTAGACTAACCTAGATCCGAGCCCGGCTTAATCCTAAGGTAGACTAATTAGATTAGCCTATTTAGTAAGAAGCGCCTACAGGGAGAATCTTCTTACACATCGAGATCCTAAGGGTTAACCCTATTGACCTTATAGAATTCTAACGTAGAGAAGAGCTAATAGTTTAATCTATATTACCTAATTATACAGGTCAATTACTTAAGAGATTAAGAGATAAAGAATCTAATAATAAAGAGCCTAAGGTAAAGCATTATAGAGCATTTATTGCTAAGTATATTAATTAGTAAGATAAGGTTAATAAGATTGCTATAACAGCCTCTATCAAGTAATATGTCCTAATTCTAAGAGACTACTATAAGGCTGTTACTAATCTAGTTTAGGGAAGCAAGTAGCAGGAAGTAATTAATATAGAGCTTAATACTCTAGGATTAAACAACACATAGGAAGAGGTTGTCCCTCTAAAAGGATTAAACTTAGTAACATCTAAGTAGGTCTTTAATGTCAAATACAACACGGATAGCTCTATTAAGAAGTTTAAGGCTAGACTTGTTACTAGAGGCTTCTTATAGAAGTACGGCATTAACTATAAAGACACATTTGCACTAACAGTTAGAGTAGATACACTAAGACTGTTCTTTGCTATCGTGTGTATACTTGACCTTAAATGTTATTCGGTGGATGTTAATAATGCCTTTATAGAATTATTCCTTAGAGAAGTAATTTACATAAGGCTACTACCTAGACTTAAGGTCTAACTTAGCATTGCCTTCCGCATTCTTAGGAGCTTATATAGACTTAAGCAAGCTACTAGAGATTAGAATTAGCACTGCATCTCTAAGCTTTTAAAGCTAAGCTTTACTTAGAGCGAAGTAGACCCCTATCTTCTTATACACTATAATAAGAAGATTATTCTCTTAGTTTATGTTAATAACATACTATTTATAGCATAAAGTAAAGAGAACATCTAGTGGTTTAAGCAAGAGCTTAGTAGAATCTTTAAGATTAAGAATCTTAGTAAGGTTAGTAAAGTTCTTAGGGTTAAGGTTATAAGGGACAGACAACAAGGAACCTTAAGGCTTAACTAGACCCACTATGTAGATAATGTGCTATAGAGGCTTAATATGACCTCTAATAAGGCTACTCTAACAAAGTAGCTAATAGACAATAAGCTCCCTTAGAGAGCTTAGACTAAAGATATAAGGTTTAGTAGAACTAAGTACTTATATGCTATTAGAAGCTAAATGTACCTTAGTACCCTAATAAGACTAGACACTACCTTTGCCTTAGGAAGGCTTAGTTAGTTCATAGCAGATCTAATAGACAGCTATGCTGTTAAGATAAAGAAGATATTAAGATACATTAGATTAACTAAAGATCTTAGTATAGTGTTTAGGAGGAATAGTAATAAGACTCTTAAGGGATATTCTAATTTAGACTATACCTTAGACAAGACAGATAGAGTCTCTATTCTTGGATACGTCTTTATGCTTGTAGGTAGTCCTATTAGCTAGATAAGTAGGAAGTAGAAGTCTGTTTTAACCTCTACTATAGAGGCTAAATATATAGTAATATACTCTTATATAAAGAGATTACAGTTCCTATCTTAGTTACTAAGAGACATAGGCTGTCATAAGATAGTTAGTTAATCACCTTAGAAGCTAACTATAAAGGAGTCTTAGAAAGCAATAATAAGATTACCCTTTACTACTAAGATTAATAGTGATAACTAGGTAGCTCTTTCACTTATAAAGGAGCTATATACTTATAAAAGGGCAAAACACATTAATGTTGCTTACTACTACGTTAGGAGGCTATAGAGGGACTAGAGGATACAGGTTAAGTTTGTAAGGATAGTAGACATAGTAGCTAATAGGTTAACTAAGCCATTACAAGGTTAGAACTTTACGAGGTTTATAAAGTAACTTAGCTTATTATTAACCTAATAGCTTATCTATAGGAGCTAAGTAGGAGTGCTAAGAATATAGCTCTCTCTAGATAATTAGGCCCGAAGGTCACATAACTATAGGTTATGTAATGCTAAGTCCTAGGGATTTATAGCTATTCTTTCCTTCGGTAGATAGACTCCTTAATTAATTAACTCGTCTATTACCTAACTAGTGTGCGGATTGGTTCTATATAATACTCCACCCCTGAACGTGCCTTCTGCTTAACAAATAGTAGCTTTACTATCGCGAATAGTAGTAGCCTAGGTATACTTATTCTCTATTATAATTCGGTAGTACTTACTAGTTAACGTACGCTAGTATAACCTCTTATAGTTATAGTAATTACGATTAGTGCAAGTCTATACCGACTCTAATAGAGGCTCCTTATTGCTATTTACGCCCTCGAGCGCACTACGTAATTAGCTCGTCGCCGAGCCTCGACCTTGCAATAGTAGCGCTAGCTATACTACCTACGAAGATAGTAGTGTTATACTAGCTACTAGAGTCTACACTGTCCTTACTAGCGTCGATCTAAGGGAGGATTACTATAAAGGCAGCGGTGGTAGACCTATTAAAGAGCTTAGAACTAGCATAGTTAAAGGTAGTTATACAACTCTCGAATTTGCTATAGAGTTTATAGCTATTAGTACCTTCTTTATCTCGGTAGTAAGGCCGAGCCTAAGCTGCTAGTAATCCTTAGTAAGCTAATCTTCGAGCTTATTAACTAGCCTCTACATCTTAGCTAGCTCTAATATCGCTGCTCTAAATAGCTACTATATACTAAGACGCTTATAGGTAGTAGCGCAATTAAGCAAAAGTAGCTTAAGTATAGCTTAAGTAATAAGACTACCCTTCTCTACTGCCTAATTAGCTAGTACTAACCACGATAGATTACTTAGCTAGCTAAACACATGCTTGTTATAGTATAGAGTCTTACTTCCGAGCTTTACTACTAGCCTTACCTCTACTATCTAACTAAGATAGAGCGTATCTAAGTCGCTAGAATCGGTCTCTAGCAACTCTAGCACTTACGACGACTATAGCACCTCTATTACCTATGTATCTAGCTCTTCCTCCGGTGCTATATCCGACTTAATTAACTGCCTTAGCTAGTCTAGTATAGGTGTTAGAAACCTTAATTGAAGAGACAGCTACTAAGATCTAGCTCGTAAAGGTAGTATAACTTAGTTTATAGCTTGCTCTATAAGCCTCTAAAGAGCTAGGTCAGCGGATGTAACCTCTAGATAAGGTGCTACCTACGCTAGCGCTAGTATATAGCTCTTTAGCTAGATAGTTAGACTACGACGAAGGTTATCTAGTACCTCCTCTAACAAGCTTAAGGAGTGCCTTAAAGAAGAAGAGACTAGCGGCGACAACGGAGGAGTAGAGAATATTATAATTGCCTCCTATGCTACTCTTAAAGGTTTCTTCGTATAGCTAGAGCAATAGTTAGTTGTAGAAGAAGGACACTTACGAGCTATGATTTAGTGACGTTAGTGTATACTAACTGGTCTATTACACCTTTTTTCAGCTTTAATTTTATTCAAATAGACAGCGTTGTCAAGCTATTCGACTCTATATTCTCTCTGGACCTCCAGCCAGCCAATTTTGGTGAGCAGAAGTCGGTGAAGAGTACCGCCAAGCCCGGGGTGGCTCGGTTGAACTCAAAACGACTGTAGGTGTGTCGGATTGAAGTGAGTGTATGCCATCTCTTTGTAAAAACTTTCGCTCACACCTCGGTCAAAAGCTGCATTTCTTGCGACGGCTTTGAACCAAGCCGCAGGCGTTCTTCACGATGCACCATTGTTCACTGCAATATACGCAGCCAACACACTGCCTACTGGCTTATCCGCATCGACTAAGCAGATGCTAGTACGCATAATCTGTAAGCGAGCGAATTGTCGCTGGTTGACACTTCCGTGCTTGCGCCGCAATGACAGTGATCGTTTCTGTGAGTTTGATTATTTCATTCACGCACTTTCTCAGCCTCATTCGTTAGGTCCCGTCGCTATAATGCTCGGATCCAGCCATGAAATGACCCGTGATGATACATCGGGCGTGATTTGGCGGACTCTTGACGATGGTAGGACGTCTGGGGCTGCAATCTCTTCGTGCTCGACTAAGACATGAGAGTCGTCAATCCAGGTCTTAGAGAACCCTATATTTCGTCGGAGCTCGTTGGAGGTCTTGCTCGGAAGGACCTGGTTGCACTTTGGTCCTGAACAGAGATCAATGTAGTAGCGCTTCTGCACTTGGGCCTAGCTCAATATATTTGGACCTCGACTTCATGCTGGAGAACCATTCCCTCTAGCTTCGCCACCTGTTGCAAAGTGTCGGCGTGACTCGGCTCCCAGGACATACTCTTGAGCGGTACCGTAATGTGACTCAGCTTATTGTAGAATTCTGGCCAGGATCTCATCCAGTCCTCAATGAGCTCAAACAATGACTCGCCATCCCAGTCGTTTACATCAACGTCACCACCACCGCCAAAACGGTCGAAGCAGATATGCGGAAACAAGCCCAGATTGATGACCAACGTCTTGATCGATCTGGGTACAACATCCTGCAATCGAAAGCGATTTGAAGGATTGAAGGTGACCAGAAAAGCCAGAGGTATCTCTAACTTATCCAACCTGAAATCCAGCATCTTGGTAGGCGAACCGCGCACCATAATCCATGGATGCGCCATGCCATCGTCTATTTCACAATTTGCTTGGATGACTAGTTCCTTTAAGGAGTGACGAACTGGAACGAGATTGTCACAAATCGCTTGGACATCCAAAAAGGGCTGGTTGGACTCATGCCTGAAGGCTGACTTGTAGTGCCAATCCCAATGAAGCCGCTTGAGATTTTTGGTCGTTGATAATACAAAAGCGAGCTGGCCTTCGCGAATACCGCCTAGTCGAAGTGACGTAAGCATAGAAGGACACGGCGGATCCGCAGCAGGCCATACCATCGTGCGCGGGTTATCGAGGTGGACAGTCAGTTCCTCCAATACTGGCAGGTAGAAGAAGGATAGAGCATCCGATGTCCGTGCCCCTACAGGCTTACGAGTGAAGCTATGATGTTGCACAGATCGCAAGCGCATGTATTTGCTCGCATTCCTGCGCAACAAATCTCCTACTAGCCGGGTGTGGCGAGTAAAGCTCCACTCCATCGTGAGTGACGTAAGTCGCTCTGATCGTAGTAAGATCAAAGCCACGTAGGCATCCACTCTGCCTGCGAGAAGCTGTCCTTCCCAATCGTCTGAGAAAGAGGTTCCAGAAGCGTCGATCAGTCTACATGCGCTTTGCTGGTCGACCATCCGGGAGGGGATGTGGGCAGAAGCATCGGAGAACATATTTCTACCAAGCAGAGCCAGTCTCTGAACATAATTGGCAACATCTGAGCGATGCAGCAGGGTGTTGACCAGCGATGGAACCAAGCATGGGCGATTTCTTGTCCAGGTACATGTGATATCCGAGTAGAGATGCCGCTCAGCATCGACACGCGAGCTTCGATTGACCAGACAGAGATTGAGCAGATCCGCTGGTAACAGCGAGGCCAATATGCACTCCACCGCATCGCCAACATAATCCCGTAGTGACGCGTGAGGCACCAGCCCTGTTGATTTTGCAACCATGGCTGGGGTTGTTCGTCATAACTAGCGGATGGTAATGACCTGTACAAAACAAATGGGAAATCGTCGCTGCAAAGTTCCTGGAAAGGCGGTCCACTGCATTAACAAAAATGGAATGGCGGAGGAATCGCTTGGGTTTTTGATGCCGGAAGCGAAGCTGAGAGGGTTGGACATTTCTTCAAGGGGTTCCAACAGTCGCAGAACCGGATAGGAGTCATGCTTCCCACCGAACTTGAGACAGTCCTTGAGCTGCATTTGCAAGGGACAACAAGTTAGAAGCTGGAAACAAAAAGCATAAGATACAGCACCTGGGATTCACACGTGGTCACCCACCGCATTACTAATCAGGCGATCAGTTGCTTAAATATGGCAGATCTGACGGGATGCCTTGCTTTCAACTGTCTGTGGCCGTATCTGTCAAGTGGCACTAAACAAATTTATATCATGTCTATTATTCTGCAGGGTTTCCCGCCATCCGCGGACCACCCGCGTCAATCTGCGACCCATCAGTCATGCAACAGTTGTTCTGATATTTTCATACAGAGCATGGCGCTTCCGCACGTTGCTCCCTAACAGCAAGCACATGCGACTCATTCCTATGACTGGATTGGCCCCGTGTCCCGAGGACGGCGAGATCAACACTGGTAAGCTGATGCCCAGCACTTCATTAGTAGATTACTACTTCTCTTGATATGCCATACATAGATCTCCACAAACGCCACGCTAACCAAGCATCTTTCATCCGTAAAGGTTAATCAAGGTACATCGCATCGCTGCCATCTTTTGGCACACCGTCAACCTCCCGCTTCAGGATGAAGGGGTGCTGCAAGGCCTCGGTCGCTGTGAATCGCCGATCAGGATTGAGCTGCAAGCACAAGTCCATGAAGTCGATGGCCTCGTTCTCTTCCTCGGTGATGACGTAGTCCTTTCTCCGGTTGAGACACCAACCGATGACCTTTTCCCAGGTGTGACCGGTCTCGCTTATCGAAGGAATATTGGTTTGGAGAACCTGGCCATGGAGAAGGGCGGTACCGGCCATTGCTTTCCTTCCATAGATCGTGGCCAACTCGATGAAGGCGTCGATATCGTCAGCTGAATGGAAGAATGGAAATCGTCTGGTCAACAAGGTAAGGAGAATGACACCACAAGACCAGATGTCGATCTTGGATGTTTGCGTTGTGCACTTCACCAGCACCTCGGGTGCACGGAATCCTCTGGTCCCTGCCCTGTTCGCCCGCCTCGAATGTCGGTTATCTTCTTTGGGGTATGTCGGGACAGCAGGCAGAGCTGCTCCACCTCGCCGTTTGTAGTATATCGAGCTGGTGACCTGCGCACGGCGTTCCTCTTGGCTGAAATTGCAATGACATCGTGTCCAATCTGTACCTTCTCTCTCTGCGAGCCCAAAGTCGACAAGCACGCCTCGCCTCTTTGCTGGTGAATAGAGGAAGTTGGTCGGCTTGATGTCGCGATGTACAATGTGCTCTTCATGTACAGCCTCCACGGCGACAAAGAGAGAGTGAAAGTAGATTCGCATCTCTGCGATGGTCATGTCCCGAAAGTACTCCCTGAAGTCCTTGTGCTGGAAATATGGAAGAATCGCGACTACCTGGTCGGCATGCCGAAAGGCCGTAATTAATGGACTAACGTTGGCGGACTTCTGTAGATCATGAAGAAGCTCCAGCTCGTTGAGTATACGTATTGGGGATGACGTGACGTAGATCTTCTTGATCGCAACAAATCGTGGTCTCCTTTCTCTCGACCTCTTCCCGGAAAGTGCATTCTCCTTCTCTTCGACGTCCCAAGCGTTTTCGTAACTGTCGTATAATAGATCCTCGGCTTTGTACACGGTCGAGAAGGTGCCTGCACATGTCAGAGAGGATCTGGAAAGGCCAACAACCATGTCCTACCTTCTCCTATTCTGTTGATGAGGCGATACCGCTTGTTGATATCCTTGAACGTTTGCTCGAAATTCTGAATATCCAACGCAACGGCGTCCTCGAGCTCCTCCTCGCTAGAATCGTCTCTTGTACCTCCACTCTCCTCGAGCGGATCTCTACTCTCATCCATCGCATCTTCGGTATCCTCTTCGCTGTTGACATTGTAGACGTGGTCCTCGTGAACGTGTAGGTGCTCGACAGCAATGCGTTGCCGCTTGACGGAAGCCATGTTAATCCAGAGAGGTGTCAAGCAAGAGCTATGAAGCCAGAGGTTATTGAAAGAGCTGCATGTCTCGGACAAGAATGTTTGTATGCAACGGTCGCGTCGGAGCAATCGTGAATCGCGTGGGGAAGGCGCGAATCACGTGTTCGATTTCCATGCACGGCTTCTCATTGGTTGTGCGGAGTTTAGTCGGGAACGCCGGAGCTGTCGTCACAACAAAGCGTGCGCAAAGTAAACACATCCCCTTCACATTTCTTTTACACCACCACAGCGAACAGAAGAGCGGCGCATTGCTCAAGTTCGCAGATATGGAATCGCTGGTGGAATTCAATATCAATCATGCGCTCAAAATATACAAAGACGACCCGTTCACGATCACGACGGCAGACGCAGATGGCGCGCTCTTCGATTGCGAACACGACCCAGATACCCTCACCAGCAGTGTCGTCAATGGAGTACTCAATCCTATCGTCGACGCCGTGGCAGAATCTCCAGACGCCATAGTCAGATCCAGCATATTCGACTCTCTGCAATTCCTCCTGAAGTGAGCAACCAAAGCTGTCGGTACATTTTGCTTGCATTTGCTGATCGCGCCAGGCATTCACCGTCAATCCCTGCTACCTCGCTCAGCAAGCTCCTGGATCTGCTTGTTTCTGGTATTGTGGCCGAAGCGGACGTCGTACACAATGACATCGAGTCGGAAGAGCAGGATGCGGTCATGCAGCAAAAGCGGGTGTTGGAAATGTACGGCTTCCTGCTGCAGTGGGCACTCTCTGCCATCGACGCGAAATCAACCCAGGAGAAGTCGAGCGCACCAGTCGTACGGAAGGGCCTCAAAGGCACAAAGTCAAAAGCCAACCTCAAGGATGCTGCATGGGATCCCTCTTCACAGATTCAGGCTGCTTTCGAAGCTATGGTGAAGGTGATGAGGTTGAAGCTGGCTCGAATCTTCGTGGCGACCTCGGAACGAGATACCTTCATCAGCCTCTTCACTCGGCCAGTGTATCTGCTTCTCGAGAACGAGTCAAGAGTAAAGAATACGGCGATCAGGATGCACTCATTCCGCGTCCTCTGTATTGCTGTAAAGCATCATGGTCACGCAGCCGGTGCTCAGACTTCTATCGACCAATGTCTCTCATACTTTGAGCACTTGTCGGAGCCTATGGCTGAATTTCTCAACATCCTCGCGGACCAGTACGATTATCCCCAACTCGCTGAAGAGGTCCTCAAGGAACTTAGCAACAAGGAGTTCAATAACAACGATCTCAAGGGCCCCAAATCAGCATCTACATTCATTGCCAAGTTATCAGAATTGGCGCCTCGCCTGGTCATCAAACAAGTCATGCTTCTCGCCAAGTTGCTGGACTCCGAATCCTACACCCTGCGCTGCGCCATCATCGAAGTCTGTGGCAATCTCATCGCAATGCTTAGCAAGCAAGAGAATGAAGAACGAAATGAGAACCACAAAGGTCAGATGAATGCATTCTTCGACGTGCTGGAGGAGCGATTCCTCGATATCAATCCGTACTGCCGATGCCGCGCCATTCAGGTATATATCAAGCTGTGCGATCTGGAGACGAAATATCCAAAACGCCGTCAGACTGCTGCTGAGCTCGCTGCCCGCAGTCTGGAAGACAAGAGCAGTAATGTCCGACGCAATGCTGTCAAGCTTCTTGGTAAGCTAATCTCGACACATCCTTTCGCTGTACTGCACGGTGGCCAGCTCTCACATTCGGAATGGGCAGCCCGATTGGAGGCTTGTGAGGCGGAGATCGATGCTGTGAAGCCTCCTCCAGGCTCGCCAGGATTGGCCGAGAAGGAAGAGGGTACCATTGATGAAGATCTCCTTGACGACGCCACGCAAGCATCACCCATGAAGGAATCAGCGCCCATGTCTGAAGAAGCGAAGGAGGCTGCATTTAAGAAGGCCGCTGAAGAGGCAGCCACTGCAGAGATGATGAACAAGCTGAACCTGACGAGGCGATACTACGTGGAAGCCCTGAAATTCATCGAGGTGGTTCACGAAGCATCTCCCATCGCTATTCAACTTCTCGGCTCCAAGAACAAGTCGGAAGTCATTGAGGCTATGGATTTCTTCGTCATCGCGGACGCTTACAAGATCGAAACTGCGCGAGCTGGGATCCGCCGCATGCTTCGGCTGATCTGGACCAAAGGCAACAGCGATGAGGGCAAGGGTGTCCAGACGCACCTCATCGAATCTTACAAAGGACTCTTCTTCGACGCTCCGGACCACTTCTCTGTCAATGATGCCGCTAACTACGTCGCCCGCAATATGATTAGCTTGACCTTCGGTGCAACATCAGCTGAACTCACCAGCCTGGAGCAATTGCTGAGCACCATGATGAAGAGCGACATGATCAGCGAGACTGTAGTTCAGAAGCTCTGGCAAGTCTATGGTGTGCAGAAGAAGGAGATATCGAAGACCCAGCGGCGAGGTGCCATCATCGTGCTGGGCATGCTTGCGCTTGCGGACCCGGAAATTATTGTCAAAGAGATGGAGACCTGCTTGCGAATCGGTCTTGGTGGACTCGGACGATCTGACCTGAGCCTGGCTCGATATACGTGTATCGCGCTTACAAGGATGAACGCCACAAAGCAGACCAAAGGAGCCGCCGCGACGCCCAGCACAAGGCTTGATAATGACCACGCCGTTCTGCAACGGCTTGCAGCCATTACCCAAGTACCATCCTCGAGCAAGGACTGGTACGGTCTGGCAGAGCAGGCCATCAGCGCAATCTACAGCCTATCAAAGCACCCCGACATTCTCTGCTCCGACATAATCAAGGTCAAGACAAGGGCAGTGTTCAGCTCGACATCTACTTCACCAGCACAGCAGCATAGCCCACAGATTCCAGACGCCGATGATATGGATGTCGACATGATGGACGTCGACGAGGTTGAGCATGAGTCTGACCAGCCCGAGCCGCATCAGACAGAGAAACCTCAGGATGAATCCACGGTAGGGCTGTCACAGCTTTTGTTCACTGTAGGACATGCCGCGATCAAGCAGATCGTACACCTGGAGCTTTGCGAGCAGGACTTCAAGCGGCGAAAAGCAGAAAAGGAGAAAACCTCACCAAAGTCCGCGGTCTCTGCGTCGCCGGTCAAGAAGGGAGGGAAGAAGGGCAAGGATGCATCTGAGCACAAAGAGGAAGAACAAGACGAGATGGATTTGATTGGTGGGACGAACGAGGACGACTTCACAGAAGCGATCTTGCATGTCCGAGAGCGGGAGCTACTCTACGGACAACAGTCCCTGCTTTCCAGCTTTGGACCCCTGGTACGAGAGATATGCGCCAACAACACGTCCTACCCCAACCGTGACCTACAATCACAGGCAGCTCTCTGCATGGCGAAGCTCATGTGCGTCAGTGCCGAGTATTGCGAACAGAACCTGGCCCTCCTCATCACCATCCTGGAGCGCAGTCACGACGCCACCGCCAGGAGCAACCTGGTAGTGGCACTCGGCGACATGGCTGTATGCTTCAATCATCTGATCGATGAGAACACCGACTATCTCTACCGTAGGCTCTCCGATTCATCGCTATCTGTGAAAAGGACATGCTTGATGACTCTGACTTTCCTCATTCTGGCTGGTCAAGTCAAGGTCAAGGGTCAACTCGGTGAGATGGCCAAGTGTGTTGAGGATGAGGATGACAGGATCCGGGAGATGAGCAGGATGTTCTTTGGTGAACTGGCAGGCAAGGACAACGCGGTGTACAACCACTTTGTCGATATGTTCAGCCTGCTCTCTGCAGACCAGACATTGGAGGAAGAGCAGTTCAAGAAGATCATCAAGTTCCTCAGTGCATTTATCGAGAAGGTAAGCTGTATCTCCAAGCTGATCATGTCAGCACTAACGCACGGCAGGACAAGCATGCTAAGCAACTTGCCAATAAGCTCGCCGCCAGACTGCAAAGGGTCGAGAACGAAAGGCAATGGAATGATGTCGCCTACGCTCTCGGGTTACTCCAGCACAAGGACGAGGAGATTACGAAGCTTGTCGGCGAAGGCTACAAGACGGTTCAGGCGGCTGCATAAGTCATGTCTTTCCATCACATTCTGTACATATTACGAGCGACGCTGTATGATACCCCTTTCATTGCTTTGGCGGAAGTTCCTTTCTTAAGAACACGGCCCATATGTACACCGTGTTTCCGTTAATGCCCTTTGCCTCATACCGCTTTTCCTCCTTGTATCTTACGTATCCCATCTTCTCGAACCACCCAACATTGCTCCGATCCGGGATGGGTATGCCAAGGTTCGGGAACATGTCCAACCCTTCAGGGCCCGGAATGCCGCCCTTGACATGCCGATCGGAGAGCGTGTTGACGGCAATCGCCCTGCAATTCGGACTACCATACGGCTTCTGCTGCGCCATCTCCTCCAGCTTCTGCATCGACCATGTCCCCAGCCCATACGCTTTGAACTCTGGCATGATGCATAACGAGGATATTGTTAGAACCGACCCGTCCTCGGCCGTCAGGGTATCGTCGACTTGGAAGTGGTCCTCCACTGGCAGGTCGATCCAATCCAAAGCAGTGTGGCCTACGAGCAGGAACTGGTCTTCCTTGCCATCTTTCGAGGAGGGGATGCAGTCCAAGGCATCGCTACGTGGGACACTTGTCGCAGCTGCAGAAGACGAAGGTAGTGCAATCCAGAACATGGCTCTCTCCCCCGACTTGATATACTTGTGCCAGACGCGGATGTTGTCGGCGCCCCAGCCACAGATTTTGCGCTGCGCGAGCATGATGGCTGCTTGCTTGGGATCATCGAGGTCCACGAGGATGAGGGTGGCGTCCGGGGCGAGGGGTTTGGGTGTGATGCCGGGTGAGTCTACGCGGGCGCCGCCGCCGAAGATGCCGGTTGTGCTCATGTTGGTAGTGGAAATGTGCTTTTCAGGTTCCTGATCAAGAGACAGGAGGGTGGTGACTGACGTGGGTCAGCAAGGAAATATCCTGCTTGTGACTCTATATCTGCGTGCTGAGGTCCTGAGGAGCCGCACTGACCAGCGTTCACGCAATTACTCATTGTGCTTGCCGCCCTACAAAATAAGATGTCTGTTCGGAGTAGTCGGGCAGCCCGTCACGACTGGAGGGCGTGGCGTTACTCCGAGTGCGAGTGAGAGCATGGCGTGTGACTCCCATTGGAACAAGACCTCCTGCCGAATGAGGGAAGCCGATCTCGGTGTGGAGGACCTCGGGCGCGATGAGGGGAAACGCGAGGGATTCTTACGGGCCTTGAGTACTCTGAGCGATTACCAGACAAAGAACTGTTACACCTTGCAGTCGTCAGGAAATTGCATCTGCTTGAAAGTTCTCAGCAACCAGGAGCTATTTTAACATGCCGGACTACAGCAATCCTGATGTCGTAGCCGAATTGGGGAAGATCAATCCCGAGCTTGAGCAGGTCGTCATGCTGCTTTCAGATATCATATCATGTCTGACATTATGGTAGGTTCTCAAGGCCAACCCCCCCACTAAAAACGACTGGTCAGACCTTCAGGGATTTCGGGCTATGCGAAAGCAAATGGAGGCCTCGAGGATGGCAACCGCCGAACAAGCCAAGCTGGAGTCGACCATGAACATTACTATGAGGGATGGCTTCGAGAGCGAGATAAGGATCCATAAGCCTGCGAGTCCGCCAGCTAAAAGCCCATTGATAGTACTGATCTACGGTGGTGGTTTCATAGTTGGTAGTAATCTCCAGCTCGGCCCTTACGCCAGAGCGGTAGCTGCTCTTTATGGCGCAACAGCTGTCACCCTGAGCTATCGACTTGCACCGGAATCCAAGTTTCCCACCCAGATCAATGACACTTGGGACAGTGTCTCATGGCTCGCGAAGAATGCTTCCAGCATCGGCGCCGACCCTTCTGCCGGCTTCATCCTGGGGGGAGTGTCTGCAGGTGGCAACCTCACTGCCGTCACGGCCCAGAAAGCACGCGACGAAGGTCTGGCAGCACCACTGACTGGTCTGTGGACATCGATCCCGGTGCTCCTGTCGGATGAGACAGTGCCAGAGAAGTACAAGCATCTCTTCTTCTCGCGGAAGCAGAATGCTGATGCGCCTGTGTTCAACATCGAGGCCATCAACAAGGTGGACGGTTACCTCGAAGCAGATCAAAAGTCCCCAGCATGGTCACCCTTCAACACCCCTGGTGCCTTCGAGGGACAGCCACCCACCTACGTCCAGGTCTGTGGAATGGACCCGCTGCGAGACGATGGCCTGATATACGAGGCTGTTCTACGTGAGAGCGGGGTCAAGACGAGATTAGATGTTTATCCTGGTGTTCCGCATGCTCACTTTTCATATCTGCCAAACCTTGGACTATCCAAGAGAGCCAATGTGGACACGATCAAGGGCATTGGCTGGTTGTTAGGAAAAGACGTATCGGACGACCAAGTGGCCGCAGTAGTCGCTCCTCCGTCTGGAGCATAGGTAGATCGAATACCTTGGTGCAAAACGCTTGTCCCGCGACCTGGAAGGTGTTTCTGTATACATCATAGCAATGAAGAAGAAGTGAATGATAATCTGATGCATACAACAAACGCCCCACTTCTCCGCGTGGAAGCTCAGTGCTTCGCGACCTCGCACGTGGCATCTTCTCCCTCAAACATCACCTCGATGTTCTGGTCATGATCACCAATGGAAACATCAATGGCGAGAAAGCGTCTCGGAAATCAATTTACAATGCCACAACCACTGCACAGATACAGGCAGCTCTGGACGAGCTTGGTCGACAGGAAAAATCAGTAACTTTGAAGCTCGACGAACTCGTGGCCTCACAGAAGGATCTTGCAAGACAACTCGCCCGTCTCGACATTGCCCGCGCACAGCTTGGTCCACAGGTCACCGCCGTTCGCTCAATCAGCAATGGCATGCTCTCATCGGCCGCTTCGACTGCCGTTCGCATATCCGGAGCCGTCAAGAGACTAGACAATGAACAAGCCGCCGTGAAGTCGACACTGCAGGTGGTAGAACAGGTGGCCGAGCTCAAAGCATGCGTACTTGGAGTACATGGTGCTATGGAGGGCACGCAAGATTGGGAACTGGCCGCCAAATATCTCGATCGAGCTTCCAAGGTGCCCAAGGACGTCATTGATGGTTCATTCGCCGAAGAGATTGTGCCTACCGCCGAAGTACCGGATACTCCAAGGGTCACATTGGACAATGCAGCTGAGAACTTATGCGTCCTCTTTCTCCGCGAGTTCGAGAGAGCTACAAAGGAAGGAGACGATGCAAAGGTTACTCGCTTCTTCAAGCTCTTCCCCCTCATTGGCAGACAAGATGTCGGACTGGACGCATATGGGCGATACGTCTGCGGTGGTGTCTCATCGCGCGCTCGCAACAACCTCAACAGCAACCAGAAAAAGGAGGGATTGTTCTACGCCCGTACTCTCACCAAACTCTTCGAGCACATCGCGCAGATTGTGGATGGTCACGAGCCGCTTGTCACCCGACATTATGGACCTGGAATGATGAAGAAAGTGGTGGAACGGTTGCAGGTCGAGGCCGACGTTCAAGGTGGTCTGATATTGGATACCTGGTCTGAAGAGGGACAAGTGACTCGAAAGCTGACCGATGTCAAATCTTATGCATTCACTTTCCTTGTGCAAAGCTTCCTGCCTGCACAGAAGCCTCAGCCGTCGTTCCGCCCAAGCTCTCCTGCGGTACACGATCGAAACGTCGGTCGAGCGAGTGAGGATGATGGAGGTGTCGACCTGAAAGCAGTCGACAGTCTACTCAACGAGATGACCATGATGCTTGGACAGTGGGCATTGTACTCGCGTTTCTTAGCCCACAAGCTACAGTCCAACGATGACCAAGCTCAAGAATTGATCTTACCATCCTTGGTGGCGAACAGCTCTCTTCAGCGCAAGGCGACGGATTTACTTATCGAGCCATTCAACGCAATGACAACGTTCTTCTTTCGCCGGTCCGTGGAGAAGGCTTTCCAGATGGACGAATCGCCCGCTGAGCTGACACTGAATCCTAACAAGCCTCTCGGATCTGGCCCTCCATTCATCACCTCCGCAGTGGATGATGTGATGTACATCTTGAGTCAGGTGTTGAGACGAAGTCTGGGTACCTGGCAAAGGTCTGTCGTTGCAAGCGTCATACCTTCGATCAGTCGTGTACTCGGCTCAGACTTCTATGGCATGATCCAGCGTAAGATGCGAGACGAGAGCTATCCCAAGGCAGCTATTCAGGGTGCTCTCCCTCCGGAGACTCTCATCATCTCATTCCTCGTGCTCATGAACAATCTCGACGTCTCCACAGATTACGTGCGGCGCATCGTGGAGGGACAATTGGAGCCGTCGGCAGATCCGCAGTCTCAGCAGTCCAGTCTTCGCGATAGATATCCGTTCGGCAACGATGGAATCTTTGTCGAGACTCAAGTGCGTAATATCCTCACCAGCTTCGAGGCAAAGACGTCTGAGTTACTAGCCGAGGCAGTCGAAGTCTTGCTCCGCCAGGTCCTTCGGCCACGACTCCGTCCGGTCCTCATCGAGACTTTCAGAGAGGTAGATTACGCACCTGAGGAGGAGGATGGGGAGGACGAGAACGAAGAAGTCGAGTCCATAGCACAAAGGTTCGAGAGAGGCTGGATGGCTTTCTCGCAGCCGATCCGGCGTATCACAACCGAGCACAACTTCGAGCGTATTCAACATGCCACGGTACGGCATCTCGCAAAGATGCTGGAGAAGCGACTCTGGAGTCAGTACGGACGTGTCAATGCACTCGGCGCGATCAAAATGGGGAGAGACATGGATGGAATCATCGATGCAGCCGTACGAGGTGGCAAGTACAGCTTGCGCGATCACTTTGCTCGCACGCTGGAGATGCTACGAATCCTCAACATGGAGGACGAGGAATGGGATGCACTTGTGACCGTCAAAGACGATGACGAAGAAGATGCGGCCTGGAAGCTTGACTCCGCGGAACGACAAAGAACACGAAACATCTTGAAGGATAGAGCATGAAAATGAAAGAACGATACATGACATCTCATAACGTCGTCGAATATGCGTGGGGTATCTACAGTGAAGGTTTCTCGAGATGTGGGAACACATGGCTCAGACCATTTGCCATCTGGCCGTCGTAATGCATGGTATCGGAGCTGCCTCCAGTCGGTCTACTTTTCGCTGCGCCTTCTGAGCTCGCGCCAGCCTTCTTCCTGTCCTCGTCGATATGTTCTTGCCGTACTCTGTCGGTGTGCCATTTGGAAATGCTCAGCGTATCCTCGACCTCTTTTGTAAGCTTGTCCACCTCATCCTGCACCTTCTCATCCTTGCTCCTTGGCTCCGTGGCCTGCTCGCGGCCGAGATCCCCAGCATTCTTTGGTGCTGTCTTCGCCCACAACGCTTCCAGCTCATCGGCCCATCCACAAGCCTCGGCCAGCTTCCGAACGCCCTGATCACAGTCTCCGAGCATGAGCACGTCATCTGTCCGGCTGCCCAGTCCGCCCACCTGCTCCTTGTTGATCAGAACCCTCGGTACTCCGTCGCCGCAGAAACTCGGCAGGCTCGCGAATGGTTGGACCTGCAAGCTCGTCCCCAGCACAATGCACAAGTCTGCTCGAGCCGGGAGCTCGCGATTCTTGTGAAACACCTCTGGGAGCTGCTCACCAAAGAAGACAATCTCCGGCTTGACGAGTCCGTTGCAGTCCTTGCACTTCGGCACCTTCCCCCTCTCCACATATCCCTTCATTTCCTTGTCCGGGAACCCTCTCTTACACTCAATGCAGCTCTGCTTCGCAAAACTCCCGTGCGCCTCCACAATCATCTCATCCTTCACCCCAGCTTCCCGCTCCAAACAATCGATATTCTGCGTGAACACCTTCAACAATAACCCCTTGTCCTGCAACAGCCGAAAGAAGCTATGCGTCACCGTCGGCCTATACTTTCCCGGGTACAGCTCTTTCGCCAGGGTATAAAATGGCAAAGGATTCTGCCTGAAGAAACCAATATCAAACACCGCCTCAGCAAACGGTAGATTCAGCCTCGCCAGATTCGCATACAGCCCCGTGTCCGGCGAGCGAAAGTCCGGTATCCCCGCTGACGTCGAGATGCCTGCCCCAGCCATGATCACGATCTTCTTCGCCCGCCCGGACTTGATGTACGCCGCGAGTCCATCAAGGGTGCGCGAGGTGAGCGTCTCCGGGGGCACGCTCTCGTCGATGGGCGTGGAGGAGTCTTGCCCCATGCCGAACAGGCGGCCGATGGCGCCGCGGCTGGGGTTCTTGGGGCGGTGGCCGCCTTGTTGGCGGTGGGGTTTGTGTTTGCGGCCTATGGCGGCGAGGAGGGAACGGAGGAGGGAGATGGTGGGATGTGGTAGGACCCGAGGTTGTGGAGAAAAAAAGGGGCGTAGGGTCTGCGGGTCTCCTAGACTAGACGTATATCGGAGGTCCTGGAGCGTGCGGTAGTCGAGGATTCGAAGTATCCAATCTGCTGTACCTTATCGTGTGAGCAAATGGATAAATGGATGTGCAGAAATTGAAGCTCTCAGATTTCCGGGGCATCATCAGATATTTCCGGGGCCCCGCGGCTGGTCTTGGCATGCCCGGCGGTGACGAAACGTCCGCTGACAGCGGCCGCATCTTCGAGCACAGTCAAAAGTGAAATTGAAATGTATTTCCCGCAAAGCGCTCTGTCTTGCTCTTTGAACTCATTCTGACGACCTGAATTCAGTGGCCCATATCACCCCAGGACCTGTGCCCGGCTTTGGTTGGAGCAGATCCGCCCCACTAGTTCACCTCACCATGCAGGACAAGCCACAGTTGTACATCGCCTGTGACGGACCCCAATTCGACCCAACGATAATCTCACACTGGCAAGAAGAAGGGTTCGATGTTCAGCTATTACCCTTCACCGGCGATGCCAGAGCATACACAAGGAACCTGGATCTATTGGGCGAGGATCTCGAGCAAGGGGAGCATTTTGCTATCGCTGGTACGTGCCTATCTAGCATGTATTGACCGCAGGTGTTGAGATACACAGCCTATGGTGCCGCCGCTGGAGTCTGCCTGTATGCAGCTAATGAAGCCATTCACCGCCTCTGTGCTCTCGTGGCATACTATCCGACGTCCATGCCGACCCACAACGATAGATTCCACCCAAGCCTGAAGGGCGTCGTCCATCTCGCATCTTCGCAGAACTTTGCACCAGCTTTCGACCACTACCTGTATCCCAACACCAAGCCAAGCTTCGCTGAGCATGACTCTAATCAGTTTGACAAGGTCGCCGCCGCATTAGCGTGGTCCAGGTCTCTTGCTGTGGTAAGGAAAGCATTCAAGATCGAGGTGAACCTTGAAAGGGTCTGGGAGGATCACGTTGCTTGTTGGTCTACCTCGCTACATCCAGTGAGGTTGTGGTTAATGAGTCGCAGTGGAGTTTGCAACCAAGGACGCTGCCGCGACGATGCGTACAATGGTGGATGAGCCGTGAGTAGCTTGTGTCGAGTAGGAAGAGAAGATAGGTTTAACTCTGTCAGGTACGTCAATCACATTCCCACTCTTACTGGCGGTATTGGAAAGCAGGACCTGTTCAGGTTCTATCGAGACTATTTCATCCCTAAGAACCCGCCAAGCATGAAAGTGGACCTGGTTAGCCGCACAATAGGCACGGACAGGGTCGTTGATGAGATGATCATATCCTTCGACCACACCCAAGAAGTGCCGTGGATGCTTCCAGATGTCCCGCCCACCCATTGTCACGTCAAGATTGCGCTCGTGGGCGTGGTCAACATCCGTGGCGGGAAGCTTTATCACGAGCATCTGTACTGGGATCAGGCCAGTGTCCTCGTTCAGATCGGCTTGCTTGACCCGAAGTTGGTGCCACAGCATATGCGGAGCAAAGGACTCAAACGGCTGCCTGTATACGGAGTCGCGACTGCTGAGAAAGTTGTGGATGAATTCAGCCATCCGAGCAACCAGCTACTGTCAAGCTGGAAGGCATGAAGTGGATGCCAAGGTGGTTGCCTTTCAGCCGATGAATGTGGCGACTGGAAGACGGTAGGTCGGTAATGCCCAGTACTTTCGGCGCACGCCTTCCCACTCGCCTGCCTTGTCCAGGTCCGAAACGTCGATCTCCTTCCACTCGGTGTCCAGTCCAGCCTCGAAGAGGTCCATCTCAACGATCTTGGTATAGACGTCGTAGCAGACTTGCCGGTCTGCACCCAGGCCGTTGAAGAACCCGAATCGTCCGTCCGGGTCCAGTAGAGCGATGACGTATTCGCTAAAGAATTCTCGGAGGTCTTTGTAGTCTTCGGCAAACGTATCGAAATAGATCGCATCGAACATTGCACCCTCGGCGACAAGCTTCGGCACAACGTCCTGCCACCGTCCCTCGTGTACGTGCACGCCAGGCCTGTTAGCCCATCCTTGGCTCCTCAATCGCTCAAGGACAGCAGGGTGAGCTTCGATGATGTGGTGCTCTGCCGGCTTCTTCTCTTGCAATATACCATCGATTATGCCCATACCGTGCCCAACGTTCAAGACCCTCTTGCCTTCTCCAGGAACCAGCAGGTCAGCGCTATGGCGCATAAGGTCAGTCTCCCACGCCATCATCACTCCATTGTCATCCGCGTCCAATAATCGATCGCCTCCGAAGGTGAGCTCAGAGGCGAGGTATCTCGCGCTTGTGACGTCGGCTTCGAGGTCAACCATACTTTTCGAGGCTTCGACCAGCTCCGGTACTTCCTCCTCACCATCCCCATTCACGTCATTACTGTTCTCTGCCTCTGCCAAATCATGACCGTTCTGCATCTCGACCTCCACGTACTCCTCCCCATCGTCCGTGTCCTCATCTTCGTCCCCATCTCCGAGCATCTCGAATTCGTCCAATCGATTGAGCAAAAGTTCTGCCCTCACGCCAGCTTCCACGATCAGCTCATATGCTTGCTTGAGTCCAAGTCGCAATGCTAGGCAGCCAGGAGTCTCGTTGTTTGTGTCAAGGTCGTTCCAGATGGCACCGTTCTCGAATAGCAGTCGAATGGTCTTCATTGCTCCCTCCTCTTGTAATGCCTTGCCAGAGATTGCGTCACCTTCGTCTCCCTCACCTTGCGGTTCCCCATTTACATCCGCGTCCTCGCAGGCCAGCAAAGCTGCATGGAGCGGTGTGGTTCTCGTATCCTCATCTCGTACATTCGCAGATCCGGTCTTGAGTAGCGTCTTCAAGGTCCCAGTGTCGTGGTTGGTTGCAGCAAGCAGAATCTCGGATGTAGCTGTATCGAGGTCGACGTTGACTTCCATCTCTTGATCCATTTTGACGATCGTGGAGTTGGCAACTAGAGAGTTGTCTTGGGAAAGCTGCGTCGTCTGCTCATGACCCGACTATTGAAGCATTCCATTTGTTACTTTTTTTTGCTTATCGATAACGAGGGGGGCCGAAACACTTCGTGGGGTACAACAACACGACAACCCTTGGACGAACATAATAAAAGACCTACCTCCGACTAATTTTGTGGAATCAGTCTCGAGCTACGCCTTATGCTTCCTCGAATGAACATGTAGGTGTTCATGTTCTGATTGCAAATGTCTTCCAGTGCATCGCCAATGGCGAGCGTGATCTCTTTGCCTGAAAGTGCCAGGTCTCAAAATAGCAGAAATTGCGGCTCGTTCTACCATGCTGAAACTGGTCTAGCGACCGAAAAAAGACCCTGTCCGTCTTTTTAATTTACAGTAGCGAGTGGACCAGGGATGTCTCAAACTTAACATTCGATCGCCCAGAAATGCGCTCAAATTTGCCTTGATTGACTGCGGCGCGGCGGAGAAGAGAAACAACACTTCGGCCTACGAAGGCGCAGTCGGGCTGACAGATTCCATGTGAGGGATGTTTCCTTCTGTTCGACCTTAACCATACATTTCCACTTCCAAAACATTACTCCCAACGAAACCCTTCGAAATAATCAGCCGACATGGCTTCTGAGAAAATACTGGCCCCTGAGCAGCAGCACGAGCAGCATCAGCCACATCTACATCCGGAGCAGTCCGAAGCCAGCTACATGCGTGAGTCCTCATTTTCAATAGTCCTTCTCGTTCATGACTGACCTATTCAACAGCATCGCCAATCTCCCCAAACTCCACTGGCATCCAGGACGGGCCTGTCTCCCGCGGAACTTCTCCCACTCCCGGCTCCATCCCTGCCAGCACCGCGCCACCCACCGCCCCCAATGGCCACCCCGAGGTCCACCCCGCCCCACCCACCTACGACGCCGCCATTCACGAACGCTACGGCGAGACCGAGAAGCCCAACGGTCCGCAGCCCGGCCCTGCCCCAACAATGGTCACACCCTTGACCGCCATTGGTCGCACCGAGACTACCGTGGACTGTCCCCGCTGCCAACAGGCTGTCAAGACTCGCATTGAGCGACACGTCGGTCAACGCGCCACCATCTGGTCCGTCGTCATCTGTCTCTGCGTCGGGTGTCTCTGCGCCTGGATCCCTTGCGTCATGGACGACTGCAAGGACGTCGAGCACTACTGCTCGCAATGCAACTTGGCGCTCGCAACGGTGAGCGCGGGTGGGGCGGTAGAACTCAGTGAGGCGGCGAGGAAGGCGCAGCAGACGGCGAGTCAGCACCCTGGCCAGCCGGGGCAGGACGTCAGGGATGGTCAGCAGGGACAGTATGCTCCGAATCCGCAGATGCAGCAACAGCAGCAGGGTCAGCAGGTGCAGCAGACGGGACACGTGGATGCGAATGGGAGGCCGGTGGCTGAGTTGAGTTAGATCAGTAGCATGGGTGCGGAGTTGTGATACCCCAAGGTGACTTCATAGACGACGATAATGGCAAACGAGATGATATTTCAATTGGACCGAGCTTGTCCTTTTTGGGTATCTTGCTACACAATTCCAACCTAAGATGCAATTTTCCCCGATCAGGAACTCCGCCTCCCCATCGGCTCGAACGGGAACGCTCCAGCCACGATAGCCATGACAATGTACAGTGCGGCACAGATGTAGATTGGTACAGCCGTACTAGTGTCGGCGAAGGTGGCGACCACTGCACTCATGATTCCCATGATCCGATTAAGTCCAATGGCGATACCATTGCCGGTTCCTCGATGAGCTGATGGCAGAACTTCTGGCGTGTATGCATACAGGGTACCGTAATAGATGTTGAGACAGAAGTTGATTGTGCAAGTGAAACCCACATTTTGCTCGGCCGTCCGGACCTGGGTGTAGGCGAAGAAGAAGACCATGGTCAGAAGAGCGCCAATGATCATGGTCCCGCGCCTGCCCCAGAAAAACTTGCTCTTGCACATGAAGCCTGCCAGAATGGGGCTGGGAATGCCGCTGAAATTTGCTAGTGCATAGTTTCGCCACCTGGTGTACTGGGACCCGTCTCCGAGTCGTGCACCTCGTGTTTCCAGGTATGTTGGTAGGAAAACATTGAAAAGAGGATAAGCCAAACCTATTAGCAGCCAGCTGAGCCACATTAAAGAGGTCGATAGAGCGAGTCTCCTGGTTTGAAATAGCCCCCTGATGTGAGCAAATACTCCGCTGAAGGAGAAGCCGATCTTCCTTGGCGCACTTTGTCCATCTTGCGAGTAGTAAGCTCCAGTGACTCCGCATTCTTGCATCCTTTCCAATGTGAGACTGCATGGTCGATTGTATTTGTTCGCAATGTACCGAAGTGAATCGACGACTTCGGCATCCTTGCCTTCGCCTACCAGGTATTTTGGTGTCTCCTTTAACCGAATGATTGTAATGCGAGCGAGACTCATGACGAAGACCAGTGCACCACTGGCAAACCATACATAACGCCATCCTTGATTGTTGGCTCGGGTACAGCTCGCCTCGTCAGCACACGAGTAGTTCGGCAGGAAAGCCCATGCGAACAGACCGGCGATGAGTTGACCAATACCCCACCAACTAGCCATCAATGTCAAGAGCCACTGCTGTTTCGAAGGCAAGAACTCGAGAAATACTGCAGTATCCAGAACCAAATTGCCACCAGCACCGAAAGCGGACAGACAGACGAAAAGGCCGAGGACGTACCAATTCGGTGCAGCTCCAGCAACGATGGCGAAGATGGAGCAAAGGAGCAGAGAGAAGTTGAATGCAAAGCGGCGTCCGATCACATCTGCGGACAAGCCCCAGAACAGCGCGCCTACCAGCATACCGACATATGCCGCGATGGTGAGACCGTTGGGGAATGATGGCCGGAACTCCAGTGCCGCTTGACCAGCAATGATAGACTGCAGTAGGAGGACCAGCGAGTCGACAGCGTACCTGTCAGCTATCAGTCGAGTGATCTATCAAGACCACGTTCTCCTTACCCAAAACCATTCAGACAGAAAAGTTTCCAGTGATACGGAGTAAAACCGATCTCGTCAATAGCATTGTTGATGAGATTCATCTTTGCATTGAGCACGGGATCGGTGTGCTCAAGGGAAAGCAAGTCTTGCTTGTTCAAAGATTCCACCTCATCGACATCTGGATCACCATTGTGTCCTGCCAGATTGTCCACCTCCTTGGTGTCAGACCTAGGTAGTGACGACATGGCGGAGAGAGATGGGGATTTGTGGAGGGGTGAGGTGAGCAAATGGTGGGGAGGTGTAGTGAAGAAGGGGGTTATATCCACAAAGACGAGAGAGGCTGGGAAAACCCAGCATCTTGTATCCTCGTCGTCTGTAGTGCCATGCCATGATCCTCCAACCTTTTTCGGATCTTGTCTGTTAGGGTGGGAGTAGCCAATGGGATGGATGTCAGAGGAGCTGCACGTGGGTTGGGATCGGCGGCTCGACCGAGGGATTGCCATGACGTCGGCCAATATGGCGTGCTCTTCTCATCACCCCGCTGCCCCACGACGATGGGGTCTGCAGTCCGCCGTCGATAACATGGGCGATAAAATACATGTGATTTCCACTTCGCCAAGAACAAGATACGAGTGGCAGTCCGAGAACAAGACATGAGTTCCGCTCCGCCGACGATAAGGTATGAGATCCACAAACAATCTTCCGTCGAGACAATTGACCAAAACCGGCATTTTCTGACGATGATGATAACATCACTGACTCCGCATATAATTTCCTAGACTGAACAACGAGTTGTTGAGAGGCTGCGGACTACCAACTGCTGCGCCAAACGAGGGGTGACTTTGATGTCTACTCACTGTGACCACCACGTCTGCATCAACGTGACCAATCACTCGGAAGCGAACACAAGACTGACACATTCTCGCAAGAAATCTTATCGTGTCGCCAGAGAGCGAGATACACTATTCCAGCTGAGCCTGAAATGATACCTGGTCAAGCATCTGGCCCTGCATATTTAGCATGAGTGAGCGATCCGAGTGTGGAGTAGGACCGGGCCGGGGAGCTCGAACAGGAAGAAATTCCGGGTCCAAGGTCAGGCGATAGAATGTTCTGAATCAATGCAGACCGTATTGCCACACAGTCAGCTGCTCTCTCGCGATCTGATGATAGTGATCAAGCCGCAGGAGATGACCATGCATGCTCTCAAATGTGCCACCGCATCTGCATGGGCTCAGCTGAACGCCGAAGAGGGCAAAGCTGGAATCTATTGCTTGTCGTTCTTTAGCTCACACCGGGCTGTCGATCACTTTGCCCGTGGACCGAATTTAAGTGGTTCTCGTTAAAGGAGACCAATCAAACCCATCTTCCAGAACGCCAGAATCCCAATTCGGGAGGGTCCTCCAAGTCCATTCTCGCTCCGTTTGCTTATTCTTCCAGTCCCAAAGCCCCAAACACGAGGTGGGAGGATTCTCCGTATCTCGAGGAGGGTATGGGACGCCTTCGCCGTCGCCTGTGCGACTTTGACCCTTCCTCTGCTCCCTTCATCCTCCTGTCAACCATTCTCTCATCTTACTGCTGCTTCGACGTTGAGCTGCAGCCCTCCGCCGAACCATGATTGGACTTGAGCTGGTAGCTTAACGGCTCTGCAGTGAACACGAGCCCACGCACCGCATCGAGCTTCCTTGCCCCTGTGACAGGTGCTTGTGCAATCTGGCATCCGAAAACAATTCAGCCTCGACACTGTGATCTCTCGTTTGCGTTCGCCGACTGTTTGACGAGAAGAATCTAACGCCGGGCGCTGCCCTAAGTCAATCACCCCGCCGATGGTCGTCAATTGAGGACGTCTTTGCAGTACCTTAGTGTTCGGTCAGACGCTTTTGGACTGACCACCTCGAATCGCCAGCCATGTCCAAACTCGAACCTCAATCGCCATCATTTCCCTTCAAGGAGGACATGTACAAATTCTACGCCAAGCGGCGGAGACAACCCCGGTGGGTGAGAGTGCTGATAGCAGTCCTCATTGTTAGCTTCATCTATTTGGTCGTGATCAACACCGGCAATCCTGCTGGGTGGGCATCCGAGGATGTCGTCAAACCAAGGACCGCACCTCGATCGCGGATCGCTGAAGAGCTAGGTTTGGATACCCACAGTAGAGCAAAGACCGATCAGGTCCCCCTCAACGACGAGCCTCGCAGACCAACCAAGGAAGCCAGCAAAGGTGTTGAAGAGGACGAGGAAACGGAGCACGAAGAGAGATCGCGGACAAAAGCAAGCAAACCAAAGGAAAAGGAGATCGAGGTCAAGGATGAAGTCTCCAAGAAGCTCGAAAGCGATCTCAAGCATGTGTTCGCCATCATGCCCGACGAGCTCCATCTACGAGAGCTGCTTCGTCCCATTGAGAACTCTGGCAAGGAGCGCCTGCGCGAGCTAGGCCTCAGAGCTCGCGCGTTCCGCACCTTTCTGGAAGCCTGGGAGGAGATTCACTTCGTACACGGCAAGAAGACCATCACCATCAGGGACGACATCGTCAACTACCTCAGCAAAGTCAAGGACCTCTCAGCCATTAGTCACTCCAAGGGTCGTGCAGAGATCATCCGGTCGTATGAAGGCTTCAGGTACTTTCTCACCAAGATGTCCGACCTTCTCTTCCCCTTCACCGCACCCTACTTCGCCGATCACATGAGCCTTCACGCCTCGATACGATACGGCGGGCGCGGTATCGTGCTGTCCGGTGGCGATGGCCAGTTGTCCTACATGCTTACCTCGGTCAAAGCTTTGCGGAAACTCGGCTGCAATCTGCCCGTCGAGATTATGTATCTCGGCGACGATGACTTGGGCGATGACTCACGGTCCGAGCTGGAAGCACTACCCGGTGTCATCACCCGCGACATGGAGCAGATGGTCCGAGATGAGGGATGGCAGCTGAAGGGGTGGGCCGGCAAGCCTTTCGCCATTCTCCTCTCATCCTTCCGTGAAGCCATCTTTATCGACGCCGACGCCCAGTTCTTTGTCACGCCCGAAGTTCTGTTCGAGGATGAAGCGTATGAGGAGAATGGCGCCCTTTTCTTCCGCGATCGATTGATGTTCCCCGAGTCGAAGCGAAAGTGGCTACAACAGATTTTGCCCAAACCAATGTCCAGGAAAGTGCGTCACAGTCGATTCTGGACGGGTGAGAGTGGACACATGCAAGAGTCGGGCGTTGTGGTTGTAGACAAGTGGCGGCACTTTATGGCTCTTCTCTTTGTGACGAGGATGAATGGCCCGGATCGTGATGGTGACAAGGACAAGGGTATCGTGGGAACCTATGACATGGTTTATGGTAAGTGCAGATCCTCTTCGAAATTGTCTTCGGAGACTAATGATCGCCAGGCGACAAAGAGACATTCTGGCTCGGTTGGGAGCTGGTCGGCGATTCGGACTACGCATTCCACCCTGGGAATGCTGGAAATATGGGCGTAGCGTACGAGGACATCAAGGATGCTCTGAAAGGGATCGCTACATCTGACGACTCCCAAGAGACTCCTATCGAGGACGAAGCCGAGACGACAAAAGCAGAGGAACCGGAAAAGTCCTTAGACGATGCTAAACCGGCCGAGTCAGTCAAGGACCAGAAGGAAGCTGAAGTGGCGAAAGAGAAGGCGGAATTGGAAGGCAAGCCGGCCGCTGAGGGCGCAGTCAAGGATGAAGCAGCAGATCCGGCAGCAGCACCTGCGGCCGAAGGTCCATTGGGAGATAAGCCTGCAGCAGCAGTGGAAGAGAAGCCCAAGGCCAGGGTGAAGCGCGCCACAGTCCCTCGTCGCGACGATAGTGATGGCGAGGTGAATGCGCTTGGCGGCAGCTTGAATAACGACGCAGACCTGTCCACCGGCACCGAGCCGACGAAGAATTACACCATCTGCGCACCTCAGCTACTACACCTGGACCGCAAGGGTAGACCGCTCTGGTTCAATGGCTGGATCATGGACAACAAATTTGATGCCGACCACGCCAAGCTGTCCAAGTTTGAGGTATACATGAGCGAGATGAAGCACGGTGCTACTGAGGCGGATTGGCGGTTGGAGCAGAACAACATGTGCTGCCTGATCAGTGACAAGATACACAAGTTCACCAAGCAGGAACGGCTGACACTAAAGCATATCGTAAAGCTGGCTGAAGATTCTGGAGCGTTGGGTAAACATCGAGGATAGACGGGAAGAATGTTTCGGCGCAAGGGGGCAAAATTCAGCGAAGCAAGGGGTGACACGTCTGACGGAAGGTGTTGGGCATTGCATGCTTGGGTATCTACGCTGTCATGATCTGGAGATAATACATATCATCTAGCGATGTAGTCTCTTCCAATAGTACCACGTCATAATCGTACACTTCGTGACCTGCCTCTCCTAACATGTCTCATGCAGGATTCTTGAACAATGGACTCTGCTGCATAGTCTGACCAATGAAGGCCCTCAAGGACGACCACCGATCAGCGGATTGCACTTGAGCGCCATCGCCATGTATCGATGGAGCCATCTGCGCCATATTCTTCGCAAACCTATCCTTCTCCGCCATTTCCAGCTGTGCCTTCTTCTTCATGGCTCCCGGCCGCGATTTGATAGACTTCATCTCCATCTTCGCGGTTGTGTTCCCCTTGCGCCGCCGGACTCTTGCTATCCGGCCCAAGTCGCCCGGCAACTTCACGCTACTCTCGTCCTCGTCGTCTGATATGCCTTCCCATTCGTCCGCCTCGTCGTTCCCTGCTTGTGTGGCATCCGGGACATCTGGCAAAGCGCCAAGGAGACCGTCCAGATCTGCTGCAAGCTTCTTGCTAGGCCTTCGTCGCTTTTTCACCTGTGCGCCGGGAGCTGTCTTTGATATGCGGTGCAGAAGTGCGCTATGTCGCATGCGCTGTCGGTCCTTCTTGTTCGTACCGAAGCTCGAGAAGGGGCTGTCGTCTGGGCCGATGCCTACCTCGAGTTCTGCACTATCTCGGAGTCGAGCATTTTTCGCTGTCGAGTCTGAGGTTTTCGGTGCAGCCTTAGCTCGCATGCGCGTGCGCGCATTCTTGCGAATGGGAGCCTGGCCGGTATGTCAGTTGATTGTGCTAGAGCCCAGCTAATCGCTAGGACTTACCATGATGTAAATTTGTTGGACGTATCGTAGGTCGAGGTGCTGCTCCTCCACCTCGCGAGTCGGGAACAAAGAATGTGGGTTCGTCCTCCCGAGGGCGGGCGTGATTCCGCCCTGTAGAGCTCCACCGCGCAGTTCCCGCGTTTTGGAACCGAGACCCAAGAGCGACTCCGCATTGGCGACAGTTGGAGAAGAAGAAGAGATCCCGATGGTCTCGTCTTCACGACTTCTCCCGGCACTATCCTCGGATATCCGTTCCGCTGACTGTTCTTGGATGTAAACTTATCCTTCAATTGACTTCTTCAATCATCACTATATCACGTATAGCAGCTCACAACCACAACTGTGCCTTTCGTAGCTGCCCGGGACTTCCAGCCTCTTCCCCACATCACTGGCCTCGAGCTCCACCAAGCAACAATGGCAGCTCCTCGACGAGCCGCCACCCGGTTTGCCGCCACACGTCCCAGTGCTTCATTTGCTCTGAGATCACGATGGCAGAGCGTAGCTCGTCCCAGCGTTACAATCCCTGCCACATTCCGTCAGACTCGGCAATTGACGCAAGACACCGCGTCGCCAGTCAAGGTTGGGAGTGAGAGCTTAGCTCCTGTGGTCGACAGATCGAAAGGCAAGGTCTTCAAGAGTGCAGATGAGGCTGTAGCAGACATCAAATCTGGCTCCACCCTACTCAGCGCTGGTTTCGGTCTTTGCGGAACGCCTGGTAAGAATGATGTACGTCATGCATGGGTCAAGCTGACAAACCAGACACGATCATCTCTGCTATCGCACGACGTGGAAAGGACCTCCACTCACTGAAGGCTGTCTCAAACAACGCTGGAGCTGGTGACGACGGTCTCGCTGTGCTGGTCAACTCCGGCCAAGTCGACCGTCTGATTCTGTCCTTCCTTGGCGCCAATAAGAAGCTCGAACAGAAGTGGCTTACCGGTCAAATCTCCATCGAACTCACTCCTCAAGGTACTATCGCTGAGCGTCTGCGAGCGGCTGGTGCTGGTATTCCTGCTTTCTACACGCCCACGGGTGTGAGCACTTACATTGAGACTGGCGAGATCCCTATCAAATACGCTCCCATCAAGGAAGGCGAGAAGCCGACTGTCGAAGTGCCTGGTAACAAGCGCGAGACTCGTGTCTTTAATGGCCGCAAGTATAATCTTGAACATGCGATCGAGGCTGAGGTGGCCATGGTTCGCGCCTACAAGGTCGACGAAGCCGGAAACTGCGTCTTCCGATACACTACCGGCAACTTCGGCCCCATGATGGCAAAGGCCGCAAAGTGCACCATCGTTGAAGCCGAGAACATTGTCAAGGTGGGCGAGCTCCACCCCGACGAAATCGATCTCCCTGGTATCTACGTCGATCGCATTGTCCCAGCCACTGAGGATAAGAAGCTTGAGATCAAGAAGCTCAAGCCAAAGGCAGGTGGCGAGGAGAAGGCCAGCTCTTCCCAGGTCCGTCGCGAGAGAATCGCCAAGCGCGCCGCGAAGGAGCTTCAGCACGGCATGTACGTCAACTTGGGCGTTGGTATGCCAACTCTCGCGCCTAGCTACCTCGATTCGAGTATCAAGGTCTGGATCCACTCCGAGAACGGTCTCCTCGGTATGGGCCCATACCCGACCGAAGAGGAGCTCGACATCGATATCATCAACGCTGGAAAGGAAACTGTCACCATTGTTCCTGGTGGATCTACCTTCGACTCATCCGAGTCTTTCGGCATGATCCGTGGTGGCCACATTGACGTGAGCATGCTCGGTGCTCTCCAGGTCAGTGCCAACGGTGACTTGGCCAACTACTTCATCCCTGGAGCTGTACTGAAGGGTATGGGTGGAGCCATGGACTTGGTGTCCAACCCAGACAAGACCAAGATTGTCGTGCTTACCGACCACGTTGCCAAGGACGGCAGCCCCAAGATTGTGCAAGAGTGCAACTTGCCATTGACTGGTGCCCGGTGCGCCAGCACAATCATCACTGATTTGGTATGTCTTATTCGAAGTCGAAGACGCTTATTACTAACAAGCGGCAGGCTGTGTTCCAGGTAGACAGGAAGAATGGCGGACTCACTCTCACCGAGACCGCCCCAGGTGTTAGCGTCGAGGAGATCAAGAAGAAGACAGGCGCAACTTTCAAGGTGGCGGAGGATCTCAAGACGATGGAGTAAGCGACCAGTAGCGTGTTTGTTTGGGCAATTGTCAACCAAAAAAACTGGATTAATTAGCGCACATTCTGTCATCATGTAGCTGTATATATCCAATTTGTGCATCTATCAAAATATCGGATTCACACCTTCTGTACATCTACAACTTGCTCTCCCTCTTGATACCCTGGGCGAACGAGCTCCCCTTGCCCTGTCCCAGCGCCTCGACGATCTTATCCGTCGTCTCTAGCAACCACACACTCCCCTCATCACCCGCCAACCACTCCCCACCCTGCACCTCCTCCTCACCCTGCGCCTTGAATGTCCCATCATCAAACGCCTTCCTCAGCCCGAACACATGCGACAACACCTGCGGCCCCACCCCAGTCTGACTCCTCAAACACGCCACCGCCACCAAACTCGTCAACACCCTGCCCACCTTGGCACCCGGCTCGGCATGGTTCGGTGGGTCCGCAAACAGCGCCCCGTACTCGCTCGCCAAGATATGCACCGGTAGATCAGGATGGCTGTCGGCCAGCTTGTCGTACAACTTGCTGTCGAAGGGGTGGTAGATGGACTTCCATAGTCCCCTGCCGCGAGCATTAAAGTCTTCGATGTTCTGCGGGTTGGGCTGGCGGGTTGGGTTTGTTGGCAGGGCTGACGTGACGGACGAGGGCAGGCCAGCGCGGAAAGCGTTCAGCATGTTGATGGTGCGGGGGACTCCGTTGAAGCCAATGCATTTGAGGCCGATCTCGCGCATGAGGGCGGCGGTGGTGGTGGGGCCTTGCGGGTGGAGGGGGGAGGCGACGGAGTGTAAGGTCAGGAGAGAGTCGGGGGAGTTCATGGTCATGGTTGTCGCGGTCTGGTATGGTGTCAGTTCGTCTTATGAAGTGGCTGCGGAGGGAGATGCGGGCGGAGGTGGTCACACATGTCGGCATGGGCATTGAAATATGGGGCGGAAACAAATTCACAATGATTCGGAGATCTTGATGTTGTACTTACAGCGATTGACAGCCATGCTGGGACTCCGAGATTCTTTGAAGCTGCATCTTTTGCGACGTGCTCGTATACACTCTTGATGTTAGTAGGTGCGGGGACAGCTCCGGGTCTGGCGAAAGGTGCGTTGATGAGGTTCTTGAGCGTTGGCGAAAGCTTCGACATGCTGGTCAAATACGAAGATCAAGTCAAGAAGTGCAACTAAGTGAACACCTCAAGGAACGACGGGAGAGCTCCGCATGCTATGATGATGTCGGCCACGCGGGTCCTTGGTCCATCATCTCCAAACGGGGGCTGGCGCGGGACAGACTGGCCCCACCTCCACCTCACTCAATCAAAACCCCGATACATTTCCGAGGCTTGGATTTCTCTTGTTCCCGGCGGCATGAAGACCAAAGTCGACAATTGATAGTGTTGGCATTCTTCTTTTGAGACATCGGAGCGCCGCCTCTGCTGCTAGGACCGAAGCATTCTGCGAGGCCGTCGTAAACTCGAAATCCTCCATCTATCATTATATTCGCTGTGTGCCTCTGGTCTATTCCCATCTAATGGACAGTCTATGCCTCTATATCTATGGCTCACCATGATCAATCTATTTGGCCTCGCCCTTCTTGTATAGCTCATAGCCCTCCTTTGCTGCATCCTCGACTCTGGTTTTGCCATCCCTGTACAGGATTAATGCCGGGCTTGAAAGAAGGGGAGCTTCTTGGGATACTCACACAATGTCCTTGACGGTCTTGTGAATGCTAGACCAGTCCTCAAAGACTGTGAATGGCACGTCTTCTTTCACGCAATAATCAATCAGATCGTGTCCTTTCTTGGCAAACAGCAAGTCGGTCTCCTTTGCCGCTGACAAGTCGCTCACTCCGTCACCTGCGTAGAACAATGTGGGTCGTTCTTTCTCGGGCAGATTGCGGTACGGTCTTATGGTAAGACTCTTGTCGTGACCGAAATCCGAGTCGTCATGCCAGACGAGTTCCCAGCCACCTTCTTCGTTGATGCTCTTCTTGCCCTCCCTAACGCCGACCTCGTTGCACACAACGTCGATCTTGTCAGCGTCGGGACCTACCAGGTTAGCCAAGATTGCACGAATGATGGGCGTCATGCCAGATGACAGGACAAAGACTGGAATATTGTTGTCCAAGGCGTAGCGAAAGAAATCGTTGAAACCAGGATCGAGCTTGATGTTCTTGACGAGGAGATCGATGCACTCGTTGTACGGGGTGGTGACCGAGTCCATCATCTTGCGGAACGACTGGCGGAACGTCTCTTTGCCGGTGAGAACATCTTGATTGCCTTGTCGTCTTTTGTCGTAGCCGAAGCCGATGTTGTCCGTCTGCGGATATGTTTAGTGATTGACGCCTTCGCCACACGAGGATCCAACGCACCAGAAAATCATTGCCTGTGGTTTTGCGTCAGCTTACGATCGATCAAGGAGCCTGAACCGAGAGCTGTATGATGTGTAGGCCTGTAGGCGATCCGACGTGGTGAGCATGTGTATACCGCCATATATAAACAACTTACTGTCTCTCAGCGTAATTGTCCCGTCAAAATCCGTGAAGAAGATGAATTTGGGCGACGTTTTCATCGCGGGAAGAGTCGATGCAGCCATTTTGCTGAAATGTTGGTTCGTGATTGGAATAACAACTTGGAGAGAGGGACACTGGAAGGCAGAGTTCAAACACAGCAATCACGATATCTATTTTCATCTCAACAAAAACTTGGATCGTCATACCGAGGGGTCGTTTCAGGCACGCCCGCCCGCCGGAGGACTTTGAGTGGGTAGCCCGGTAGACCCTCGAAAATTCCAGCCTGTCACGGCATATTGCCAGAGCCGCATACGACAAGAGCTTGATCGCGGTGTTCGCGGATCTTTGGCTGGCTGATACTTCCTTCACACATACAGCCCGGCTGCAATCAGAGCTTCGCACAATCTGCTCGTGCAGTTTCTGTGCCATGAGTGGTTCCTGGCATGGAACGAGAAATCTGCTGAAAGCTCTTGACAGGCTCGCAACCAGCTCACCACCCGTTCTATCAAAAACTTCGACATGGACATGTCAAAGGTGCCGAGCGCTCATTCCGTCAATTCGCCAGCATGGACGTCTCACCAGTTCGAAAACTGCCTATCAGAGGACTTTTGCATCCAGTGCTCTGCGATACAACAATAAAGACACACCAGACCTGCGCACGAGTCTGCCCCCCTCATCGCCAGAAGACGCACCCTCAGCGAGCTCGCTCCCGCCAACTGCTGCGACGGAACTACCAATTGATCCCTCATCAAGCATATCAATACCAGGATCCGCGCCAAACAATGATCATGAGAAGCTACCATCACACACTCAGTCGTTACGGAGCGAATACTCGAAGCGATTCCAGGCATTCATGGATGACATGCTTGCCAAAGCTGCGGTGGCAGGACAACGACTCAATACCTACACTGGTACGGACTACACGGGTATTGAGAATATCAGGAGACAAATTGTTGAACTGGAAAAGAAGGTGAAAGCGCTCCATGACTCCGTCGCTTCAGCCAAGGACGCCTACACGACCGCACACAGTGCTCAGATATCGTCACAACGGGAAGTCGTGTCACTGCTGGAACGCAAGGCTTCGTGGACACCGCACGATCTCGACCGATACACATCGCTGATTCGATCCGAGCATCTCCACGAACAAGGCGTTACCCAAGCCAAGCAGAAGCTAGCAGAGGTGGAGAGGGCACTGGAAGAAGCCAGAACAGATCTTGAAAAGAAGGAGCGGAGGCAGTATCACGAAGAGCAGGTATGGAGTGACACGATCCGCCGTAACAGTACATGGGTGACATTCGGTCTGATGGGACTAAACATCTTGCTACTGGTATCGAATATTGGTATAGTAGAGCCATGGAGAAGGCGGCGGCTTGTGAGGGAAGTGAAGGATGCGCTAGACCAGAGGACCTTGGTGCCGCAGAACACGGAGAAGACGCATACGGTGATGGCCGACGTGCGCGGCGAAGCCCTTCCACCAATAGCCGTGGCGGAGAAAGAGCCAATCGGTGATCTTGCATCGGAACCTTCCTTGGACGAGATACACGGGCAGACCGACCGATCCCCCGAGCCATCAGGGCTGTTACTGGAGGCCGTCGAAGGACCAAGCGCGCAGGTGCCCCTACCAGTGACGGCGGACATCGAGGCCAAACCAAACGAGGTCGCTTTAGTGGTGGAACCACCTGGCGCTGGTGCAGATGCCCCACCTGCCAAATACCCCGGTGACTGGCAAGCGTATGTGCTTCATACACTCAAGAGCGCATGGTTTCGCACCAAAGAGGTGTACTCTGCGTGGTCGGCAGGACCGCTGAGCGACGACATGCTGACGCTGCGGAAGATCGAGGTCACGTCAATAGCCTTGGAGGGCGCAGCTGCCGGTCTGACGGTGGCTGGAGCGCTGATTTGGCTACTGCGAGGTAGTAGATAGCCAGAAGCCATCTGAGGCATTCATTGAAACTCTCCAAATTCGCCATCGTCAAAGCCTAGGTCTTCAGCGTGCTTCCTGCCTGACTTCGCGTCGGATGCCGATGGCGGAGGTGGTAAGCTGCCGAAAAATGTGTTCTGATTTCCCCCAGAAGGTGGCGGAGCAATGCTGAACAGTGCTTTGTTGTCCTCGACTTTATCCGTGGTGTCCCTCACCTTCCTACCCTTGCCGCCGATTTCGACAACAAGACTTTCCCCGTCTTTGAGACCCCAGTCACGCTTGATTTCCTGGATAGGTTTCTTCTCTTGCGTGGCCGCCTTGGTACCTTGTCCTGGTCCCTCCATGCCCATCACCTTCCTCTCGTCCGCAAGTGCGATGCCAAAGTCCACTGCATCACTTCTCTCCTCGAACCCTATGCCCAATGTTGCCTTCATACCTCCATCTCCCACGACTCGTACTGCGAAGAAACGGCTGCTGTCTGTTGCGGCTTGTACCACTTCTCGACTGGTGTAAGGTGCAGCTGCGAATAGATCGCCGGTGTTCGGGTCTTCCAAGACGATGTTGCATTTCAGCTTAGAGTCGACACTGACCTCAATCACTCGCACTCGAGCCGTGAATATCTGTTTGGCGGTAGGTCGGGGTGGAGCTGTCCATGGCCCAGCTTGAAAACCACGGGAGGAGGTCAGAGGTGGGATGGCATAGACGTGGACTTTGGAGCAAGTGAAGAGGACGCGAAGGATGGCGGACTCGGGCAGCGCCTGTCCTGTGGACGGGTCAATTGCACTCATCGTGTGATGCTTGATACGTCGTTGCGATGACTCGATGCGCGAGAGCCGTCTCTACCACAATCGACCTGTCCAGTGTGGTGGATGCCCCACTTCCGCTGGAGCTTGAGCGGAATTTCCATTTGGGCCAAGCGTGAAAGTCAATCTCGTGGTTCGGCGCGTCCCTGGAATCGTTCACGCGTTCCTCTCCCATTCCTTCACCATCGTTCCCATCCCGTTCGTGCGGTGCCAACTCCGCCATGGGCGTCACGGGGCTCTGGGACTTCCTCGGAGAAGGGACTGTCGTCAGTCTGGCAGAACTGTCATCGAAGCACTTCCAGAAGGAAAATCGTCGCTTCTGCATCGCCATTGATGAAGCATGCTGGAGGTTCAACAACCTCACCGACCAGCAGGTGAAGCAAATCCAAGCCAAGGAGCCGCGTGCGAATCCGGTCGAGAAAGCTATCCTGTATCGAATCCTTGGTTTACTTAGGCTCAACTTCACGCTGATCTTTGTTTTCGACGGTCCCGGCCGACCGTGGAAGCGAGGACGACGTGGTGGCGGGAAAATTGACTACGAACGCCTTCGACTTCTAAAGTCCATGCTGGATCATTTCGGAGTCCAGTTCATCGTTGCTCCCGGAGAGGCTGAGGCAGAATGTGCCAGACTACAGCGATTAGGTATCGTTGATGCGGTTTGGAGCGACGATGGTGATACCCTTGTCTTCGGCGCGACTCGGCTGATTCGCTCATACAAGGAATCTGGAAGCCAGTCTGGTCCCAAGAGCAAGACCTACGTCAGGATTACCGACCTTAAGGATTACTCGATGTTGGTGAGGTACGGCGAAATGATCAAGCCTGCGGATCTAATCCTTTTTGCACTCTTCACTGGCGGGGACTACGATCAAGGAGGTCTGAAAGGATTCGGAGCAAAGGGAGCCGAGATATTCGTCACGAGCGATCAGGGACGCAGGCTCGCAGAGCAACTGGTACAGCTTGGTCACAAGGCCGATCTTCACGCATGGAGGAAAGAGGCATGGGCGCACATCTTTGTCAAACAGAGCAGGATGATTGAGATGGACCTTTGGCCATCGCGGAGAGCCCTCGAACTCTACACGTTCCCCAAAACCAGCTCGGATCAGGTCTTGAAGGGCTACCGAAGTCTGCTGTCAGGGCCAAGCAAGCAGCTGAGGGAGTCTACTCTGTACAAATTCCTTGAGGCGAAGTTCAATTTTGGGCCGGTGGAATACACCAAGCATGTCGTGCCCGTGATACTGACCTCTCGAATGTTTATCAATGCTCAGCGGACCGCGGATCCAGCGGCGTTTATGGCACAATATCGGCTATCCTTCAAGAAGAAGCGAGCGTCCAAGAAGCCTGCAGAACCAGACGCGGATCTTGTTCGGACGATCAACTTCGACGCGAGCTTAGTATCGGAGCTACCGCAGCTTTCTACAGCTTCTCAAGCCGATGGCAAACTTGCTGAGATGGATGCCTTGGACGTTCTGCTGAAAGCATGCATGGGTGAAGCCTGGACTGAAGTACCACGACCTACGCCCACCCCTGAGGAGGTCGCTGAAGCGGCTGTCCGAGCTCAAGAACGTGCAGAAGCGGAGGCTAGGCATCAGGACAATATCAGGGTCCTGCTCAACCGTGGCAAGGGCATCTACCTGCCAGATGCCCCACCCCCTTCTCTTGAGAGGGGACCACCGTTACAGTCGCTCAATCTGGCATCTACCAAGGAATCCGAAAAGTCGCTAGCAACATCGTCGAGGCTGCAGCCGCCACCCAGGGACGACAGAAGCTCTTCGTTGGAAGTGCTACCCCCAGAAGATGGGACTGTCGACTTCGCCCACGGGAAACCAATCGTGCCTGCCATAGGAGAAGTTGTCGATGAGATAGACTTGTCTGGGGATCTATCAAGCGCCATCCAGAACACAATCAGGATCTCAAGTACACCAATATCGACCCCAAAGGTCATGATCGAGCGTGTGCCGAAGCCACCAGCCTCTGGTACTGTGCCGCGTGCGCCAACAACTTTCATCTCGAAGCAACTCAATATCGAGGGGCCAGCTGCATTAGCCAGTGCGGCGGTGAAGAGGAAGTGGGGTGGATCCCATATGGAGACTCCTTCAAAGCATGCGAGGTTGGATGAGGTCATTGTCATTGATTAAGAGTCGATGATGCCATTGTCTGCCGGTTGCCGCATCAGCTGGCTACGATGCTGTGTATATACTATGTTCTCCTGAGGTTGCTTGACGCAACATCTAATGCACTAATACCAGCCTCACTCATGCATTCCTGTCCATGGATTCCTGTTTATCGTGACGATGCAATGATATCATGTCCAGCCCATGGCAACTGCATCAGTCTACCGTTGGTCGTGTCATTCGTCCATGTCCTGTGAAACTGCACGACCTTTTCCTTTCCAGCGCTTGGGCCGAGGCTCATCCTCGTTTGAATCACTCTTTGAATCCACAAATCCATTCAAGCCAGTGGCTTCGGCGGTAGCGGTAATGCCGACTTCAATGGCCAGGTCTGTGCTGTTCTCGTGCTCATCATCTTCGTCATCGTCCAGCAAGTCCTGCGTATCCTCCGCTCCTGGATCTGCAAAATCTGAATTGACGATGATGTTAGAAGCCAAATTCGAGTCGTTACCGGCATCGCTCGATTCGCGGTCCGAGTCGTCCTGATCAGGAATCAGATCGGCAACACGCTGTTTGACTGCATCTGCATGAGCCGCTTGTAGCGCCCTCTCGGCAAGCATTTGCCGCCTAGCTTCATGTTTCTCGACAGCCTCCCGGTGGCCGTCCATATCATTAACAACCTTCAGAGTTCCTTCATCCAGTGGTGCCCAACTATCGAGCATGTCGAGTTCGCGTTGGACCCTTGCGTCCAGTATTCCTGGTGCTTCCCAACGAACGTCGCGTGCGATAGCATCCTGAGCCTTATCCTGCAATGCCGCTATCAGTCCCCTCTCATCCGCCGCATCGGCTAGCAGGAACAAAATGTGGTCGACAAGTTCTGGAGGAGGATCAGCCGGAAAGGGCTTGATCTCTGCAGGGCGACGGGTCGAAGCGTCATTAAGAATGGTCGGCGTGGCAAGTTGGCTCTTTCGCAATCGATTGGAGGTGTTGCGCTGGCCCTGATTTCTGCGCCTAGGGAATCTTGAATTCTGGTCAGTGTCAGACCGGGAAGGCTCAGCTTGGGAGATCGGTGATGCAGTCCTGCCGCTGAGACGTTCATTCGCACGAATTTCAAGCCTGCGCATCTCCCTGCTCAGCTTCTGATTTGCTCTCTCCGACACGGGCGGCTGCTTCACGGTGGGAGGGGCATCAGAATTCTTGGTCGTGGGCACCTGAGAATCCTGAATGACGGCTTGACGGGGAGATTCCGTCCGCAACTCCCTTTCCTCCACTCCTCGTGACCGTCTGGTGTTGGGCCGAGTGTCCGTGTGCTTCATTGTGTCCGTCAAGTCCACGTCTACTAGCCTGAGTGAGGGATTGGCACGAATCTCCAATTTCCTAAGCTCCCGCTTCAACTTAGCAGATGGCCGCGGGCCAGGTGTGTCAACGCGCGCAGTGACAGGCTCCACAGCCTCTTCATCTTTAGCTCCCCTTGAATATCTCTTTCTCTTACTCGTGCGGCGACGAGGCTCCTTGCTCTGTGATACTACTGACGCTGAGTCGGAGGAGGAGGAGAGTCTTGAATGTTGAGCCGGCGCAGGAACGACTTCTGACTGGTCGTCACTTGTATCTGCAGCTCCCGGAGAAAGTCCTCCACCCGGTAAGAACCAGTATGCTGCCGGCGTTGTGGGTGACGATTTGGCATCGATTTTTTCTGTTTCATGCGCTCTGGTACGGGCAATATTGCCAGGACTCTCCGGAGCGATGTCGGGTGAGGCAGATTCGGCGTTTTTCGTACGAAACCGACTGGTCAAGCTGGTACGAGGTCGGATCGGCGCGCGTGAGGCTGATCGTCTTTGTAGACTGGTAGTGGCAAGCCCGGGATCGATGGTCTCGGTAGGTGGTGAGCCATGCTGGCTGGAGACCGAGTGAGATCGAGGTGGTGTCGGAGGTATGGCTGCGATTGCGTCCTTGTGTCCCCTCTTCCTCTTCAAAGAACCTGAGCCACCCAGAGCAACATTCCCGTCGATTTGCAAATTTCTGAGCGCACGAGAGACTTTGCCAGATCCTGAATTCTCTGCTGGCGGAATGCGATCCGGAGCTGTGGCGGGAGAGGTCGCACCATCATCGGCGCCTGTCAATCTGCGCGTGTTGACCATGTCGGCCGACTGTCGTTGGTTGCGGCCTCGCAGCTGCGTCGCGCGCAGTCAGCGAGGCAGGAGAGCCTCGATGCGCAGAGGGGGAGCCGATTACTCGAGCGTGTGTCGATGTGCATGAAGCGTGTAAGATGAGGTATAGATTTCGGCAGGCACTTTGAGGTTCACAAGGCTTGGCAAAATCTGCTGCCGGGCACTGAGAGAATGCCGTCATCCTGCAGTTTTCGCCATGCAGGTGTCACTTAGCCTTACGGATCGATAACATGCACAATGTGAGACACACTACGAGGTTAAACTAAATTTGGTGATGCAGAAGGTCTATGCAAGAACAACAGCACCAACGCAGGCCATCATCGTCCACAATACAATGGTCGTCATTCCTACACGGCCTTCTCCATATTGAACAACCGAAGCCGCTGCTCCTGAACTGCTGGCAGCCGCGGCCTGAGTGGTGTCAAGCTGTCCAGGTGTTACTTGCCCAGCTTGCGGGATCGCGAATGTACCAGTGGCGGTCCCGACCGGAGAGCTTGCAGTGGCAAAGCTTAAGGATTGAGAAGCGGTTATGGCAGGCGCAATCCTGTAGGTGTTCTCATCAGCCGTAGCAATACCTCCATTGCTGTTGGAAACCGCCTGTGCAAGTCCTGATGGTCCAGCTGAGACCACGCGGACGTCCGATTCAGACGTGGAATTTGTGTTGGCTGGGGCGATCGCAATTTGGCCGTTGTCCATGTCGAATACGACGTACATGCTGCGGAGTACAGCATCGCCCATGGTAAGAAATCCCGTCTGGGTCAGCTGCTGGTTCCCAACATCTGGGGAGATCATGAAGGCACACAATGGCTGGCCGCTAGCAGTTGTATTCTGGCGGTTTGTAGTGGGATCGTAGACAGGAATGATAAAAGAAGACGCGGGGACATCTATCGTAACTTGTCCATTGAACTCGATGTCGATAGAAATATCATCCTGTTGATGCGAGCAGTCCAGCAAGCCGGCAGAATCGATCGCATCGCCGAAAAGGTCTCGTAAGCTCGTGTACAGCGATGGCGGCACTGTCCATGCAGTCGAACCGGTGTCGAGGAGGACTTGCAGCGAATCACTACCTCGCCTGGAGCTCTGAGAAGTAGAGGATAAGTATGTGGTAGACTGTCCGTTGATACGTCCAGAGATACCAGTGACAGGGATGATGAATTCATATACAATGTCGCCAGATCTGGTTTGGACCGGCGAAACGTTGATGGTGTGCAGCTGACCAGTGTACTTCGAAGTGTCGACGCCGCCGAAGAGGATCGTCCCGGTTGCATCCCCGAAGCTGTTGAGAAAGATGCTGTACAACCTCGAACTGATGGCTCCTGCCTGCTGCAAGACCTCAGGCATGTTCGGGTATTGTCGCGAGCTTGCTTCATTGTAGGAGTAGCCAACGCCCATTAGGCTTACGGCATAACCGGTAGTGGAAACGACGTCGGTGGCGACTCCGAGCTGTACACCTTGAATGACTACATTACCGATGCCCACCGTATCAGTGCCAAAATCGCCGGTGGCGGTCGAACCGTCTCCGAAGCTCGTGTTGAAACCATTGGGATCTACTACTTGGTAGGATTGACTCGCCGAAGGGTCGAAGGAGCCACCGCGACAGGTGAAGGGTGATGACGTATCTTTGCATGCAGCTGATGCGGAAGCATCCACGTACAGGTCACTGCTACCAGTGTCGAGGATGACAGTCAAGGTTTGAGGAGGGGAGCCAACGGTGACTGTGAAAAGTCATTAGGCCTGAAGCGACATGTTCGTTCAGGACACTCACTATTTGTGTAATAAGCACCACCCACTCCCCAGGGAAGCACATCGAAGACTGTCGACCCAACGCTGCCCCCACTCGAGGCCTTCCGCTTGTATACACCCTTCGCAGGTTGAGTGCCGCCATTCACAAGACTTCTCTTTTCCAATCCGAGAGAGACAGTGCCTGCGCTGAGGGCAGAGTGGAAGAATGATAGGGCCCACAGGGCGGCCCACAACCGGGGCATCTTCCGGAAAGCTTGTTTGAGATGCCAAGCCGCCGACGAGATGATCTGCCGCTAATCGGCGGGCGTGATCGGAAGGAACGACAGAATACTGACGAATGTAGTAATGGTGGTCTTCCGATGAAGATATTGGAAGACGCAACTTATCGTGACAGAAAATCAACAGGAGTGATCACGACTGCAAATAAACTCGACGCTTACGCGGCGCGCATCGACGTCGGCCGCCCCTACCAACTCGATCGTCCTCCCATCAACCCCCACCATGGCTCACATCGAAGGCGCACCTGCTCACGGCTCGCCGCGCGACCTGCTACCGCCATCATGGACCAGTATCATTCCTCAATGGCTCGCTGAAGATACACCCTCCTTTGATTACGGAGGCTTCGTTGTTGGAACCGCCCCTGCCGAAGCCCGTCTGCTGGCAAAGTCACCAGGCACTCTCGCCGGCGTTCCGTTCTTTGAAGCCATCTTCTCCCACTTAGGCTGTACCGTCGAATGGCATTTTGATGAGGGTGTGGAGCTGACTGGAAAGAAAGAGCAAGTTGCAACCGTACGGGGACCAGTGAGGAATGTTCTGTTGGGAGAAAGAGTGGCATTGAATGTCCTCGCGCGATGTTCTGGAATCGCGAGTCAGAGCCGGAAGCTGCTGAAGATATTGCGGGATGCAGGTTACAAGAACACCCTTGCTGGCACCAGGAAGACCACACCGGGTTTCAGGCTGGTTGAGAAGTACGGTATGTCCGTGGCTGGGTGTGACATGCACAGAGTCGACTTGAGCACAATGACCATGCTCAAGGATAATCATGTCTGGGCATCTGGCAGTATCACCAAAGCCGTCAAGGCTGCCAAAGCTGCAGGAGGTTTCAGTATAAAGATTGAGGTGGAATGCCAAAGTCTTGCCGAGGCGGAGGAAGCCATACAAGCTGGCGCGGACATTGTCATGCTCGACAACTTTACCCCTGAGGATATGAAAGAAGCAGCTAGGCTGATCAAGGAGAAGTGGGGACGAGGACCGAGAGCTGTGTTGGTGGAGGTGTCGGGAGGTTTGACGGAGGACAATGTTGGCAGATACGTCTCTGACCATGTGGACATCATCAGCAGCAGCAGCATTCACCAAGGCGTGAAACACGTGGACTTCTCCCTCATAGTCATACGAAAACAGGTGGTAGAAAATGGGAAGGCTTGATGCAGCCGCCCAACTTATGGCATCCGCTTGCAAGATTCAATATTGTACAAATCGGGAACGAAGCACATCTTGCATTACAGCTGCATCTAAGCATCTCGTATGTCTGCCTAACCTCGACCATCCGAGTCGGTGATGCCAGAAGTCTGCTCATGTACCCCTCTCACCTGATCTAACGATCCGTTCTGCTTAGCATCTCCTCGTAGGGTACGAAGTGTACTGCTGTTTGCTGGTCTTGTCGAGCTCGATCGTCGGGGCAAGAGTGGGTCACGCTCCGTTGGTAGATCTGCCGAAGGTGCCAGTGAAGCAGATTCTATGGCCTTGTCTCGGATCCAGAACCTAACCGCCATGACCAATAATATAGCCTGAAAGATACCAGTCACACAGTACACAAGCCAACTCGACCAGCCCTGGCCGCCAACTCGCAGGTACAGGCTGAAAGCAAAGACAAAAGCGCCGGGTACTTGTATGATCATTGTGAGAATGCTGAGGCTGAGTATTTTGCCGAGCTTGTAAGTGGTCCAGATCTGCGGAATATATTGAATCGAGGCCAAGATGCTTGCCGTGACACCTAGAAAGTTTGCCCACCCTAGGAGCTGAGCAGGCGCTCTCACCAGGAAGAACAAGCTGCCTATCCCGGCAAACAGGAGCGCGAGCAAGCAAGAAGCGCCGACGATGACAGCATCTCGTGGTTTAGGCAGCGCCGTATCAGCACCTTCAGGAAGTGATGCAGTCTGCTCGCTGTCCGTTCTTCTCGGGAAGAAAGCCAGGAACAGGACCATGATTGTCATGAAGCATGTCCATTGCACTCCCACTTGTACAATCCCTAGCATGGCGGCAGTACACGCGCTCGCACTGATCTCTTTACAACAAGCCATATCATGCTGAGAGGTTGGGAGGACGACGATGTTGGTGATGCCGGCAATCGACGAAAGGGTGCCTAGGAGAACCCACCATGGTGAGAGACCAGCCGATGACGAGAGGGATATGATCCGATAGTGCTGGGGTATGTACGAGACCAGGATACCCACGACCAGGAAACTGATTGAGATCAGTGGGACACGAGTGTGAAGGCAGGTAGACTTACATAGACAATGCAAGTACCCATGGATTTGGCGACGCGAGGTGTTGGCAGTATGGGTCTGCCATGGTGCCTGATGGAAGCATTGACGCCTTATGCACCGGAGGCGAGAGCTCAAATGTTGAAGACCTTCGAAGCTGGCAGCTTCACAAGAATGGACAAATCCATGGCGAATGAGATGGGCAGGTGTTCAAGACGAGATATCATGATGAGACAAACAGCGGCTTGTGATGATCCCAGCCCCTCTACAATCCCCGGATTGAGATCCTTGCCGATCGCTTCCGCCAGGTACCTGAAACAGCTTTGCAGGCTCCGCGTCACAGCTTCTATGAACGAGCCTACAATCTTCGGAAGGGTGCCGTCCCAATCAAGTAAGTTATTAGAGGGCGTGCCCCGCTGCGTAGTTGTCATGTTTATGAGTGGACGAGGTCGTGATCTTGCGATGGAACAGTTTGCCCGCATTTCACTGCACGCACATCACAGCGAGGCCGTGTGAGATGATCGAAAGGAAACGCAATACCGTTCAGCTATGTACAGAAACTATGGATTCGGTCATCTTCCGGAGACATTTGGACCATGCTCTTGTAGTGTGACCCGACATAATTTATAGCCAGCACAGCATTTTGCAGAGAACCTGTCAGAAGTCCCTACATGCCCACCCAGACGAAGAGACCGAAGCCTTACTCCGAAAGGGACGAGATCATCGCCAATCCGTCTCGTGAAAGACAGGACCAAAACGGCTTCACTCTTGGGCAGGAGGGATATCCGTCATCAGCCAGGTTGGAGTTCTGTGGCTCTTTTAAAGAGTTCAGATAAGGTCGTCTACTATAGAATTGATTCTATGAAGTACTATACACAGGTTAGCTATGAATGTCTGCTGGGTGGTTTGCACTCACGAGTCGCCTAGGAAAAAAAAGAGAAAGAGGGTGGGAGGGAAAATTCTGAATATATACCCAGTGGTGGCCCGAGCGCGGACGAGGGCGGCCGATTGCGGCGCTCTTTTTTTGAAAGGAGAGCGGGCCCTCGCGATCTCAACATGTGAATTGACAAAGGCGATTGCTTCTGCATCCTAGATACATTCCCCATTCAAGCAAAAATGGGCTCTCATACGGAATCGCAGAGATACTTGAGCACGCGCGGCGGCTCTTACGATGTACGATCAACCCCGAAATAGTTGCAGTGTGGTGCTGAATCCTGGCTGAACAGTACTGCAGTTCTCCTTCGAAGATGTGGTGCTGAAGGGTCTGGCTTCGGACGGAGGATTGTTCATACCAGAAGAGATACCCTCATTACCAGATGACTGGGAGAGCCGATGGGCGTCGCTATCCTTCCAAGAGCTGGCGTTTGAGATCTTCTCCCTATACATCTCCCCTTCAGAGATCCCAGGAGATGATCTGAAAGACATTGTGAACCGCTCGTACGCTACTTTCCGCTCGAAGGACGTCACGCCTGTGATCACCCTGGACGAATCCAAGAATCTCCATTTGCTCGAGCTCTTCCATGGGCCGACCTTTGCATTCAAGGATGTCGCTTTGCAGTTCCTAGGCAATCTGTTCGAGTATTTTCTGGTCAGGAAGAATGCCAACAAGACCGGAGCGGACCGATCGCATCTCACTGTCATTGGAGCGACGAGCGGGGACACAGGTAGCGCGGCAATCTATGGCCTCCGCGGGAAGAAAGATGTCAGTGTCTTCATCATGCATCCAAAGGGCAAGGTCTCTCCTGTGCAGGAAGCACAGATGACTACGGTGTTAGATCCTAACGTCCACAACCTTGCCGTAAACGGTACTTTCGACGATTGTCAAGACTTCGTGAAGGCACTATTCGCGGACTCTGATATCAACTCAACGCACAAGCTGGCTGCCGTAAACAGCATTAACTGGGCACGTATCTTGGCCCAGATCAGCTACTACTTTGCATCCTACTTCTCTCTCGTCCGGTCACTCGGGTCAAATTCGAGTCCACGCGTTCGGTTTGTTGTCCCAACAGGCAACTTTGGCGACATCCTTGCTGGGTATTTCGCCAAGCGCATGGGTCTTCGAATTGACAAACTTGTCATCGCCACGAACGAGAACGACATCCTCCATCGGTTCTGGCAAAGCGGACACTACGAGAAAAAGCCTGTGCATGGGCGAGCTGCCGAAGGCGGTCTCCCCGAAGACGGTGTCAGAGCTCATGAGGATGGAGTCAAGGAGACTTTGTCACCGGCAATGGATATCTTGGTCTCGTCAAATTTCGAACGGCTCTTATGGTTTCTCACCTATCAAACAACCAAGACCGGCACAAACGTGGAAGATCGCAAGGCTGCAGGATCACAGGTACGATCATGGCTTGACCAACTCAAGATCGAGGGAGGATTCGGCGTCGACAACTCGATACTGGAAGCTGCAAAAGCCGATTTTGAGAGTGAAAGGGTCAGCGATCACCAGACCATCGGGACGATCAAGCTCATATACTCTTCCACGAGCAATCCGAAAAGCCTTGGTAGCAGTTCGGGCGAGACCAAGGGAACCTTGCAAAGGGGTCAATACATTCTCGATCCACATTCTGCGATTGGTGTCGCGGCGAGTCTCAGATCCGGAGCAAGGACTGGAGGAGCCGTGCATCACATATCTCTGGCGACAGCACATCCGGCAAAGTTTGCTGGCGCAGTACAGCAGGCGCTCGGGAAGGAGCCTGGATTTCAATTCGAGCAAGTTCTCCCAGATGAATTCATCGGGCTGGAAAAGATGGAGAGACGGGTGACGACGGTCAAGGAGGGGGCAACGATGAGTGATGTACGAGATATTGTACGGAAAGAAGTGGAGAAGGAGTTGAGTACGGCCTCGTAGCATTGAACTAGCATCGGCTACAGATGAACGACAAAATTATAGAAATGTCACACGTACCAATTGTTCTCAGGGTATTGAAGCTGATGCGGAGGTGGGTCGCGTTGCCAAGCGGCTGTTTGAAGCTAGCGCAGGGACCCGTCGCTCGCTCGTCGCAGATCTCACCCAATAATCCAGCCATCGCCGCGCCGTGCTTCATCTCGCTTCCAAGGCTCCGCCGGCCTTGCTCTCGACATTTGCTTGCCCGATTGCATGAATCACTAAGCACCGCCTGCCTGTCGCTGGCAGGCCGCCACACTTCGAAGACGAGGGCTATACCTCTCTACAACACGTTCACTACAGCCTCAGCAAGATGGGCTATCAGCGGCGCTCCAACGGCCTCCTCGCAGTCGCGGCATCCTTCCTACTCTTCGCAAACAACACACTCGCTCAGCAACTCCTCAACTTTGGCACCAACGCGCTTCCGGCCTGCGCGCAGGCTTGCCAATACCTTTCACAAGCACAAGCCGCCTGCGTTCCGCCTGCCGCGCCTGCGACAGGGCAAGAGACGTATCTGGCATGCTTCTGTCAGTCTGCATACCTGGTCAATTTGCGGTCGGACGCAACACAGCTGTGCGGAAATGTGTGTCAAGGGTCAGATCTACCTCTAATATCCCAATGGTATACCAACACATGCGCCGCTGGCAACAACCAGCCTGCGGTCCAGCAGCCCACCACGACCGCAGCGACGACGACCACGACGAATCCGACCACTGGCCCGACTACTGCCTCTACTACAACTCGGACCGGGTCAATAGCGACCTCAGCATCCCAATCCGGCACGGCCAGCTCGAGCCAACAGAATCAATCATGGTATGGATATGCGATAGAAAGATGATGAATACTTCTGACATGAGACAGGTGGGCCGGTCACTGGAGATGGGTGCTCATGATCATTCTGATAGTCGTCATCCTATCTTTGCTCACTATCGTTGGGCTATGGTGGCGGAGGAGACATCGCCGGAAGCGTGACATGATGAGCGGTCGCTTCAATGATGGTATCACGACGCGCGCGGCAACGCACCCACCTGAGCCAATGACGACCACGACCTCGACTGGTCTTGTCGCCTTTCCCTACCCGGGGTCAGCGATGGGCCGAGGACCTCACGAAAGCGGGAGCAATAGTAGACTGGCAAGCTCGGCGAACTTACCGACTGTAAGAGAATCAAACGTTGAGGCTGTAAGATTAGCGGGTGTCGTGGCTGCTTCTGGCGAGGACGTTAGAAGGACCCGAGGTGCCACAGGACCGGCTGGCCCGGCAGGTGACACTTCCAAAGGGAAAGGTAAGGCTCGCATCAGTGAGGACGAAGTGAGAGGATGATAATTGTTGGATATGAGATGATAGGCACGAGGGAAGCCCACTATTGATATTCGTAATATCACGACGACCCGCGCATTGTTGGCAATCCGATTTGTTATATCTGTTCTGTATACTGCCACTGCCGTGGCCATCATCGTCGCGCGAGTTCTTGATACCAGGTAGCCTACGCTAGACCTTTGATGACAGCTGCTTCGGCATTGAGGATAGAAGATCCGGCGGCACCAATTACAGCTACACAATGTCAGCGGACAGGTCGTAAGATGAAGCCCATGAGGTTGGAACGCACTATTATGGCTCAGAGCAACGAATTTGATATCGAAGATGCCGCTCTCGTCCTCTCTTACCCTCCCTACGCTCACCGCATACCCCCTGTCGGTCTCTCTGTCCAATCTGGGTTGGGGCCTGTCCGGCTCGTCCATGACCACGATCGCGTTATCTGGTGCTGATGGACAGCCAATCTTCTGTGCTTCTGATACGTACTCCCTCATGGCAGCCTTGACATCTTCCGCAGATGGAGGTGGGCGTTTCTGGAACCGGAGCGAGACGCAAGCCGTGTGACCATCCAGCACTGGGACCCGATTACAAGCGGCTGAGATCTTCAAGTCCGATTGGTCCTGAAATTCAGTGTACTCTGCGTTGACCTTGCCTAAGATCTTCTGTGCCTCAGTCTCGAGCTTATCCTCCTCTCCAGATATGAAGGGTACGACATTGTCGATTATATCCATACTGCTCACCCCGGGGTAGCCCGCTCCAGATACCGCCTGCATGGTCACAACTGAGACCTGGTCCACGGGTCCAAACTTGGACTGGAGGGCCGCGAATGGAATGACGATGCCGATGACCGCGCAATTCGAGTTGCAGACGAGGAATCCTTTCTGAAGGCCATGATGCTTTCGCTGGTGGTGTACGACATCCATGTGGGAAAGGTTGACCGTGGGGACTACCAACGGCACCAGTGGATCTCGACGATAGTTCTTTGCATTGGAAAAGACTGCCAGATTCGCTTTGAGGAAGTCCATCTCTGTTACCGAACCGAATCAGATCAAGGCCCACCGGATACAGAGCATTGCATCCACTCACCAACCTGCCCAGCCACATCGCTGTCCAGTCCGGAAAAGACAAGATCGCAGTCCTTGAACTCTTCAGGGGTACAGCGCTTGACCACCAATTCACCCAGCTCTTTCGACATTGGCAATGCCTGCTTCCACTTCACAGCATCGCGATACTTTTTCCCGGCCGAGCGCTCCGAAGCACCCACGGCATGAAGCGTGAAATGGGGATGTAGAGCAAGAAGCAGGATGAATCGCTGGCCGACGGAGCCGGTTGCTCCAAGAACTCCTGCGTCAATCTTTAGTGATGCTCGTTAGGAGGTTGCCTGTCCATACTCACCACATTTCTTCTTGGGGAAATTGCGGTTCAAGCTGGTGAAATTTTGTGCATCCATGGTGGGGTTGTTGACAGAGGGAAAAAGCGATGTAGCGAAGTCGGAGCAAACAACCGCGGGGAGAGCGTGTCGTCAGAGGCCGGGACCTTGGGAGTCACATTTTCCTCTGAAACCTGATAGTTGACTCCAACCTTCAGTATACTCCTAACGTTGGATGGCACTTGACTCACCCAATTTGGTAGTATCGCGAATGCGTCCTGGTATGGCATCACATGGCATCTCCCATTTCTTCCCCTTCCTCGCTCTGTCTTTTGCGTATCCCGCTCATCTGAGTTTTCCCGCGACAACATCATCATCGTCTGCTATACAGTAGCAGATGCACAATCGGACGGCACGAAGCGGGCATCAATCAAATCGCCGGGTTTCGCAGCTCTGTTCCCTCTGACATCCGACTCTAGGATCACCGATTGACGATGCGTTGAGATTCGTCCGGGTACGAGTGATTCCGAACGCAAGGGCGACGCTCTGGACAGACCTTCGATCTCTTATGCAGATCTTCCATACCCATCTGCCATTCGGCGGTGTACCTTGCATTTGAAACGCAGAGCGCTTGAGCGAGCAATCATGGTAGTAGTGAGCATCGTTGATTTCCTGGAGATCCCGGAATGGTCTTTGGAGCATTCCTGACCATCCCACCATGACGAATTCCGGAACTTAACGCCCACCGCCTGTTACATAGAAGTACGTCCACGCCCGCGACCGATCTGATCAAGCTGTATTACAGCCAAATCCAGGCCGATACAACCTCTTCTCCCTGCCAGGACTCCCCTTCCCAGATCCTCAGCCCAGCTAGTACCATGCTACCCAAACAATCATTTGTTCTGCCTATGCTGGTCTTACTCATGGGCAAGGGCTACATGGCAGCGGCTTTCAAAACTTGGGACAGACTTTGGAACTCATGCCAGAGTTGCCAGACCAGGACGAATGCTTGTGGATCTACTTACGGCGGGTATGTATTCGTGGTGGACGATCATGCGTCAACGTGTGCTCAACTATGACAGCTGTTTCGACGCCTGCCAGCTCAACTTCGATGAGGCGTTTCCAGAACCTGCATGCGGCTTGCAGTTGTCCCTGCGCCTCGACCAGGGTGCAAGAGAGAAGCGGGACTTGCTACAGGCGAGCACGTCAACACTGAAGAGTGCGTCGTCCGGCAACGACCAGGCCATGATCTGACAGCATCTCAGAGAAAACGCCTACTAAGTCGACCATTGTACCGAAAGCGGCAAGCACAAAGGCCAAAGGCACTGTGATGAGCTCGTCATGGACAACTGCTTGTATTACACGATCCGTGTGTGTCGATGGCATCAACTCCTGCTACATGCGATGGGGAGGGTAAGTAGAGTTCTAAGCAATAACTCAGTCCTCGCTGAGTATTACCCAGGTGCTTCGATGCGAACTCATGCGATGGCGTCGACCGATCGCCTACACCATTACCATGTCCGACATTGACTACAGTCTTGATAGGAAGGAACGCCATTGCAGCAGTCCCTGCTCGGCCCACGGAATGATCTGCTTCCTCTTTCACGAGCCGTCTTTTACGAGCGAAACGTATGGGCTCTTTGTATGCACCGATAATAGCGGATCAAGGTGTATGCCTGACAATGTCTCCTATGTAATGTATGTAGCTTTTGCGTCGTAGGCACCTAGTACATGGGGCATGGTCATCTACCACTATCTTGCTACTGGCGATGGAAGTTCTCTGTGTTGGAGATCATGAAATGTCTCGACATGCATCAAGGTATACCTTTAATGGCTTATTGCTGGTACGGCTGGATTGCGGTTGGGACTGACATGTCCATTACTCAATCGTGTCGTGTATGCTTCTCTATCCTCAGTGGCCCCATCAAGGACACTTTGACCATGCTAAGGTGGTGAGCCAAAAAGAAACAAGCAAACAGCTGATCAGGGCGAGGATTGAACTCGCGGCCTTTTCGGTTCGAAATGTAAACGAAACGTGATAACCACTACACCACCCGACCAGAAGTGCAACATCCAATCATGAATCGTGTGCAAGCCAATCTTTAATGCAAATTCAAAACATGATAATTGCAGCAATTTTGGTACGAGCAATGACATCAGCAAGCTTGACAGTCTGTCACAGATGCTAAAGGTTCACCTTTCTATGCTTCTTAGTAGGGACCACTGCAAAATCAGGCTTCTACTACTACGCTAGTATACTTACTCTATTTTTATGCTCTGTAATATCTTGTTCCTATACTATAGTTATAAGGATAAGTATATAGTGTTATAGGCTAAGAAGTAGGTCCTAACCTAATGTAATAGTAGTATGTAGCAATGTATAGAGCCAAGTTATCTATAGGCTAGATAGGTTGTTAAACTAATAGCTGCTTTTGTTTAAAACAATTAGACGCTATGTAGACATACTATAGAGGGCCTATGTTATAAGGATTTTTAGGAATAAGGTGCTAGCTTCTTATTAAGCACTTAGCTTAGAAGCTTGCAACTATAGTAAGGTATTGTTATCCTAAAGACTACTAAGCTGTCTCTAGTAGACAGAGGCTTGCCAAGCCTTGGCACCAACTATAGTATCCACCGTAGTATGATAGTATCCACTATAGTATCTACTGTAGTATCTACCGTGACACTTCTAATTAGTTGTAAGGATTTAGAGTCTAGCTAGCTTCGGCCCTTTAGGTGACCTATACGTGTAGACTTTTACTTAAGTATTATTCGTACTACTTTTCGAGAGCTATCCTTACACTACTACAAGCTGATTATTATATATACTTACTAGTATTAATATAATCTACCCCTAATAGCCTACGTTACGTGACGGGACTATCCTAGAGCTATAGGACTAAGCATCCCCTTATACGTAATACTATCATTATAAAGACATTAGGAACATAGATATTTATAAGGAGAAACTTAGTCCTATAGCTCTAGGATAGCCCTATCCTGTGACGTAGGCTCTCTATAGTATGTCTATATAGCCTCTGCTCTCTCGGCTATTTATATAAAGGTAGCTATTAGTTTATCCTTCTATCTAGTCTATAGACATCGTTAGTTCTATACGTTGCTATACGTGTAAGGGCACGGCATTAGGGCGGCACTTAGCAGCGGCTAGTCCCGCTTACGTGACGCACCTAGATATCCTGCGCGGAGCTTGCGCCTAGGGCTTAACAGCAATTAGTTCTACTACCAACGGACTGTTCGGTTAGATAGGCGTTCTCTACATTGCGACATACGTAGCTTTAATACAAGGCTTTAACAATACGCCTACTATTACATCTACAATACTAGTATAAGCTAATTGTTATATATACTCACTAGTAATAATATAACCTATTCCTAATACAGAAGCCTATACTATAGGCTTAAATTACGTAATAAATCTAACCTATATCCTAACTAGATCTAGTTTGTTTCTATCTCGTACTTAGTTTTACCCTACTGATGACCGTCGCCCCAATGGTAATTCCGCTTAGTACGAGAGGAACCGCGGATTCAGATAATTGGTTTTTGCGGCTGTCCGACCGGGCAGTGCCGCGAAGCTACCATCTGCTGGATTATGGCTGAACGCCTCTAAGTCAGAATCCATGCCAGAAAGGGGTGATTCTCTCCCGCACGTCGTAGTCGGATACGAATAGGCCTTTGGCCCCGAACCTGATCGGGCCGGCGACCCCCTCCCGGTGGAAGTCCGGGTGGGGAGCCGGCGGATTGCAATTTCACAGCGCGCGGGGATAGATCCTTTGCATACGACTTAGTTGTGTCAATCGGTGGTGTAAGCAGTAGAGTAGCCTTGTTGTTACGATCTGCTGAGCCTAATCCGACTTGGCCGTTTCTGTAAACCTCCCATCGGTCGAAAAAGTTTAACGATTTCTTCACGCCGGCCGCCGGGTAACGCACCCGACGGCCGGGCTGAGGGGGGGTTGCACGCGGGAACTCCACAAAACACACGGGGGGCATTCTTTTCGGCGGGGCGACTCGTCTTGGGCGAGGCCGTGGACAGGGTAACCCCTTGGGCGGCCGCGCCGGTCCACCTTGAACGTCCCACCGCTCTGGCTTTCCCTGACAGGTCGGCTGTAGGAGAGAGCAGCAGTTTAAGCCCGCTGGCTTGGGCCAGGGGATGGACACTCATACACTGGCGGCTGGCTTCTAAGCATCCAGAAGCGGGGGATTTCACGGTTCTCCCGGTGCCGGCGAGGTGAAGCCCTAGGCGATGTAGCTGGACAGGGTAACCCCTCTTCCCTTTGGCGGGCGGAGGAGAGCCTCCGGTGCCGGCCAGGGTGCCGGCCAGGGACAGGGTGACCCCTGCCGGTTTGCGTTTGCAGCACGCAGTAGACAGGGTAACCCCTCCACGGTGGGCAGGCGATGGACTCGCGGGACAAGGTAGACATCTACGAAGCATGTTGTCCTACACTAGCGAGGGACAGGGTGACCCCTTCACTGTAGGGAGCAGGAGCTGCCTCTTAGAGGCGTGTCAGTCGGAGGACCCGCTCAGAGAAATATCTACATGCCCTCGGGCAGACAGGGTAACCCCTCTTTTACTAGGTGGGGTACCGCGCCCCCTCCCCTTGGCGGCTCTCGCTGTAGACAGGGTGACCCCTCCAAATCCGCCGCGGTGACGGCCAGGGTGACCCCTATGTAAGTCCCTCGTGCGACGGACAGGGTGACCCCTATGTAAGTCCCTTGGGAGCGGACAGGGTGACCCCTCAGAGAATCCCCCCGGGGCGGACAGGGTAACCCCCTCGTGCGACGGACAGGGTGACCCCTCAGAGAATCCCCCCGGGGCGGACAGGGTAACCCCTTCGCGGTGACAGACAGGGTAACCCCCCATGCGACGGACAGGGTGACCCCTCAGAGAATCCCCCGGGGCGGACAGGGTAACCCCTTCGCGGTGACAGACAGGGTAACCCCCCATGCGACGGACAGGGTAACCCCCTCGTGCGACGGACAGGGTGACCCCTCAGAGAATCCCCCGGGGCGGACAGGGTAACCCCTTCGCGGTGACAGACAGGGTAACCCCCCATGCGACGGACAGGGTAACCCCCTCGTGCGACGGACAGGGTGACCCCTCAGAGAATCCCCCGGGGCGGACAGGGTAACCCCTTCGCGGTGACAGACAGGGTAACCCCCCATGCGACGGACAGGGTAACCCCCTCGTGCGACGGACAGGGTGACCCCTCAGAGAATCCCCCGGGGCGGACAGGGTAACCCCTTCGCGGTGACAGACAGGGTAACCCCCCATGCGACGGACAGGGTAACCCCCTCGTGCGACGGACAGGGTGACCCCTCAGAGAATCCCCCGGGGCGGACAGGGTAACCCCTCAGAGAATCCCCCGGGGCGGACAGGGTAATCCCTTCGCGGTGACAGACAGGGTAACCCCCCATGCGACGGACAGGGTAACCCCCTCGTGCGACGGACAGGGTGACCCCTCAGAGAATCCCCCGGGGCGGACAGGGTAATCCCTTCGCGGTGACAGACAGGGTAACCCCCCATGCGACGGACAGGGTAACCCCCTCGTGCGACGGACAGGGTGACCCCTCAGAGAATCCCCCGGGGCGGACAGGGTAACCCCTTCGCGGTGACAGACAGGGTAACCCCCCATGCGACGGACAGGGTAACCCCCTCGTGCGACGGACAGGGTGACCCCTCAGAGAATCCCCCGGGGCGGACAGGGTAACCCCTCAGAGAATCCCCCGGGGCGGACAGGGTAATCCCTTCGCGGTGACAGACAGGGTAACCCCCCATGCGACGGACAGGGTGACCCCTCAGAGAATCCCCCGGGGCGGACAGGGTAATCCCTTCGCGGTGACAGACAGGGTAACCCCCCATGCGACGGACAGGGTGACCCCTTCGTGGGGGACAGGGTGACCCCTTTGCGGAAAACAAGTCGTGCCCGGCTAATTACTGACCTGATCGGGGTGGGAGGAGGTCTACGGGCATCGGCGTGCCGCCGTCCCTGCAGCGGAACGAAAAAAGCACTTTGACGAGACGTCAAGACAGGGTGACCCCTTAGGCCTTGGTCAAATCGTGGGCCCCTAGCCCCCCCTAGGCGTCCCACTAGGCGCCGGCAGCGGGGGTTTCGCGCGGCCGCCTTTGTTCCCAGGCCTCGTCCACGGTCCCTCGGTTGCCCCTGGTTCCCCGCTGTCACCCCCTCTACACGTCGTCCCTGCGAAAATTTGCAATGTCGCGCGCTGGCGAAAAATTCCAAAACGCACCAAAATTTGCTCCGCAAAAAACCTTTTGCCGCGGTCGAACCGCTTCGCGCAAATTTGACCCCGGCGCCGTGCCGGAGAGTCTCTGAGGGAGCGATCCGCTGTCCTCGTGGGAGCTAGAGGGACACACACCGCAGGCCCGGACTTTTGACCGGTGGGCTTCAAGTGCTAGGAGAGCCTCTGCCGGCGGGGATTGCCCGCCGGCCTAGCGCGTCCTCGCGTACGCGCTGGCTAGGCTAAGCTTCAGGCAGGGCTCTAGGCTAGTAGGCAAGTGCCGCCCGGTCCAAGAGGGCGTAGGCTACGAGGCCAGCTAGGGCGTAGAGCAAAAGCGAGGGCGATGACGGCGGAGAGAAGGACAGGGTAACCCCCTAATGTATCCCTTAGGACGGCCGTTAGGCGGCGCGGGCAGTCCAGGTGACCGAGGGGACATGGAGACGGAGGAGCTGTATGGGACCAACGGCCGGGTGCCTCCACGTTCAAGGGCGGGGAGAAAGACAGGGTAACCCCTTCACCGTGGCAGACAGGGTGACCCCTCCACTTGGGCCGGGACAGGGTAACCCCCGGATGACTTGGCCGTGGCGGCGGGCGGAGGCGGCGGACAGGGTGACCCCTTGGGCGCCCGCCGGGTGCAGCAGACAGGGTAACCCCCTCGGCGCAGGCGGTGCTACTTGGCGGACAGGGTAACCCCCGGGCCACGGACAGGGTGACCCCTTGCCTGAGGGGGGGGGGGGGGGGGGGGGGGGGGCCGGCCTCGGTCGGACCTGCCGGATGGCTCTGCAGAGGGCATGCAAAGGCTCAACGCGTGGCCGCCCGGGCCGGTCCGCCCATCGACGCGAGACAGCCGGCGTCCGGTCGAGATCTGAGGTGCACGATAGGTCTACAAGTGACTGCCCCGGCGGCTATATAGTTCCCTTTTGTCGACGCGGCCGGGTAGACCACATAGACGCCCGGGGTTCCAAGCACAACAGCCCTGTGGGGGCACCAGACCACCACCCTCAAACCGTCGGCGGGTTTAATGGGCGAGCAACTTAGAGCAGGCAGGGCGGGTTGGTCCAGCAGGGGAGATTACTCCACCTCGGAACCAAAAGCCACCCTTGCACCGCAACGCTTGTCGCTCGCCGGACCTCGCGCTTGGACAC